>CM044111.1:9450327-9652369 GCA_024174645.1 Lemna minuta
CCTCTCAATGTCCTCGTGAGGAGGGCGACACTCCCGTGCGCCGACCGTGAAGGTGCGGCACCAAGTTGTTGGGCGCCGTCTAGCCGCGATCCCTCTCCTCTCTCCCTCCCGCTTCCAGCTACGTCTCGCCCTCACGGCGTAGTATCCTATTTCCGCTGCGACGCACTACCATCCCACGACGCAGGCTTCGTCCCGTGTTATCCGCTCAGAAACTCGCATCAATGAGTCTTTGTGTATGCATGTGTTTGTGTGTGCATGCACGTAAGATGTATGTGTATATAAATATACACATAGACCAGAGAGATGGAGAGAGAGAGAGAGAGATGGAGAGGGAGCGAGTGAGGGAAAGGGAGAAAGATCAAGAGAGAGACGAGGTGAGAGAAGGACTAACGAAAGAAAGAGTAGATTAAGCCAGTTGACTAAGAGAGAGAGAGAGGGAGAGTATCCACACCATCCACTCTCACAGTAGTATGTATAGTATATGAATGACCGTAAGAGAATTGGTCAATACTAAATAATGAAAAAGTAAAGAGATGTCTATATTAATATTAATATCATAGGAAAAAGATGACCTTTTCAGGTAACAACCGAGATTTCTGGGACATCTGGATTTCCACAGATCACATGGATCGTGGTCTTGGTTTTGATGCTCAAACAAGTCCAGGACTGGGATCGTAACCAAGATTAGGGTTCAGCTTTAGGTTCTGGTCAAGAACCTTATTCAAGAATTGACATTGCCCATCCCTAATGGAAAGAACATTATTCGAGATCGTGATCTGAGGCCTAGCACAAAAGGGTGCCAGGTCATCACAGCTCACTGCTTCTCCTCTTATCCTCAGCCGTTGACTTTTCTCTTCTAACACAAGATCCAGTACTCCACCTCTTGGAGATGCCTGGTTTTCACATGGATAAAAGAAAACACATGTCAACACTATTTTTAACATTAGCTTTTCAGGAAGGAATTGAAGAAAAGGTGAGAAACAGAGAGATGGGCTGAAGTTTGGCAGGGTCCAATGCTAAAGAGGTAAAGATCTATAGATATATTTAGTACTAGGGATAGAAAGTCATAGAGGTAACTACATGGATCGGATGTAATATTGATCCAGAATATCTCACTGAATGGGAGCGACATGCATTCATATATATATATATATATATATATATATATATAGCGAGAGAAGAGAGAGAGAGAGAGAGAGAGAGAGAAGTGGGAGGGAGACAGGTTTGGACTTCAGATGGATCCAATTCCAGAGAGAGAAAGGCTTGGCTTTTAAGATGGGTACCCCTTTTAGAGAGATAAATAGAGAGACCCCCACACGAGAGAGAGAGAGAACACTTAAAGCCGGGTTTAATTTTTAGAGTGGGAAGAGTTGGTAAAAGAGAAGTGTAAGGAATTCAGATGGGTCCAATTTGAATGAGAAGGGGGACAGGGAGAAGAGAGAGAGAGAGAGAGAGAGAGAGAGTTTGTTATGAGGATAGGTGCAATTCTAAAGAGAGAGACGAGAGAGAGAGAGAGGTTTGGACTTAAGATGGATCCATTTGGGGAGAGAGACAGGTCTGGCCTTTAAGAGGGTTCAATTCTAGTGAGTGAGGAGAGCTGCTTCCCTACTCGACAGCACAAGAGAAAGTGTACCATGTAGGCGATAAGGTTGTCCTTTCCCAGCTTCCTCGCCCAATACGGAGCCAATGAGCAGTGGGCCATTCCACGTACAGGATCCTAGGCAAAAAGCAAACAGTGGGTGCTGAAGGAAACTCAAAACAGTAAATGATAACATTAACTTCTCAAAACAAGTCCACGAACAAAAACTTTTCAGAAACCATAAAAACGAAATTCCTCGCAAAATTACATAGTAAACATTTGACAGCTCCAAAAACCACAAAAAGAGCTAAGATAAGACTAGCAAAAAAAGAAAAAACCTAAGAACCAGGAACGGGAGACAGATGTTTGATAAGCATAATGTTCTTTGATTTCTGATAAACGTTAAAACAGAGGAGCAAATCAGTATTATAGCCTCTAGCATACTGTGAAAAGAAAGCATGTGGATGGTCGATTATTTTCCACCCGAGTTCTTTCCTTCCAGAAGCCACAAATCTCAGTCAAGATAGAGAAACTTTAAGAGACTCAAAATGATGGCGGCATCATATCGTACTTAGGTTTAATTTACTTTTTATGGGCTACATGTGATCGGGCCTAAAATGTCCTGGACCAATATCTCAAATAGTAAAATAATACCAGTAAAGAAACGAAAAATACAAGAAAGCTCTTAATTGTATCAAACAAATCCTACAATGGAATAAGTGAAATGCTAACCTCATCAACACCCAATTTTGGGCAGAAGAAACGCGTGAAAAAATCAAACCTAGAACCTTCTGGAGCAGGCCCTGTAATAACAACCCCCAGAAAGAGACATTCTCGGATCTCCTCAATCTGCGGTTTTATATTTGCGACATCCAATCCAGATTCAAGAACAACCTGTGATTGATAATTGCTATTGTGCATTAAATTTTAAATTTGGTTACAGTTCAAGAAAATTTAAGAGACCATAAATCAGAAAGACAATTAATAGACAATGTCAACAATGCAGGTCCAATATTTTTAGCATGCATTTAGAATCAAAGAACAAATGTTGACAAGCAAATATAAGCATTATACGAGAAAAAGGAGGAGAAGAGAAGTACGATAAGAAAATCTCCAGCCGCTTTCTTTACATCAATGACCTGTGCACCATTTAGGTACCAGAAATCAGAGAAGCAGCTGAGAAGTCAGAGTCAACATATGAAATCAGAGGAAAAATTCAACTCAATGGCAAATGAGCTCCTCTTTGAAGCATTGGTCGACTTTGGGCTCTTAACAAGTGCAAGGTTAAAGATCTTCTTTGCGCTCAATATTCCTGATTTTGTGACAAATTCAACTTTGTCGTATTTTTTACAAATGGATGTGAAGAGAAAATGAGCAGAAGCTAGGGTAGCATGGCCACAAAGATTAACCTGCATATGTTATGAAAATAGGATCAGTTTTTTCTGCCATCTCTAGATTATAGACATATAAATGAAAGGTGGAAACCTCATCAGATAATTTAATGAAACGATGTATATAGTCTAAGAGAGATAAGGTATGATGAGAGTCTAGAGTGTTGACTACCAGAGGAATATGGTCTGATAGAGCTTCAGCAAAAACACAGTTGTCAAACCATTCTTAACTAATAAAATGAGGGTTGCTCACAAAATATACAGTTAAGGGTGTACTCTCTCTTGAGTAAATGAACTGTGAGTAATTTATCAACTTTCATAAGATAACAGGGAAATTGATGGCGGTACTCTTAGATAGTATCATAATATGATATGACCATAACCCAGAGTGACAACTGCCCGTGCATGAAAACTAGCAAAGGCCTTATTCAAAGGCAGTTGTAAGGGAATTCTCGTCCTACCCTAAACAACCTATGGTTGCACAGCAGCAGATACAGTTAGCTTTTTTCCCTCTCTCTCCCTCTAGAACAAATAAATGATCAAACAAAATTTCTGGAGTTACGTAGGATCCAAAGCTGAGAAAAAGAGTTTTAAGTAATCAAAGAAAATTATTGTGACTACTAATTGTAGATGACTTAGATTTCTAGTGAGGTTTCTGGGCATAAATTCAAAACTAATATTTTGGATGGCAATAAAACAATATTTTGGAAACACCAGGATCTACCTTCCTGAACTCTGGGAGTTAAAATTTTTAAGTAAGAATTGGAAGATTAGGAATATATAGAATGATTAAGACTGAGGAGTGAAGAACTAAATCTGTTCATCAGAGAGAGAATCAAGACATTCAGGAGAAGAATGGGACACGATCAAGAACAGGACCTAGGGATGAGTCCTAGGAGAGAGGTAAAGACCGGGGGATGTAGAGTCTTATTCCATCATCAAGCTTGAATATGGGATCCAATTTTATACGTTAACAATTAGTAATCTAACTAAATTTTCATTATTACTTTAATCTTATCAACAAAAAAGAGAATTTTAAAATTCAAGAGGTCTTATCCAGATGTTTCAAGCATTTTACTTTATTGTCACAACATCTAATTTTATTTCTATTACATTTATGCCTGTCAATTGATCTGGTTAGTGGATCCATAAAATCAGATGGATCAAGGCCCAATCCTTTAGGCTGTGCACTCTAAGTAACTTCTATTTAAGGGGGAATATTATTCATGTTATGAATAGGACTTCAGTTATCTCTTCTACACTGAATATGACATCTAGGTTTGAGAAGTCGACATACTACCAGAGCAGGTATGTGCTTTCTTAATATCCTAGGCTTGATTTGGGTCTTCTCCCTCCTCAAAGACAGGAAGAGAAACGGGCAAGAGCAGTACAATGGGGTCCATTTGCATCATCTACACAAAAGAAAAGCCACACACCAAACCAGACAATATCTGACAACTATTGATGTGAATTTGATGCTTAAGATGGAAGCATCAAACTTACCAAAGTTTTCCCCTTTCCATGAGCCAAAGGTAACTTTGGGTGTAAGATGAAATAGTTCCTAAATCTACTTCAAATCCCAGGTGAATGCATGTTTGATGTAATGTATCTCTACCATTGGAGTCAGTGGAGCAGGTTTTTCTTTTAACATTAACCGAGGATCACCCGAGATCGGTGATTAACCATTACAAGTACCCTCTCCTTCCCGCTCAAGAGGTCACCCATCCCTAGACTGCCCAAGCCTGAGCACCCTTAACTCAGGAGTTTTTCTCACCCCAGCCTCCCTCTTCCCAGTCAGTTACCCATTCCTGTAATGCCCAATCATGAGCATGCTCAAGCCTGGAGTTCTTCTCATCCCAGCATCCCTCTTCCCAGGTGGTCACCCACCCCCACACTGCCCAAGCTTGAGCATGTTTTTACCCTAGAGTTCCTATCTGCCATGGTACCCCTCTTAAACTTAAGAGGGACAATGGAGCTGGTATTGATGTGAAGAGGAAATATGACAATACCAGAAGAATCCTCTACTGGGGTCTCTGACTCTCACCATAACAAATGGAAAGAAGACTACCATCAAAAGATGTACGCCATACATTTATGCCAAATGTGAAAAGATTGTGGGTTAAGGCCCATCATGGTAGGGCAAAGGCATCCAATGGCTGGTGAATATCAACTGGGTACCACCAAATTATCGATTCTGCTTCAAGTCAACAAAACTGGGCAGGCATATGTCAAATGCGCTGGAGGCGTGATTGGGATTGATCATTATTGACCTTTTACAAATCTGGAATCAATGGAGAGGAAGTAGGTGCTCAAGGACAGAGAGTATAAGTTCTGGATGGAGTTGGATATCAAGAACAAGTTTACATGACAAATTCAACACAGAGAAAACGTTCCTGTACTGGAGGAAGATATCATGTCGATAGTGGAAGAAAAAAATATTCTCGTCATTATGGCTGAGGAGAAAAGTTGTACCCTACTTTCACTTACTCGACTCTCTATGTCTCTCTCTATACATTTCTTCTACTGGAGAAAGCTGTAAACATCTCTGGGGTTTCTTGATCCTTCATGACACACACAAAGTGTCATACACGATATTTGCGTTGGAAGCTTCACGGGAGGCTAGAGACACTTGGGCAGGCCCATATGGTTTCACAGCTATGTATGGACCAGTTTGAAGGAACACTAGGTTCTACTGACTTAAATGAGCAGAGAGCTCAAAACCGAAAATAAGAAATAGATTGACTGAAGGAGGAAATTGATAAGTTGAGGTCAAAGTTGAACTTCACATCATTGGCACAAACAGGTGGGATGTCACTGTCGACCATGTTTATGACTTAGGGTGTTTCACAAAACAGAGATGGAATATTGGCCTTAGGAGCTACAGATTATGACTTTAATGGTCTTAAATACTTTTTTTCTAATACGTCCTGTGCTGGGAGAGATTTGTATCTAAAGTGGTAAGTGGTATGCTGCTCGTAGCATGTTACGACACCCCTTTTGACTAAATCAAGAAGGAGACAGCAGGGGGCCGTGGGCGTAAAACTTCATAGGAGCTTTATCGTCATTGTTCTCATGGGATCTACAAATAAGGGGAACTGTCCCAAGGGGAGGGTATTGAGTGGTCATTGCAAGGAGAAGAGAATAATACCTCTGGAACCATCTGCTCGTGTCCCCAGGCAGAAACATCTCCATCAGTCTGGTTTCTAGAGATAGCGAGTATAAACTACCCTTACGTTTTGGGTTTTCTGGACCGTCACCAACAATTTTGATATCCCTATGGACCATGCACTCCCTTCTCCACCACTCTTCCCCCTCTGCATGCAATTCTGATACATCCCCAGCAGGATCGCATCATTGGTGTCAGAGATACTTTCTTGGGCACCAGCAACGAAGGACAATTTGGAGCCGTTCTTTCAGCAACGGGAAGACGAAACAAAGGATATGGTGAAGAAAATTCTATTAACACCGTCGACTGGACTGGATGCAACCAAGTTCAAGGAGTTTGGACCTTGCTGTGAATCCAAGGAGGAGGTTTGTTTGGGAATATAAGGTCGTATGCGGCTGAAAGCTCGGTCGAGGTCAACCTGAGACGGGAAGCAAAAGTCGTCAAGGCCTTTTCAGAAGCCCATATCACCGTCCCTCTCTCCGTGAGTTGTCCTCATCATTGCCATCATGCTTAAAGAAAAATCTCAAGTGATCTCCTTTTCTCATTTCAAAAGAAAAGAAAAATCGTAGCCATCATGCTCCTTCACCGCCGTGTCTCTACGCCAACATCACCCTTCGCCTCCCCCGGCACGTGCAGGACGATAGGATTAGATTTGGTGAGAGTCCTGTCGGCTGCAAAGAAGCATGGAGCTGAGAGTTGCCCCACGACACAAACCAGCAATCCTTCCGGCCTCGAACAAGAAGGGGAGGTCCCCTACTCCTCTAAAGTCTGTCATCCAGACTCGGCTTGTGTCATCCCTCAGGTCGTTAGGAACCCACCACCATCGGCATCATCATTCCATACTTGATTACTGCCTCACCTGCGGTCCAAGCCACAGCCCTAACCAAGCCCAACATGGGTCCTCCTTCCCGACACCCCCATCTGCAAAGGCCACCGCCATGCGTACTATGTGGGTGTCAGCCCATCACCGCCATCGATTTTGCCATCGCCACAGCCACTAAAGCATATGCTACCAACGTTGCCACACCGGCTGCTGTCGAGAATCAGGGAGAAAAGCACTTTTGGCCACCCGAAAAAAATTTGGGCCATGCCCAAATTTGTTCTCCCTTGACTCCCTGCCAACTAACTGCATAGTTGGATCCCACGACGGGCCCATCAGGGAAGGCTTTGAATTAGGCACTGTATCCACCACAACTTCCGCCTTAACCACTCGCCTTCCAGAATTGAGGACAAGCTGGTGCTGACAGGGGGTGCAGTGATCTAGACCTCCGGTTAATGGGCTAAAGGGTTCCTTCTGGTTAAGGGGTATAAAGTACACTTTCTTTTTCTCTATCTGCCAGCCACTCTCTTTTCCACCCTCTTTTCTCGCTGCAGGTGATACCAATATAAATCCCAAGCAGTATCTTTCAGTTTTTACTTGGATTTCATGAGCTCCCAGGGATAGAAAACTCTATAATTTGATATCCGAGCTAACAATATTTGAGATGATGACGAATTTACATGACTCCTGGATCAACAACATAGAGGCGGCTATGGAATCAATGAGTGCAGATCAGTCTTGCTCCGATCATCTCTTGGTCCAGTTGCTGAGAGAAATGCAGGAGTTCAATTCTTCTTCAAACCAGATCTGAAAAGAACTTCCGGCGTCTACTGGACCTGCAACAGCCACCACAGATCCTGTAATGTCATCCTTTCCATGCAAAATTCTTCGTCGTCCCACGAGAAGAAAAATTGGCAAAAGGTGGATCTTTCTACTCTTACTGAAACAATTGAGGAGGCTTGATCAATTGCACCTAGAAATTTTTTCCTAAATCAGAATCCAGAAAAAGGAATACATGCAGCACGGATCAGTATGGAAGGTCAAGAGCTGAGAAGCTTCTTATGGTCTGAAGATTGGTTTCCATTCAATAATTGGATGACTTTAAGATTTAGATATAAGACAGATTTGGTGATTCAAGCAGTATCCTTCAAAGGCTTAAGAGCCTGTAAAACGAAAATTCAGTAGCAGAAAATTCACACAGAATTTGAAACTGTCAGCACTCATAGCAAATTCGCCATTGTTCGTTAAATAAAGTGTCTAATTTCAAGGCTTTAGAACCTGAGATTCAGAACGATCTACTCACTTAAAAAGTGCATGAACTCAAGGAGATAGTGATTGGCTCCTTACAAGCAGAATCTCACTGGAAGAGTAAGTGGGACTCTTACTCGATCAGTGGACCTCGGGATAGGCATACATTCTGATGTGAGCCGATGGGCAATGATCAAGGTTGTAACTGATTGTCGAAATGAAACTCCAATTGAATGTGTTCAAACAGAAAGATAGAATTACTCAATTCTACAAAGATCCTGGAAAATTTTAGTTCAATAAATCTTAGATATTTAAATCGAAGCAAAGACAGAGGGAGGAGGAGAATGTTGCCAGTAAAAATTTTATGTGAACTCCCGGACAAAAAAACCTTCGAGGAATTAAGAAAAAGTGTAGATTATCGCCGTCCAAAGAGAAAAAACAATATACCTCATCGACGGGAGTGAACCAGCGAAGCTGAAACCTTGGAACAACCAGATCCGAATCCTCCGAAGATAAAGGTAATGGCACCAGGAAGCAAGTCTCGGAGAGATTGAATTCCGCGGCCACAGATTTCATCCAAGCGTCGCTTGCATTTCTAGAAGTTTCCTCTCCTTCAAGAAGGCAAACGGCCGCCGGATTTCCCTTAAACGGCTCGCTGGTGAACGCATCGATCTAATCGATGATCGATCCACGGGAAACAAAATTAGGTTTCAGAGAGAGAAAACAGAGTGATGATGAAGGACAGTACTCACCACGGCGTACTTCACCTTTCCGCAACTCTCCATTTTTGCTTCCGTGACAAGTTTTTTGCGTCGATTTATCTAGAAATACTTGGATCATTCGAGTATTTTAGTAGAACTGATTTTTTGTTGGAAAATTTAAGCAGTTCTACCTTGAAAAAAATAATATAAGTTTCGACGAACTGGTCAACTGGATTTATGTAGATAATACTGGTACTTAACTAGAATTGATTAATCGACTGATTGACTCTCTGTCGGTAGTCTCTCTCTCCCTCTCCTTCTCCCTCCCTCTCCCCCTGCCTCTCTCCCTCTCCCTCCCTCTCTCTCTCTCTGACTCTCTTTTTCTCTCTCTCGCTCGCAGCAGCGGAGCGCTGAATTGGTCACGGAAACCGGCGAAGATGTGATCTGATTCTTTGTCGGAAACTCTATCAGCAAGGCGGGAGTTCGATTTCTCCTCAGCTGTGGGAGCTTTAGAAAATATCTTCCGTTCTCCTCATGGCTCTGCCATGGAGACTAGCAGTATACGTGGCAGAAGCTGTGTGGTCGGTGCTCCAACGTTGGCTCTCCGCGTGCCTCTTGGTGGCCGACGAGATCGCTCGCGCTCTCCGCGACGGCGATATCGGGCCTTTTCAAGTTGGGTAACGGTATAGCTTCATCTCCGCCAAAGGTTTGATTTTTCTCTGCCGTTCTTCTTCTTCTTCTTCTTTTATCTCCTCTTGTAGATCTGTTCAAAACACGAGGATTCGAAAAGTAAGATATACAAATTTCATCGCGGATGTATCGTCTCTTATAGAAATGATTCTAGGATGAAAACGGAAAACAGTTCTGTAAAACGGAAATTATTCAAGGAATGTGTCGTCTCCTGTAATTCTGATGATTTCTTTTTTCATACACAGTTGCAGATCATGCGGAATATTATCTATATTTAGTTTTTCATATACCATGAATCAAAGATCATCTGAGGGTGCCCTGATGGAGTACTATTGGATCGTCCCTGTTTTGATGATCTATCCTCGTTGTTTATCATTCTATGGATCAATACTTTTACATGGACGAACTTGAACAGGAAAGATTCATGGTACACGTTGTTAATTATCTGAGTAAGAGTTTTCTCGTCCCATTTTCAGTCATGTTTCACATAGAACATGGCATTAGGGTTTGTCCGTCAGCATCCATGCCTCCGATATCGGCCATCCAGATGTCTAGATGATAGTTCTGGATGCCTGACAACAGACAGATGATGGATGATAGAATAATCAGGACGAGGACAGATGATGTGGATGACGGATGTCGGAAGAAGATGGATGCCGCTTGATGTAGACTCGATATCGCTGTGGATATCAGATATCTGTCATCCAACTCTGATATCCACATCCGATGCCCGTCATCTGTTATCCAGAACCATGGACATAGCTGGATGATTGATGACGGATGTCAGCTGAACGTCGGATATAGCAGAAATCGGATAACTCTCTAATCCACCATCCAGATGCATTTGATACTGTGATCAAGTCAAACCCTGCATGGAATCTATGTTCTACGTTTGATTTTCTTTATATTTGGCATGATGCAGTGCCTGTTTGATTCTTCTTTTTTGTTTGATCTCAATTAAATCCAAGGAAATTGATGATTGTGACCAAGGACTGTCAATTTCGAGCTCAATTATTAAAAGCAAATACTTCATTCAAAAAATTGAAAAGGAGCAAATACCCTTAAAATCTTAAACGATGACCCTCGAATATATTTAAATATCTTAAAATAAATGATGATATGAAAAATATATATCTTGAAATAAAGAAGATAACTTATAACTTTGAAATAAATGATTTTTCAATTGAGGCAACAAAATCAAGATACAAGCAAGATGACATCGATAAATTCACAAAATCAATACTCAATTTCAAGTTTAGTTTTTTATCTAAATTCACCCAATAAATGCTTGATGTAACCAAGGAGCCCATTTTGCAAGACCCATCATGAGCTTATTGGACAAGGAGGGGAATCATGGAGAAGTTGTCAAGCTTTGGAAAGAATCATCTAGAAATAGATAGTATCTTTTTTCGGATTAATCGGTTGCTAGAAATGTGAAAAAAGAGTCTATGATCCAGCCTTTCAGACCCTATAATATTCTTTTTTGCCTTTATTCCAATTATATCCCTTGTAATATCCCTTAGACTTGTGTGGATGTCGTCTTTTCAAGGGTCTTGTCACTTTGTGATTTGGTGGAGTTGTATATGGGCCCCCATTACGACTATTGATATAACATCATTGAATCTTTCTCATGGGCCTTGTTTCTCCTCGAAGAATTCTTCTCGGTTTGAGAGTACTCAAGTGCCCGTGGACTCGAGCCAAACTGCTTAGTCCATTGAAGGGCGAAAAAAGGCTAATCGTGTGGATTCATCGCTTAGCTCTTTGACATAAACAAGACCCGTGGTTCATTTTCGTGCTCGTTCTTTAAAAATACCTGAATTATGATTATTTTTACAACTTCATCACATCAACTAGACAATTTTTTTAATTAACAAAGACAAATTTTTTTAATTTCTTTCCATTCATCACTTGATTGCGACAAATTGAATTAAATAATAAAATCACTGCTTAAAAGGTATTACTAAACAATTTTTACTTTCTACAAATCTTTTAAATATGTTGTGTGAATTCAAAAATCTTTTAAATATAAAGTTATCAATTTTTTACACAATTTTTACTTATCCCCTATGATGAATGAATTAAAATTTAAAAATTATTTAGGGTTGTGATAACTTTTGCTCTTTATTGTGATAAAAATCAACGATTTTTAATCGATTAGAATACGTAAAGACATCATAAATGATATAAATATATCTGCCATTAGAGGACAAATCACATAGATTTTTCCTCTTCAGTTTAATATTCCTAAAAATAAAATTATCAGACTTTTTTTACTTGTTTCCCCTGAAATCAGAAAATTCTATAAATGCATACATAACATACATAGATACATATATACATACATATATACATAGATAGATGCATTCATACATATATAGATAAATGCGTTATCGGTTGCCTTATCGGTTCTACTAATTAGTTATTTCCTTCGCATTTCTTAGTCCCGTAGAGTTGCCTTGTTCTGCTTCTGTAATCTGTCTGCGGGGCGATCGGAGAAGGATGATGTATAGCGAGCAGCCGCAGAATCAAGGTGGCGATTACCACCGTGGACCGCCGCAGATGAGACAATCTACGGGCCCCCCGGCCAACTATCCTCCCGATTACCCTAATCCCAGGGGCGGAGCTTCTTTTGAAGGTAGCTTCGGGGATCACTGGAACATTTAGTTAGAAAAGTCTTAGAAATTCTGATGCGATCGTTTTTGTGAAATTTATTGGTGTTTGCTTACGCTTATTTCATTATTGTTTGATCAAATGTAGAGTATTTCCATTTGAATGGATTTGACTATTATTTCTCGAAGTTCAATTTTATTTCACCGGCTACTTGATTGAAAGCTTCTTTTGAAGGTAGTTTCCGTGATTTATGGGATATTTACATTGAACAGTTGAAGAAATTCATGACCATTTTTGTCAAAGATACGGGTGTTTTTCTACGTTTATTTCGTGATTATTTGGACAATATATTCCTCTTGAATCGATTGGGAAATGTTTCTCGAAGTTTACTGCCGATGGGGATAAGTGTGACGGGACGAGTATTTTATTTCAGAAATAACGTGAAATAGAATAGTGAGTGATAGCTTATTTTTCAAGGTAGTTTCAAGGATAACTGGAACATTTGCATTGATCATTATTAGAAATTAAGATACTGTCATATATCTGAAATGTATTAGGGTTTACAACTTTTCCGAGGTGTTTGTCAGCATTTGCTTCATGATTATTTCATCTAATGCAGAGTAATCAATTTGATTCCTGTTTCTTGTAGTTAAATTTTATTTCACAACTTACGTGATTGAGAGTGTGCACCGGTTATTATGCTCAGTGCTATGTGAAAGTGAACAGCGAAATTACTGATTTTATGATGAAATGCTACTCTCTTGCACGTGAATGAGTGTTTTTCTTCATATTCTCATTTAAATTGATTAAATTGATGTAAGTATCAGTTTGGTCGATGCTCTAGCAACAGCTATATCGCTAGATTTCATTTTCAACTAATTTCAACTTTTTTCCTGCGATCACGGTACAAAAAACATCAATGTACATATGTATCACTGACCTGTTTATGCTGCTGAATGGTGCCATCGACAAATTTCTCTCGCATTAACAGTTTACACTATATGTGTTGACAAACTGTAGTTTCTCTTTTTTTTATCTTCAGCTTCTGCTGACAGTTTTGCTGCTAAGAGAATGAGAAAATTAGTCCAACGCCGTGCAGTTGACTACACGAGCACAGTTGTTCGATATCTTCAGGTATAATATCTTTATGTTTTTGATCCTACAACTATTTTGTCCTCTGTGAAAGCAAAGGAGAGCAGTTGAAAAGTAGAACAGTGGGCCAAATCTAATGGAACATGGTGCTTGTATAGTTCTAGTAGAAATTTATTAGAAATGCAGTAGTTTCATGGAATTCCAGTAACGAACAGAAAGAGAACTGAGAGAAAGATTATTTATGAGGAAAAGATAAGGGGAGCGTCATGGCTGTTGACCCGCGGGAATCAGTGGCCAGGGATGAGGATGATTGGCAGGGTTTTAATGGAAGTGGAAGTGCAAGTGGCAGAGGACAGGTGGATGAGAGCAGTTGAGTGCGAAGAGCATTAGTGCCTCGGTTATTCCCAGAAGACATCATCTTCTTTCCCTTCTGTTTTATAACAATTCTAGGGGGCATCTGAGAACCCAGAGCCTGTAGATAAGTGGCAGTATCTTACCAGAGACACCACGGCCTGTAGTCAGAAGATTTGTGCCCGAGTCTATTCAAGATAGGCATGTCTTTTGTGATGATAAGGTACAAAATACTCACAAGACCATGGAATGATCGAAGTACCTCCGACTCTAGCAGTTTCCTGGTTTTCTATCTTGTATTATTGACCACGTTACTCTTATGACAAGTTACTAATATTTTCTTTCTCTGTTGGTTCCCTGAGGATTGCTTTTCTCTTTTATGTTTGCTCAAAGCAGATGTTTATCATGGATTTGCATACTCGCAATCTAAATTTGTGTACTTACAAGAGTTTTTTATCTTTAAAAACTGAAGTCAGTTGTTTGTTGTTCCACTATACAGGTTCGGATGTGGCAAAATGGTGAAAAGGATCAAACTGTGCTTCAACCTACTCCAGCTGCTTCTATTGATGTTAGAATATGGCCTCTTCATCGTTGTAATCTTCTATAGTTTTTTAAATAAAGCGTGAAACTTCTTTCTATCGTTTTCATTGCATTCTGATATGAATTCCCTTCGCTTCTCCACACATCATAGCTTAGGCCTGAAAAAAATAACACATTTGTTGTGAGTCCCTTTGTTGAGAAGAAATTTTAGTCATTTTTAAACAGAGGTTGACTGTAACGATGATTTAGATTATGGCCTAATAATTTCTCTTTTTTTTCTATAATTGCAGGTGTTACCAACGTGTGCTTATTCTGACAATCCTTCTACAAGCTTTGCCACAAAGTTCGTTCATGCTTCTACCAACAAAAACCGGTGTACAATAAATAGAGTTTTGGTATTCTACTAAGTTCACATACCTCCGATAAGTATACCATACTTCTAATTTGTATTTCTTTGTTTCCTAATATCATATCAAACATACTTAGGGAGAACGTATTTGCTGATTGTTTCTTACTATTCGCCCTGATATTTATTGCTATTATCATAATGACCTGTAGCTTATACAAAATCATGATTTATAGTTTTTGATTCTGTTAGTGAGATTTCAATCCATTGGTATTTGTTGATCAAATGCTTCAGATCACATTACTCCATTCCTCAAAGTGATTTCATGACAGAAGGAAGACTAATTTTTTTCAATTTATTTTTCCCTTGTCCATTTTTTCTCCTGAAGTGGACACCGACTGGAAGACGTCTTATAACTGGGTCACAGAGTGGTGAATTCACTCTCTGGAATGGTCAATCTTTCAATTTTGAGATGATTCTTCAGGTAATATTGTAGGGGAATTAGAGATTTTCTTAGTTTTTGAAATCATTGGTTGCATCCAGATGATGATTCATTCAAAACATTATCCATGCTTCAGGCCCATGATCAGGCCATCAGGTCCATGGTTTGGAGTTACAATGAAAACTGGATGGTCAGCGGTGATGATGGAGGTTCAATCAAGTATGATTCTTGGACTTTTTGAACATAATTAGCTTCTGGGTCATTTTTTTTTAACATTAAAGGAAGATCACCAAAGATCAGTGATCAACCGTTACAAGTACCCTCTTCTTTCCACCTAAGAGGTCACCCTTCCCTCAACTGCCAAAGCTTGGCTACCCTAAACTCCAGAGTTCCACCTGGTGACCCTCTTCCCAGGGAGCTGTTCATCCCTGCACTGCCCAATCCTGAGCACACTTAACCCCAGAGTTCCACCCTAGTGCTCCTCTTCCCCGGAGGTCACCCATTCCTTCACTGCCCAAGCCTGAGCACACTTAAACCTGGAGTTCTTCTCCACCCCTGTTCCCCTCTTCTCAGGAGTCCACCCACTTCTTGGTCAATTCATTTTCTTACCTTTATCTTAAATATATATATATATATATATATAATTTATAATGCAAACTTTTTGATCTTATGTGGCTAGGTATTGGCAAAGCAACATGAATAATGTCAAGGCAAACAAATCTGCTCATAAAGAGTCAGTTCGTGACCTAAGGTATGAGCTCATTGTATGTTTAATACCTAACTATGCAATCAATGAATCATATGAATTGGACATGTGTTTTTTTTGGCAGTTTCTGTAGGACAGATTTGAAATTTTGCTCATGCTCTGATGATACCACTGTTAAAGTATGGGATTTTGCAAGGTGTCAGGAGGAGAGATCATTGACAGGTAATTATTATACTTTTGATAATGTTAGGAACTATAAGCTTACATATCAATGATTTTTATAATTGATTCAGAGAAGGGAAGTTTAGTCAACACTGTATTAAACACCCTTTTCTTCTCTCCACCCAAATGCCATTTATACTCGTAGTTAATTTAATACATGCTTATTCTAGTGTTAAATGCTGCTTTGATTTTTGACTCAGACAGGCCACGGTTGGGATGTTAAGAGTGTGGATTGGCATCCTACAAAATCACTCTTGGTTTCAGGTTTGATCGTTATTCTCACATTTATAATGTCCTTTTGAGCAAATGTCCGTCTCCGTGAGACTTGTTCGCTATGCAGGAGGAAAGGATAACCTGGTCAAATTGTGGGATGCAAAGACGGGAAAAGAGCTGCATTCATTGTTAGTCGATTTCTATTATTAATATATGTCATAGTCTTCAGATTCTACGTCTTTGAAATGCCATTTTTTCAGCCACGGTCATAAGAATACAGTTCTTTGTGTGAAATGGAATCAAAATGGCAATTGGGTGCTGACCGCTGGCAAGGATCAAATTGTTAAGGTTAGTTTCATATCTTCTCTGATTCTAGCTGAATCTTCTATTTAGCTGCTCGAGTAATTTTTATTGTCACATCAGTTTATCATGTCTATGATTCTCCATTATTAAGTGTTACTTTATTCTATGTGAACCTTGTTCAATCCTGGTCTCATCATGGTACATTTCTTCTCAATGCAAAGGGTTTTTTGAGGATGTATGGCTTTGGATTTCATGATTACGGGGTGATATTTTCGTTTTTGGGTTTCCAGTTCATATTTTTTGGTCTCCTGGTCCATGGTGTAGGTGTTTAGGAATTATTACATTGGGATAAAGTTTCCAAATTTATGGTTCAAGAGGTCAGCTTTTTAGGGTTTTAGGTTTCGGAATTAGGGCCTGGGGTTAAAGTTTTCTGTTTTTAGATTATTATCTGTGCCTTTATGTCTTAGGTTCTGGAATTTAGGGTTTATGGATTTGTTATCCAAGTATTATGGGAAAGAGTTTGGTTTATAAGTTACCGGGTTTTAGAGTTTTTTTATTTATTGTGAAAGGATTATCGGGTGGAATTCGGATATTAGATTCTGGTTTCTAGGGTTATGGGTTCATAATATAAGGATTACAACTTAGGGTCTAAATTTTTAAGATTTATGATTTACGGATTTGATATGTGAGAATTATGCATTAATGTTTTACCTAATGTGTAAATGATTGTAAGCTGGAGATGCAGAATTCTAAATGATTTGATGATGAGCCAGGTGAAACTGCGGTTGGTCTTAAGTTATTCAATATCAAGTACCTAAACTCTCTGTTCAATCATATCATATCTGGGGTGCAAAGTTAATCGATCAAGTTATTTTTTTCCTGGCTGTCAAATGCCATCTTACCAATCCAACTGTCAACACTCAAAATTTTTTTTTTCAATGACGTATGGTTGAAGATTTTGAGGATCAACGTTTGACTTTCATCAGGCAAATTGATGGTCAAGCGTATTACTTTATTCCGCCAATAATTTTATTTCATCTTCACATCAACTATGGTATCTGTGAAGACTAAATCACGTTTTTTATCTTCTAAAATGTATTGATTTATCTCTCAATCATATTTTGAACCCCCCTGTTTCTTCTTTTTTATAATTGATTACTTAGTCTGTTGAATTTCAGCTTTATGATGTGAGAGCCATGAAAGAACTAGAGTCGTTCAGGGGCCATCGCAAGGATGTCACTGGTTAGTGCTTTTTTTTTTATGAAAGAATCTCTCGTTTCTTTATTAATTCATGGACTCTGTAAATTAGGAAACTCGAATGTTATTTGCGGGGACTAGTTGATTGACTTTGGGGAGTTAAATGATGTCTGATCAAGGGATTGAATATTCTTTTGGTGCTGGAAATTTTACTTGTCCTTGTCTCCTCCATTTAATATGGTTATATTCTATCAATCCTTAGTGCCTCTCTCATTTCTATGTCATTCTCCTCAGTGTCTATAATCCTTTTTCTGTCTGTGTTTCCCCATTGTCTTTCTCTGTCTGTCTATGTTTCTTTCTCCTCTGTATTGTTATCTTTATTTCTGTCTGGTTCTCTCTCCCTCCTTTTTTCTGTCTGCCTGACCCAACCTCTCTGGGTACCCTCTTCTGCCGACCTATTTCCTTATTCTAAACGATGCCTCTGGTCTCACCTAAGATTAGGCCTTCTCGCCAGTTATACTTTATCTGTTATCCTGGTGACATCACCTACGTTCTATCTGGTAGCCTACATATTTTCTTAATTTTTTTCTGCTGTATTTCGTAAATGATGTAAAAGTTCTCATAATTCATTTTTTCTCTTGGCTTTCCAGCCTTGGCTTGGCATCCATTTCACGAGGAGTATTTTGTTAGTGGAAGTTTTGACGGATCCATATTTCATTGGGTCATTGGGTAACCTCTTCTACTCTGAGATTAATAATGCGCTCTTGCATTTAAATTTACTTTTGACATTAAAATATTTTATACAGTAGCTAATATTTCAACGGTTATCTTATAGGCATGAAGTCCCTCAGGTTGAATCTCCCAATGCTCATGAAGGGAGCGTCTGGGATCTGGCTTGGCACCCAATTGGCTACCTTCTTTGCAGGTATAAATTTTTCATCCATAAGAAAGTTTTTTTATTCAATTTTTTTTCGAAAATCTTCCCTTCCTGATTAAGTTAGCTTTCTATTGATTGAATGTTACATCTTGAAAGCTATAATGAGTACTTCGGAGCCGATCAAGGTCTATTTTTTTCAGATATCTCTCGGGACTGATAGTTTGTATTCATCTTATCTTCTTCTCCAAATCCTAACTGCTAAAGGTTCTGCAGAAAGAGAGAGAGGGTGGGGGAGGGCGAGAGAGTCAGAGAGATAGAAAGAGGGGGAGAGTGAGATGAGAGAGAGGGGAAACAGATAGGGGAGACAGAGAGTCATCCGTCATTCTCATGCATGGTTCTCCTCGGGTTGGAATACATAATCTGTTACAAGAAGCAGGCTTCACATACGTGATAATGAGTAAAACATGTTGTTTGACAGTGATTAATATTTCCAACTCTAATTTGCTTAGTGCGCAAAAGTTTTAAATTTTTTTTCAACTCCTTGCAGTGGCAGCCACGACCAAACGACAAAATTCTGGTGCCGGAACAGGCCAGGAGATTCTTCAAGGGATAAGCAATCCGTCAGTTATGGCCAAGGTGCTTTCCCTCATTATAAAATAAAATAAAATTAATCGAATAATCCTGAATGGTTTGTTTCAAAAACTTGATGTTTCTGAACTCCAACACTGATCATGCCATATAAAGAAATTAAGGAGTACGAATATGTCATTGACTCTAACCATTACCATAAGCACACAATCAGTTATCTTCTAGCTCTTACAATACTCATTAAGTACTCCTGGTCTATTACTTTGACTTTGACCATTGCCACAAGCAATCATTGACTTTGGTTGACTTTTGTTGATGATCTCAGGCTATGGAGATGGATCTGGGCCAGTGAGTCGAGCTGGCAGTGGGTATCCCATACAAGAGCATCCAACAACACCAGGCCCATTTGGTGGGCCCCGCAATGAGGGAACAATCCCGGGCGTAGGGGCGGCAATGCCGTTATCATTACCGGGACTTGATGTGCTCGATCAGGGAGACCAGAGGCACTCAATTCCGGGGTTGCCAGCCAGCAGCGCTCCACCACTGCCGCCGGGCCCACACCCATCACTCCTCTCGGTGACTGGTGGTGGCAGTAGCGGCAGCAGCCAGCAGGGTCTTTATCAGCAGATGCAGATAATGTCTTTGCCTCTGCCGCCTCCCCTTTTGCCGCCACATCAGCATCCCTCTCATCTCCCGCTGCTCCCTCATCCTCATTTACCTCGGCCTGTTTCTTCTGTTCCTGGGCCCCTGCCCACCTCCGTGCCTCTTCAGAGTTCCATGGTTCGTGGGTTCCTTCTCCCCCTTCTTTCTCTCTCTTTTATTCTCTTGCTTGGTCTTTCTCGCTTTCTTGCCCCATCTCCGCTTCCTTTCTTTTCTCCCTCTGTATCTGTATATATTCATGTCTCTTTCATTTGATCTATCTTTATCAGTCTATCCTTCTATCCCTGGCTGTGCAATGCCCTGTCTCTCTTGCTTCTCCTTAACCATAACCTTCATCTGTACAACTTTTTTATTCTTTCTTATGTCATTGCTCTCGATTTCTTTATATATCATCTCTATATACCTATCTATAGCTTTCATCTTTCAGTTCCATTCTTTCTCTTGCCCTCTCTTTTAACTTCTTTATACCTACATCTATCTCTTTTGTTTTCTCTTTCTATCTCTTGAATTCTCTCTCCTCCTCTTTCTTTCAATCTACATCAGCATCTTTCTTTCTTTATGTCTATCCACTGTATCTCGCTCTCATTTTTGTCTGCCCCGCCATCTTCCTTCAACTCTCACTCACTTATTCTTCCTCTGACCTTGTTCTTGTACGTCTCTCACTCTATCCATTGTCATCTCTCTCTGTCTCTCTCTCTTCACGTGTGGCTCCGTTATGCCAAAACCCACCATCTCTCTGGTCTCATGATTCCTAAATTCAGGTACAAATGATGGGATTGGCTCCATCAGGAAATGCCCCTCATCGAATAGGTGGGACATTCCCAGGAATGAGCGGCGTTCAGAGCTTTCAGTTAGGGGGCGTGCTAAGCAGGCCACAGGGAGGACATCTGGGTGGAATTAATGCCTACCAGGTATAAACTCTTTAATTTTGGTCAACCCCATTCGGCTTCTTTGGCCATTTACTTATCTCATGCTTCTTGTGGTTTGGCTCAGGCGATGACCATGGATTCACATGCTCATGGCCCTGGACTGGGCCTTCCAGGCGTTCCTCCTCCCCCTCCCGCACGTTCACATGGCTCATCTTCGTAGTAAGAGTTCTTAACCCTGACGTGAGAGAGAGAGAGAGAGTCCCCCACCTTTGCTCTTCCAAATTGAAGACTTGTTCGGTGAGGTTGAGTCTTGCTGTAGGAACTGTGGCATTTTTCTTCAATGTCATTTTAATATCCTTTTAATCTGTCTGTCAGGCCATCCTCAGGAGGGAACATATCATCATTTAATCTGTATCTTTGGGGATGGTATGAGCGTGGAAATTGTTTGCTTTGACTTCTATAGACGGTTTTGATTATCATATTTCTTTTGAAATTGTGTATGATCAGCTTTGAAGAATCATTTGCCTCAGACATGTAGTTCAACTGGGAAGCTCATCACATGTGCATTTGAAAAAGGAAGGAAGATCACC
This sequence comes from Lemna minuta, assembly GCA_024174645.1. Classification (NCBI taxonomy): domain Eukaryota; kingdom Viridiplantae; phylum Streptophyta; class Magnoliopsida; order Alismatales; family Araceae; genus Lemna; species Lemna minuta. The sequence goes on from CM044111.1 coordinate 9,471,529, forward strand.
CGAGATCGGTGATGGACGTGAACTTGCATGAAGTCAAGAACTAAGAAAGATTCTTGGGAATGTATCTTATTATGTGAAGATGACCGTCATGGTACCGCTAGATGGCAAGAGAGAGTAGAGATTCCGCGCAGGAGAGGGGGAAGAGAGAGCAGCGCCCGCGAGGCGAGTGCACGCACACGGCAGAGAGAGGATGCGGAGATGATGAGGTAAAGAGAGGAAAGAGAAGAGAGACGAAATTCTCTTCCGCGCGTGTGCGCGAGGGAGAAGCAGAAGAAATTCTCTTGCTGCACAAGAGAGCTTCTTCCGCGCGAGAGAGATGGCGCGTGGCGGAGGGAGAAGAAGGAGAGGTGGGGAGATGTAACTCATTTTAACTTGTCTGTGACATAGTGCCCTATGACTAACGATGCCGGATCTGAAATAGAGAGAATTTCTTATGCGAGTGTCCTTGGTTTACTCATGTATGCCATGCCAGGAAAATTTCTTAGCGGGCAAGTATTGCTCTTCAAAGTGGACTTGCAGAAAATTTATGAGAAATCCAGAGAAGAAGCTTTGGAATGTGGATCAGAGGATTATGCGATATTTGAAGGGCTCGATGAATAAGGATTTCTATTTTAGAGAGAAAGACAGGGGAGAGAAGAAGAAGAAGAAGAAGAAGAAGAAGAAGAAGAAGAAGAAGAAGAAGAAGAAGAAGAAGAAGAGATAATGGCAGACAGAGGGAGAAACCTACCATGAGTGAGGCACCAAGGGAGGAAGAGAGAGACATAGTACCTATTATGCTTTTGCCCTTCCAACAAAGACATCTCACCACAGGCCACCTAAAAATAAATCTCAATCATGGATGACTAAAGAGTGAAGACATTTTTGATAAGGTTAAAAAAAGAGAAACATTTTAATTAAATGGAAGGTCCTCTATTTAAATTGGTAGAAAACTAAGTTGGGCAATGACACATGGACCATTAAGGATCAATCTATTAGAACAAAGACATACCAAACTCAAACATGCTTCCTTTTTTGTATTCTTAAGAAATATCAAGGATTTGGAAATCACTAAGAATTTTTGGGGGTATGGGAGTTCTTGTTGGAGTTTCAATCATTTTCATCGATGAAAAAAATGAAAAGTATACCGATTTTCCTCAAATTTTGGTTCCGAGCTTATGTAAATTTGATCCTTATTAATAGGATTTTTAGGATATCAGAGACTTTTGGGAATGTTTGGTAAATTTTGATTGTCTGAGACCTTGCAAAGGTTTTGAGAAAACCTTTGTTTTACTAGTTTTCTAGGTTTATTAGAAGGGGATGTGTTTTGTTTCATTTGGGGTTGCTCTAAGCTTTTTGAGACGATATGGAAATGAAATTTATTATGATCCATTAACTTTGACATCACTTTTTCCATGCGGCAAAGATTTTGACATTTGCCCAAAACATTTTGCCTTTCTGATCATGTTTTACCCATGATAGAGTTAACAACATTCACTATCTATTTTGTGTAATATTGTTGAGAGATCATTTAGAACATGCATATTTTCTAAAACCACAAACAAGAACTAATGAATATATGAAAAATTCCATAGAAATACAGTTTAATCCCTTGTGGAAATTCTTTTGAATTTAATATGGAAATAGATTGGCCTCTAATGATTAAGAGTCCTTGTGAACCTAAAAAAAAAATACAGATCTTCAAGTGTTTTCTTGATTATCAAGACCATGTTATAGATCTATGCATTTGTATTGTGATTGCCGATTCATTCTCTATTGAAACCAATCCCAGTTTGGATTTTGTATTTTAAATCAAATCTAAGTTTATATTGTGTTCTATTTGGAAGTCCTTGTCCAAACAAAATATTTTATAGAGAACTCACAAGGTATTTCCGTTATCAACTGGTTATTTCCATTTCTTGGAACAACTCAATGAATTTAGTAGATCCCTTTAGGAGGTAGCCAATGACTTGGGAGGTGAAGCCTACACAAATTTAGGAAAATTCATCAAGAGTCTTTCAATGAACGTAGAATCGGATATATATATATATATATATATATATATGGAAACTTACCTCTTATGGATGCATTTAACAGCTCTTGATGAATTTCTATGAAATTTTTTAGGCTTCATCACTCAAGTCATTGACCACCCCCCAAGAGGAACAACTCAATTCATTGAGTTGTTCCAAGTAATCAAAACATCATAAAAAAACCCCAAGCACTTCTCCTTTTAGTACTTGCCAAAAATTACGACACACGAAATTGTTTTATTCTCTCTCTACATCTTCCCTCTCTCTCCAGGGTTAATATGAGACGAAAAATATTCTCAATTTCCTCTATTCTTATTCTATATAAATATTCACAGGGAGATCAAGGGGACAATCTTTAGGGTTCTATTACCAAGTGGGATGCCAAGGATGCGCATGGGTGGTTAACATTTTCTTTAGCCATCTCTTTATGTATGAGATTTCCACAAATTTTTTGTGTGATTTGTTGTCCAGTTATAATTTAGAATGTGCATATTCTCTACAACTATAAATAGGAAGTAATGAATATATCCCCAATTCCATAGAAATATAGTTTAATCCACTATGGAGAAGTTTTTGTTTATATCAAATATGAAAATTCTCTAACTTCTAATCATTAAGAGTCCTTTGAACCTACCAAAAAGATATATCTTCATAAAATTTTACTTGTTTATTGACAAGACAAGTTCGTGCGTTCATTGAAAAACACACTTCCTAGTGTCAAAATAAGTTCCGAACTCACTAATTTAGAGAATTGAGCATAAACCAATTAGAATAAGGATGAGTAAGGGTTGAATCCACAAAGATTTAGAGATTTTTTTTAGAAATATTCAAAATTCGATCAAATCGGACAAGGACTTGAGGTGAAAAAGTAGGAAAATTAGTTTTGGAGGTCGATTCAACTTATGACTTGAGATAAATCCTAGCCATTCATCATGAGAGTTACAACAATCGAGATTGAAAACTCCCAATCGGGCGGTGGTTTAACCTAAGAGGGGGGGTTAATTAGGTTAAAGGTTAATTTTAATTACTGTTCACTATTTTTTTTTGTTTACTAAGATTCGTTGGTTAATCACTCACTTCCTATCCACTCGATGCACTCGATATTATTATACTGGTTGGGGGACCTAATGTCCCTTAATCCAGTCCCGAGTACTATAGACTCGGAGCCTCCTCCTCACTAAATGAAACCTAATCCTCTCACCACTCAAAGGGTGAAGGACAATGTTCAGATACAAGGTTTTAGATTTTCCCCCTACGGCAAACCTAACACTCACCTTTACCTGTCCCTACGGCACTACCCACTAGACCTCAACCTCCTCAGCTCCTGGACGCCCTGACTCCCTCAGGTCGATCTCCACTCGATCACTCGTCCCGTCACGCCCTGTCGTGCCTCTTCCGCTAGTACCGCCGACCACTGGTAAACTGAGACCTCGTCTTCTGGCTTCACTCGGTATTCCTGCTCCCGAAGTCTTGACTCCTTCTCGTCTCAACAAATGAGACCTTCTCGTCCTCTGCGTGTGTGTGTGAGTATGAAAGATGTGTATCTAAACGACGCTACCTAAATGAATGACTCTCCTGACTGATGATAACCTTATGCTAAAGTTGACCCCCTTTTTTAAAAACAGAGTTGACTTTCTTAATTCAAGTTGACTTTGATTAGATTTGACCTAGAGTTGACTTTTTCCAAGTTCGATGACTCTGAATTGATTATTAAGCTAAAGTTGACTTTCTGCTAAAGTTGACTTTTCAAACTTTTGTTGACTCTGAGTTGACTTTTGACCTAGAGTTGACTTTCTGACTTCTGTTGACTTAGGATAAGCTTCTAATCTAGAGTTGACTTTTCTGCTGAGTTGACTCTTCTAACGAGTTGGACTTTTCAGACTAAGTTGACTTTGCTAACAGAGTTGACTTTTCTGCTGAGTTGACTCTTCTAACAGAGTTGACTTTTCAGACTGAGTTGACTTTTCTAACAGAGTTGACTTTTCTGCTGAGTTGACTCTTCTAACAGAGTTGACTTTTTTGACTGAGTTGACTTTCTTGATTGACCTTTTTTCATACACAATATTAAGAAGGTAGAAATTCTAATAGAGGAAAATAAGTTTGGTACAAGCAAATCAATTAAGTCAATCAATAGATAATCTGAAAAATAAATTAAAGGATGTGAAACTGATGATGGAGTTTAATTGAGTATGATAAACACAATACCTCCTCTGTCACTATTTATGTCAACCTGTTGTATGTTAAAAATAACCGAATCTAGAACAATAGAGAATAGCAATATATAGGCAATCAAACCAATTTAATTGATGGACAACCTAACTAGTAAGTTAAACACTATGTAATTAATAGTGAAATTTAATTAAATAAAACACCCAATACCTCGTCTGTCACTATTTGTCCCAACCTGCTGTATGTTAGAATAGCAGAGTTTATAATTGCAGAGAATAACTGTATGCACGTGATTAAGCTAATTTAATTGATGGACAACCTAAGCAGTAAATTAGACACTATGCAATTGAGATTAAGTGAACTCAATTGATTGAATCTATTGCCAAGGATAAAAAAAAACTTAACTCAAAAGTATAAAGAGTATCTGCAGTTGAATAAGCTATATGAAATAAATTCTACGAACTTGTCTCCCTTAGTTCAGCAGTCGGTTAAACACTGTACGAGATGTTAGAATAATTCTACACAGTCCTAATGTATCTGACTTGTATAAACGTAATCTAAATTAGCAAATAATTCTTTGAATCAGAAGAGAAAATTATCTGAGATTCAGAAATGACAGAACTAGAGAAATCGATAAACACTTAGACTCAACTGACTGAACAAGTAATTGCGATACAGATTTAAATAAGAGGACAGATGGTTCACCCAAAAAAAACTATCTAGCTGTTGATGAATTTTTGCAGAATATAATAACCGATCGAGTTTGTAAAACCGAAACACGCAAGAAAAGACAACAAAAAACGAAAACTGAATAAGCCAACTAACAACAATCGATATCTCCTGAACGTAGTAGAGAGAGGTAAAAATCAAAAACGCAGATTTCTATTTACTTCTTGATCAGATCACCAACCAGAGGCCTTTTCGTATACAATGAATACAAACCCCTTTTTCGCCTTCTTAGGTTTCCCCTTTCTGCTCGATGATGGCGGATTTCCTAGTGTCGTCGCAGAGGAAGAGAATCAGAAGTCTAATGCCAGTTGAAGATCTCTCTTCGCACCTTTCTTCTTTCTTCAACCAGATCGCAGAAGAAAAAGATCAAGTTTCGCTCGATCGTCGAAGTTTGCCAAAAGACTGCTTCTCGTCCGGTCGCACCGATTTTTTCAAACCCTAACTTCTTTTATATCGGGTTAAAAAAAAAAAGAACATAAGGACGATAATGCCCTTAATAACAGTTAGCTTAATGTTAATAAGAGATGTGATAAATATATTCAGCTTTGCCTGAAACCAAAACACAACCCATGTATAATGTGTCTAAATTCATACTAATGAGTTTAAGTAACCATTATTAAATTCACAACACATTAGGCATAACACAATACATTACTAAATTCATAATCATACATACAAAAGAGTTTATAATAACTATCAATCAGTGGCAATTCAAGATTATTATTTAAGTCAAAACTAGCTCTCTTACAGAGATCAAATGTGACTGGTGGACTCATCATAATGCATCACTCATTGAAAAGCATCAGATCACTGTTCGACGGACATGATCGCTTGACACTTTCGCTTGACAATGTCATGATGAAATCTCACTGCTTCATGACAGCGGTGGATTATGTGTCCACCTTTTATGCCTTAATGCAAATTAAGGCATAAAACACTACATTCCTATGCATGTTATCATACTTTGAGTACATATTCATCATTCTATAAAAGTTAAATTATAAATCTCAAAATATATTCTTTTAAGGGATAATCATACATAATCAAAGTTGAAATTTTAAAGTAGATTATCTCTATTTATATTTGAGATTATAAATGAGTTTTTAAACACAAATAATGAGAAAATTTATTTTTATATGCTCACCTATTTTCCTAATTTTATTTTTCAAAGAAGATGAGTGTATTTTTAGTTAAAATTTATTATTTTTTATTCCTTAAATGAAAATGTGTAGAATGATAAATTATTTAATTTATGATCAAACAAAAAAATTATATTAAAAAAGAGTTGTATTTGAAAGTTATCAAATTTCTAATTTTTAGGGATTTTTTTAGAATCTTTTTGAGTTGTTCTAAATTTAAAAAATGAATATATTTCAATTAAAAACATTTAAAAATAGTTTTTATGCACACGCTAATGTGGCTGATGATGTGACATGTGCTTGCGTGTTGTTGCGTGACAACGTATGTGCGTGGCACATGGCGTACGTGATGGATATTATGTGGCCTATGAGCCAATCGCACTTCCATATATCTTTTTTAAGTTCATTGAAATAACATTTATTCATTGTCATTCTTGTGTGATATTTTCAATGAAGTCCATGAGCATATGCAATGACTAAGTGAATTATGATATGATCATAATATAGTGATCACTAGTATTTAAACATATGTTCTAAACATTCCTATTCGTGAGATATTCGAGAAGGACATCAAATTATCTAAAAAGAATAACACTATCTGATCTCACTCATATGACGAGTATGGATGATCCTGTAGCCATCGGTGTGGAGACACTGAGGATAGATAGTGGGTGCTCTTTGAAGAAAGAGTTCACTGAATTGATCCGTATGAATCCCTGAATGATAATTATACCTAACTATCAATTAGGTTAATTCATGTCATGTTTGTGTATGTGGTCCTTTGACTTGAAACACCAAAGACATCTTTTGGATGGATGATCGTGTTTTGATTATGACTTATGAATCCCAAGCCACAAGATCTCTAAAACGTCATATATTTGATACAACATAAAGTCCACGCAAATGATTGTGTGATCAAGATGGGATCATCTGCCCTCGGTATTTGAGGAGATTGACTCAAGGAATGAGATGTAATAAAATCATTGGCCAAGGTAGTGAAATATCAAAGGAGTTCCCAATGATTTCCTACACGTATGAATACAAATTTGAGTGATCGATTAGGGCTTGACAGTTGACCATACCCTAAATCATTCATGAGTCTCATGTGGATGAAGGATTATACATACATGGTAATCGATGATGGAAAGGTTCTATAAGCGAGTTCTTACATACTCTATATTTTCTAGAGTACGTGGTGTAGCTTGGCACCTAACAGGTTGGCAACTCAACCTATCGATCAGGTTAACTCGATCCTTGATTAAGTAATCTATATGTGGATGTGGATAGTTAATTAAGGTTAACCAATAAGATATTATTTGCTCTATAGAGTTATTAACTAGTGAGATATATGGACCTAGAGGGTCACGCACATAAGGTCCATGGAGGTTGGTAGATATAAACATAATTATGAGGGTTTTTCTTGAAAAAACCGTTTACCAAATGTCTATACATAGGGAGAGAACGACCACAACTCAAGGTGCACATGCAAGCCTTGTGAGAATTCTCTCCTTTCTTCTCTTTCTCTCTTAATGAAGAGCTTTGAAGAGGACATCTAACCATCCGGATACCGTGTGGATACTGCTAAAGTCTAGGCAATTGAATAGCTTCAAGAACTCTTTCAAGGAAACATTGTATGTTTCTCATATATACTAGATGATTGGATCATCTGCTCTTATTGGCTTGGTGTTTTGAATATCTGATTCAATCTATTCCATTGCATTCAATATTTTGATCAAAATTTTGAAAGTTTATCGACCTCATAATCTATCAGTATGTGTGACGTACGTGTGTGCGCATTATTATAGGTTAAACATCAATTAAGGGCATAAGCTAACCCCTTAATGCGCTTGACGATATATTTTCAGAAATACCTTGAATTTTTCTAATGTAGGAGTATTTTTCTTTGTGTTTTATCATAGGTGATGTGGCAGAAGGAGAAACGTTGGATTTTATGATTGAATAAGAAGCATAGGTGATGTGGCATCAATTTTCACTTAATCGAGAGGGGCATGTGACACATTTTGATTTGGCGATGATTTGTTCTATAAAAGATGGTAAATCTCAGCCATCCATCGAAGAGTTATAATGGTCCAAATTTAGTGCACCTAATGGACTCCTTTGAGTGATGTATGTCAGCATCATGGGCATTCTCTGAAGATCAAACAACAAGCGTTTAATGGCCATTTGTGTATATGTGATTATGCGGCGAAATCTGGATGCTTCAATGAAGATCTGATGGCCACAATTTAAGGACATTGATGCACTTTTCATCTTTCCATTGCGGTCAATGATTGAAGATGAATAGACGATCACACCCAAATTTAATCTATTATGCCCCTCTTCTTTGAATGATGTACTCATTCAAGGATTTTTTATTAATCAAACATTTAAGGTAACACAATTATTGAATCTCTTATTTTCTTCCTCTTCTACAATCATTTCCGTCTCCAAGGAGTATTTGAAATCAAGATTTTGCCAAGAGAAAAGGAAGAATTTGACGGTCGAACTCATAATTTTTGTTTTCCAAAATGTTGAATGAAAAGCTTTGATCCAGCAATAAATTGGATCATTTCAAGCGCAATTTTAGGTTAGATTACATGTTTTCTTTCTAACCTTTTGCCCTATACTATTGTGTTTTGATTTTGCTTAGTACATTAGTTTAATCTTACAAAATTTAGTCATTTTCTCCCTTTTGGCGATCAATTTTTCTCTCCGTATTAAGTGAATTTTGATTTCATGGATTCTTCTTAGAGTATTTTTTTCTAAAAATATTAATTTTCCTAAACTCTCACCCTGATTCATCATCTAATTAGACCAAATTTTGAATGTCTAATATTTTGTTCCTAATTCTTTATAAATTTAACTCTCACTCACCATTATCCAAATCAATTCATGATTAATTCTCTAAATTAGTAAGTTTGGAAATTATCTTGGCATGAGTTAGTGTGTTTTCAACGACCACACAAATTCGTTCCGCCAAGAACCCACCTCCGTGTTCTCTTTACAGCTCCTCTAGTGATCCAGTAAGACTAAATGGTGAACAGATCTTCAAAGAGTTGAAGAAGAGGTTCAAGAAGAGGCCCAACCATCTATTGTGTGGATATTGTTAGAAGTTTAAATTTGAAAGACTTTAAAAAAACTTCTCTAATTTTTTCTATAAGTGTTAAAAGAGAAGAAAAAATTCAATATTCTATAAGTTTAATACTTGAAAATACTCCCACATTCTAATTTTTATGTCTTTATTTCTCTATGTTTATCTATTTCTTGCGTTAGGTATCATTATTTCTTTTCTAGTTGCAGACTTCTCCGTCTACAAGAATCTCTTCACAATATTTTCAGGGATCTTCCCCTCCTGGATTCCCCTCGTTAAATCCCTTGGAACGCTCTCAAGAGACCTTCCAGCCAGAGAAAGCCCGAGGAGTGCTCCAGATCCATTCTCCCTCTCGGATTCTTCATCTCCGTCGCCATTTCCTCCCCCGCTACTGTTATCTCCGCCGCCGTGACCATTATATCTTCCAATACCGCCGCCATTGCCGTCATTTCCGCTGCTAAATCGCCGGTTAGTAATCGAAACCGCGTCAGACAGTGACGGAATCGTGAGAAAAGTTTCCTCGAGAAATGGAGAAATTGGAAGAAATGCCGAATCCGCGAGAGGCGATTGACGTTTCCTCGATTCAATGTTGTCTCCGAGGTCGAATGTGGAGGGAAAACCGGCCGCCGAGGTGATACGGCGGCTGCGGGAGAGAGGAGACTTTCTTCTTGTCTGAAATTCATGGCGGGGAAACGGTTATGTGACAGGTCAGCTGATGCCCTGGAACGCACGGGTATAGTACATTGCGTGACGTATCGGAATCATCAGGAGTTTTAAGTGAAGCTCTTGCCTTTTATTGGAAGACGGAAGTATGCCGTGGGGGTGAGGAACTGAGGATAATTACAGAGCCCTTGTTTATACTAATGAAAGAGGCTCTTTAAATCTCCGAGAAGAAGACGATTTACAAAGAGATTTACACGATCCCGATCAAGAGGACAGGAAGGTATCGACCTTGGCATTGGCAGCCCTGGAGAGGAACTTCATGCAGATAGGAGGCTGCACCTTTGCAAGCGCAAGTATCGACTGGGGTAGAGTCCATATCCCATCACCGCAGATCAGCCCTGAGGCCACCGCCGGAGCAAACGCTTCAGCCTTCGCCTTGTTCGTCCTCTCCCAGATGAACAAGATCAAACTCCCCACGCACATATCAATGGCGAAGTAAGACCCCAGGTAGAACGGAATCGCCATCGCCATCGGGATCGGTATAAATCTGGCCGCCTTCTTCCCCGCCACATCCCTCACGAAATTGATCAAGATTCCCGCGGCAAAGGAGCAGTAGCAGAGAGTTAAGCAGTGCTTCGGCAGCGATCCAAATCCCTCCACCCCGAGAATCGCCATGTTGCGGTAGACCAGTGCGAACGGCGCGGGGTACTCCGAATGGGAAACTCCGAGGTCGAAGGCCTTGTAGAAAAGCCAGAACACACAAGGAGAGATGACGCATCCCATCGCGGTTCCAATGACTTGGCTCACGAACATAGATCTAGGCGACGCCAGGGTCAAATATCCCGTCTTGAAGTCCTGCATCAGATCCGATGCCGTGGAAACGATGCCCATCATCACTCCGCACGCAGCTAGCCCCGCGATCACGCCTCCGTTTGCCGATCCCGCCCACGCGCCGATCGTGAAGATGGCGAGCTTCCCGTAGGTGGACGCCAGAGACCAATCCGTGAGACCGCATCCGTACGCGTTGCAGAAGGCAAGGACCGGGGCAAAGATGTAGGCGACCAGGATGTAGTACCATTTTAGAGAGGGAAAGATGTGGGGCAACGTGATGATGGACACGATAGCGGCGACAGTGTAGCCCGTGTACGCTAGCCACGGCGGGATCTGGTCCTTGAGGAAGAGCTCTGTTCTCTTCTCTTCGTCGAAGGACATTAGCCAACCCACGCTTCCGTCTTCCATTACGGGGAGTGTGCTGCTCCTCCTGCGCTTCACCTGATTGAGGAAAGCTCTTCCAGACTTGTTCAAAACTTTCACGAAGTTGTACAGCCCGTCTCCGAGAATGAGCGCTATCGCGACGAAAACTCGGTATCCCTGAATTCCGTGCAGGCTGCTGGCGGAGAGATCGGCTGGGTACCAGTCTCCCTTGCGCTTCTCGATCTGAGGCCACATGATTCCCCAAGAGATGATGCCGCCCAGAAGCACGGAGATGTTCACCAGGTAAGGGCAGATCATCCCCACTCCGACGTAGGTCGCAGAGAAGTCAAAGTAGAACCTGTTCTTGAAGGCTTGAAGACCGAGAGAAGGGAAGTTGATGAATCCGCAGTCGTCTCCGGCGGTGAAGAACCACTGGAAGAATCCCCAGAGAAAGCTCATCGAGAAGAACTTTCCCAGTAACGATACCTGTTTCTTGGCTAGTTTGGCTCCTTCGGGCGTGTGGAAGCTGTTGATCAGGTGAGCCGTCGCAGTTCCGCTGGGATAGATCAGCTTGTAGTCGATGATCATGATCTTTCTTAGGGGCACCAGAGAGAAGAGCCCCAGGAAGCTGACGACGAAGAGGAACCCTACCATCCACCCGATGTGAGGATTCTTGATGTTGTCCTGGTAGTTCGTCTCTTGCGTCTGATCAGCGATCGTCTTGCTCATGCCGAAGAGATAGCTCCCAAACCCACCACTGAAGGCGATGCCAGAGGAAGCGACGACACATGTCTGGATCACGGTATTCTCCTGGCGGGTGAAGGGTTGTCGGAGAAATCCCGTCTTCTCCAGCGCCTTGGTCCACATCTTCACGAAGAAGAATCCGAGAAGTCCCGCGGAGACGTTCAGAGAAGGTATGATACCCGTCGTGAGGTTCAACTTCATCACGATCACGCTGAACATGATCCCGAGGAAGAAGCTCACGACAAAGGCGCGGAACGTTAGCTGCTGCTGCCACGGCGGAACAGGCTTCCCGTCGAACTCTTTCTCCACGGAATACTTCTCTCCGGTGATATCTTCGTCATCTTCTCCAACTGAAACCCCGTCTCTCCTGTTTCTCTTTGTCATGGTGGCGCCGTCCTCGCCGTTGTACTCCGCCACCTCCTCTCCTTCATGCTCCGTTCGCCCCGTCATGGAGAACCCCAAAAGCTTAGTGCAAGGGGGAGATGGAGGTGAGAGAGGGGGGCGTTGAGGGAGAGAAAGTGCCTTCCGAGGAATTGCTCCTCCTTCAAAATTTATAGGAGGCTAGGCGGATACTTCGCCGTGCGGAGTGGAAGGCGGAGGAACCGGGAGAAGATGTAGCAGAACTCTCTCTCTCTCTCTCTCTCCAATGGTCTTCCCATTGGGATCAACATCCACTGTGTTTTTTTCTAGCTCATACTAGAAAAGGAACTCCATCTTCGAACATTCCTCATTCGTCTCATTAAAATAATAAAAATGAACATAAACCTAGAGCAAAAAGGATGAAAGCTAGCAGAAAGTTGAAAAAACTCAAGCTCTTGTAGTTGTTTCTCTCTTGTCTCCTCTCTCTCTTGTCTCTTCTCTCTCTTGTCTCTTGTCTCTTCTCTCTCTCTCTCTCTCTCTCTCTCTCTCTCTCTCTCTCTCTCTCTCTCTCTCTCTCTCTCTCTCTCTCTCTCTCTCTCCCTCCCTCCCTCTCTCTCCCTCCCTCCCTCTCTCCGTTACACAGCCCATTTAGATTTGACAAAAATTAAAATCTAATGATTGTATGAGTTAAAATTAAACCATACTCATCGTATGAGTTAGATTAGATAATATTATTCTTTCAGGATAATTCAATGTCATTATCGAATATCTCATGAATAAGAACGAATGTTTAGAACACATGTTTAAAGATTACTAATGATTGTATTATGATCTCATCATAATTCAAATAGTCATTGCATATGCTCATGGACTTTATTACAAAAATGAAAAAAAATAACAATAAATAAATTCAATTTCAATTAACATAGATGAGATACATAAAAGTATGATTGGTTTATATGTCACATAATATATATTATTCCTTTAATAGATTTATCGATATACGTATAACCTATAATTGTCACAATGTGTCCCATTAGTATCCTAAAATGACGATATTTATTCTATGATCAAAAGAGAAGACCAAATGGAGGTTTAAATAATTATGACATGAGTTTACTTCATGGAATAAGATGGAGAAATGTTTCTTAAGAAATTCTTCTCTTTCGGCAAGACAAATGCCCTTGGGAGAGCAATCAAGGAATTTTCCCAAAGTAATGATGATTTTAGCAAAGACATGAGAAGGCTTTACTGGCCCTAAATAAGAGATGCCCTTGTCATGGGAATTCATCTTGGGAGTTAGTCCAAACTTTCTACATGGTTTTGAACAATAATGAGCAAAATATGATAGATATCACTTTAATCAAAACCTTCATGGAGACATACACCGAGTCAATGCAATTCAAGAAAAGGTTAGTTCAAAATGGGGCTTATCAAAAAAGTTTTTCTAATAATAGTAAGAATTCAACTCCTTAACAAGGAGGACTCATCGATGTGAAGATTGATAACATGCAATTATATGATTATTAATACATATTAAGGCAAAAAACATTTCACTTTTATGCATGTCAGTGCATATCTAATGATAACATACAATCTTAACATGATAAAACATGATTATTAATGCAAATTAAGGCATAAAACATTACATTTATGTGCATGTTATCATACTGTGAGTGCATTTCTATCATTCTATGCAATTTTATGTTATAATCTCAAAATGTGTTAATTTAGGGTTAATTATGACGAATTTAAGATTAAAGATTTTATAACCCATCTTTACTTGAGATTATAAATGGTTTTTAAAGTTAAATAATAAGAGAAATCATTTTTATAAACATTCATTTAATTTTCTAAAGTTAAAATCTTAAAGAAATGGATGTATTTTTGAAATAAGAATTAAATCTCTTGTTATTTAAATAATTTGAATTTTTAAAATGATAGATAATTAAATTTCAGATCAAATGAAAGAAATTTGGATTAATTTGGAGTTGTATTTTAAAAGATATGATTTTTACAATTTTTAGGGATTTTTTCTGAATTTTCTGATTTTATTTTCTATTTAAAAAACGTTAAAATAAATAAAAAAATTGCAAAAAGCGCGCGGGTCCCACGCGGGTGCGACGTGGCACGCAAGGCCACATGGCAGAGCTTCGCGGACCCGCGCATCGCCTACGTGGCACGTTATACGTATATGTATATTATTTACTATAGTTATAAAAGGGGTCTTTAGCCTGCCCTATATGGGGAGGGTTATTAACCCTATAAACCGTTGGGTGTTATAAACCCGACGGTTTCCTAAATCGTTTTCCGTGTGGTACTAAACGGTTAGCTATTTTACTATGCAGGAAACGTGGCGCAATAAGGAGCGTTGGATCGAACGGCTGATCGATCGGCGAGCGTCGATCGCGTAGACGAGTGTCCACCAGATGATCAATTAAGCACGTGCGCGATAAAAGGAGTTATAACGGTCAGATTAGAGGCCACGTGGCGGCATCACACGCGCCGATCGCGTGGACGCGTGGTGCACCCGAGATCAATCAAACACGTGCCTATTTAAAAGAGTTATAACGGTCCAGATTCGATCGCGCAGGGAGAATCGCGGCCGTCCGATCGCGATCCAAAGGGCGTTATTTGAAGCATTTTTTTAAAGCGTTTCGTCAGATCAGATCAAGACCGTTGGATCGCGATCCAAGGGGCACAAATCAAAACGTTTTTAAACGCATATCAAGCGGAGCGATCTGGAGCGTCCATGTACGATCTCATGGCCATGATTTAACCTTACCGTTTCGAATTGATGCGTTTAATCTCGACCATTGATGCAGATTAAACGCATCAATCAGACGGTTTTCCCCATTTCGCCCTATAAAATGACGAGTTCTTCGTCGTTTGTACTCATTCTCGAGGGATTTCACCTAATTGATCAATCTATACCATTCCTTTCTTGAATCTCTCTCTTGTAATCGCTTCTAGACTCGAAATCATATCCACGGAGTGTTTATAAGAGAGATTTCGACGATCGTGCGAGGAGAATTTGTCTCTTGAACATCGATGTTCACGATTGAATTCGCGGAATGAATAGTTGTCGATCTGGCGATCAATTGGATCAATTTGATCGTTATCTCGGGTTAGAAAACAAGTTTATCCTCTTATCTATCGTCATGTATCATCAATTTTAGGTTTACGATCTCAATTTAAGTTTAATTTCGTTTTAATTTCAATTTGTGTTCTTCGCGATTCCGAAAATTTCATCCCAATTCCATCTTTGATTTCTCCGTGATTACTAATCCAAATCGAGCGATTTTTGATTCCACGCATAGATCTTTGAGTCTTCTTTTTAAAAACACCATTTTCCCCTAATTTCTCACCTCAATTCATCGTCCAATTTGACCAAATTCCAAAAGATATCTCGAAAATACCTTAATTCCATGTGGATTCGACCCTTATTTACCATTATACCCTTCAATTCACTCTTAATTCCCCAAATTGGTAAGTTCGGATTAATTTTTGACACGAGACCGTGTGAAATCGACGACCTCGCGGTCTCGTCTCGTCATCTAACATTTCATGCATTTTTAGATTATAATCTCAAAATGCATCATTTAAGAGATAATTATGCATAATTAAATAATATATTTTACAGTAGACTATTCTCATCTATATTTGAGATTATAGTTAGGTTTTAATGATAACAAATAAGAGAAAATAATGTTTAAACATTCATTTAATTTTTAAAATTTTATTTTCTAGGAGAAATGAATATATTTTTTAAATAAAAATTTCTTCTCTTATAATTTATTAAAATTCTATTTTTAAAAAGATAGATTATTTAATTTCTAATCAAACAAGAAATATATAGATTAATTTGGGGTTATATTTTAAATTTTATGAATTTTATAATTTTTGCATATTTTCTCGAATTCAAAAACCCAAAGAAGACTCAATCCTCATATGCTTGAAGCAGCTAAAGAGGAAATCATGAAATGGCTTAAGGCTAATTTGATTTATGCTATTTTGGATGGTTCTTGGGTGAGTCCTATTCTTGTGGTGCCTAAGAAATCAAATAAAAAAATTAAAGAGGAATAAAAGCAGGTAAAGAAGTTCAAACCTGAGTGGCATCGAGTTGGACAATATGTAAAGATTAAAGAAAGCTTAACTTGGTAACTAAGAAAGATACTTATCCTTAACCTTTTATCAATCATATTCTTGAAAAAATTTCTGATTAGAACTTTTATTGCTTTCTTGATGGTTATTTAGGATACAATCAATTAGAAATCTATGAGCATGATCAAGAGAAAACTACTTCCACTTGCTTGTCAGTACTTTTGCTTTTAAAAGGATGTCATTTGTCTTATGCAATGCACTAACTAAATTTTAAAGATGTATGACTACTATAGTTTTGGCTTTAGAGGGAGATTGTTTATAGACTTTCATGCATGATTTTTAGTTTTGGCTCCTCTTTTAATGTATGTTTAACTAACTTGCTGATGATTTTACAGATTTGTATGGAGAACAAACTAGTTCTAAGTTAGGGAAAATCTCATTTCATGGTGGAGGGAATAGTCTTGGTGCATCACATTAATATGAGTGGGCTAGAGGTGGACAAGGCAAAGGTCGAAGTGATAAAAAACCAACCTCTTCCCATCACAATCAAGAAACTTAAAGGATTCCTTGAGAATGTTGGCACCTTACGAGATTCATCAAAGATTTCACCATAATGGCCAAACCTTGGATCCATTTACTTTATAAAGATGTCAACTTTTTTTGATGAAAAGCCAAAAAAATCATTCCTAAAAATTAAAAAAGCACTTATCAATTCCCTATTTTGTAGACCCCTAGTTGTGACTTACCTTTTGAGCTTTGTGTGATGCTCCTAATGTTGTTGTAGGCGATGTGTTAGGTCAAAGGTTAGACAACAAGCCAACTTTCATCTACTACACTAGCAAGACCTTAAGAGAAATCCATGCAAACAATATGAAAACTGAAAAGGAATTTCTAACTATTCCTTTTGCTTTAGAAAATTTTCATTCATATTTTTAGGCACTAAAGTCATTATTTTACTAACCATGATGCTTTAAAATTTCTACCTAATAAGAAAGAAATAAAACCTATGCTTATGAGGTGGATTTTATTCATGCAAGAATTTGAATTAAATATAAAGGTAGGTATGGTGTGGAAAATGTCATAGCAGATCATCTTTCTTGATTATCTTCTCACATTTCCGCAACTATTTTAGATTTTTTTTTGTGAGTGTATCTTAGAAGTTAGAACCAAATCCTCACCTTGGTATTCACACAGTGAATTCTCTTGTGAAAATTAGAGTACAAGAGGATTAGAATATTAGTGATAGGAAAAACTTTTATGATGAGCCAAAATTATTCCATCGAGGAGTAGATCATGTTTATAGGAGATGTGTACACGAGGAGGAACAATGGAGTATTTTAGTTGTTTGGTTCCACGAGGAGGAACAATGACAAACATTCTTTTTGTGGAGAGAATTATGCTCCTAGAATAAAAACAATTAAATTCTTGCAATCTAGTTTCTTCTGGCCTACATTATTCAAAGTTGCTTTCGAATGTTGTTCTAGTGGTGTAAAATGTCAAGTAGTCGTGCAAGTAAGGAAAAATGACTACTTACCACTCCAACCTGTCATTGAGGTATATATTTTTTATGTATGAGGTATTGATTTCATGGGTCCATTTCCTACATCTGATGGGTATGAGTATATTCTCATGACTGAAGATTATTTGTCTAGGTGTGTAGAAGCTATTCCTACAAGAACTAATGATCATAAAATAGTCAAGTTTATTCAATAAAACATACTTTCCAAGTTTGGATGTCTTAGGAAAACTTTTAGTGATGGGGGAATGCATTTTAATAATTATCAATTTTATTCTCTTTAGAAAGAGCTGCTAGGATTTGAGGCTCAAAAAGCTCTCCAAAATATCAACCAAAATAACGATTGCAGCAAAAGATGTTGAATCAAAACATTCAACAAAGTTGAAGCACCAAGAATAGGTGCTCTCATCATCCATTCTAAGTGATCCTATCATCTAGTATAGAATCAAATTCATACTTACAGGGATCGTTTGAAAGAGTTTTTCAACCGTTCAAGCATCCGGCCTCTAGATGTATCCATACAGTCTCTAGACGATCAGATCTCCTCTTGAACACTCGTCACCATGAGAGGAAGAAAAGAAAGGGAAGAATTTCCACTAGGCTTACATGGGCACCTCTATTATGGTCGTTCTCCCCCTATTTATAGACTTTAAGAATCTGAAATTTTCATGAAAAACCTTTATTATTATGTCTGTATCCTCCGACATACATTGACCTTATGTGTGTGACCCTCTAGGTCCATATATCTCACCAGTTGATAACTCTATCAACTCAATAACACTTATTGTTCTTCCTTATCAATTAACTATGTCAACATATAAATTAATTGATGAAGGATCAATTTAGCCCAATCAACAGGTTGACTCCCCGCCTGGTGGGTGCCAAGCTACACCAAGTGCTCTAGGAGATATAGAGTATATTATAACTCTTTCATGAAAACCTGTCCTCAGTGGTTACTGTGTACATATATTCCTTCATCCGCACGAGACTCGTGAATGACTGAGGGTATGGTTAATTTTAAAACCCTAATCGGTCACTCAATTTAGTATTGATGCGAGTAGAAAATCATTGAAAACAAAATTTCTAATATTTCTACTATCTTAGCCAATGATTTAACTGCATCTCATTCATTGAGTCGATCTCCTCTTATATTGAGGGCGGATGATCCCATCTTAACCACTCAATCACCTTCGAGGACGTCATGTTGTATCCAATCTATGATGTTTTGTAGAACTCGTGGCTAGGGATTCGTAAGCCATAGTCTAAACATGATCATCTATCCACAAGATGTCTTTGGTGTCTCAAGTCAAAGGACCACGTACACAACCGTGACATGAATCAACCTAATTGAAAATTTGGCATAATACCATTTAGGGATTCATACGGATCAATTCAGTGAACTCTTTCTCCAAAGAGCACCCACTATCTATCCTTGGTGTCTCTACGCCGATGGCCACATGATCAGCCGTACTCATCATATGAGTCAGATCAGATAGTGCTATTCTTTCTAGATAATTTAATGTCCTTCTCAAATATCTAATGAATAGGAATATTAGATCATATGTTTTAAAGACCAACGATCATTGTATTATGATCTCATCATAATTCACTTGATCATTGCATATATTCATGGACTTCATTGCAAATATCACACAAGAATGACAATGAATAAAAGTTCATTTCAATGAATCTAAATGAAATATGAAAGTATGATTGGCTTGCGGGCCACATAATATCCATCAAAATCATGATGTCCATCATAAAGTCTATGCTCCTTACCATCTTCAAGCCAATGAAAAAGTAGAAGTTAAGAAGATAATGAAGAAAATAATTGGGTTAGATGAGAAGGATTAGTCGAGTAGATTGTATGATATCTTTTTGGGCTTATAGAATAGCATATAAAATACCTTTAGAGATGTCAGCCTGTAGGTTAGTTTTTTGGAAGCCTTATCATCTTCTAGTAGAAATTGTGCATAGAGCATTTTGGGCTATTAAAAGACTTAACCTTTCTTTAGATACACTCAGAAAAAGAACATTTATTGGAGATGCATGAGCATCAAGAATTAAGGAACGAGGTATACAATAACTCCTTAATTTATAAAGCCAAAGCAAGATAAAAATCTTAATCGTAGAGACTTTCAAATTTGATTGAAAGGTTTCATTTTATAATTCTCATTTAAGACTCTTTCCATGAAAGCTAAAGTTGCATTGGGATGGACCATATGTTATTAAGGATATCTTTTCTATTGTTGCTCTTTTAATTATTGACCAAAATATTAGGTAGGTAAATTTAAGTCAATGGTCAAAGGCTTAAATCCTATGTCGATGGATCTGCACTTCAACCTACAACATCCATAGTTCTAGGAGAGCTGTCATAGGCATCTCAAGATCCACCGCCCACCTCATAACCTTATTTACTCTTATGTTTTAGTTTATTTATTGATTTTATATTTTATTTTGTGTTTCATTTTTATTTTTTTAGGTATTTATCAATAAATCAATGATGATCACTTGTCACTAACTTCAAAGCTTGACATAACCATCCAACAAGCCCTAAAGAACTCCTGGTCATGACAAGAAGCTCCCTTTAGTATGCAATTCCCTCCCTGGAAATGGTTTTTCTGTAATAGTAAGGGAAGAGAGCATTTCATTTCAGGCATTTCTATTGTCATATCATGAAAAGAGCAAATACATGTCCAATGAAACCTAAAGCATCAATCATGAATTTTCTCAAGGATTCACTTTCATCTTTGGAACTGTGATTGTGTGTGCATAGGTGACAAAATGATTTCGTGCGGTCATTGAATACACACAAACTGGTGGCGTACGACCCCCGTCGCCACCAAGGCATGACACTACGGCGCCGGAGGAGCCGACACCCGCGCGCGTCTAGCCCCCTCGACAGGCGAAGACGAAGGATGCCGAGTTTCACTACACCAAGTGAGGACCTCATCTCGCCACGACACATTTCACAGGGCTCGCGTGCGCGTGGAGTTATCTTTCCAGTTTTTATTTCATTATGAACTTTATTAGCCCGCACGTGTTTAAGCGGGCCTTTGCATATCTTCTTCTCTCCCTTTTAGGCTTTCGCGTGGGTGACAACATGCATTTATAACATGAATTCTTATCTTAATTAACTCATATTCATGCTTATTTTATGTGAATATGATGCATGTTATCATACTTTTTAGGAATTTTCTCCATTAGCATGTCATTTTACTAAAGTTGATATTTATGCATAAATTAGGGATAATTTCAGGCTTAATAGATGATTAATCTTTTGTTTAAATGAATAGAAGTCAATCTCTGTTATGGAATGATTTTTTACTTTAGAAAACATTTGGAAAGATAATTTCAAGATGAATTTATGATTTAAAGTGTTTAATGAAAAATGATTTAGGTAAATTTTAATTCATCTTGATGTCTTCATTCTAAATATATTTTAATTGACATGATATTCAAAAGAAGAGGATTTGTGATCCAATGGAGAAATTTTGGATTAAAAAGGAGTTGTATTTTGAGAAATATGAATTTCTAAAGTTTTAGCCCTTTTTCCGATTTTTATTTGAATTTTAAAATGATTTTTAGATGAATTTCTTTGTTAAAATCGCGAAAAGGGGGGTATTTTTGTCCACAGGCCCCCGACTGACGATGTGGCAGGCTTACCTGACGTGGCAAGCGGGGCCCAAGCGACCGGCTGACGTGGCAAGGCGGTGACGTGGCGCGCGGGACCACCGCGTCGTTACGACGTGGCACTGAGGCCACGTGGCAGGACGCGTGTGGCCCGCGCGTGTGGCGCTGACGTGTGGCCGGGTGCCACGCGGACAGGCCACGTGGACGCCCGTGGGGGCGCCACGTGGCGAGGAGGCTGGTAAGTGGAGGGCCCACAGGTTAGTGGGCCCTGGTTAGTATTTTGCGGTGGTAATGCATTAGGCATTTACCGCCCCCTAATTTATAGGGGCGAAATTCTTTTTTTTCTCCCGTGTGGGACAATGTCCCACACGGTTCTTACCTTGCAGGTGACGTGGACGCATGGCGAGCGTCCGATCTCCTCAAGGACGGCTACCATCGCGTGGACCCGAGTCCACGCGATCAGCAAATCAAGCACGTGCGTAAAAGTGGTATTTAAGTGAGGCGATCGGATGACTCACCTGACGCCACGTGGCGACACGAGAAGCGCTAGATCTCCTTCAAACGTGGATTACGCAAGATCGCGATCGGACCGTCGATTGAACTGAAGCTTAATTAGACGGCCACGATCTTTCACGATTAGAGGCGTTACGCGATCATCCAACGCGCATCGGACGGCTGCGATTGTTCGCAATCATGGCGATGCACGCGGAGCGATCTTGATCGGTGGATCTTCATCAGACGGACGCGATCTCGCGCGATGGGAGCACCGGGTGGGTCGCGATCTAAGCATCATCGGACGGCTAGGATTATTCGCGATACCTGTGATCGGGGAGCACCGTGTGGATCGCGATCGGACCGTCCACATGTTTGACGTTTCATCGGACGACCCAGACATATCGTGGAAGAACTCCACGATCGCGGTCCGATCGAACCGCGATCGCGGCGCGATCGAGCCGCGATCGGAGAGCGAACGTGGGGGAATCGCCTCTAAGATGAAATGAAGGCGATCGTCGAACGATCCTGACCCCGATCGTGGCCCGATCGCGGCCCGATCGTGGCCTGATCGCGGCCCGATCGTGGCCTGATCGTGGCTAAAATAATGGCGATTCATCCGCGAAATTGAAGCCGATGCACCTTCGAAGTGAAGCCACGACATCGCCCCAAGGAATCGCCCCCACGAAGCCATGAATCAACCTCCACGACCGCTTCAATTGGCCACGATCTTCGGACCAATTTCCCTCTTTAAAAGCATGTATTCCCCTCTCTTGTTCTTCAACTTTTGATCGACTCGTGAAGAAATTAAGCGAGTTTCGAGGAAGGTCTTAAGTTCTCGTGATCCTCTGCTTCCAAGAGTGTAGAGACGCAGCCATTGAAGCATGATAATCACGATTTCATCTCTTGATTTCATCGAATTTTTCCCTTGAATTCCGAACGTCCACGAGGAAGAATCCGAGCAAATTCGTTTCAATCCACGAGAATTGATGCCCCATTCTTGCGGCAATCGGGTTAGTAGTGAGGTTCGATCGATTATCAAGAGGTAATTTGTATTTTTATTAGGTTTAGATCTTTAATTTTGCAAATTAGTTCATAGTGTTCTTCATTTTCCCCAATTTTAGGTCCGAAAAGTTGCTGATATTGAAAATAGGATATCTCTCTGATTATAATTCCAAATAACTTTATTTTGGTTTCATTGGATTCCTCTTTTCATCAGCTTTCCGTGGATAATAAATTCATCAAATTCTGAGTTCATTTGACCCTTCAATTTAACGTTTGACCACGGACTGTTCATCTTTCATCAGAAGTCAAACGTTGACTTTCGGGGTCAATTACTTTTTATTGACAAATCAGAATTTGATAATTTTGGTCTTGTTGGATTCCTCTGGTTATTAGCTTTCCATTGACATATAAATTGCAAGATTTGGATTTCATTTGGTCATTCAATTTGAAGATTTCCTCTGAGGTATTAATTTCGGGGATTTTCTGATAGTTGATTTTCAATAATTCATAATAAATCCATTTCTTATCCAAAAATTACGAATTATATATCCATAAATTCCATTTTCTCTCTAGTTTCCAAATATCTAATTTTCGTAATCTTCTGACTCTTTTTGATTCTCTGATTTTGCAGAACATCTACTGTTGGTCAAAGTCAACACTTTGACTTTGACTTTTGACTTTTCTCTGTCAAATCCGAGATTTCAATTCTTAAAACTTCTTATTTACCTTATTGATATCATTTCCATATCTTACATCTTATTTTCTCTTATTTAAAACTCCTTTTAAACCTAAGTTTGACCAAGTCAACTCTGCGATTAAAGTCAACCCTGCTCTCTGTGGATCGACCCGATACTTACCCAATACTCGATTATTATATCTTGTCTTTATGAGTTCGGTTTTATAAATTTTGTTTGACCATCGTCTTTGTGTTTTAACGACGCACAAAAACGACACGTCAGTGGGCTCTTCCCTTTTTTCGGGATCCCATTCGTTAAGCCCTTCTCTTTGTGGACCTTTTTCTATTTTTCTATGATTATGTTAGGTGTGGGTTGTGGGCCTCAAGTGGGCCCTTTCCTCTCTTGGCCCACTAAGGGCTCTATAAGAGGGGAAGGGACCCCCCCCCCACAAACCCTAGCCGTCATTTGAAGAAAGAAAGGATTATCATCCCTCTCAAGTGGCTGCTCAAGGAAGAACAAGGAATGAGACCAACAGCCGCCTCCGCCGTCGCCACCGCCACCACACCTCCACGTGTCGCCGCCGTGCCCGCCGCCGAGACCGCCGCCTCCCCTTGCCTCGTTCGCTCGTTACCAGCGTGCAACCTTCTTGCCGCCGCCGCCGCCAGTTCGCTGCACCACCATCCCCTCCGGTCATCTTCATCCCCCAGCTCCACCCATTCTCCAATCCCGGCGATTTCTGCCCCATCTATTTCGGAACCCTCTCCCGAGCAGTTTCGTCGGAATCCCCAAATTTTCCTCTTCCCATCAACCTCACGAGCCGTCCCATCCTTCAAAGCATCCCCCCTTCCTCCAATCTACGCGCCCATACCTGCTCTTCCTAGACGCCGCCGATTGCCCATTTCCCCCACCAGATTCACCGCGCTGCCGCCATCCTTACGCCCAACCATCCCATCTCTACCACCCCGTCAACTTCCCATAACCGTCCGTCTGTCGTTTGGAATTCACTCGCCTAGCCCCATCCCTAAATTTCCATTTTCCCCTCGAAATCACGCTTTCCGAAATTTCCCTGTCATTCTCTTGAAATTACGAAAGCCAATCTCGAATTCGTCGTCCCACGAATTCGCTTCCTTTCGCCTGCCTCCTCGGCCAAATCTCTTCCCGCGACCCTCTCATCTCTGCCCCAGATTCGCACGTCAAGCCACCCAACGGTTCTCCTGCGTTCCCCCTCCGTCAGAGGACGATTTCCTCTCCTTCGTGCTCGTCCGGCGCTAGCGCTCCGTCACCAACCTCATCCGTCGCAGACCTCCCAGTTATCGCCGTCGGACGAGACTTGGCCATCCTCTCTCCGCGGATTGACGTGAAGCCGTTCGGTGCAAATTCCCTGCTGCAACGATCGCCCATGTCCCATCAACCTGGGGACTGACCCGCTGCCTTGACATTTCCCTTGAGGTCACGCCAACTCGGGAGGGTTGCGCTCTTCGGACCTGCTCCGCCCACCACGCACGTGCTAGTACGCCCGCGCCTGCACGCAATCCTCCTACCTCGTCACGTTCCTTGCTCCGCCGACCTCGTTGACCCCCTGCCAACATCTCCCGGCTTACTTTGCTGGCCGCCCGTGCCACGTACAAACGGCTTCCCCTGCCCCGACCGACCGGGCTCGCGCCCCGCAGGTTAGGCACTCATCTCCCCTTTATTTTACGTCGACGTCTATATTTCTTTCAGTATTTCCCGCACCGTCTCCGCCGCCATCGGGATTTAGTATAGGTGAGTGTTTAGACGAAATTGATAGGGCTCAGACCGTGGTCCAACCCGTCGGGTTGACTGTCGAACTCCCCTCGCTGACTCACGGCCCAACGCCCGCGAGGGACGTGGATCGGAAGAATCCCGGATTAACTCTACTCGGCGCACCCCAGGATCCACGGAGGCGACGCCTGAGACGGTACCCCGCTTGTCTGCATTATTAGTACATTACATCATATTAGCATCCCCCCCTACGGTAATCCCTTCCCTAGTTCATCCCTAGTATCACGGTGTGAGACCGGTTTAGCACTCGGTCTTGCATCACAAACTCGTGTCAAAAAAATTTCCAAACTCACCAATTAAAGGATTAAATCACTAATTAAGGAGTATAGTGGTGAATAAGGGTCGAATTCACGGAGAAATAAGAAAAAAAATTTAGATATCTTTAAAATTCGATCAAATCAAACGATGAATAAGATGAGAAATTAGGGATTTTATTATATTAAGAAAGATAACTCCAAACGAATCCACGGAATCAAAAATCACTGAATTTGGATTATAATTTGCAGAGAAATCAAGATTTGAAATTGAGATAGTAATTCGATCGCGAAAATAAGAGAGAAACCGAAATTAAAACTAAATTAAACTAATCTAGGATTAAAAATATAAATATAATGTTAAAGGAAGATAGATTAGGATGACAACACACAATCTAACCCAAAGTCGCGCTCGAAATGATCCAATTAATTCTCGAATTCAAGGCTTTTCATTCCACGATTTTGAAAACAAAGTTCGGCGTTCAAGATGTGATTTCTTCTCATTCTCTCAACCAATTCTTGCTTTCAAACACTCCTTGGAAGGGGAAATGAGTGTGGAAGATCAAGAATTCAAGAGATTCTCAAATTGTGGTGTTCAAACAGTTTAATTTGCTCGAAAATCTAAGAACAAGTTTTCGCATCGAAGAACATTTCAATTTATATGAAAATTTGGGCATAACCGTCGGATGCATTGATTCATCTTCAATCAATGGCTGAGATTCAACGTCGATTCGTGAATCAGTGTCTCTAAGTCGTGTCTATCCGATCTGAGATGAAGTGTCCAGATTTCGCCACGTCACGCATGAAGAAGAGGCGTCGCTTGATTTCGTCCGTTCAATCTTCATCGGACGATCGCAATGAATTCACGTGTCCATGGGGTGCATTTAATCTCCACCATTATAACTCCCCAAATAAACGGCTTAGATTAAATCGCTTTAAATCGAATCGTCACCTAATCAGATGTCGCCACGTACCCCCGTGAGTAAGTGAAATATGACGATCGTGATTTAACCACGCGATCAGACGTCTCTTGTTGTGTAACGTCACCTGTAACTAAAAACAAACATTAATAGCCCCACATGGAATAAATTATGACGTTTTATCGCGTAAAGTCCTTAACGGATACTTAACCCACTAATCACCCTCACACGCGCACACGTGTCACGCGCTCACACGTGCACACGTGTCACGCACTGACACCGCCACGTGGCGACACTCTGCCACTTCAGCGCCCGATTTAATTAAATCTTTTTTATTTATTTTTATTATTTAAAAATCAAAAATAGCTTTGAATAAATTTAGAAAAATTTCAAAAAATTCCTAAAATTGGAAAATTCATAACTTTCAAAATACAACTCCAAATTAATCCAAATTTATTTTTTTGATTAGAAATTGAATTATCTATCATTATAAATATTTAAAATATTTAAATAACAAGAGAATTAATTTTAATTTAACAAATACATTCATTCCTCTTAGAAAATAAATTTAGAAAAATACATGAGTGTAAATAAAATATTTCTCTTATCATTAAATCATGAAAATACAATTATGATTTCAAATATAAATGGGAATAAAATTATATTATGAGAATTATGCATAATTAACCCCAAAATGTAATTATTATATATAATAACCGAAAATTACCTAAAATGATAGAAATGTACTAAAAATATGATAACATGCATACAATAGACTATTTAATGCATTAAATTGTATTAATAATGATGTAAATTCATATATAAATTCCATGTTATCAATAAGGGTAGGCTCTTAAGGCACACCGTGAGCATGCTTAATTGATAACAAAACCATGATTTTGGACAGTATGTATTGAGGCTATGGGCAAGTGATATCGAAAATCGAAGGATTGAAGCATTATGAACCTTGGATGGTAGAAGAGATAATTGTATATTTATCTCCACCTTTTATAAGCTGATCATACTTATGCATTTATATTCCAGTATGCATCTTTCAAATCCAAATTCACAAAAGTATCTTTTTTGAGGCCATCCAAGCCATTTCGATAAACCCATAATCTGTGTGTACTTTTTATCTCGCTGCAACCCTTTCCAAAGTAGGAACCTATCTCTTCCAATCATATTGCTGAGGAAATGTTGATTCCCAATTCAATCTTGTTTCCCTTACTGTCATCTCTGTCATATCCCACTTCATCTAATCATTAATCCCCACTTGCACTGATCACCCACTCATTCTCGACATTAATGCATGCCAAATAAGTACATATTTTCTATGTCATTTTGGTTGCCATATTGTGTACGCATCAAAATCTTGTCTTATGAAAATTTGAGCAGAGATTCTATTCTTGCATGTTCTATAAGTATTCCCAAAAAAGAAGAAGAAGAAGAGGGATATCTGTGTGGTTCTTTTGAAAGTGTCTCAGTGAAGTTCACAACTCATGCATACCATTTTTATAGCTCAATATGCACCTTGGCATGTTATGCTCTTACTCTTCTTTTATCCTCGCCATTATCCTATTCCCGTCTCATACATCTCTTTATGGGAAGCAATTATCTTAAGTAACATTACCCCCTTTCTATTTATACCTTTTCTTGAATCCACCTTGACATTATACTATTTGAGGTGTGCTTCTTGTTGGCCAGCTATAGTTAACTTTATAACAATTAATTCTTTTTCCTTGAAAAAGGAAGGAAGATCACCCAAGATTGGTGATCGATGTGAACTTACATGATTAATTTTTAGTTGTTGAAATTGCTCAATTTTCATAGGAAATGAACCTAATCTTGTCCAAAATCTAATTCAATCAGCTCAATTGACAATATTTCTTAAAAATAAATCATTGTTTTGACTCATTTCAAGAAAAAAAATACTTCAAAAAGTATAACACTGCTACACAAGATTTTCACTTTTTAAGGAGGTTTAGGGATTATGAATTCCACCGAATGCTTTGTTTCTGGACACATTTCTTTTCTATGATTTGAAGAAACTATGGTGTTCTTCCAATGAAAAATTTTTTATACCTGAAAGTTCAAGGAATAATTGAAGGACACAAGAAACATTGCAATGTAATCCAGTGGGTGATGTTTTAGGTCAATAAAGTAGAATACTTGACGATTACATGAAGTCAAGAACTAAGAAAAATTCTTGGGAATGTATCTTATTATGTAAAGATGACCGTCATGGTACCACTAGATCAAAACCAAATTTCTTTTCAAGAGGCTGATTTTCGAGTGGGTTCTGATGTTTATGATCTCGTCTATGATCGTCTATGATCTCTCTGTCTCTCTCTGTCTCTCTCTCTCTCATATAGCCCTATGTAAGGCCTCCTTTTCCCACTCTTCATTTGCACACTCTAATTTCCCCACGTAACCTAATCTGATGCTCTTCATTTGCTCACTCTATATTCCCACAAATTGGTAAGATTGTGAAGAAACCCAAGTTAACAAAAAAGTTGATTTTTATGCCTCAACAATTAAATCCAAATAATCATGTAATCTCTGAACAAGAAAAATATACTTCAGCCATGGTAGTTTACAATTTACTAGAATGAGTGATTTGAAAGTATTCTTTACATAGTTTCTAGGGGGCACCATCAATCTTCCAAACTAATGACCCCAAGAATGTCAAAGTTGACAGTGCCAAATACTCATAAAACAGCCTCAATTCAATAGAAGAATTTAAGATAGAAATAGAAGAATAAATAATATAATAGCTTACAAGCCATAGCTTTCTACTGAAGAGAGGCTCTGTATGCCTCCCATCCCTGGCGTCTATATTCTTTGGCAGCCTCGGCAGGATCCGTTGCCTTGATTATCCCTCGACCAACTATAATAATATCGCTGCCCCTCTCACATATAACCTGAAGCAGATTAATAACTTCAGAAATAATAGAATTCAAGGGATCCGATGAGGAAATAGTCAATTTTGCTAATGAATACAGAGGAATTTCAAAACATCAACTTGGTGAAGAGATTCGACAAAGAACGGAAATTTCTTAATTTCAATTGCTCAAGGAGATTGGTTAATTTATGAGCTAAACTGAATTCAGGATAGATTTCATTGATAAATCCAGGAATATGTTACTATAAGAGAGGATTGCAACTGTTGTCCAACAGCAAAGTTGCAACAAACATCACACCCAATCTGTTAACGGAAAATTTGTGATGTAAACATGCACTGCCAATCACTGTTGAGAGGCACGCTGCATACTACGGAATGATATATAGTGAGAGAGAGAGAGAGGAGAGAGAGTGTTCCAGCCAAGGAGAGAAAGGGAGACATTGAACAATGGAGAGATGGAGATATACAAGAAGAAGAAACCGAGAGAAAACAAGAGATATAGAGATCAAGAGGAAAGGATAGAGAGAAAGCGATGACAAAGTTGACTAGTCAATGCCAGGGTTGTTAACTAGCCAACATCTTGCCCTGATGTGCAACAAGCCATGCAGGTAACTTAAAGAGCCCTACTTGAATGATGAGATTATAAGTTGAATTCTGTAATTAAAGAAAATAGAGAATCAACTATTTACCGAATGAGGTGTATTATACTGCTGTCCAAGTGAATCTCCTCCGACAACCATCTGCACTCCCGGAGTTGCATGAATAAACCCTAAGTTAATGGATCCTGGCCATGACGCCGGATTCACTGAGATGAATCCAATGACGAAATCTGAGTGTTCCTCGGCAATCTTAACTGCAGCCGATGTGTATTCACCTGTTGCCAGATTACCCTTGGAACTCATCTCAGCCAACAACAGCAACCCCCGGCCAGCTGGCAGTCCCTGAAAAACTCATAAATTTTAACTAAACCATTAAATTAATCAAAACAATATGCACTCAGTCAACGTGGACCAAATGAAGACCTTTTGCTTCAGACCCTCTACGATCCCAGGCCCAGGGATTATGTGTGCATTGATTATGTCGGCCCATTCAAGAATCCGATAAATCCCTCTGTTGAAGTAGAAACTTTCAAGAATATATATTTAAGAATAATTACTAATGCAATGGAAATTCATCTCACCCTTCATATTGCATTGTCACAGTATTACCAATGTCGGCAAACTTTCGATCCTCAAAGATCAGGAAGTTATGACGATCGGCAATCTGTAAAATGAAGGTTTAAGTTCTAAAAGTATGCATTAAAGAGATTAAAGTTCGGAATGAAAAAATTAAACAAGAGGAATTTCTATTTATTCATTCAACAACTAACCTCTCGAAGTTGCGGACCAAATTCAGAAGTGAAATCAGGCAATATATCAACATGAGTTTTCAATAGACATATCTCTGGGCCAACCTGCAGGTAAAAATAAATATCATCCAGCTTTTGGAAAACATAATTATATGATGATGATAATGATGATGATGGAAGTTTAAGATGAAGACTAAAGAAAGTAATCTGAACTTTTATGTAAATTTCAAGGCAATATTACGTAAGCTATAATCCATTTATTGGAAAAATACAAGTGTATGATGATGATAATAAGTGAAGGACGAAGACTAACGAAAGTAATCTGGCGTTTTACAATACTATTCAAGGTAATGGAAGCAGAAAGATGATCATCTCCATTTCTTTCAGCGTTTCTCTCTCTCTAAATTGTTATTATCGTTCATCTATTTGAGAAACCTAAATACATGCTGATGATGATGATGATGACTATGATAGAACTTAAAAAAGAACAAAGCTATATAAATTAGTAAAAAATTATATGACGATGGTCGAAGTCATATGCCCGTCTCTCAAGATTTCAAAGCAGTTATTACTACAAAATATTCCAGAGGGAGAGAATAAGGGAGTTGGATGGCAATCACATACCTTATCAGCAATATCGAGTAGTTCTTTGGCCGTGCTCACATCTGCCGCAAGACAAAGATTGCTCTGCTTCGCCTCCATCACCTTCAGCAACCTCCTTCCAGCCAAATTTTTAACCATCCCTACTCTCTCCCCGTGAGAAACCCTAACCCTAGATTTCTTTACCTCGCCTACGAGAGAAGGCACTCGCACCGATTTATTCTCCTTTAAAAAGGAAATAACTTCCTCTTTCTTCGCCTCCGAAATCTTTCCACACTTAACCAAAAATTCAACAATCCCAGTCAAAGTAAGCATGGAATGAAGCTTTATTCCCTGCTCCTCCAAATTCTCCCTCCCTCCCTGCTCCCTATCAATCAAAACAACGGCATCCGTCACCACCAAACCTTCAGCTCTCAGCGGAGCAACAGTCTCAAGAACGGAGGCTCCGGAAGTGACAAGATCCTCCACAACCAGACATTTCTTCCCTCTGGAGAAGACTCCTTCGATGGATTTGCCGGTTCCGTAGGTTTTGATCTCTTTGCGGCGCATTAGCATCGGGATTCCGCGATCGACGGAGACGACGGTGGCGATGGGGAGAGCGGTGTAGGGGACGCCGCAGAGGAAATCGAAGGTGGTTGGAGGGGAGGAGGAGGAAATGCAGGAGACGAGGATATCGCCGATCCGGCGGAGGAGGGCCGGGAAGGAGACGATGACGCGCAGGTCGATGTAGACGGGGGATGTGATTCCCGATTTGAGCTTGAAAGTCCCAAACTTTATGGCTTCAGCCTCGTGGAGTTCTAGGATAAGGGACTCCATGGAGGGGAGAGAGAGGGAGAGAAAAGGAAGGGTTTTAGAGAGAGAGAGTGGAACGGGGGAAGATAGCCGAGGAGACAAGGAAAAAGTAGGGTTTTAGAGAGGACAGAGGGGGGGGACTGAAGCAGTGCCAGTGCGTCAGAATTTACTTCTTTTGGACGGAATGGGAATTTACCGATTATAATAATTTGTGAAAGGTTTTCTGAACGGAAAGTACGCTTCAAAAAATGTAAAAAATACAAGAAAACATTTTTCTGAATGGGAAATTACTTCTCACAAAAAAATCGAAATTAGAAGTTTTCTCAAAGGAAATTGCTGAATATAGCTATTAATATGTAAATTTTCTAAAGGAAAAATTGCCGTTTAGAGTAAACTTAAAAGTTTTATTCAGGAAATAAACGTTAATATAATTGATATAAAAGTATATTAAATAAAAATAAACCATTAAAAAGTTAATATAGTAGTATTCTAAAGGGACATTACCCATTAAAAAAATGAGAGAATTTTTCTGAAGAGGCATTACCCATTAATAAAATGAGAGGAGTTCTCTGAAGGAAAATCACTCAACAAAGAGTGATAACTCGAGTCGCCTCTGCTTGGAAGAGTTAGACCCTCATTTTCTCTCGTCTCTTCTATTCTTACATGATTTTGGAGCATCAAGGTTCTTCGTCCCTCTTCACCTCCTGAAACTTCTAACCTTGTGTTCCTCATTAAAAGCACTTTTCCATGGCTACCTATTTGTCAAAACCACAGTTCAATTGGATCTCCAGCGGATTGGTTAAACCTTTTGGTGGCAAGTACTCCATTTTTTTTCTTCGCTTTATGAACATTGAATCAGCTCAAGAATACAAGTTTTAGTGCTCCTTTTCGGTCCATTTTGGTGGCTCTCGGTCATCTTTTCAACGATTTGTAACAATCATTGCCTCATTTTCAATAGGCGAAAACTTTGTGTCATTGTCATCGACATCGTTTCCCATGACTTGAAATTTTAGACCTTGTTGTTTGCCTCAGTCATAGGCCATGATTAAATGGTTTTTGGCCAAGTGGTAGACTCAAAGTGGGCAAAAAAGTTAGCAACATTGTGACATGGGTCATGCACCTAAGATGGGCTTCCATTCAATTTTTGATCCAATGTTCCATAGGAAGTGTACTTTGGGATCTAATAATTTTTTTTTAAAGAAACATTTGGGTTTTTTAAATTAATTTTCTATTGGGCCTCAACAGCCCATTAAGCTCTTTTATTAGATCTGACCTACCTGATATTGTTATTTGATAATGGCAACCCATTGCAAAATGCCAATTGGTTCCTGCCCAAATGGTTTAACAAAGAGAACTTATTCCCCCAACTTCTTTCCCCATTAAGGTTCCACAAATTTGACCTCAAGTCCAAAAATATTTAATGGTAAAAATGATTTGACTTGCGTTAGGCAATTTGAGAACATTCTTTTCGTTTATGTGAACGCATCTCATCTCAATAACGATCCTCTTGGAAAAAATGGATGGGAAATATGCAAATTGAGACACTTTTGATGTTGTAATTATACCATGGATGCTTGGTAATATTACATCGGTTTTTTGACAAACCCGATACGGATTGTATCCCTCAAAGATGTAGGATACCTTGAAGATTACATGTGGACACCAGAAAAATATTTCTTGCACTTTTTACATGTACGAAAAATAATTCAAACTCCACATGGTTGACATGGTTGACTTGGTTAACAAAATATCATGTCAAAGTTTGAACTCTTTGAATGATCTCAATGCCTATCACCCCCTTGCTCCCTTGTGATCATCTCTAATTACCATCGAGGTGAGATTAAAATGATTGCAAAGATCAATAATGGTATTCAGTTTAGGTGGCAATGCTCTCAATTTTGATGCAATTATTTTCCAAAGTTCTTCAATTCTTTATAGATATTCTTCTATGATGCTTTGAGAACCTTTGAATATGAATACCAAAGTTCTTCAACTCTTAGGGTTGAGGGTAATCATCAAAGGTTGGCCATGGTAAAATCCCTAATAGCGGCGGACGTGGAGCTTTTTGAGGAAAGTTTCTTCCATATGAGTCTTGTGATAAATCTGATATCGTTCTAGCTACTGTTGGGTCATGTATGGGAATCCATCTTGGGCACAAGCAGTACATGAGTCTAGTATTGATTCTACTCTAGTGTCTTTTGGGTTCATTTCTCTCAAAGGGGTAATTCCTCAACTATTATTATGATTTCTCAAGAAGAATATGTTGAACTTCTTTGTTACAAGATAACCAGCCCATCGTTTGGCCAAAATTTTGACATGTTCAATTGCTATAAGTAGTTGGACTGATGCGAGACATAAAAAATGGATAATACTATTGGATGTTTGGTGTACATTCATAAAAATAAAATAAAATAATTAGAAAATATCATTCATTTTAAAAAAGTAATTTTTATTTTTTATCTTAGTTTTCTTGAAATATGATCATTTTTTCTATTTAATTTTTTAATCACAACCTGATTTTTAATTTCAACAATTTTTGGAAGGAAATATTTCAATTTTTTTGGAAAGAAATTTTTATTTTTCAACAATTAAATGCTTACAATACTTCTACAACTTGATGATCATGATTGTCTGCCACAACAATCTTTCAATCCTTGATCATGATCCGCTTTTCTCTATTCAAATTAAGGTTGATTTTATATTTTTTTCATATTTTTCATTAACATTTCACTATGAAATTCTATTTCTATATATTTTTTCTGAATTTTGTTGCATAAGTAGAAAATGCCATTATTTTGAAAATAGAATCTATCACCTTTATTTTAATATTCTTTACCAAGATCATGTATTTTTGGCAATTATAATAATCATCCAATGTTTTGTCAAACCATTTTTCTGGTTAAATATTTCAAAAAATTCGTCATTATTATGGTTAATTGTCACAAGCCTTCATACCTCAATCATGGATCATCATTTTCTTGATTCAAATTAGGGCCATCATTACAATGTTCAACACTAGTTTGTAAATGTACGAAAGCTCTATTTATCTCTTATATGTATTAGAGAGTTCTCCACTTCATGTGGATTTAAGCATAACTTGATATATCTACATTTCAAGAAGCCCTCTAAATTTTGATCAAAATATCATATGTAGCAGAAGTCATTGAATCGAACATTCTAGACGGTGAAATCGAGAAATGATAATCCTTTCATCTAGAATAGATCAAAATGCATAATTACAAGAATCATTGAAGACGCTCTTAAATCTATTCAAGAATATAGCCTCTAGTTAGATCTAGACAATCATTGAACAAGTAGATATCCTCTTCAAAGCTCTTCACCAAGAGAGAAAGTAAAGATAGGAGAGATTTTTAAACAAACATTCCATGGGCACTCTAAATGTGTTAGTTCTCCCCCAATTTATAGAAATTGAATATGTGAAATTTTCATAAAAATCCTCTAAATTATATCTATATCTATCAACATCTATTGACCTTACGTGGGTAACTCTCAAGGTATATATACATATCTAGTTAATACCCCCGTAGACCCAATAATGCTTTATTAGTCAACCTTATTAATTTTCTATATCACCATAGAGATTAATTAATCAATGATTGATTTAAGTCGATTAAAAATTGAGTTGTCAACCTATTAGGTGCCAAGCCAACCCCTTGCTCTACGAGATATAGAGTGTATAAAAACTCCTATATGAAACTTTTGCCATCATCGATTATCATGTATGTATAATCCTTCTTTTTATACACCAAAATAATGAATGACTTAGGATATAGGCAATTGTCAAATCTTAATCAATCAATCAAGTTAGTAGAAATGCATAAACAAAATGCATAAAGGAAATCATGTTTTCTTTGATATTTCTACTACTTTGGCCAAGGATTTTACTGTATCTCACTCAATAATAAATCTCTTATTACTTATGGATATTATGTGACATGCAAGCCAATCACACTTTCATCTTTTATTTATATTCATTGAAATGAACTTTTATTCATTGTCATCCTCGTGTGATGTTTGCAATGAAGTCTATAAACATATGCAATGATCAAGTGAATTATGATGAGATCATAATAGATATGTTGATCTATAAACATATATTCTAAATATTCCTATTCGTGGGATATTCAATAAGGACATCGAATTATCTAGAAAGAATAGTACTATCTGATCTGACTCATATGATGTGTATTGTTGATCATGTTGATGGGATCTGAGGTCAATAACTTTCTGAAATTTTGATCAAAACATCAAATGCAGCGGAAAACATTGAATCGGACATTCAAAATACCAAGCCACCAAGAACAGATGATCCTCTCATTTAGTATGAATGAGAAAACATACTTACAAGGTTTACTTGAAGGAGTTCTTGAAGCTATTCAAGTGTCTAGCCTCTAGCGGTATCCACACGGTCTCCGGATGGTTGGATCTCCTCTTCAAAGCTCTTCACCAAGAGAGAAAGAGAAGAATGGAGAGAATTCTCACAAGGCTTGCATGGGCACCTTCAGTTGTGGTCGTCCTCCCCCTATTTATAGACATTTAATATGAGGTTTTTTCATAAAAACCCTCATAATTATGTCTCTATCCACCAACATCCATAAACCTTATGTGTGTGACCCTCTAGGTCCATATATCTCTCTAGTTAATAATTCTATAGACCCAATAACACCTTAATTAATATCCACATCCACATATAGATTAATTAATTAATTAATAATCGATTTAACCCAATCGATAGGTTGAGTTGCCACCCCGTTGGGTGCCAAGCTATACCAAGTACACAAGGAGATATGGAGTATGTAAGAACTCGCTTATGGAACCTTCCCGTCATCGATTACCATGTATGTATAATCCTTCATCTACATTAGACTCATGAATGACTTAGGCTATGGTCAACTGTCAAACTCTAATCGATCACTCAATTTAGTACTGATGCGTGTAGAAATCATCGAGAACTCCTTTTTTGATATTTCTACTACCTTGGCCAAGGATTTCATCGCATCTCATTCCTTTGAGTCAATCTCCTCAAATACCGAGGGTGGATGATCCCATCTTGATCACACAATCATCTTCGTGAACTTCATGTCGTATCCAATATATAACGTGTTAGATATCCCGTGGCTACGGATTCGTAAGTCATAATCAAAACACGATCATCCATCCACAAGATGTCTTTGATGTCTCAAGTCAAAGGACCACATACACAATCATGACATGAATCAACCTGATTGACAGTTAGGTATAATACCATTCAGGGATTCATACGGATCAATTCAGTGAACTCTTTCTCTAAAGAGCACCCACTATTTATCCTTAGTGTCTCCACACCGATGACTATAGGATCAGCCATACTCATCATATGAGATGGATTAGATAGTGTTATTGCTTTCGGATAATTCGATGTCCTTCTCGAATATCTCATAATTTGATATGTTTAGAACATATGTTTAAAGACTAGTAATCACTATATTATGATCTCATCATAATTCACTTAGTCATTGCACATGCTCATGGACTTCATTGCAAACATCACACAAGAATGACAATGAATAAATTTCATTTCAATGAACATAAACAAGATACATGAAAGTGTGATTGGCTTATAGGCCACATAATATCCATCACATGTGGCCATTAGTGTTGAGACACCAAGGATAGATAGTGGGTGCTCTTTTGAGAAAGAGTGCATTGAATTGATCCGTATGAATCCCTGAATGATATTATGCCAAATTTTCAATCAGGTTGATTCATATCACGGT
The DNA here is from genome assembly GCA_024174645.1 of Lemna minuta. NCBI lineage: Eukaryota > Viridiplantae > Streptophyta > Magnoliopsida > Alismatales > Araceae > Lemna > Lemna minuta. The sequence continues at coordinate 9,509,450 of CM044111.1, forward strand.
TGTGTTCGTGGTCCTTTGACCTGAGACACCAAAGCCATCTTGTGGATGGATGATCGTGTTTTGACTAGACTTGTGGATCCCTAGCCACGAGATCTCTAAAACGTCATAGATTGGATACGACATGAAGTCCTCAAAGGTGATTGAGTGGTTAAGATGAGATCATCCACCCTCGGTATATAAAGAGATCAACTCAAGGAATGAGATGCAGTTAAATCCTTGGCCAAGGTAGTAAAAATATTAGAAATTTTGTTCTCAATGATTTTCTACTTGCATCAGTAATAAATTGGGTGACCAATTAGGGTTTGACAATTAACCATACCCTTAAGTCATTCATGAGTCTCATGTGGATGAACCATTATACGTACACGGTAACCAATGACGACATGGTTTCATGAAAGAGTTCTAATATATTCTGTATCTCCCGAGCACGTCGTGTAGCTTGGCACCCACCGAGCTGGCAACTCAACCTGTCGATTAGGTTAAATCAATCCTTAGTCAATTAATTTATATGTTGATATAGTTAATTGATAAGGAAGACTAATTAGGTTAATATAGTTAATTTTTTTGTTGCACAATTAGGTTGATAGAGTCAGTAACTGGTGAGATATATGGACCTAGAGGGTCACACACATAAGGTCAATAGATGTCAGTGGATATAGACATAATAATAAGGGTTTTTGTGAAAATTTCATATTCCTAAAGTCTATAAATAATGGAAGAATGATCATAATAGTGTTGCTCGTGCAAGCCTAGTGGAAATTCTTCTCTCTTCTCTTCCTTTCGTGGTGATGAGTGTTGAAGAGGAGATTCGATCGTTTGGAGACTGTGTGGATACCGCTAGATGCCGGACGCTTGAACGGTCGAAGAACTCTTTCAAATGATCCATTTATAATCATTCACTTTGTCTTTACATATGATCATGAACTTTATTATAAACATCACACATAATTAAGAATGAACATAAACCAGTCATGAAATTGTGATTGGCTTATGGGCCACATAATATCCATTATAACTCTCATGTAAATTCAATGGTTGAAGAGACAACTTTTGTTCGAAAAATATATAGATCCTTATTTTATAACTAGTAATTGTTATGCAAATGTAATATTTTTATTTATTCATTTTTTAGGCTTTATTATTAAGAAAATTTGAAGGGGGCTTGAACTCTTGAAGTTCACGAAATTGAATTTGTTTAGGGGATAATTGTGCAACAAAAATTATGAGAAGACAAAATCTTTTTTTTCATGAGATTTCACTATATCATCATCCATATGTCTTGTCATTCTAATTTCTATAAACACGTATCATTCTCTCCTTGATGCAGGACGCGGTGGTGAAAACCCTCGTGCCTGATCAATGGGACTGAGGTTGACCGGAGGTGGCCGGTCCAACCTAACCTATGGGTAGGCGAATCCTAGACTCTAAATACGACCTCTAACCTAAACCTAAGTGCAGGCAGGCGTGCCGATCAGCGGAGTCGACTCCGGGTGACCTGGGGAAACTCGCGATGATGGATAGAGTGAGATCCTCTTGATCCACGTCTAGAAGCGTGGAAGTCGCTCGTCGTGGAGTAGCCAGGAGGCTGCAGCTCACGATCACTGCTGGACCTGACGCATGCGTGGGAACTCTCGAACCTGTCTTCGTACTACCCTACCTACGTCGTCCGACGGCGGTGGTGACGAGTAAAGGAAATGCTTCGAAAAGTAATTAACTTGAAAGAGGGGTTGAAGCTAACCTGCAGGGCGCGGGCCCGGTCGGTTGTGACGATGGAGATCGTTCGTATGCGGCACGGACGAACGGCAGAAGAGAACCGGGAGAGGAGTCGGCGTGGCGTGAGAGGACCCTCGGAGTGACTTGAGGCGGTTGTCGGTGGCACCCGGAAACGGGTGTAAAGAGCGGCCCGGGAGGGGTGAAGAGAATCACCCAAACGCAATCAGGGACGCACGGGCTCGGTGGACTGAAGGCGCGCGGGCCCTAATGATTGGACGCGCGTCGACACAGTGTGGGAGGCGCGGGGGCGGCACCTGAACAATCAGCTGGGCGGTTGGGTTGACCCAGCTGACTCACATCCGTGGGTTTACCCGTCGGTTTGACCCTGCAGGTCGCAGTCGCGCGTCAGGCGGGTTGACCCCAGCAAATGGCGCTGAAGCGATCGAGAGGAGTACAAGTGTCCAGGTGGCGAATAGCTTGCGGACTAGAGCAACCCGAGGGGTGGTTCCCGCATGTGTGCGGCGGGGCTTCCTGGGAGGGGTGTGAGATGGTCGAGCTGACAGGTGTGGAGGGGGAATCGGCCAGAGTAATTCGGAACGGGAGGGCGCCGAAGTCAGGAGCTGGGATTGACGGAAAACCGGGGGTGTGGTTGACTTGACCTGTGGTCAGGTCGCAGAGCGGCCCGAGCTCAGGTCATAGTGGCAATTCCTTGCCGGTGCGTGAGAGCGTCCGGGAGGGTGGGGCGTAGCACGGCGCCTGCGGAAGGAACCGTCCGCGGGCACAGATTCTGTCACGGGCAGGCGCGGGCGATCTCCGGAAGTAACACGGATGCACTGCCGTTGACGACGCGGGAGGTAGGACGCGCCGCGTAGAGGCGCGAGTGAATTCATGAGGGGAGTCACGAATTTACGGTAGGGACGCGGGGACGATGATATGCAGGTCAAGGGAATGGTGTCGGCAGGGCGATACGATGATTCCGGCTGAGAGGTCGAAGGTGGCAGGATGAATTCAGCGGAAGACTTTTGCAGGGTGATCGGAAGTGGGGAGGGGGGTGGAAATGGAGAGAGAGAGTAGAGATCGCTGAGGATAGGGTGGACAGCTGGACGCCGGAATGAGGGTGACGATGACGAGGGCGACAAGTGTAATCCCGACTGAATTTAATTCCGGTGGTGTGACGAGAATCAACCGGATGAAGGCGGAATTTTTCTGGGCGTCGAGACGAGACTCATCAGGTAATCGATCGGGGGATCATTGAGGAGGGGCGACGGATACTTGATGATGAAATTCAGGACGGGGTGTGGATGTTTAACAGGAAATTCAGCAGGTTTCTGGGTGATTTCGTCCTAGGCGAATGGGAGAGGAAAGCGGGAAGGACGGGCCAAATTTGGGAACTCGGAAGGATGCTGGATTGAAGAGTGGGTGGGAGGAATTCAACACGGTGGGAGGGAGAATTCCATCGTGCGCGAGAACGGGAAATCAGGGGGGGAGGAAAACGCGGTTGAAGGGCACCGGGAGCAGGGAGGGGAGTCGGGCGGTTAGAACGTGGGAGGAGAGGGGGGAAATTTTGGGAGTTCGGCGTGAATTGCGGAAAGGGGAGAGGAGAATTGCGGGGCTTTGACCAGATTTCGACAGGACGTCGCCAAAATTCGGATGGGCGAAGAAGCGGGAAGGAGGGGATCGTGGGCGTCGGGTGAAAGGAAATAGAGCGTCGGGGAACAAAAGGGCTGGGTGTGGCTGTGCTCAGCGGCAGGGGTTGATGAAGATGGTCGCACTGGGAAAATCGATGGAGGGAGGCAGCGGGAAGAAGGTGGGCGATGGAATTTTTGGCGGAGGGAGAGAGATGGGAATCGGGAAGGACCTGCAAGGTCGGATGGAAGGGGAGTGGTCGCGGGGAGGAAACGGGGTTGGGGAGACGGTAGTGGCAGCGAGGATTGCTTGAGGAGGGAGAGGAAGATCGCGGAGCGATCAGGAAGAGGGAGGATGGGAGAGAATGGGGGAAGTTCTTGGAGGGGAAACGCAGCGCTGGAGCGGGAGGAGGAGCTGGTGATGGCCAGAGGTGGAGATGGAGGTGGAGATGATGGCGGTGCGGCGGTCTGGAGGCGGCGGCGGCTTGAGGACGGCGGCGTCGCGATGACAGTGGAGAAGAACCCGTGGCCGGGGCAAGGAGTGGCGGCGGTCGTCGCGGCGGCGGCAGCGGCGGCGGCAGCGGCAGCGGCGGCGGCGGCACGGAGGCGTGCGGCGGCGGCGCTGTTGGACTCCTTTTCCTGGCCTTCCTTGAGCAGCCACTTGAGAGGGAGATCACTCATTTCTTTCTTCAAATGACGGCTAGGGTTTGTGGGGGGGTCCCTTCCCCTCTTATAGAGCCCACAATGGGCCGAGAGGAGAAAGGGCCCACTTGAGGCCCACAACCCACACCTAACATGCTCATAGAAAGAAATAAGGTTCATAAAGAAGGATGGGCTTCACGAATGGGATCCCGAAAAGGGAAGAACCCACCCGGATGCCTAAAAGAGAGAAAAGAAATAAACGAGGACCCGCTTAAACACGTGCGGGTCAAAAGTTCATAATAAAGAAATAAAGATAAGCGGATAGATCCGCGCGTGCAAAAGGGCTCCTCCGGCGCCGTGGTATCGTGTCTTGGTGGCGACGGGGGTCGTACGCCACCACTCCTTGCATTCCAATCTCCCCAAATTTGGTCTCATACACATATTAGTCTATAAGAATTCATATAATTTCAATTTTATATCCCTCCAAATATTGAACTTCACTTGTCTACATCTTAACAGGCATTCATCTACACATCATCATGGTCTACGATATATAGATGACATATAGATGAATGCCTATTAAGGTTATCTATATCATAATTTCGCCAACAATCTATGATCCAGATTGGTTGGGAGTAAGTGTATTTCTCAGAGGCTAATATTCTTACCTTTCTCCACATCTTTCCATGACTTCACCATTCTTACCTTTTCTATTCTTTGTCAATGATGTTAATTGGAGATGCATAAAATCTTTTCCAGTTTTAGAATCAATGACCTTAAAATTCTTCCTATTCGCCGAGGTAAAATTTGCGCATTTTCATGTTCTTAGATGGACCATAAGAGAATAGCCATATCATGCACATGCATGTCTCAAGAAATTCCTAACAGTATTATACACAGGCAATTGAATATTCAAGACATTCCTAGCAAGAGTCCTCAAGAAGTCAACTGCTCATATAGTAGATAAACAACTTTAGAGACTTGAAAACATGAGCAAAAGACTAATTTCCTCAATGCTCTCCCATAAGCTCAACTATCTTTCCAACTGCTCCACCACTCAAATTACATCTAAGAGAGATTCAGCAAAGAGAATTTGCCTCTAACATTCCCGAAAGAACTGCCCCTCATTCACCCTGATTCATGAGCAGGAACTCAGTGAGTGGAGAGAGAAAGAGAGAAGAAAGAAAAAACAGAGCGAAATTGATGCGACGACAGAGAGAAGTAAAAAGAGAGGGAGGAGAATCAGGGAAGGAATAGAGAATGAGAATGAAATAAAGGAGGAAAGGGAGATGGAGAGACATGGGATGGAAAGCAAGAGATGTAGAGAGAATAATTGTGAAAGAATAGAGAGAGGGCTTATAAAGAGCTCACTGGGTGATTACTACTCCTTCCAAATCCTGCCAGTGACTCGGAGCTTGAGCTCCTTGCGATCTCCTCCAGAGAAGAATAGAGCAAGATTGCGAGGAACGATCAGCCCATCATGGCTATCCCTCACCTTCCGATGGCCATCCCTTATGCTACGTGGGACCCCCTGCCATGTCATCTTCCTCCCGTTGCCTCCCACCTCCAGGCTGTACTTGTAATTCTTCGCCTCCCCTTCATCTCCCATGAACCGCAGAAATGCCATATATACTGGCGCCATTCCCAGCTGGAATGCCTCAAAGTGCAAGCAAAAATACTGCCCAAAGCAGCTGAACACCTGCCAAGGTCAGTGCCACAACCTAACTCAATGACATTCATGTGCCCTTAAATAACATTTTTAGAATCAATGATAATGTCGATGCAGAAGTGCTGCTGAACGCAGCTCATAATTGTAAAAGTCAACTCCATAAAGGACTTTGCCATAAAGGGAAAGAGTTGAAGCCATTTAAAACAGGTTTCTCACAATCTATGAAAGGCTTGAGGCAACATTTTTAAAAAAATACTAAAAAATGAAAGGCCTGCAGGAAATTTCACACAAAAGGAAGATCACTTGAAATCAGCGATCAACCATTACAAGTAGCTGCTTCTTCCCACCCAAGAGGGCACCCTTTAACCCCCAGAGTTCTTCTCACCCCGGCATCCCACTTCCCTGGAAGTTGCCCATCCCTGCACTGTCCAAGCTCGAGCAGGCTTCACTCCAGAGTTCTTTCTCCACCCTGTAAACCCCTCTTCCTAGGAGGTCACTCTTCCCTGCACCGCCCAAGCCTAGGAGGGACATTAATTTCTATTTTACAAGCTACAAATAAGAGGTTTAAAGATTTTAAGTCTTGTTGTCTTCACACTGATCACTTAAGACCTATAAACCTCATCCATAATTTCGCACCCATTACTTTGGACTGTGAAAGCTATAAACTCAATCTTCAAGACACCCCCATTCAAGCATACGGAAGAAAGTGGACTGAGCTATGGTCTCCTGACACTAGGATCCCAACGCAGACTGCAAGACCTTCCAAATAATGACCCTCAGGGCAAATATCATGTTATTTATAGGGTAGTCAATAGCGGGCAGGCCCATAAAATTATTGTCTCCAGGCAAACCATAACCGAACAACAAACAGATAAAGAACAATGAATATAGTAAATTTAATTAACAATTTCTTCACCAACGAGAACATAACTGATAACTCAACAAATTAAAAACAGATTTAGGGTTAAGATTGGGTCTAGAGTTCTAGGTGTTTAGGATTTATGGGTTAAGGGTGTAGGGCTATGAGAGTTACCGTGAGCATCCATGTCGCATTTTCTACCTCATGGGGGTTAGCCTTGACATATCTATGGTTGAATGTGCATCCATTATGCATGTCCACTTTATGATCATCCTTAAGATGGGCCACAAGAGATGCCACATCACCGACGACAGCGCACTCTGATCCGGCATAGGGGCAGTTGAAGGGCCTGAACTGACACTGGGACTCATGCTTCAGCTTGCAATAATATGGAAATATCCCAATACAGCCAAAATTCTGGTACTTGCAGGGGAGCTCGAGAGAGGCCGCTACTTTCTCAAGGGCAAGGCATCTGATGTTTCCGAGCTCATGACGGCATGTTGGGCATCTGTTGTGGACTCGTGGCTTGCACCCAGAACAGATTGTGTGGCCATTGGAGCACTGGAGAGAAAAGATGAAAAGAGCGATCACCTTTAAGACCCGTGAACGCAGATGGATCACTTAAAAACAGAAACGCCAAATGGTTTTGATATCAACATCAGATTTTTAACATGCAGCCGCATATGAAGAATAGAGAGGGAAGGAATTCCATGAGAAGACAATTACAATATCTGGTCAATGCCATTGAATGGGCCATTGAATTGCAGGATCTAGCTATCCCATGGTTTGCATTTTAGATTCTCAAAGAGACAGTAAAAGAAATAGAGTAAAAAGAGAAGAGAGAAAATTTAAGAGAGAATGGATAGAAGAGAAGAGGTTCAAGAGACAGATAGAGAGAAAGATACAGTTGGAGCTAGAAAGATTTACAATACATGCAAAACCATGGAGAGAGAGGGAGTTCGAGTGCAGAGAGAGAGAGAGAGAGAGGAGTACATGAGAACGTCCAGGAGAGAGGTAGAAAGAGAGTATATGCAAGAGAATATCTGATAGAAGGTTTGAGTGAATTGGAGAGGGAACGAGAGAGAGTGAGAGACAGCTCTGATACAATCGCCCTCTGAACAAGACAGATATATGAGGGGATGCTGTAACAAGATAGCTGGCATTGGACCGACCCGTGCACAAGCATCAGAAGACACCTCAGGAGCATGAGGGGATGCTGTAACAAGATAGCTGGCATTGGACCGACCCGTGCACAAGCATCAGAAGACACCTCAGGAGCATGAGTGATGCGTGACAAGGGGCTGCGGCTCGAATAAGAGGGTAGGGCAGGAAAGCAGTTAGACAGAGGCAGTTATAAAGAGGAGGCAGTTATAAAGAAAGGAAACCGGGAACCAAAGCCAGACTGGGAGCCACACTTGATCAAGGCTGCAAGGAGGAGGGTCAACATCTACTGTTCATGGCAGCAATCATATCCTCGGTGACATTGTTTGGAGTTTGATCTCCCCTTTCGGTGATATCAATGCTACTTTTGCTTTTCTTCTTAGAGTGTTTTCTTGAAGGAAAGGGCCGATACATTTGATTCTTTTCTTTTTTGGATTTTAGGAACGCATCAATCCCCTAACTGCACTTAGTTCATTATTATCTATCCTTCAGTTCTTGACGTAAAAGTGCTTACACGCCTCTCGGAAGAACAACAGAAGAACCTTACATGGTGATATAAGAAGATGTCTCAGCACTAACATATCAATCATGAAAAGGAAAATCAAAGGGAGCAAGGAGGGTAGAGTATTTACATTTTTAGCAAGTATTTAAGGAAATAAGAACTCGTTCTTCCATTAACAGCACAAACATGCTATCCGATATACTGGAGCATCCACTATCTTGTCTTGTAATTAAGAATAAAAAAATCACAAAAAGACATGGAAAACCAATGGACTTGAAGAATAAAATAAAGAGCCAAACCTGATGAATCGGAGGGTACATAGCATTCAAGCAAACAGGGACATTCCAAGAGCTCACGGACATTACTGGATACAGAGATGTTGGATTTTGGCGAGTACTGAATCGGATCATTAACATTCTCGCTAACGTCCACTAAATCTTCATTCTTTGACGCATCAATTATTTCAGGACTCGTTCGCATGTCATCATAATATCCATTGCTGGATGCCATGAAGTGAATAGAGACCTGTTCATCACGTTAAGGTTTCAGACATTTACCCTTATAAAATAAAACAAATCATCCATCTAATGCAGAAAATATGTCATCAAAGAAATTGGGAAATCAGAATATATTTCATCTAAAGCAGGCAAGGCGACTAGTAGACGAAATTGAAAAAGAAAAGAGAGAGAGAGAGAGAGCAAATTCTACATTCAAGAGAAAGAGAGACTCCAATCTGTTTGCTATCAACAGGAAGATGCCCTAACCTTGAAGAAGGAGAGAACCCATCGGCAAGAAAAAAAAAAAGATTTGAGATCCAACAGAAAAGAATTCTGACACGGTATGCAATTAAAAAACAAGAATCTGAGGCGAAAGAGAGACAGCCGGAAAATGTACTTTACGAGATCAGATCTTTCCCCCCTTCAGCAAGACAGCAAGCGACTGATAGAGAGAGAATGTCTGCAAGAGAGAGAGTGTGTTCGAATTGAAAGCCCGTTAGGAACGATTTTCCTCGGTTATTTCCTCCAGAAAGGGACAAATCAGCGGCAGAGAAGAGACAAAGAGAGAGAAATCTTGGTCGCACCGTTTCACGGTGTGGTGTCCATGCAAAATTCCCAAATTTCTTTCGCAGCATTCTCCGGCTCTGACGACCTGACTGTTGCCACGTTAGCGTACCCGGATACTGTAACTGACGCTGGCAGGAGACTGGAAGCGAGTTTTTGCAGTCACCCCGTTTCTTTTCCGAGCCCATTAATGAGTAAAGCCCACAGTAAACCCTGGCAGAGATGTCTGATAGCTGGTCCGGCGGAGATGCTTCCTTAACGTGCGCTCTCATTTAAATACCTCCTGAACGTAGGGTTCCGAGGAGGAAACTTTACAGGCTTTAAATTTTGAAAATCATAGGGGGGCGGGCCTCTCAAATGGAGGGTATAATAGTCAGTTTCCGGGCAAAAATGGATCCCTAAAAGGTTTTTTTGAAGCATCAAGAAAATCCCATGAAACATGGCAAAGAAATGGAAAAATGTCATCATTGGCTTACTCATTAATACTCGTTCAAACTTCCATGACATTGAAAATATAAAGAAAATCAAGTTCATTTTGGGACCCTAGATTTTCTTGAGTCTTGATAGTATCATTAAAAGCTTGTATTGGGTAACATTGCACGAAAGTAGGAAAATTCGGCGTCCATTTACTTGGGGATATGCTCAATGTCATCGTTGTCTTATTCATCGGTTCTCGTCCAACGTTCAATGAAATCGATCATAAAAGTGAGGTCGCAAGGAACCCATAACGAAGAGATTTTATTGAGTTTTGATAGCATTAAGAAAATCTTTTGTTGTGTAATATTGCACAAAAATAGGAAAATTCAGTGTCCATTGACTTGGTGATATGGCCAATGTCATCATTGGCCTACTCTTTAAAACTAGTTCAAATTTCTAAGACATTGAACACAAATAAGTGAAGGTTGTTTGGGGACCCATTTGACTCCATCAAGAATCAACTTGATAGTTGTTCAAATCAATAAAGCTACTTTCTTTAGATTGTCTTGTAAAAGCAACTATGTTCATTGAGTGAATGCAACTATGTTGCTACACACCTCACATGGATTACAATGGTCTTCCCATTGGGATCAACATCCACTGTGTGTTTTTCTAGCTCATACTAGAAAAGGAACTCCATCTTCAAACATTCCTCATTCGTCTCATTATAATAATAAAAAATGAACATAAACCTAGAGCAAAAAGGATGAAAGCTAGCAGAAAGTTGAAAAAACTCAAGCTCTTGTAGTTGTTTCTCTCTTGTATCCTCTCTCTCTCTCTCTCTCTCTCTCTCTCATCTCCCTCTCTCTCTATCTTTATCATTAAAAATTATAAAAATTAATCTACGTAGTGAAAAAGAAACTTAAACATATTGGATGATATGTTAGGTAGAAACACATCAAAAAGACCTAAAATCTCTAAAAAATAAACTCAGAAAAATTCTAGAAAAATCCCTAAAAATACAAAATTTAATAAATTTAAAAATATAACTTCAAATTAATCCAAAGTTATCTTGTTTGATCGGAAATTAAATAATCTATCATTTTGAAAAGTCAAATTTAATAAATAACAAGAGAATTAATATTTATTTCTAAAATATACTCATTTATTTTATAAAATAAAATTAGAAAAAGAAATGAGTGTATGTATAAAAATATTTTCTCTTATTATTTAACATTAAAACTCTAATATAATCTCAAATATTAAATGAGAGTAATCTAATATTAAATATCTTTCTTAAGTATTTATGATTATCCCTAAAAATAGTATATTTTGATATTATAACTTAAATTTTCATAGAATGATAGATATGCACTTAAAATATTATAACATTCATAGGAATTAAATATTTTATGCCTTAATATCCATTAATAATTTTATAATCACATGTATAAATTGCATGTTATCAGCTCTCAAAATTTTAATCAAAATATTAAATGCAATGGAAGATAAAAAATTGGACATTCAAAACACGAGTTACCAAGACTCAATGCTCCTATCATCTAATATAGATTTAAATCTATGCTTACATGGTTCATTGAAGTAGTTTATAAAGTTTTTCAAGCCTCCAACCACTAAAATTATCCACACAATTGATGTGCAATTAAATATCATATTCAATACTTTTTACCAAGGGAGAAGAAAAAGAAAGGCGAGAGTTCCTCTCAAAATTTGTATGGACCTTGAGTTGTAGTTTTTCTCTTCTTATTTATAGATATTATGTATGTGAGTTTTTCTCAAAAATCCTCTAAATTATGTTTATATATATTAACATCTATTAACCTATGTGTGTGGCACCCTAAGCCTAGATATTTGTCTTACTAATAACTCTATTAAATTGATATCACGTATTGATAAAATTTATTAACAATTAATCAATGATTGATTAAACCCAATGAGCACATCAATTTTTCATCCTATTAGCTACTAAGCTACACCACTTGCTCTAGGAGATATAAAGTATATAAGAACTTTCATATGAAACCTTGTCATCATTCGTTAAAGTGTATACCTAATCCTTCATCTATGCAAGACTCATGAATGACTTAGGGTTTGTCAACTATCAAATCCTAATTGATCAATCAAGTTAATACCGATTTATGAAGGAAATCATTGAGAATAACTTGATTAATGTAACTCAACTTATCGATTGGGTTAAATCGGTCATTAATTAATTAATCTATATGTTGACGTAGATAAGTAATAAAGGTTGACCAATAAGGTATTATTGAGTCTATAGAGTTACTAACCAGTGAAATATATGAACCTGAAGGGTCATACACATAAGGTCTATAGATGTTGGTAGATATAGACGTAATTATGAAGGTTTTTATGAAAAATCCACAAACCAAATGTCTATAAATAGTTCAAAAGTAACATTAAAAATATGATAAATCCGAGTAATAACGTATAAATATGATGGTAAAATGCATTAAAAAGGATACAGTTCATCAATTTAATAAGATAATTATTTATATATTTGTCACTGGAGATGCATATTATAAGTGCAGTCATGAATTTAGACGAGTAAATCAGCCTAAAAACATTCTAAAACTCCTCACTAAATGGTATTAAAGTCGGATAATAGAAAATTTGTTCATTGTTTATAACTTCACTTGCAATTTTTTAGCCAAAATCCTACAAAAATGCCCTTGGATTCAAATTTTTAGTTCACTCTCAAATGAAGCTTAGAGGCAATAAATCAACATTGCTTGTTGAACCTCAAATAACATATTCAATGGATTGTGCCTTTTGTCCAAAGTATTAAAACAATTCAAACTTCAAAATTTTCCTTAGAGTCCCTTCAAAATAAACTCTTCATGAACAGAATTTATTCATCTATCATTTACACACACACATGTTTATAAAATTTCTCAGCAAAAAATTTTCCATTTTCCAAGTCTCTAAATAGTTTTTGAAGATATTATTCAAGCTTCATGTATTGATGTTCTATGCACAATATTATCGGTTCTTTATTCCACTATATGCAGAGGATGTCAAACTAACCTAGTCAATAGCTTTCCCTTATTGGTTAGTTCATTAAGATTGATTTAGGTGACCTAATGTTGGTGACAAAATTCATCTTTTTGTTTAGAAATTGACTTATAGTTTAGAATTACATGACCATATGAGAAATATTGTGAAGTGATAGGGTGAATAGTTTCCCCTTTCTTTGTTCGAGCCCCTTCTAAATGAGGTAAAGGAGCATTGGAAATGTCTCCATCTCCATCTATTTTATTCCTTACATACATTTCACGTTATCTTCATTGAAATTTCTTTCTATTTGTGTAATCAATATTGTTTTAAGAGATTTAGGATTTAGTGGAGTCCTTATATGATTTTAAGTGATTAAGGTGAGAGGGAAAATGAAAAAACCTCAAAGCCACAAGGAAAAAAACTTCCTAGGAACCAAAGATAAATAGATTCTAGAAAAAAAATTGATGAGGATACTTGTAAAGAGAAAAAGAAGGGAGAGATCAATGTAATATGAAACTCCTTAATCCTTATATTTCCATGTAGGGTTACATGGGTTTATATAGGGAGAAGGGTATACAAAGAGACATCAGAAGGCATAGAGACACAAGAATAGGAAGAGACAGAGACATGAGGAGAGGGGGAGGTGAGAAGACATAAAGATAGATGAGTGATAACATGCAATTATAACTTGAATTCTTACCCTAATTAACTGATATTCATGCTTATTTTATGTGAATATGATGCATGTTATCATACTTTTTAAGAATTTTCTCCATTGGCATGTCATTTCACTAAAATTGATTTTCATGCATAAATTAGGGATAATTTCATGTTAAATAGATGATTAATCTTTTGTTTAAATTAATAGAAGTTAATCTCTATTATTAAATGATTTTTCACTTTAGTAAATGTTTAGAAAGATAATTTCAAGATGAATTTATGATTTAAAGTGTTTAATGAAAAATGATTTAAGTAAATTTTAATTCATCTTGATTTCTTCATTCTAAATATATTTTAATTGACATGATATTAAAAAGAAGAGAATTTGTGATCCAATGGAGAAAATTTGGATTAAAAAGGAGTTGTACATTTTAATTTATGAATTTCTGAAGTTTTATACTCTTTTTCTGAATTTTATTTGATTTTTAAATGAATTTTAAGGCCTTTTTCTATTAAAAAAATCAGAAAAGGGGGTAGGCTTACCGCAGATGATGACGTGGCGAGCGGGCCCAGGCGACCGGCTGACGTGGTGACGAGCTGACGTGGCAAGGCGGTGATGTGGCGCGCGGGACCACCGCGCCGTTACGACGTGGCACTGAGGCCACGTGGCAGGACGCGTGTGGCCCACGCGTGACGCAAGCGTGACACGTGTGCGAGTATATTATATAGCTTAATATCATAGGGTTATCGTACATATAAGCCTATCCACTATGGATTGGCTGATTATGCTATGCGCTGCCCTATTTAAGCGCAATATTTCCCTTTATTTGTTCCGTGTGGGACTATGTTCCCACACGGTTCTTACCTTGCAGGTGACGTGGCGGCACGGCGGGCGTCGTATCGAGGCGGGAACCCTCGATCCGGTCCACGCGATCAGCAATCAAACACGTGTTGAATTCGAGGTGTAAGTGAAGAGGATCAACGGCTCACCTTTACACCCGTGGCATCACAAGAAGCTCCCGATCTTCATCGAACGGTGAACGCTCCATCGGGCGATAGATCTCCATCGGACGGCCGTTGCAATTTCATCAAAAGCAATAAAAATCGGACGGCTGGCGGTGAACAATACCTATGATCGTGGTATACGGGATCAGATTAATCCCGATCGACTGCTCACCTGAGACGTGATCGGACGGCGCGGAGGGCTAGTGGAAGAACTCCACGATCGCGGTTCGATCGGACCGCGATCGCGGCGCGATCGGGGAGCTTCAGCGGCGGAATCGCCTCCAGACGATCGGACGCCGACCGACGAGCGATCAAAACTATGATTGTGGCCCGATCGCGCCGCGATCGTGGCCCGATCGTGCCGAAATTCGTTGCCTTTTCGAAGCGAAATTCAAGCTCCTTCCCCGTGGATTTGAAGCCACGACCCATGCCCAAGGAATCGCCTCCACGACGCTTAAAAACCGCTCCCACGAACGCTTCAATTGGCCACGATCTTCGGGCCAATTTCTTCTTTAAAACCCATGTATTTCTTCTTTGTTCTTGAACTTTTGATCGATTCGTGAAGGAATTAAGCGAATTTCGAGGAAGATCTTTAGTTCATCGTGATCCCCCCGCGTTTAGACTCGATTCCGAAGGGATTGGAGCGGGATTGATCACGAATTCCTCCTTGATTTCATCGAATTTTCCCCTTGAATTCCGAAAATCCGTGAGAAAGGATCCGAGCAAATTCACTCCAATTCACGCAAATTGGAGCTTAATTCTCGTGGAAATCAGGTTATTAGTGAGATTCGATCGATTATCAAGAGGTAATTTGAGTTTTTATTAGATTTAGAAGTTTAATTTTGCAAATTAGTTCATAGTGTTCTTCATTTTCCCCAAATTTCGGTCTGAAATTTTGCTGATTTTGAAAATAGGATATCTCTCTGATTATAATTCCAAATCACTTTATTTTTCTTTCATTGGATTTCTATTTTCATCAGCTTTCCGTGGATGGCAAATTCATCAAATTCCGAGTTCGTTTGACCCTTCAATTTGACGTTTGACCAAGGGCTGTTCATCTTTCATCAGAAGTCAAACGTTGACTTTTGGGGTCAATTACTTTTTATTGGCAAATCAAAATTTGATAATTTTTGTCTTGTTGGATTCCTCTGGTTCTTAGCTTTCCATTGACATATAAATTTCAAGATTTGGATTTCATTTGGGCATTCAATTTGAATATTTTCTCTGAGGTGTTAATTTCGGGGATTTTCTTATCATTGATTTTCAATAATTCATAATAAATCCATTTCTTATCCAAAAATTACGAAATATATATCAATAAATTCCATGTTCTCTATAGTTTCCAAATATCTAATTTTCGTAATCTTCTGACTCTGTTTGGTTCTCTAATTTTGCAGAACACCTACTGTTGGTCAAAGTCAACACTTTGACTTTGACTTTTGACTTTTCTCTGTCAAATCCGAGATTTCAATTCTGAAAATTTCTTATTTATCTTATTTATATCATTTCCATATCTTACATCTTATTTTCTCTTATTTAAAACCCCTTTTAAACCTAAGTTTGACCAAGTCAACTCTGCGATTAAAGTCAACCCTGCTCTCTGTGGATCGACACGATACTTACCCAATACTTGATTATTATATCTTGTCTTAGTGAGTTTGGTTTTATAAATTTTTTTTGACCATCGTCTTTGTGTTTTAACGATGCACGAAAAACGACACGTCAATGAGCACACTAGATGGGCTTATAGTATGGGCAAGTGGGTTGGTCCATGATAACATGCATTTATAACCTGAATTCTTACCCTAATTAACTCATATTCATGCTTATTTTATGTGAATATGATGCATGTTATCATACTTTTTAGGAGATTTCTCCATTGGCATGTCATTTCGCTAAAGTTGATATTTATGCATAAATTATAGATAATTTCATGCTTAAGAGATGATTAATCTTTTGTTTAGATTAATAGGAGTTAATCTCTATTATTAAATGATTGTTGACTTTAGGAAATGTTTAGAAAGATAATTTCAAGATGAATTTATGAATTAAAGTGTTTAATGAAAAAAATGATTTAAGTAAATTGTAAATCATTTTAATTTCTTCTTTCTAAATATATTTTAAATGACATAACATTAAAAAGGAAAGAATTTATGATCCAATGGAGAAAATTTCAATTAAAAAGGAGTTGTATATTTTAAATTATGAATTTCAGAAGTTTTAAGCCTTTTTCCGATTTTTATTTGATTTTTAATTGAATTCTTAAGTATTTTATTAGTTAAAATCGCGAAAAAGGGGGAGAAATTACCTGCGGCTGACGTGGCGAGCGGGCCCAGGCGGAGCTGACGTGGCGAGCGGGCCTAGGCGGGGCTGACGTGGCGAGCGGACCCACGTGGCGCGCGGGTCCACCGCGCCATTACGACGTGGCGCTGAGGCCACGTGGCAGGACGCGTGTGGCCCACGCAGGAGGCACGCCAAGTGGCAGGGAGGCCACGTGGGCGCCCGTGTGGGGCGCCACGTGTCGCGGAATAGAGAGGAGTTATATGGATAGTTAATACGGGAATCCTTTCCCCTATTTAAACGCGTTCTCTTCCTCCTTTTAATCCGTGTGGGACTATGTTCCCACACGATTACGTTATTGCGAGGTGACGTGGCGGCTTGGCGGGCGTCGGATCGGATCAGAGCGGCGAAGATCGCGTGGACCCGAGTCCACGCGATGGCCAGATCAAACACGTGCCTAAAAGAGATCGTAAGTGAAATAATCGCAGGGCCTATCTTGCGCCACGTGGACAAATCTGGAGCGCTGGATCTTCATCAAACGGAGGACGTTGAGATCATGATCATCACCGCGATTAACTTGATCTGACGGCGGACGCTCCTCGAAATCGTGGACCACGTGATCGCGCGATCGTAGCCACTCGTTCACCTGAGGCGTAATCGGACGGCGATGGACGATCGTGGAAGAACTCCACGATCGCGGCGCGATCGAACCGCGATCGAGGAGAAGATGGCGCAGGATCGGAGCGGAATCGTCTTCCATCGATCGGCAAGCGATCGACGAAGCTGGAGCAGCTTGATTGACGCCCGATCGCGGCCTAATCGTGGCGCGATCGTGGCGAAAATCGTGGTGAAAATCGTGGGACAAGTGAAGCGAAATTGGAGCTGAAATCAAGTCGATTCATCGCGGATTTGAAGCCACGACCCATGCCCATAGAATCGCCTCCATGAAGCTTGAAAACCGCTCCCACGACCGCCTCTACAGCCCACGATTCCGGGCCAATTTCTCTCTTTAAAAACTCATGTACTCCTTTTTTCTTCTTGAACTTTTGATCGATTCGTGAAGGAATTAAGCGAATTTCGAGGAAGATCCTAAGTTCATCGTGATTCCCCCGCGTTTAGATTCGATTCCGAAGGGATTGGAGCGGGATTGATCGCGAATTCCTCTTTGATTTCATCGAATTTTCCCCTTGAATTCCGAAAGTCCGTGAGAAAGGATCCGAGCAAATTCACTCCAATTCGCGCAAATTGGAGCTTAATTCTCGTGGCAATCGGGTTAGTAGTGAGATTCGATCGATTATCAAGAGGTAATTTGAGTTTTTATTAGATTTAGAAGTTTAATTTTGCAAATTAGTTCATAGTGTTCTTCATTTTCCCCAAATTTCAGTTCGAAAAGTCGCTGATTTTGAAAATAGGATATCTCTCTGATTATAATTCCAAATCCCTTGATTTTGGTTTTATTGGATTCCTCTTTTCATCAGCTTTCCGTGGATAGCAATTTCATCAAATTCCAAGTTCATTTGACCCTTCAATTTAACGTTTGACCACGGACTGTTCATCTTTCATTAGAAGTCAAACGTTGACTTTCGGGGTCAATTACTTTTTATTGACAAATCAGAATTTGATAATTTTGGTCTTTTTGGATTCCTCTAGTTCTTAGCTTTCTATTGACATATAAATTGCAAGATTTGGATTTCATTTGGGCATTCAATTTGAAGATTTCCTCTGAGGTGTTCATTTCGGGGATTTTCTGATCATTGATTTTCAATAATTCATAATAAATCCATTTCTTATCCAAAAATTACAAAAACTTATATCAATAAATTCCATGTTCTCTCTAGTTTCCAAATATATAATTTTTCGTAATCTTCTGACTCTGTTTGATTCTCTGATTTTTGCAGAACACCTACTGCTGGTCAAAGTCAACGCTTTGACTTTGACTTTTTGACTTTTTCTCTGTCAAATCCGAGATTTCAATTCTTAAAAATTCTTATTTACCTTATTTATATCATTTCCATATCTTAAATCTTATTTTCTCTTATTTAAAACCCCTTTTAAACCTAAGTTTGACCAAGTCAACTCTGCGATTAAAGTCAACCCTGCTCTCTGTGGATCGACCCGATACTTACCCAGTACTTGATTATTCTATCTTGTCTTTGTGAGTTTGGTTTTATAAATTTTGTTTGACCATCGCATTTGTGTTTTAACGACGCACAAAAACGAGCCGTCAGTCCACAATGGCATGGGTCATCTAAATATGTTTATGAATTTTTCCCCAAGGAGTAGTAGTACCATGAGAAAAATATGGTTGGATGGACCACCAATGGCAATGCTTAAAGAAGTTCCATCCTCGAGGGCATGATGATATCTCCCCAAGTCCACATAAGCAGCAATGTACATTGGACATGATGATGCCCAAAAAAACTTACAACAAGATGCGTTACATAGGAGTAACTAATAAAATATAAAACATGAGCTTGTGAACTTCATATTTTGCAAGATTGTCCATTCACTCTCATTGAAGCAGCCTTGAAAACGTTGCACCTATCCTCGAGCGTGATGGTACTATTGACACCACCCATATTTTATTTACAATGATGTTGCTTAGCAGATGAAGCATCTTCTATCCCAACTGACATTCCTAGCAAAGAGGATAATTGCATAAGAGAAGGTACACACCACTTCACCTCTCCCTCTTGGAATGGGTTGCTGCTTTTGGCTTGTGTGTGTTTGGAGCAGTTCCAAATTGGGGTCATAAACTTTAATAAACATGCATCTCATTTACTTACCCTTCCCTTGGGTGAGGTGACCAAGGGTAAGGTAATGTCCCTAGTTTATACTCCTCAACAAAACACTATAGTAGGTCACTATGGTTACCATGGATAGTCTCCAAAATAGTGGAACAAAGGTGAAAAAGTTAAGTTGATCAATCAGTAAGGATGTAATCATAATGTTCAATGCATAGCACCACGTGCGCTGCATTGCTCATGTTTCAAAAAGAAATATTCCATGAGGAAATCAAGAGATTCTGCATTGATCTTTGACCGATCTGAGATGACATGTTTCAAGAACTATTTAAGGAATTTTCCCAACCCCAATTTTGCCAACATGGCTAATGCGCTTATTTGTCATCTAAGCCAAATAGTAAAAAAAATTAAGATGATCCCACAAAGGCATGTATGTTGCACAACCTTATATGAAGCAAAATGACTCTTCCATCACCTCACAAGAGTGGGGCATGCTAGATGATTTTTCTCATATGCTAGTTCCCTTTCATGAAGCCACATAGATACTAAGCACATCAAAATTGATATCTATATCTATTATTCTACCTCTTTTAGATGGGATTTATAAAGTGTTGTAGGTAGAATTTGATTTCACTTGCAGAGAAAGTGAAAATTGGTGGGTCATCATTGGCATGCGAGTAAGTTTGAGCCTAAAACTAGCATACCATGCAATGAAGCTTAAACTACAAAATTACATAACAAGTGTCAAAAAATATCTAATTTCTATGGTATTGGATCAAGTAAAGAAGCTTTATGGTATTTGAGTGACACAACATTCAATTTTTTTAGAGAAGCTACTAAGTTTCTCATTGTTAATGAAGAGAGTGGGATGTCCAACCAAGACAATTTTCCCCAAATGAAACACTCTGAGCCTCTAGCATATCCTTTTTTTAGAAACTTATTTTTTCTATGAACATCATGACAAAACCTCATTGAAATATAGGGGTAACAAAGGAGACAAAAAAGAAAATTTTGACCACATCTTATTCCTTGAGTCCATCTCCTCTTCTACCAAGGGCGGATGATCCCATCTTCCCCACTCAATCACCTTCAAGGACTTCATGTCATAGTCAATCTATGACATTTTGAAGATCTCGTTGCTAGGGATTCCTAAGTCATAGTCAAAACATGATCATATATACACAAGATGTCTTTGGTATCTCAAATCAAAGGACCATGTACACAACCGTGATATGAATCAAGAAGATTGACAATTTGACATGATATCATTCAAGGATTCTAACGAGAAGAGACAGTGAGGTCGTCGATTTCACATGGTCTCGTGTCAAAAATAAAGCCTAACTTATCAATTTTGGGAATTAATCATGAATTGAGTGGCATAATGGTAAATAAGGGTCGAATCCACAGGGAATTAAGGTATTTTCGAGATATCTTTTAGAAATTGATCACATTGGACGATGAATTGAGGTGAGAAATTAGGGAAACTGGCGGTTTTATAAAGATAACTCAAAGATCTATCCACGGAATCAAGAATCACTCCATTTGGATTAGTAATCGTGGAGAAATCAAAGAGTGAAGTGGGAGGAAATTTTTAGAATCGCGAAGAACACAAATTGAAATTGAAGGCTAAATTAAATGAAATTAATATCCTAAACTAACAATTGATGATACATGACGATAGATTAGAGGAAAAAATTGTTTTCTAACCCGGGATAACGATCGAATCGATCCAATTGATCGCCGGATCGACAGCTATTCATTCCGCAAATTCAAACGTGAACATCGGTGTTCAAGAGACAAATTCTCCTCGATCGATCGATGAAATCTCACTTATAAACACTCCGTGGACGCGAAATCGAGTCTAGAAGCGATTACAAGTGAGAGATTCAAGATAGGAAGGGTTTAGATGGGTCGATTGAGAAAATTCCTTCTCGAATGCTTTACAAAATCGAAGAACTCTTCGTTTTATAGGCCAAATTGGGCGAAACCGTCCGATTGATGTGTTTAATCCGCATCAACGGTCCGAATTAAACGCATCAATACGAAACGGTATGAAAATTTTGCGACGATTAGATCGCGCATGGAGCAACAGTATGATCCGCTTGATATGCGTTTAAAAATGCGTTGTTTCGTAGCCGTTGGATCGCGATCCGATGGTTCTGATGAAGCCTTTAAAAGATGCGTTATAAAACGCTTTTAATTTCCGCCGTTGGATCTTGATTCGACGCGTCAGATGCTCCCCGCGCGATTGCATCTGGACCGTTATTACGCCGCTTTTAAGACACGTGCGCGATCAAATGATCGGTGGTCCGCGTCCACGTGATCGACGCGTGGATTTTTTGCACTCCGCCCAATCGACGCTCCTCCGTCAACCACGTCGCCTGAAATGAAGATAACTGTGTGGGATTTAGTCACACACGGAAAATATTAATGAAACCCATCGGGTTTATAATACCCGACGGATTAGTGGGTTTGAAAACCTTTCCGATATGCGGAAAGCTGAAAACCCATTTATATAAACTATGTACTATATGAATAATAAATATAATTATACACCGCGTAGGCGTCGCGTGGGCCCACGTGGTGCTGCCACGTGGCCCAAAGTGCCACGTCGCATCCACGTGGCCCCGCGTGGAAATAAACCACTTTTTGCATTAATTTTAATTATTTTAATCAATTTAAATCAAAAATAAATTCATAAAAAATCCGAAAAAATCCCTAAAAATTGTAAAAATCATAACTTTCAAAATACAACGCCAAATTAATCCAAATTTCTTTCATTTGATCTGAAATTTAATTATCTATCATTCTAAACACAAATTATTTAAATAACAAGAGATTTACTTCTTATTTCAAAAATACATTCATTTATTGAAGATTTTAACTTTAGCAAATTAAATGAATGTTCATAAAAATGATTTCTTCTATTATTTAACTTTAAAAACCACTTATAATCTCAAGTAAAGATGGGTTATAAAATCTTTAATCTTTAATTCATCATAATTGACCCTAAATTAACACATTTTGAGATTATAACATAAAATTGCATGGAATGATGGAAATGCACTCAAAGTATGATAAAATGCATGCAAATGGAATGTTTTATACCTTATTTTGCATTAATAATCATGTTTTATCATGTTAAGATTGCATGTTGTCAGATTCATACAGATTAATTCAGTTAACTCTTTCTCCAAAGAGCACCCACTATATATCCTTGGTGTCTCTACACTAATGCCCACAGGATCAATCATACTCATCACATGAGTGGGATCATTTAATGTTATTCTTTCAAGATAATTCGATGTCCTTCTTTCCAGAATATCCCACGAATATGAATGTTTAGAGCATATGTTTAAAGACTAGTGATAACTATATTATGATCTCATCATAATTCACTTGATCATTGCATATGCTCATAGACTTCATTGCAAAAATCACACAAGAATGACAATAAACAAAAGTTCATTTCAATGAATATAAATGAAAGATGAAAGTGTGATTGGCTTGTAGGCCACGTAATATCTATCATTAATTTGAAAGTACTTTATTTCCTTTATATAGGATTTCCTCTGAAATTAACATTATCATCTCCTAAATATAATCGATGACGTTCATTTTAACCTATGGGGGATAGAGGCTATATCTTCTTACTCGATTGTTTCTCTCCATCTATTTCTACCTCATCTAAACCACATATCGTAGATTCTTAGGCCATAGTAGCAAGCGCGTAGTAGGACCAACCCTTCACATGTCTTGTGTGCCAAGTCTTTTACAATGCATCATGCATCCACTATTATCAACCACAGGCTTTCACGCGTTATGCTTAGGAGACATCCTAGCCATCCTCCTCCCAAATCTAGTCTTCACAATTCTAAATGCTTATGACCTCATTAGGATTTATGTCCTCCAATATTGATCCAATTAGTATTTGTCATATGGCTCCAACTATTAAACAAGCATATCTGATTATTCACATAATAGCTTTCCATGAAAAATTCAATAGTCTCTATGAGATCCTCGAGAGGATGAAGTACCTCTCATGGGCACTTAGTCTTCAAATATTTCATGGGGAACCTAGCAGACGCTCACATGTTGCTTTTGATGCACCAAAGGAAGATGATGAGATATAAAATGAACAAAATGTGAATGGTATGTTCATTTTAACATGAATTGGCATAGCCTTTGCCCCTTTATTTGATGTTCCATCATAATTATACCAAATATTGATGACTTATGAATAGAGAAAGAAAAGTATAAATTATTTGGTGGAAGTCTAAAGCAAAAGAAAGAGAAGAATATCTTAATCCATATATTTAAATGGAATAAATGGGTTTATTTATACGGGAGATAAGAAATGAGGAGTCTAGGGAAGAAAAGAGATATAGGAATACGAAGATACAGAGATACAACAAGAGGAAGAGGCATAGAGAGATGGACTGCAAGGAGCCATCCCAACATGTGCCTTGTGAGTCATCCTAATTTTGAAAAAATCTTATCAACCACAAGCTCGATAAACAAATGTCTTATGAAATTTTATCAAGAAAAATCTCATTGCAAGATGAGAGAAATTCTTAAAACTAGAGGCTTGATTTGGTCACAAATCTTAGATCCCCTTAAGTAATATCAAAGGCCATGAAATAACTATTCACCTAAACATCATGTGTCAACTTTTATAGATGATCTTGTTGGGTTCTAAAGTCAATAAGCCTTTCAAAATTTTTGATCAAACATGAAATGCAGCAGAGTACTTTGAACTAGATATTAAAAATATTGAGGCACCAAGAAAAAATGATCTTATCATCTAGTATGTATAAGATAATATACTTACAATGTTCTCTTGAAGGAGTTCTTGAAGCTATTCAAGTGTCTAGCTTCTACCAGTATCCACACAATCTCTGGATGATTTGATCTCCTCTTCAAAGCTCTTCACCAAAAGAAAAGGAGAAAAAAAGGAAAAAATTCTCAAAGGGCTTGCATGGGCACCTTCAATTGTAGTTGTTATCTCCCTATTTATAAACATTTGGTATGTAGATTTTGTATAAAAACCCTCATAATTGTGTATATATCTATTAACATCCATAGACCTTGTATGTATAACCCTCTAGGTCCATATATCTCAGTAGTTGATAAATCTATAGACTTAATAACACTTTATTGGTCAACCTTAATTAATTATTTACATCAATATATAGATTAATTAATCAAGGATCAATCGATAGGTTGAGTTGTCAGCATATTGGGTGCCAAGATATACCATGTACTCTAAAATATATAGAGTATATAAGAACTTTCTTATGAAATCTTTTCATCAACAATTATCATGTATATATAATCCTTCATCTTCATGAGACTCAAGAATGACTTATGGTATGTTCAAGTGTCAAACCCTAATTGGTCACTTAAGTTAATACTAATATGTATAGGAAATCATCGTGAACTCCTCCGATATTTTCACTATCTTAGCCAAAGATTTCATCACATCTCATTCCTTTAATCAATCTTCTCAAATATTGAGGACATATGATCCCATCTTGACCACAACATCATTTTTAAGGACTTCATATCGTATGTAATATACGACGTTTTGGAGATCCCATGGCAAAGGATTCATATGTAATAATCAAAACATGGTCATCCATCCACAAGATTTCTTTGGTGTCTCAAGTCAAATGACCAATTACACAACCATGACATGAATCAACGTGATTGATAGTTTGGTATGATATCATTTAGGGATTCAGATGGATCAATTCAGTGAACTCTTTCTCCAAAGAGTACACACTATCTATCCTTAGTGTCTCCACACTAATGGCTACAAGATTAGCTATACTCATCATATAAATCAAATCAGATTATGCAATTCTTTCCAGATAATTCAGTATCTTTCTCGAATATCCCACAAATAAGAATGCTTAGAACATATAATTAAATACTAGTGATCACTATATTATGATCCCCATCATAATTCACTTAGTCATTACATATGCTCATAGACTTCATTGCAAACATCACACAAGAATGAGGACGAAACGAATGTGTGCGATCATTGAATACACACTATGTCATGTCAAAAAAAGTCCACACTTACCAATTTAAAGATTAATTCACAAATTGAAGGGTATAATGGTAAATAAGGGTCAAATCCACGGAGAATTAGGGAAATTTGAGAGATATCTTTGAAATTCGATCAAATTAGAAGACGAATTGAGTTTATAAATTAGGAAATTTATAATATTAAGATAGATAACTCAATTGCAAATTTATGGAATAAAAAATCTAGTGATTTGGATTAGAATTTGCAGAGTAATCAAAGTTTTAAAATGAGAGAAAAATTTGATCGCAAAATTGATTTAAAACTGAAATTAAACTGAAATTAAACTTAATCTACGATTCAAAATATAAATCTAAAGCTAAATGAGGAAAGATTAAGATGAAAACACGCAATCTAACCCAAAGTCGCGCTCTAAATGATCCAATTAATCGTCGGATTCATGGCTTTTCATTCCGCAATTTTGAAGACGAAGATGGCATTCAAGATGTGATTTCTCCTTGCTCCCTCGATCAATTTCTGATTTCAAACACTCATCGGACGCAGAAACGTGTCAAGAAGGTAAAGAAATCAAAAGACTCTCAGATTGTGGTGTCTAGATAGTTCGATTTTGCTCGAAAATCCAAGGGTGGATTTTCATCGCGAAGAATAGTTCTATTTATAAGAGTTTTGGGCGTAACCATCGGATGCAACGGTCCATTGCGATCAACGGCTGAGATGACGCGCCTATTGACGAATCGACACGATTAAGTTGCGTCCGTCTGATCACCGATGGAGCATCAAGATGTGTCCACGTTGTGCGTGTGAAGAGATGTGTCGTTTCGATTCATCTGTTGGATCTTCATCGGGCGATCGTGATCAATTGGAAGGTCCACCGACCATTATAACTCCTCGGATGGACGGCTGTAATTAATCTCCATTTAATCAAATTGACGGTTCATGAGATGTTGCCACGTACCCCTTGAGTAAGTGACATCCGACGGACGTGATTAAATCACGTAATTGGACGTCTTAAACATCGCCACGTCACCTGAAATAAAACATAAAAAGGAATAGTGCCATACATAATAAATTAATGTGTTTATTTGGGTTTATAACATACGACGGATTTATGGGTTAGCTTAAATCCGATTACGGATGCTCCTAACCCATTTATAATTCCGCGCACGTCTCACGCACACACGTCACGCACATGTGTGTCCATATGTCACACAGACACACGTTCGCACGTCGCCACGTGACTTCGCTCCACCACGTCAGCACGCAGTAATATAAACCCATTTTTTGTTCTTTTTAATCATTTTAAATTAGAAAATATAGTTAAATAAATTCAAAAAAATTCCAGAAAATTCCTAAAAATTGTAAAAATCATAACTTTTAAAATACAACTCCAAATTAATTCAAATTTATTTTTTTGGATCAGAAATTGAATAATCTATCATTATAAAAAGTCAAAATATTAAAATAACAAGAGAATGAATTTCTATTAAATAAATACATTCATGTATCTTCTAAAATAACTTTAGAAAAATACATGAATATAGATAAAGATCTTTTCTCTCATACCCCAATCATGTAAACATACTTATGATCTCAAATATAATTAGGATTAAAATAATATTGTTCAATTAAGTATAATAATCCATAAATTGATGTATTTTTAGACCATAACATGAAATTATGTAAAATGATAGAAATATACTTAAAATATGATAACATGCATACAATTGGAACAATTAATGCCTTTATTTGCATTAATAATCATGTAAATTCATGTATAAAATGCATGTTATCAAATGATAATAAATAAATTTCATTTCAACAAACATAAACAAGATATAAAGAACTATGATTGGTTTATAGGCCATATAGTATCCATCAGATCCAAATTTTGATGTTGATCTATTCTTAACATGGAATTGTATATGTA
This sequence comes from Lemna minuta, assembly GCA_024174645.1. Taxonomy (NCBI): domain Eukaryota; kingdom Viridiplantae; phylum Streptophyta; class Magnoliopsida; order Alismatales; family Araceae; genus Lemna; species Lemna minuta. The sequence continues at coordinate 9,536,806 of CM044111.1, forward strand.
CATATTTTTCTATTACAAAAATCATATCCCGGCAAAGATAAGTAGTGTAAGATATAATGTTTCTATATTTTTGGTATACTTTTTGTTTAGGTAGTTTATCTATTTGTTTTAGATATTTATATTGATGTTTACGTTTTTTTTGTATTGAGCCACTTGAGGGCAAGTTGATTCATTAGCTTGTGCGTTATTTCAGTTGTTGGTCAATCAAACCTTTGCAACACCACGAACTCAACACTCAATTGAAGTAGACTTTGTCAAATTATGTCATTTTGAAAGTGTTAAAGTCTCCACTCTCTCTCCTATTGGGCTAAGCCCACTTTCTCTCTCCTCTCTCCCTCTTTCCTATATAACTACGACACATGTATCCGTCCCATCAGACGGTTTTATTTTTCTCTAACCCTAGCTGATAACATGCAATCTTAACATGATAAAACATGATTATTCATGCAATTTAAGGCATAAAACATTACATTTATGTGCATGTTATCATACTTTGAGTGCATTTTTATCATTCTATGCATATTTATGTCATAATCTCAAAATACACTAAATTAGGGTTAATTATGATGAATTAAGGATAAATAATTTTATAACCCAGCTTTACTTGAGATTATGAATGGTTTTTAAAGTTAAATAATAAGAGAAATCATTTTTATGAATATTCATTTAATTTTCTAAAGTTAAAATCTTTTAAAAATGAATGTATTTTTGAAATATAAATTAAATCTCTTGTTATTTAAATATTTTGAATTTTTAGAATGATAGATAATTAAATTTCAGATCCAATGAAAGAAATTTGGATTAATTTGGAGTTGTATTTTAAAAGATATGATTTTTACAATTTTTAGGGATTTTTCTGTATTTTTATGGATTTTTAAAACTGTTTTTATGATTTTCTTTTCTATTTAAAACATTAAAAAATAATAAAAAAAGGGGCAAAATAGGCGCGGGACCCGCGCGGGTGCGACGTGGCACGCAAGGCCACGTGGCAGAGCCACGCGGACCCGCGCAGCGCCTACGTGGCGCGATACATATATATTTATTTATTTATCATATATAAAAGTGTTCTTTGTCCTCCCCTATATAGGGAGGGTCATACCCATAGTAACCGTCGGGTCTTATAAACCCGACGGTTTCGAAATCATTCTCCGTGTGGGACTAACCCACAAGTTTTTTTAAAATTTCAGGTGACGTGGCGCGAGGAGGGGCGTCGGATCGCGATCGGAGCGCACCGATCAAGTGGACACGTGGTCCACGGATTAAATCAAGATCACGTGCGTTTTTAAATAAGTTATAACGGCTCAGATTTTGTTGACGTGGCAGAAGCGGAGGCGTCGGATCGAGATGACGCGACGATCTCGTGCGTTGATCGCGTGAGCGTGGTCCACGGATCAAGATCAACACACGTGTGTTTTTAAAGGATTTATAACGGCCGAGATGCCTCCACGCGGACCGCATCTCAGCCGTCCGATCACGATCCTAAGGACGGCGTTTTTCGTGCGTTTTATAACGCCTCACACGTGGCCTAATCTGGAGCGTCCATCAACAATCCAACAGCCACGATCTATTCGTAACGTTTCACTAATTAAAACGCTTAATCTGGACCGTTGATCAAGCCTAACGCATTGATCGGACGGTTTCGCCCAATTTGGGCTATAAATTGACGAGTTCTTCGTCGTTTGTACTCATTCTTGAGATTTTCGATCTAATTGACCTATCTATTTGCATCTTCTCTTGAATCTCTCTCTTGTAATCACTTCTAGACAAGATTCCGCGTCCACGGAGTGTTTATAAGAGAGATTTCGACGATCGAGCAAGGAGAATTTGTCTCTTGAACACCGATGTTCACGTTTGAATTCGCGGAATGAAGAGCCGTCGATCCGGCGATCAATTGGATCGATTTGATCGTTATCTCGGGTTAGAAAAAAAGTTTATCCTCTTATCTATCGTCATGTATCATCAATTTTAGGAATAGGACTTCAATTTAAGTTTAATTTCATTTCAATTTCAATTTGTGTTCTTCGCGATTCCGAAAATTTCTTCCTACTTCCATCTTTGATTTCTCCGTGATTACTAATCCAATTCGAGTGATTTTTGATTCCACGGATAGATCTTTGAGTCTTCTTTCCAAAAACACCATTTTCCCTAATTTCTCACCTCAATTCATCGTCCAATTTGACCAAATTCTAAAAGATATCTTGAAAATACCTAAATTCCCCGTGGATTCGACCCGTATTTACCATTATACCCCTCAATTCTCTCTTAATTCCCCAAATTGGTAAGTTCGGTATTATTTTTGACACGAGACCGTGTGAAATCGACGACCTCGCGGTCTCGTCTCGTCACTAGCCTCCTTCTTCCTTTGGCTTTCTCTCTCTCTCTCTCAGGGTATCTCTCTTTCACATGGTATCAGAGCTAACCTAGAGGGGAGATCTAGGGTTTGCCCTACCTTGCGACGCCCTGCCTTGCACCGCCTTACCCTGCGACGCCGCCCCGCTGCACTGCCTTGCGAAACCGCCCTGCAACGTCCAGCTGAAGTCCAGCGACGCCGAAACCGCTCTGCAACCGCCCTGCAACGTCAAAACCGCCCTGCAACGTCCAGCGACGCCCGGATCCGTCTCCCTGCAGCGACGTCCAGGTCCGTCGCCTCCCTGCAACATCTTGCGATGCTGCCCTGCGAAACCGTCTCCCTGATCCATCGCCCTGTCTTCCGCTCTGCAGATGCCGCCCTACCTTCCGCCCTGCAGAAGATCTGTCTTCCGCTCTACTTGGAGAAGATCTGCCTTCTATACCTGCAGAAGATCTGCCTTCCGCCGTCTCTACTGTCTTCCGCCCTGCAGACGCCGCTTTCATCAGACGCCACCGACTTGCCGCCAGACGGACGAGCGCCGACGCCCTGCCGCCCATGTAGTTCTTGAGGGCCCGGTCTACTTCTGCGCAGACGCCGACGCCAGACGTCCACGCCTACCGCCCTGCCCGAGCCGCGACGCCCTGCGCCGGCCGCAGGCTCAGACGCCCTGCCCTACTGCTCTGCCCTTGTTTGGCCGGTCCCGTCTAGTGGGTCGTCGTTGCCTCACCTCTGCTACTCTGCATTGTCACTGCTGCTACTCTCCTCATGGCTGAGCCGATCACAGGGTCGTCATCCTCTCGATGTCACTCAGCCCTCTCATCCTCTCGGAGTCGCTCGGCGAGGCCTTCTCGGCAGACGGGGTTGCCTTGGCAATCCGGGAAAGCACTCTATCGTGAGTGCCACTGGCCAAGCCGGCATACACATTTGACGGGTCCAATTATGGGCCCTGGAGGGGTTCTTTCCTGGAGTTCCTCAATGCCCACGGTCTTCGGCATCATTTGACTGATCCCTCGCCGAAGGAATCGGACCCGGAGTACTTGGAATGGAGCAGACTGGAGTCCGCGGTATGTTCCTGGCTTATCTCTAGTGTAACGACTCAGATCATGGAGCCACTCAGCATGAACCGTCCTGCCCGCGCTTTGTGGCTCAAGTTGGAGATGATGTATGCCAACAAGAGCAACGTAAGCCGGACAGTTCGCCTATATGAGGAGCTATTTGCCTGTCGCCAGGGAACCCGGACTCTCCAAAGCTACTATGGATCGTTCGATGCCATCTTCACTAACCTCGAGCTTTATCAGCCACTGGTCTTGGATCTTGATACCCTTAGATGGTACCGCGACGAGCTCCGAGCAGGAGCATTTCTCAGCGGGCTACGTCCTGAGTTGGCTGACATGATTCGAGGACAGGTGCTTTGAGGATCACGGGTATTACCCACTGAGGAGATCTTTGCGGCCGCGCTTCGAGTGTAGGACAGCCTGCCTACCTCCCAGTCCTCGCAGCCTCTCGAGACTTCTGCACTCATCCCATCTGGCGGGGCTCCCAGGCGAAGCACACCTTCCGGGAAGACCCGGAACTCCTATCCACCCTGCAAGTACTGCGGGAAGACGTCTCACCCGTCAGAGAAGTGCTGGAAGGAGTTCGGGAAGCCCGCTTGGGCTATGGCTGCCTCTGGCGGCAAGACATCCTCGACTCTGTCCATGGCGGACGGGTCATCATCGACTACTCCCTCGGCGTCGGGAACGGTCAGCCTCGCCCTATCTCCCTCGGAGCTGGCCTACATTCAGGCATCACGGGCCTCCTCACTTTGTCTGACCACGGCACCATCAGCCAGTCTTGCGGCACTGACGAGCAGCTTGGTGTCATATGCGGGAGGACGGGGCTCTTCTCTAGGTACGCTGTCTACCTCAACTCCTCATATTACTTCTTGGGTTATTGACTCGGGGGCATCTTCCCATATGACTGGCTTCCCCTCTGTCCTCACTGCTTATCGGCCTGAAACCTCCATTCCTGACATCCGTATTGCTGACGGTCATTCATGTCCTGTCCTTGGCTCTGGCCAGTCTCGTGCCACCTCTTCCCTTCCTCTGAGAACATCCCGTATATTCTGGATTTCCTGCGAATCTCTTCGTCCATCGGTGCGATCACTAAAGCCCTTCACTGTGGTGTATTTTTCTTTCCTCATCACTGCGTCTTCCAGGATCTCGACACGGGACGGAGGACTGGACTGGGCCGTGAGAATGGACGAGGCATCTACGAGCTAGTGGCTGATACTCCATCTACGGGACTTCAAGCCCTTTTTGCACTCTCTGCTTCTTCTAGTTCCCTTCATGACTCTTTTTTGTGGCACTGTCGATTAGGGCACCCTAGTTTTGTCAAAATTAAAGAAACTCTACATTAATTAAACTTATCTGAGTTTCATTGTGAGTCTTGTGAACTAGGGAAGCACCATAGATCGTCGTATCTATCGCGCACTGGTCCACCTACCCATCGCCCATTTGACTTGGTCCACTGTGACGTTTGGGGTCCGGCCCCGCATCCATCGCTTACAGGAGGAAAGTACGACATGGTGTTCGTTGATGACTACACCCGGGCGAGTGGGACATATATCCTGAAGAGTCGAAAGGAGGTACTTTCTCGCGTTCAGCACTTTCTACTTGAGATTATTACCCAGTACTACACGATCGTCAAAGTCCTCCGCACGGACAACGCGCTTGAGTTTACTCAAAAGGCGATTGAGGAACTCTGTCTGGCTCATGGCATAGTTCATCGAGACTCACCTGCCCCATACACCTCGCAGCGAACGGGGTGGCCGAGCGGACTGCATCGACACCTCCTGGACATGGTACGCACACCTTGCTACTTGCTATGAGGGTACCTCGGTATCTACGGTGCGTGACTGATTACATTGCTACATGCACAGTGAACCGTCTTCCATCTGCCGCTCTTGGAGGTGCTATTCCCCTTCGCCGATTGACTCCTGTCGCTGATATCTTCTCACTACCACCTCGAGTATTCGGCTGTCTTGCCTTTGTTCGGGGATCACTCCCCCGGCCTCTCAAGCTGGCTCCTTGTGCACAAAAGGGTGTGTTCGTCGGTTACTCTCGGACTCAGAAGGGCTACCGTGTGTACTTCCCCGATCGGCGTCAGTACGTTACCTCAGCAGATGTGACCTTCCATGACGACGTTCCCTACTTTAACTCTACTCAGTCTGGCGAGGATCTCTCCTCTCCATCCATTCTTCCTTCGGTATCTACTATCACTGTTACCGATCTCCCTATGACTGTCCCGATTCCCTTGCCTGAGGCGTCACCCCCTTTGGCATCTCTCCAGTCTGATCCATCCTCTGAGCCGGAACCTCCCTCCTCGCCGCTATCCACTATTCCGGCTACATTGTCACCACCACCTTCCCCACCGCCTCCCGGTATCGACCTTGACCTTCCCATTGCCCTTCGCAAGGGCACTCGCCAGTGCACGCAATACCCTATCGCCCATCATGTCTCTCCTGCTCGCATTTCTCCTTCCTATCAGTCCTTTGCCCTTGTCGTTCTAACCGAGTCAATTCCCAAGTCGTATATTGAGGCGTTGCAGGTACCGGCATGGAAAGCGGCGATGGATGCAGAATATGCGGCCTTCATCCAGCGGGAGACCTGGACACTAATTCCTCGGCCTCTTGATGCCAATGTTGTCTCCTGCAAGTGGGTGTACTCCCTCAAGTACAATCCTGATGGCTCCATCGCTCGCTACAAGGCGCGTCTCGTGGCCCGTGGCTTTTCTCAAGCCTACGGTCTTGATTATCATGAGACATTCTCGCCTGTGGCGCGCCTCAGCTCCATCCGTGTTCTCTTCTCCATTGCTCTGGATCGATCACGGCCGCTTCATCAGCTGGGACGTGTCCAATGCCTTCCTTTACGGAGACCTCGATGAGCGAGGGTATTCATGGAGCAACCACCGGGTACGTTGCTCGGGGGAGTCTTCTGCGGTGTGTCTCCTCAAAGAAGGCCATCTATGGGCTGAAGCAAAGCCCGCGTGCGTGGTTTCACAAGTTCTCGCCAGCTGCTCTTCTCGTATGGCTTCGTCTCTACTATCTCTCGATCCGACTGTCATGCGGAAACGCACCCGCATAGATGTGTTATCACAGTGTATATGTGGATGACATCATCATCCTTTGGTAGTGGCGACGCAGAGGTGACTGCGACTAAGGCTTATCGGCTCAGCACTTCGTGACACGAGACTTGTCTCCCCCAGTACTTTCTTGGACTTGAGATAGCTTATCGTCAGGGCAGATGTCCATTTGTCAGCGGGAAGTACATGCTTGATCTACGGGAGAAGACAGGGATGTTGGGGTGCAAGCCGGCCTCTTCACCCATGGAGCGAGAATGTGGGACTGGGTGGGACAATGCTGCCCTGCACTTCTCGAGGATGCGAGGCCTCTACCGCCGACTTGTGGGGAAATTGATCTTCCTCACCGTAACTCGTCCGGACATCTCCTATGCGGTTAGTGTCTTGAGTCAGTTTATGCAGGCTCCTCGTACTATCCATCTGGAGGGTGTCTATCGGGTTCTGTCGTACCTTAAGAGAGCTCCGGGGAATGGCCTCTTGTATCGGCGACAGGGTCATCTCCACATTGAGGCCTACTCTGACTCTGGGTTCGCTAGTGACAAGGAGGATCGGAAGTCACATGGTGGATATGCCACCTATGTTGGAGGTAACCTGGTCACATGGCGCTCTCATAAGCAGTTTATCGTGTCCCGCTCTAGTGCTGAAGCCGAGTATCGAGCCATGGCGGATACCACGGCAGAAATGATGTGGCTACGTTCTCTTCTCACCGAGCTTGGCTTCCCACCGGAAAGAGGCCTATGCGGATGTCTTGCGATAACATGGCTGCTACCTTTATCGCTGTAATGCGACGTTCCATATGCGGACGAAGCATATTGAGATCGACTGCCACTTCATACGACGATGACGTCGTTAACGGTCACCATCTGTATCCCCACACGTCGCTTCCGCGCATCGGTTGGCGAGACATCTTTACTAAGGCCCTACCGGAGTCACGCATATGAGACCATCGGGTCCAAGGCTGGGCATGTTTGACCTCCACGCTCCAGCTTGAGGGGGAGTGTTAAAGTCTCCACTCTCTCTCCTATTGGGCTAAGCCCACTTTCTCTCTCCTCTCTCCCTCTTTCCTATATAACTACGACGCATGTATCCGTCCCATCAGACAGTTTTATTTTTCTCTAACCCTAGCCTCCTTCTTCCTTTGGCTTTCTCTCTCTCTCGGGGTATCTCTCTTTCACAGAAAGGTTTATTTTCAGACTAACCTATATGGTTTCTCAAAGATGATTTTACCATCTAAGATATTAATTCAAATATTACAGATCTTGATCTCACATCATTAGCTTGTGAATTAAATTCACTCACATGTTGGTATAATGTTTAATCTGTGAACAAATTCACTTGTTTAATCTAGACTTACATCAGATATGATTAGAAGTCTTTCCAATCTTTTTACTCACTTGTCCTACATGAATACTTATGTTTATAAATTTCAATCATCCCCCTTGAATTTCAAAAGCATTTGAGCATCACAATCCATTAGTCCAATAATCTTTTGTCAAAGCATATGTATTTCTATATCATTAACACTACACTATGAACTCAATTCCCTAAGACATTGTGCCAATATGATTGTGATGTATCTTTCAATGTACACAAGTCAATATTGATTCATATGGATACATATATTGAAAATCTTCTCCTTAGACTATTTACACGAAGTATTGCAATTCAAGCTTAGGGAAAAAGATGCATTTCCCTAGTATTCTCTCAATGCTCAGCTTACTACTCGATTGACCAAGAAATATGTTTTGAGATCAAGATCACCTGCCCAAATTTCTTGATTATCTTTTAAACACTTTTTTTCGGGTGAAATTTGCGATGATATGGATGACAAATTACTAGCTTAACTAGTCTTTCCAATGTTGTACTCCAAAAAACAGTCTTGCCATTTTCATCCAGTAAGCCAATGCTCTTTCAAAAAAAAAGGAAGATCACCCGAGGTCGGTGAACTTCCCATTCATCTTATAAAATATACCTTGGGGAGTAGACTAGCCAAGGGGCTCAATACCTTAAAAATCTTAGGTATCTCCAACAGATTTTCAAAATTCTATTTGGTTTCAGAATAGATTGACTCATCATATCAAATTAAAATGCCTGATTTTATTCAGTCTCTTACTTATCCCGACCCTCCTGATTAGTTTAAACAGCTCAGATCTGACACTTGGAGTTCAGAATTCAAGAGAAGATGGCTACATTGGCCTAAAAATTTCTAAATACAGAAATGGCATACCCTTGCCAGAATCGTTGAAGAGGAATCTGAAACGAGAGGTTGAACATCATCACAAGCCTTGACGAAGCAGATGTACACTGACACCAAGAACATGTTCAGTACGCAGAAGATGGCAGGTTTTACTTGAATGGGTGACCTTCTGTCCTGTAGATTCAACCATTGATCTGAAACTAGATGTAAAGATGGCCCCTCAGTCTTCTGAATTCGTACTCGGTTTCACTGCATAATATTTTTCACATGAAAGGAAAGATGGCGTATAGGTAGATGTTTTAGTCAATGTAAGACAATCGGGGTGTGATTAATCTTCTTATGAGCATGAGGCTGGGAGATTTCTCAGTAGTGAATCCAAACAGCTTCTTTCCCAACAATAGATTTCTCAAAAGGTTTGCGTTCAAGTGGATTGCGACTGTAGCAACCACTTCATCATTGACATCTAGTGTCGATTGGGGGTGAGGGGGCTGGGGGAGTGGGAGAGAGAGAGAGAGGGAGACAAAGAGACACAGAAAGAGAGAGAGAGAAAGACAAAGAGACACAGAAAGAGAGAGAGATACAGAGACAGACAGACAGACACAGATAGAGAGGGGGAGAGGGAGAGAGACAGACAGACACAGAGAGGGACAGAGAGAGAGAGACAGACAGACAGAGAGGGACGGAGAGATAGAGAGACAGATAGACAGAGACACAGAGAGAGAGAGAAAGACAGAGACAGAGGCACACAAAGAGATAGAGGTAGAGAGAGACACACAGAGAGAGAGACAGACAGACAGACAGACAGAGACATACAAAGATAGACAGAGAGACAGAGAGACAGACGGACAGAGAGACAGAGAAACACAGAGAGAGAGAGCGAGAGACAGACAAAATAGACAGAGATAGAGACAGAGAGACACAGACGGAGACAGAGAGCTCAACGATCCATGTGGTGAGAGGGATGTTTTCTTACCTAATTGATCGGCATGAAAAAGAAAAATGGATGCCCCATAAATGATGAGCCCAAAAGTTTCAAGAAACTAAGTCACATCATAACAGCATCGCTGTCTCTCAAATAATCAAGGAAGGATGCTTCCTAAAAACCTAACTCATGTAAAACGGAGAAGAGACTCGCTGATGATGGGCATGTGGTAATTCAGGCAGGTGAAATTTGCTGATCTCCTCCATTGGGCATAGTCTCGAGTTTATTCTTCCTTGATTCGGGGACATACCTCCATCCACGCTTGTGAACACCACTGATCTTTTTAGGTGCATCAGCGGCAGGCAAGCCTGAAAAAATGATAACGTAGTCAGAGACAATGATAGGTCATCACAAGGAAGAGGATGGTAAAGAGAACGACGATGAAGATGCTGAAGAAGTGGTTCTCTGTGAGACCTAGATAGCCCAATGTCTTTGAGCGAAACTCTAGAATTTCAAGACTCAAATCTGTCCGTGACTTTTACAAAGATTATAAGAGTAAAGACAAAGTTTGCAGTCTGTGCGGCCAGCATTTGAGTTTTGGAACGGTTTTCCCAGAGCTAGATGACGGTTTTTTCTCTTTTTTTCATTCCCTCGTCCGGAATTCTTATTTAACTCGTAAAAAGTTCAAGAAGGAGATGATGCACTGGCATTCACAGTCAGTTACAGAAGAGAGCATAAAAAACAAGCAGAATAATGAAGAAAGAACCGTTTTCAAGGTAAGAATCTCTAATTTTTACACTGCTCTTGACAATAAAGAATCTCTCAAATGCCCAGTGTAACTCTCATGAATACCTGAAGACCGAAAGAAAACATATTTAAACAGCAATCCTGATGAAATTTTCTGTGCATGAAATCATATTCATTACACGAATTCACAGTGAAATCAAAATACAGAAAAGCTCTTGACATCGAAAGAACCTCTGTTCTTCACTTTGAACATGATGATATAGAAATATCCAAAGAACTAACAATAAACTTCAAGAGAAAATCTGACAATAATTTCCATTAGAAGCAGTCATATTCGCAACACCACTTCATCATGAAAATCATAAAGAAGTGATCACCACATCCCTTTCAAAACATCTCTAGAGCATTTCGGAAGCCAAATGCCACACTCCATAAACCAAAATATCATAAAGATTGCTAAAGGGCAGTGGACTGAAAACATGGTTTATTCGTTCACTGAATAAAATCTCTAGAACATGATGAATCCAAATCCCATAATCCAAAATATTCTGAGAAAACGATCTTTACCATCCTTATAGAAAATCCCCCACGCCTTCCCGTGCCTCCCATCCTTCAACAGAATCCCAGTCAGGTAAAATAATTCGCAAAAGATAACGACGAAAAACTCAAACCTTGTAGAGATTAATCTTGGTGATCTTGTAAGAGATCCCTTCCCAATGATTCTTCGCCATATTGTACCCGATTCCCCAGTCTGGCAGAAACTGAGCCACCTCGAAGAGATTCTTCTTCTTCTTCCGCTTCGGTTTTTTCACCGCCGCCGTCTCAACGGCAGCGGCGGAGGATGACGTCATCGTTCGGAGGAAGTTATACGCGCCCTGTCTGAGGACTCCGATCGCCATCTTGGCCGCCATTTTCCCAGGAACAAATTTTTCACTTCTCTGTTGTCTTCAACAATAGATTTGATATCCGACTAAATAAATATACGCTGAAGAAGATTTCGGATGTAATCTGAGCAAGTTTAAAAGCTCTATGATCATGCTCTAGTCCTAAACCCTCATACAAACCATAATACCTTGTCTTTGAATTTTAGAAGGCGACAATGGAGTCGTCAAGAATTTGGTTCAGTCCCCTCAATTGTCTCTTCAGGAAGAGGTGATCGATGTTCTCAGCCATTTTATGAACTCCACTCAAGAGATTGTTTCTTCAATATTTGCTCATCTTCCTAGGGAATTTTTTTTTGTGATGGTGGGAGGTGCCCTTCCATTCAAGTTCATCCCTTCTTGAGTTACATCCTGTTCATGTTTCTTCAAAATCTAAATACTCCATGGTGGGTAAACTATTAGGGAGACCAAGATGGCAAGTGAACTTGAAGGAAATCATCACATACACTTTGGTAATACTCCATGGTGGGTAATGAATCATCCAAAGCATGATCATGTCTTCTACTTTCAAAATTTACATGAATTGCAAACTTTGGTCAAACTGAAAGCGCCTCGTTACCTTTGGTTTTGATCTTATTCTAGCTTCTACTTATCTTCTTAATTGGTCTCGATCCTCACCGTCCTTCGCCTGTTAAATTTCCCCTTCAATCTTAATCCAATAGAATTATCGTTTTATTACTACCATGAGTCCTTGAATTTTCGCCGTTGTCCAAAACTATTTTCTAAACTTCTCTAACCTACATCCTTGAGCCTCAAAGTTTTCTTCATTGGCTATTCACATACGCAAAAGGGCTATCACGCCAACTTCTTAGATCATCTGAGGCACATAGTCTTTGGACAACATTTTGTTTTAAGACATGCACTACTTGACCATTGAAGCACCTACCACCACACTAGCACTAACTCCAAATCTCTTACATCCACTCCCTTTTTGACATTGGAGGAGATGTTGAGTTGGTCTCTACGACGTTGTTGATTAATGGCTCATTGCCCCATTTGATCAATTTTGAAACTTTGGCTTCAAATCCTAGACCACTATTACTGCTCAATAATGAACATCACTTACTATAACTCTCTACAATAGTAAATGCAACTACACTGTCGACATGATATCTAAATTTCTTTCATTTGACCATTTTCATCATATTATCACCCTTTGCCTTGTCAATTTAACCTGAGTCAATACCTAGCAAGTACTAGACATGCATGTACTTGAGCCAAGAGCTACTATGCACAAAGAATAAAAAGCACTGCTCAATGGTTAGACTAGAGTTGATTCCTTGTCAATCCGGCGCCAACATCCTTACATGAGATGGGTCTTCATCCTCAATACCATCAACCAAAATAAAGGATGTTTGGTCTCCAAGCCAATAGTGTCAACATCTCTGAGACATTTTCTCCCACCGTTTGAAATAATTCTATTTGAGTGTTTCTCTCCCGTGCGATGGACTAGAATTGGTCACTTAACCAAAATATTATCTTCTATGATTTTATCCGTAGGGTTTGAGCGGTGCATGTATGGAATAGAATCTAATATATGCTACTTAGGTTGAGTCATTGAAAGTTTGTCATCTCAAATGAATTATATAAGGTTTGGAGAAAAGTGTCTGCAAAATATTCGACAAAATCAATCACATTTTGAATGCCCAGGGTATAAATTATATAAGGTTTTTTGGCTTGTACAAGGGATGGGTACAAGCCATTAGTTGGAATGTCCTCCTAGCCATTTATGTTAATGGTATTCTTCTCAACGGCAACCACAAGTCAAGTATTGGACAAAATCATGAACTTCTACAAGTTTTCCTCATCATTAGTGATTGGGCTAGCCATGTCAATTCCGAGGATCAACTTATCATGTGAGCATGATCATGTGGTCTCTAAACTATGACAAAATATGGTTATTTTTCTGGAATTCTTGGTCATAGACCTGAATGATCACTAACTTCTTGTTCTGTAACTAGCACAACTTTTGGGATAGTATGTTTCTGCTTCTTGAGAATCTCTTTTAATATTAAATATTGATTAAAAATTTAGTATATTTTACCATCAATTATCCTTACTTTGTCTACATTGTAGGTTCTTTTTGTGTCAAAGTATGATTCAAGGCATGTACATTGTTGTGGAGCCTTGTGAATGTTGTTATATCTTACAACATTTTTTGAGACAAGAAATTGTTCATGAGAAATTGTTTATGAGCATTTTTTTATGTTTTTGTGTGGGTTTATCTCTTGTATTTTGGTTATTAGACCTTATCTAGCACCCTTTATTGGGCTAATTAAGTGGGTCCACTTATTTAAATATATAAGGCTCTCTCTCCCTTCGAGGAGTTAGACTCTCATTTTCCCTCATTCTCTCTTCTCACATGGTATCAGAGTAGAAGGTTGCTCATTATAATTCTTCTTGCCATTTCTCTTTCTATCTCGTTATTGTGTATAAGCATCCTTGATCATAGTTCATTTCTCCTTTGTCCTTTATAGTGTTTCATGTCAATATTGGTACATTTTTTATTTTAAACACTGCCATAGATCTATAACCCCCAATTTTGTGAAGATTCTTCTCTTTTCCAATGTTGGGCAATGCTCTAATCATTGTTGCTCTTCTTTTTGGTGTGGAAAGAGGTGGTGGAAATGGCACTCACTATCACCCAACCTTTATCATTGGCATTTATTGTGGTTAGTATCAAGTTGCGGGTCAGCATCAGGTAATTTTAGCATAAAAAACATTGGCAACATTCACCTTTTCAAAAATCACCTCATGCTTTTTGTTTACATTGCATTTGCATTAAATCATTTTTCAGGATCCAATGTCAACCCTGCTATTAGGTAATAGTGGACAAACAATCCTTTTTTGGATCTTTTTCAAAGTAACCTTCTATTGGGCTTAACTACCATCCAAATACACCCATTAAGAATCTAAACTATATTTTGACCATAGTTTCTCTATTTTTAGCTTCAATTGGAGTGACTCAAAAGTGAGAAAATAAATAAAAATCAAATATATGTTTTATTTTGTCTTGGCTCTCTCTCCCTAGGGGATTTAGAACATCATTTTTCCTCATTCTCCCTACTTACACATTCAAAGACATTGAAACAAAAATTAATTGCCTTCTTCTCAATATTGACAATATAGAGGAAGAAGAAAATTTTTCCCAAAATAAAATTTGCATGCGGGGAATTGAATAAATCAACAAGTCAAGTTATAACCTTGCATGTTATTTGTGTTTACCATTTTATCCTATACAAACATGCATTTGCATTATCATTCAAATACATTAGTGCCTATTTACACCTTTGAGTTCAATACCTTATGTGACTCCAAGAATGACTCTTTCTATAGTAAGAAGTTTCTCTAGATCTTGAATAGATGTTGCTCATTAGAAGACCTTTGAATCTATATACCCCCATTGGTAATGAGTGGCCTATAAGACAATCATACGATATATTTCTTGTTCAATTAGAAACCTTTCATTCATCATTCTATGTATCTGATGTCTATAATAAAGTTGAAAGGATGTGTGAATTGGTAAGTAAATTATGTATGAGAGCATTACTATTGAGATCTCTTGTGTATAAACATACGTTTTGAACATGCCTATTCATATAATACCAAGAAAGACATCAAGTAGCTCTATAAAATAGCAACCCTTTCTCGTAATCGTTTGATGAGGATAACTAATCTTGCGACCAATTTTTGTAGAGACTAAGATAAAGCATTGAGTGAACTTCATAGAAGGAGTTTATTGAACTGATTTTTAGGAATCCCTATATAATATTATAATAGAATGTCAATTACATTGATTTATGTCAAAGTTTCATAGGTGTTCTATAGACCTAAGACACCAAAGACATCTTTTATATCATACCCAAGATGATGAATATTGTGTGGCCTACAAGTCCAATCACACTTCCATGTGTCTCATTTAGGTTCATTGAGATGAAATTTATTCATTGTCTCTCTTGTGTGATCTTTGCAATAAATTCCCTAAGCATATGCAATGACTAATTGAATGATGATGAGATCATAATACAATGATCACTAGTTTTTAAATGTATGTTCTAAACATTCCTTTTCGTGGGATATTCGAGAAGGGAATCAATTATCTAAAAATAATATGACTATCTGGTTTGACTCATATGATGAGCATGGTTGATCTTGTAGTCGTCGATGTGGAGACACTAAGACTCACTAAATAGTATTATACATAACTGAAAATTAGGTTATTCATGTTACGATTGTATATGTGGTCCTTTGACTTGAGATACTAAAGACATCTATGGATGGTTGATTCTGTTTCAATTATGACTTATGAATCCTTAGTCAAGGGATTTCTAAAATGTTATCTATTAGATATGAAATGAAGTCCTCAAAAGATGATTGTGTGGTCAAGATGAGATCATCCGGCCTCTATATTTGAGGAGATTGACTCAAGGAATGAGATGCAATGAAAATCCTTAGCGAATATAATGGAAATATCAAACAAGGAGTTACAGATGATTTCCTTCATGCACTAGTACCAACTTGAATGACCGATTAGGGTTTGACAATTGACCACAACTTAAGTGATTTTTGAGTATTACGTGGATGAAGGATTATACATATATAGTAATTGATGATGGTAATATTTCATACATGAGTTTTTATATACTCCATATCTCGTAGAGTACGTGGTCTAGCTTGGCACCCAACTGGCTAGTAACTCGACTTGTTGATTCGGTTAAATCGATTATTAATTAATCTGTACGTTGATAAAGATAATTAATAAGGTTAACTAATAATAAGTTATACGATACATAGAGTTATTAAATAATGAGATATATGAACCTCGAAGACCACACATATAAGGTTTATTCATGTTGGTGGATATAGGCATAATTATGAGGGTTTTTGTGAAAAGTTCACCCATCCAATGTCTATTAATTAGGGAAAAATGACCATAACTTAATATGCTTATGCAAGCCTTGTGGGAATTCTCTCATTTCTTCTCTTTCTCTCTCGGTGAAGAGCAGGGTTGCGCGATCATGATCGAGTCGCCGATCTGATCGTCACGCATCGATCGATTTTGTGATCTCTCTCGGTGAAAACTTGATTTTGTGATTGATCGATGATCGATCGATGAAATCGCCGTGATCGATGAAAATTTTTTCGTGAAATCGCGGTTGTCTGGAAATTAAATCTCTCTCTCGCGCGCCCCCTCTTCTGCTCTCTCCCACTCTCTCGCGCTTTCTTGCTCTCTCGCTCTCTCCTCTCAGAAATTTCTTCGTCCGAAGCTGTCTTGCTTCGTCAGAAGCTCTCACGCTGTCAAGAAGATACTGTTTTCTCAGAAACAGGTAAAGAAGCTAATGCATGAAATAAAATATGAAAATACAAAATAAATATAGAAATTTATTTTTCTTAAGAAATATACAATCTAATGATGTTAATATAAAAATATGAAATAACTATTTAAATTTATCTTATTACAAAATATATATTCTAATGATGTTAATGTATAAAATATGGAATAATATCAAGCTGTTTGTTGTTTTGCATCTCTTGTTCTCGCCTCTCTCCAGGATTGCACGATCATGATTGTCGACCTCGATCGATCGACGATCAGGCGACGATCGATCGGCGCACAGACCCCTGTGATCAATCGAGGTGGCGATCATTTGATGATCGATCTCGATCGATCATGATTGCGCAACCCTGGTGAAGAGTATTTAAGATGAGATCTAACCATCTGGGGATTGTATAGATACTTCTAGAGGCTAGACACTTATAGCTTCAAGAACTCTTTGAAGTGAAACCCTATAAGTATGTTTTCTCATAAACAATAGATGATAGTACCATATTGTCTTTGTGCCTCGATGTTTTGGATATCTGAGTTAATGTATTCTACTTGATTAGATGTTTTCATCAAGATTTTGGAATGCTTATTGACCTTAAATCCCAACACAAGAGAATCAAAATTATCAAATCTAAGAAATAACAAGATATTCATGAAGGTGATTGTGTGGTCCCCTTGATATTAAGAGGAGACAAACTCTAGGAATTGGTGCACTGGAGTTTTTTGCCAAGGCTGGAAGAGAAATGTTAGAGAACGAGCTGTTTTTTTCTATTTTCAATTGCACTAGTTCTAACTAGAATGATTGACTATGGCTTTGATAACTAACTATGCCTTGAGTCTCTTGAGAACTATTGAGTAAATGAGGGATAATATGTATATTGTAACTATTGACAAATAGGTTCTATATGTGGGTAGTATATAGAGTTATTAATTTGATGTGTACTTACCTTGGAAGGGTCACAAGCATTGACTGATGAATGATGTAGTAAATCTATTATTTTTTTGGGCTTTTGTGAAAACATCTAACTCTATAAATAGATCTTAAAAGGTAGGTTTTGGAGGACCCATACAACTCTCCTCTTTAGAGCCACCCTTTTCGCCTCCTCTCTCCTTCAAGTGCATGTGGCAAGTGAGGGTGCAAATATAACTACAGATCATGGCTACATCCTCTAGTGCTTTAGATCATATGCAAAGAAAAGATCTATTTCTATGATAATTTCATGGATACCGGTAGAGGTTGGGCACATGCATGTCTTGTAGCATTGCATTCAAGGAATGTAAAAGATTGTAGATTCGATTCCACGCAAGGTAATGTGATCATGTTTTATTCTATTTTATCGATTCGTTTTGATCTTATCTCTCATTAAGCAAATGCAACGATATTTGATTCATTTCTATCGTATGTGTTGAGTTATATCTCATTCGTTGATGGAAACACTGCCATCTAATGACTCCTCCTTTTGAATTGTCCTAATATTCACTAGTAGACTAACTCGATCACAAATTATGCATTCCCCCTTCCTCAAATCCAAGATAATAGAATGGGCCCCCATTAAAACCTTATCTGCTACTTTTAAAACATGATTCAATAACAATGGAGCTCCACTATTAGACCCAAAATGAATTTGTTCTTTGATCTTGAAGGTTTGCTTATTTTTCCTGTGGCATATGTAATCTTTTACGTGCGAAAAAGATCAATGCTACACCTACCATCTCCTTCTAGCTAGTGAATATTTGGCTTGACATGGAAAGATAGGGCAAATTTTTTCGGCCCTTAAACGCAAATATTAAAAGACAGATTAATTACTCCCCTATCAAAGGAGGACAATTAAATGCTGGAAGAAAATTCACACTTTTGGCCTTAAAAATGTCATATTTCAATATTCCACTTCTTCTTCATCTGATGGAGGTATATATATATATCTATCTGTGTGTGTATGATAGAAGAAATTTATGGAAGATGTAGTGCATTATAGAAACTCATTATATTCAATCATTAATTTGGTATTTAGATAATTTGATAAGAATATAATGATATTTAGATAATTACATATAATGATAGAATAATGAACTACTTGGCATGAAACTAAGAAAAATATTTTAAACTGCTTAGTAGAAAAAGCTTCAAGTTCAAGAAAACCTAAAAAAAAAGATGAGATGAAGTTCTTTAAAAGCCTAGCAGTTTTCCTAGTCAAATGAGATGCCCATAAGTTCCAGAATTGAGAACATTCTCTAGACATGCCCATAACTTCAAGAGATTGGGTACAGAGGATAGATGAAGGGGATTTGCCATCCCAGGCTCTAGAATAGAGAAGAGGAAGAAACAAGTAATATTTTTGGATTTTATTTTTCTCAGCTTGCAAGAAATTATTAGAGTGACATCATCATTCAAGCTTCTGTTCTCTTTGAGGTGGATCCAACTCCAAGTAGTAAAAGGGCTCAGTTGGTTCTTCCCTGTTGAAAAGCATTCATGTAATGTAAATAAAGGGAAAATTAAAATATTATAAATCAGGTAAAACGGATGTAAAATGAAAGTGTAACTTCAACTCATGAATTATTTAATACTATATCTGCGGAAATTTAAATTTGGAAATAGAATCAAGTAATGATATTCTTAGAGTGAAGATTTTCAAATAATATGTGGGGACGGTGAAAATTACCCTGGTTTTGATCGCATGCAGCGCCAAAAGAGTTTGAAAGGTCCAGGAATTGTCTTAAAGGGATTTCCTTCAAAGCAAGCCTGCAAAAGTTTTCATGAAAATAGGCTGCGGTTCAATATCTGGCTCGGAAATCATGAGTGGAAAGCAGAGGAGAGAGAAATATAGAAAGAGAGAAAGAATAAGATAAATAATTTGCTGTTAAATTGCAGTCACAGAGACCTGGATCAAGCCTTATTTGGAAACTGAAAGGGGAGGTGAGAGAGAAATATATAGAGAATTCCAAGGCGGGTGAGAAATCCAGAATCAAGTTGCAGTTACAACTTACAAAGACCAAGATCACATAAACCACGAGAGACCGAGAGACCAAGAACATTTTCGAGTATTCTATAGACGAACAGTCTTTCCCCATGAAATTTAAAAGAAAGTCTGGTGGCAATATCCTAGTGATAAAACTTTTTTTTGAGGTAACATCTCACCAAAAAGCCATATGTGCGTACGAAAAAAGAACATATTTTTTCAATGGCTATCTTCCGATAGTTAAATAAGCTACATACGCATTCAATTAACATACTAAACGCCCATTCATTTGTCATTCTTTCCCAACAAGAGGCATTCTGAAAATTAATTAATCAACTCCCAGAAGCAAACTATGAGACTATAGATGAGTGAACCTTAATCAATTGAGCCCAACGATTTATACTGGGCCGACAGATCACTGAATTGTCGATCCTGAGATCAGATTGTCGGGTGGATTTTATAAATCGCCCACTTCATCCAGATCGTCAATCGCTCGACCGATAGATGATCTGGATCGACTAAGTGCTCGTCTGGCCATCAGGTTTAGTCAGACGGCTGCGATTTGCGGAAAGAATGATTAAAGAACGGAAAAATCAGGCGATCCGGCCGATGCAATTTTTTCAAAAATGCAGTCTCGATCCATCGATGAGCACAATTCTACGGTGCTTGAATCGATATTGCGGGGCTTCTCCTAACCAAAAGATTCCAAATAAGGTGAAGCAAATTTAAGAAAAGGTGAAAAAGTGGCAAATAATAGTAGACACGACAATCAAACAAGAAAAATACAAAGAACATATACAATAAGATAAATGCACATAAAATGAATTCTAGGCCTGAAACTGAATTCAGAAAATGAATTATAGACCTGAATAACGTCTTCGGCTCTGTCGTTGCAACGATGCGCTTGCGGTTGCCGAGTGTCGCCCTCGGGCAGTCCCCAAGGGCTCTCTCTCCTCGGAACAGGCCTCGAACTCATATCTCCTTCGTCAAATCTGAGCAAGAAATCGCAGGGGACTTCAATTTACTGGAACACATTATCGATTCACAGTAGAAGCTGCTTGAAGTTTTAGAGAAAATATTCTAGAGAGAGAGAGAGAGAGAGCATACCGTTGGTCTCGCCGCGTCTTGTGCCCGTCAGATTCTGCGGTCATCTTAATAAAGTGGACTTTGATGGGCCTGAATGGCAATCTAAATGGGCCTTCCAACGATTCCAACGATTCTAAAGTCACTTTTTACTGATTCCAACGAAGAATATATAAAATTTAAAAATATATAAAGTAAGCTTAATTTTGATCCGATATTTTTGACAACTTTATTATTTTTTAAAATTAAATTTGAAGATTAATCGAGCACAAATAATCACGAAAGTGAAACGCGATGCTCGAAAAGAAAAAGAAAAAAAGGGCTCAAGACCGACGACAAAGAAACTAAAACCACGCTTATGCTAAGTCTAGAAAGATGTTGGGCGAAAAAAAATCTAATGGAATATAATTTATTTTAAGCTTATAATTTTTACTTGAAATTTTTTTATATTAGAAGAGGAGCGCATGAAATGGCGCTTATCAAAGTCATCCTACTCTTTTTAATATTGGATTTGATGTTTTTGTAAGCAATTCCTTTGGTCGTAACGATGAACAATTCAAGTTTATGAAGAGAATTTTTTAAATACTTCAATCAATAGGATGGAAATATATGGTCAGATTAAAAGCAGCATTTTAAGTCTTTTATGATTCGTGTATGCCTTTGGGTCATTATCATTAAGCAATTAAAAGTCCCTAGAGTCAAAGTAACTTCCTTGTAATATTGACTCACTTGAATTGAGCATGGAATAATTGCCTCTAGTAGATATTATTTGTCTTATTCTCTAAATCATATTTTTTATGTCTTGTTTATATTCATTAAAATAAATATTATACATTTTTATTATTTTATGATGTTTATAATGAAGTCCATATCCACATGTAATGACTAAGTGAATTATGATGAGATCATAATGAAAAGATTGCTAGTTTTTAAACATATATTCTAAACACTCCTATTCGAGGGATATTCCACAAAGACATAAAAATATATCGTAAGAATAGTACTTCCTCGTCTGATTCGTATGATAAGTGTGGATGATCTTATAGTCATCAATGTGGAGATACCAAGGATAAATAGTAGGTACTCTTTTAGAAAAAGAGTTCACAAAATTGATCCATATTAATCTTTAAATGGTAATAGACGTAACTAAAAATGAAGTTAATTCATGTCACGTTTGTGTATGTGGTCCTTTGACGTGAGTCGCCAAAGACATGTTATAGAATGATAATGATGTTTTGATAATGACTTACGAATCCATGACTTCGGGATCTCTAAAACATCATAAACTAGATTTGATATGAAGTCATCAAATGTGATTGTGCAATTAAGATGTAATTTTTCCCCCTCGATACAAGAGGATATTGACTCAAGGAATGATATGCGATTAAATCCTTGTCTAAGATAATGGAAATAATAGAGAAGGTATTCGATTGATGATTTCCTTCACGTATCAATATTAACTAGAGTGAAAATTTAAGGTTTGACATTTGACCATACCCTAATTCATTCATGAGTCTCGCATGTATAAAATATTACAAGTACAAGACAATTGATGACAACAAAGTTACATATATAAGTTCTTATACACTTGATATCTTGTCTAACACGTAGTGTAACATAGCACCCAATAGATAGGATGATAACTCGACTTATTAATTAGGTTAAATCAATCATCAATTAATTAATTTATACGTTGATATAAATCCATTTATTGTTATTAAGTTTATAGAGTTTTTAACTTATGAAACATAAGGACCTAGAATGTCATACACATAAAGTCTATTAAAGTTGTTGAATCTAGACATAATTATGAGGGTTTTATACAAATTTTGCATACCCAATATCTATAAATAAGCAAAGAACGATGAAAATTGAAGGTGCTCATGCAAACTTTATAGAAAACTCTCTCATATCTTCTCTTTCTCTCTCAGTGAAGAGCATTGAAAAGGAGATCCAACAGTGTGATGATCATGTTAACACCACTAGAGGTTGGACACTTAAAAAGCTTCAAGAAATTCTTTCAATGAACCATATAAGTATATATTATAATCTATATTATATGATAATGACATCCATTCTTAGTGCAATGGTGTTTCAAATGTTTGACATGATATATTGCAATATATTTAATGTTCTGATCAAAATTTAGAAAGCCTTTGGAGCTTCAGACTTTATCATACAGAATTTCATGATTCTTGAGATGGCTGGAAAGAGAAATAGATCTTGGTGTGATAATCAAGTGAAGACACCGCCACTATCACAAGTGTACTGATGACATTTTTCAACCCTAAAAACCTTTCATTTTAACTAAAAAAAGGAGGGAAGGGTTAAATTTATAGAAGAATACAAAGTAGACATAGTGAGAGAGAGAGAGAGAGACATAATTGGTGGGCCAAGCCCAAGAGTAGAGACAGTGAGAGAAGTAGAGAGAGGCCCACTTACAATTCCCCTCAACCCAAAGCATATAGATTAAATACGCCTAGCTTGGCAAAAACTTTGGGTTTAAATTGAGTTTCTCATAGTTCCAAAAAAAAATATCTCATAATTTTTAAAAGTATCCTACAATATTTATAGAAACATAAAACTCATAGAAAAGCAATCAATTAATGAAAATTGATTGATGACAATTAGCAGGAGCTAGCTAAACGTAGAAATTATATATACTTTCCCAATTTATTTTAGATTTACCTAGACCCTCTAGGTGATATGATCCTTTCTTTGCAAAAGATATGGGTAATTGATTAAGATAGCAGTCAGCTCGAAGTCAATGATAGTTGTTGAACACATCAAAGGTCAATAACCAACACATGAGAGGGTTATTAGACAAAGCACATTTAAGGCCATCCTTTGATCATTTTAAGTATAATTTTATACTCATGTTAGAGAATTCAGAAAGTCTGGCTCAAAACATGGTCACATATACTTGCTCACATTATTGATGTTTTCGTTGAGAGACTCCTAGTTGTGGAACATCTGGGAGTCTTGAAGGACTCTTGTCAAAAGGCTTCATAAGAGACATGAGCCACCCAGGCTAAAGACCATGTCAACTAGAGACATGAAAAAAATGGATGATGCACAATTTGGTGAGTAGATCAAACTAAGAGAGCCAATAAGTGCTTGGAAGCGATGAAGGTCTTGCGGACTAAATAATGATACACGATGCAAGTACGGGAGTAAAGCTGATTAAAAATGTAGATATAAAATTGCAATCGAGTTCTCGACAAAATTGGAGTATGTGTTGACGTGGAGAAGGGCCTTTCTAGCAAGGATTTGAGATATGGAGGAAACCCATTTCAATTATATTAGGGGACATAGCATGCCAAAACTTGTACAATACATATTGTCTAGTAGAAGAACATTTTGTGAGACTTTTTCAATATGAAAATATAGAACTTAGATTATAAAATTTTATAAAAGTCTAATTTCAATCCCCAGTTGTGCAGATACTAGCACATATGTATATCTAATAATCATATTCAATCATTGAAATGTGAATAATATAAAATATCATGATAAATTTAAGATTAAGATCTTTTTTCAAATTCAAGATGTAATCATCATTAACTTACTTATTTTATATACTTTAGACTGTCCTTAATGGCGTCATTGATTGAGTTTAGCACCATAGAACTAGTCATTTAAAAAACACAACAAATATTTATTGCATATGAATAGTTATGATCCACATAATTCACCGATCAAACCCATCTGATTTTTAACTTTACAAAATGTGAATGGAGAGCAAGATGTTTAAGCTTTTATGCATTTATATCTCATATTTCATTTGCATATCTATCCCGTTGGATTAGTAGGGTTTAATCTATCTCTAATGATTGACTTTGACTTCACTCTTTTGCTTGATGAGTGATTGACCTGAACAATGTGCGCGCGACCTTTTTCACCATTAGTCATCGAACAGGCTTCATCAAAGTTCACTTAATTGACTAGCCGCCAACAAAATTCACCAAAATAAACCATCTAGTCAGTTACCAATGGACAAGCCTAGGTGGTTATCATTTCAATACATTCTTGGCATTGTATCATTTCTTTAATACCGTCAGCTCAACAATGCGCCAGCCCAATCGATCATTAATTCATGTAACCTCCATTAAAATGTACTCTGGAAGCTAGGTTATGGTGGAATGAATCAAGTATGAGTTCAAATCAAGTATGAAATTCTAGGTCAAGATAGCTGATAGTGGGATAAGATGAAAAACCATAGAAAGTGAGCTGATACTTGTAGTGAAGTAAGATCCATATCTTATGCAAAATTGAAGTCCCACCCAAATGAAATTTTAAGACAGGACAGTTGTGGCGGGGCTGGGATTAAAATTTCAACTAGCATTATTCATTTGACAGTGAAAGCTGCCAAATTCAATTACCCCTTTTTTTTCTATATTATTGAAATTTGTGCAGGCATTCGACTGGGCAATATTGAAAGATGATAATTTTTGCCCATGGAAAATCAGCATGGGTAGTTTTTATATGCTAAAAATGTTCATTATTTTGACTTTAAAAGACAAACAAAGTGAGCCCTTGATGTAATTCTACATCACCTCCATTGATATTAATCTTTATGCGAGATAAGAAACGACATGATTAGATGATCTCCACATCAAGACTTATGATAAGAACGTGCTGATAAAAGATGGCATGAAAGGGTGATCTCTAAGCTTGCATATTCTGGAGAGGAAATCAAGAATAATTCTTAGGTATGAAAGTTGTAGATTCTTGATAGATGGAAGCTTATTTGAGATCTAAGGTTTCTAAAGCTCCACTTATCAAATATAACAAAACAGATAGAGTTGTTTCATTATTATCTCATTAATTGATTAATTCTTGTTTTTTCACAGAAAATCTAACGATCATAAACCGCCATTTACCAAAAAAATGACTCCAAGAAAATCAGAAAAATTAGAGAGTCTGACCAAGAGGAGCGACGCAGCCGGGCGGCCCGTCCGCGAGGACATCCTCTGCTGGGGCCCATTTGAAGTCTGTACTATTCTGCATCATCAACAATGCTCAGAAAACAGAAAACGCAACTTCATACCATAAATCCTAGAGATAATGGATATCCTCTACTCCTCCATGAGAGGCGGAGAGAGAAAGTGTCTGATTGGGTGTGGGTGTGGGTGTCGTTGTGGGTGTGGGTGTACGTGCCAGTAACAATCAGAAAGCACACGTTTTCAAATTTTTATGAACATAAAATGTAGAAATGGTATTCTTAGACTGCCGCTACTGAGATTGTTGCTTTCTAGAGAGAGAAAGCGGCGGGGGAAGGCTCCGCTGCTCTTGTCCAGACTCGCGACCGCTGAGAAGGAAGCAAAAACAAACTCATCAACCGCAACCCGTCAGCAGCTTGTGAGAGAGAGAGAGAGAGCACGAGATAGAAATTGGGGGGGCAGAAAAAGTCAGAGGAAAAGGGTGCAAGTGAGAGAGAGAGGGGAGGGAGTGAGAGAAGGAGGGAGACATGGGAGATAGAGAGAAAGAGAGAGAGAGAGAGAGAGAGAGAGAGAGAGAGAGAGGGAGGGAGAGAGGGAGGTGGAGAGAGGAACAGAGGAACAATCGATGGCAGGGAGAGAGAGGATGGGAAAGGAGTGAGGGAGGGAGAGGGGAAATAGAGAGAGTGCGAGAGATAGGGAAAGAGAAGGGGGGAAGAGAGAGAGAGAGAGAGCGAGGAAGGAAGAGAGGGGGAGATAGAGAAAGAGAGAGATGTAGAAGTGATATGAAGCAATGGAGACCTTTAAGGACCCCGGTCCTGAGCCTCCGGAAGGTCTTCTATATCTAGCTTTCCCAAAGAGACACCCTCCCCAAAGTTCGATGCTAGAACACACCAATCAAGTCAGACAAAACCCAGTAGTAAGTGTGAGAGAAACAAAAAATAAACAAAACCCAGTACTAAGTAGAGAGAAACAAAAAAAAAACCCAGTACTAAGTAGAGAGAGAAACAAAAAATCAAACAAAACCCAGTAGTAAGTATGAGAGAAACAAAAAATAAACAAAACTCAATACTAAGTATGAGAGAGAAACAAAAAAATCAAACAAATCCCAGTAGTAAGAGAGACAAAAAAATAGACAACCGAGTCTTAAAATGGAGAGAGAAAAAAGTATGAGAGAAACAAAAATCACACAAAACCCAGACAGGGATCGGCAATCCCATCTGATCATCATGATCATGATCAGATCAATCAACCAATGATGATCATATTGGATTGATGATCATCGATGAGATGTCTGATTGACGATCACCACTAATTAGTAATTAAATTTAATATTTGTTGACAAAATAACACGTTTAAACCTCCAGCCTTATTTTTAAAATGTGAGTTTAAACCCACGAGCTGGTCGGGCAATCAGATCGCTATTTTGAGGGAATGGTAGCCAATCCATTCACCCCTCGATCAATCAGTGAGCTTCAACAGCTAATCGACTGAAGCTTACGTTATCTAATGGTTGAGCGGATCGGCACATTCAATCATGACGATCCGATCAGTTATCACCATTCGATCCGATTGTGTAGTAGTATGAGAGAAAAAAAGAAAAGAAAATAGACAACTCAGTGGTAGGTATGAGAGAGAAGCAAAAAATTCAGACAAAATGCCCAATAGTAAGTAAGAGAGAAAAACAAAAACCAAGCTCCCAAAGACTCACCAGGGAAGCTCGGAGATTGCATGACCTCCTCCTTCACTATCCTCGAAGTCTGCTCAGATGGCCAGTGGAATAGTAGATGAGCAACAATTCGATCAATGGGATTCGTTCCTGTCTCTGTAGGCAGCTTCATCGATCTCTCGCTCATGATATTACATTCTTCGATGGAACCTTCTTTCTCTTCTCTGCTGCTTTTATTGGTGCTGCTCCATTCTCGAGCGTTGGTCCTCTCAACAGCACTCTTGGCCAGTCGAAGTAGGCTATCTCGAATGCATAATCTCACTTCTACTTCCAACTGAGGATGAAGAAGATCAGGAGGATCTTGTGAATTATGGTGAATATTTAAGCAGTGATTTCAAATCCAGGGGTTAATTGTAATGTGGCAACTAAACCTACATCAGAAAAACTACTAAGAGGACCAAGGATCAGCAAAAAGATTTGACAAGGAGAGCAGAAGAGACTGAGAAGATGAAATTGTTTGCTTAATCATGGACCATATCAGGCATATATAAACATCTTTATCAAACTTAGGGGGTTAAGCGTAAAATGACAAGTCAGGAAAAAGATTAATCAAGAAAAAGAGGAAGACGAATGAGGATGATTTCGTGATTCATGGGCTATTTCAGGCGTTAATCGTAAAATGACAACTTTCAAGCGTGAAGAAAAAAAGGTTTGAAGATAGAGGATAAGGAAGAAAAATGGAAAATTTGAATCAAGAAGAAGAAGAAAACTAGAGGGATGAGTAAAGCAGAAAGACAATCAAGTAGCGGTATTCAGATGTTTATCGCACGAGAGAAAGCAAACCCTAACCTTGGTAACGACGTCTTGAAGCTGGTAGAATATCTTCTCCCCCAAGGAATCATCAATAAGAAAGGAATTCTGAAGATCCTCCCCTTCTTCGGATCCAAGACTAGGGTTCAATTGAGTGGCTGACATTTCTGTTGATGAGCTCTTCTTCTGCTCAATCTGCTGCTGCTGCTGCTGAATCGCGAGCATAGCTTGCATTTGTTGTCTCCTCCTCAATTTCTCAATCTTCTCCTGTGGAGTCATCGACTGATGCTTCCAGGATGCCTGATAAACTTTAGGACCGGGATACTCGACAGATGGGCGGAAGAATCGATAAGATTCAGAAGGAGGTGGGACTTGCGGGACGATGCTGGTGTTTTTTTCCTCCATCTTCTTCCGAGATTTCGATGTTTTCATCTGTTTTTCTATCTGCAATCACCAGGAAGGGAAACAAGCAGAGGAAGAAGAAGAAGAAGAAGAAGGTATCGAAGATCATAGACATCAAAGTATTAGAGAGAGAAGGTACCCTGTCTGGAGAGTGATCGCGATTTCCGCAGTCTGCCATGGCATGATCATCAACCTGTTGATGAAAAACCATGAAACACAATCGTCATGAGAAACAAAGACAACATTCAATTCAGTAAATCTCATACATCGTCATTATTTGAGGGATTTGCGGCGAGCTGTTCATCCCTCTTTTCCCCGGCGTTCTCCTTGTTCTCCCGTAGATCCTGAATGAATCAAGGTTTTAGCTCAAGATCTCTAAAATATCAAAAGTTGGAAACGACTTACAGGGATGGAGAAAGATGTTGGGACCGAACCATCTCCATCTCCATGGCTAATGATCTCGTGCTGAAAAAGGGAATCTTCATTCCTGAAAGATGCCAACATGTGAGGAATCAAATAAAATTTGGGGGCAACCCATGAATGAGAGATCAATTTTTTCACGGGCTCACCTGAAAATTCGATCAAAATCGTCAAAATCTGCAATGTTGCCCCAATCACAGTCAAGAAAGCTGCTGCCCGGCTGGCTGCAAGGGTCCTTGAGAGAATTGTCCTTGGTCTCTACAATGGCGGAAGCCGAGTCGTACAGCCCGTTGACAATGGAGGTAGACGCGTTGACTATGGGCGTTGACCTTGCGTAGTTGCCGAATGTGGAATTTAGAGAAGGTAAGTCCGGCCACGGATCCAGGTCGAAATCTCGACACAGAAAGTTCTTCGTTTGGATCAAATTCGGATGTTCCTTCGTCAGGAAATTCATTCTTGGAGTCTGATTTGGTTTGATCCAAGGAAGCAATGAGATTGGTCGCAGTGGTCGTCTCATTTCTCTGGTTCTTGGAGTATTCGGCTTCATTTTCTTTGGGATACGGCACAATATGGTCTTCATTCTCGTTCAGCACTCCCCATATTGTGTCCGTCACCTGGGCAACACACCAAGAACAGGCTTGGAAATTATATAAAAGAATTCCGATTTTGTTTCAAAATGCATTATGATAGTCAGTTGACAAAGAGATGCCATTTTCTAGCTGACCAATATTAACTTGAAAAGTAACTCCATGTGAAAGCATCGATTGACATGGGCAAAATTGAAAAACAACTCTACGAGACTAGAATCAGGCAGCACAAAGTGAATCAATTAGTCTCAGTGACAAAGAGATTGAGTTGAAGTCAAATAGTAACAGCACGTGGGGTGAATTGATGAAAAAACTGACCAGAAGGGATTGCGCAACCAGGTATCAGAGAAACAAAATCAGAGAAGAAGATTGCAGGTGCAAAATATTCAATTTGACGTTAAGGATCCCAATTTCTTTGGAATAATCTTATATACTGAAGAAACAAATGTACAAGTTCCTCATGATCCTCAATCCTGAGTATGAGAATCAAAGAGGTTAGATTCCGAATTGAGAAATGGTCAGATCCCATAACGAGGAATAGATCAGGATGCAGCCGGCTTTTGAATCTGCCAAAGGGGAAGTTGTTGCCTTTGTTTCCAAGGTCAAGGACCCCAAATCTCAGACTCAATATCAACAACTGACACAACAAACTGAGAAGTAACAATGACCTCATTCAGGAAATAATCGATCATTTGGGAAAACTCAACACCCAGATAAAGATTATTTCTGGAGCAACAACTCCTGCTACAAGGCCAATGGCGTCCGGTCAGTGATACGATGTTATCACAGTTGTTTCCATCTATAACTCCTTTCTGGAGGGGATAAAGTGAACCAGCTGAGGAATGAGGTAGAAATACTTAAGTCTATGCAAGGATATACATCTCTGACTCATGCATGCGAGTTTACCATTGCTTTGGTTTAAATGTGCCATGTGTTGTTCCCAAGAAGTCAAGAATCTTTTTTTTTTTGCGTATGAACCATGTTCGGGCACGAGAGATTCTCACTGTGAGGGAAAAGTTTTTGTTGTCGGAAATCAGCACGTTAAATCTGTGGGAAAATAAAAGACTATCGTGCATGTACCATGCCTCCAAGAAGATTGAAATTCACCTCAGAAGGCTAGTCTAAGAAATAAATTATCTCTCCTTTAGAAGGGCATTTTAGACAGTAGCCGTATTTTTTTCCTATTTGCCGTTACAGTGTAACCGTTAGACTTAACCCTATAAATACGGTAAAGAATCAGTTTCATACGATAATTTTTTCATTCTTACTTACCTTCTTGACACTTCGTGATTCTGCTGAGAGCTTTGTCACGGCATCAGAGTAGAAGATCATCAGCGAGTTTTAGAAAAAGAGAAACCGAGAAGAGTGATGCATTGACGACTGCTTCTCTGCGGGAAACCCTAAATCGTTATTCCTTCCGGTGAAGATTCCTGATCTGCTTCTCTGTGGGAAACCCTAACTTGTAAATTTATTGGTGAGTTTTCGATCTGCTTCTCTACGAGAAACCCTAAATCACAAATGTTTCTGGTGAGCTCTCAATCTGCCTATCTGCGGGATATCACCCTTTTTTGAAAGCTCCCGATCTGCATTTATGCGTGAACTCGAAAGTCCTCAATTTGTGAAAAATCCTAAATCCTCAACAGAAAGTCTTTCCTATCCGCGTATCTACCAAAGGAATCGATTCCCTTTGTTGATTTTTTTCGCTGGGGAATCCTCTTCGTTTTTTTCTGGGCTGCCAATCTGTGGAAAAACTCCCATACTGCGATCAATCCCTTATCTGCGTTCCCGGGAAACTCTATCGTTGGGGTTGGTCAGTCTTGTGGATGACAATCCAATAACAGGATAGTGCCACCACTATCACACACTGTAATTTCTGAACTCGACGTGAAGATTATACCTCTAAGCACAGATGGTTACAGCTATTGCACCTGTTTCTTCTCCATCAAATGATGAAGACAAGAAAAAAATATCAATGAGCACAGTCCAACCTACTCTTGCCTTAGCCAGTACAGGGGTAGGAGCGATCATCCCGTTGCCCGCTACTGCTCCCCATCGTGCCTTCACAGGCCGAAACCTATATCAGTGGCATAAGTACATTGAACGAACACAAGTGGCTTGATGAAGAGGCTGTGCTCCTTACATGGCTGCTAGACTCCATGAAGCCAGAAATTGGTGACAGATTCATCGATTATGAATCGGTGAAGGATATATGGGAGGCAAATTTTGCGTCTTTATTATAAGATGGAAGACGAATCTAGGATTGCAGAGTTAAATAAAAAGGCCATGGAATTAGTGCAAGACCAAAGGAGTGTTTTGGAATATTCTAATGAGTTGACGTCAGTATGGAATGAAATGGACTTCTACAGGCCCCTTCCAACTGATACATCAGGAAGGGAATATATCCTTAAAGGGAGAAACTACAGATTTCTCACTGGATTACGTTCTGAATTTGAAAATGTACGGAGCTTTCTTTTCAATTGCCAGAATCAACTATCCTTTGATGAAGCTGTAGTCCAAGTTGTCAGAGAGGACATTCAGTTATCTTCTCTGGGAAGACTTGTGCAGCCCAAGAGTCAAGCGTGCATCGCCACCTCCAATGTATCCCTAACTCAACTGCCACCTACAAATAATGATGGCCCTACGCAAGCATTTTATGTGAAACAACCTGCAAATCAGACTTCTAGTTCTCAAAAAACAATTTCCAAGAAAAAAGGGGATGCCAAGGATGCTCTCTGGTTTGATTTTTGCAGAAGACATTGACATACCACATAGACATGCTGGAAGATTCATGGGAGACCCAATTTCAGTCAAAACCACCTGATGACACAATATCAAGCCGAACGGTCCTCAGTTCAGCACCAACCGAACAATTCTGCTGCATCTTTGGGGGGACAAAGGTGAAATTGAACAATTAAAGGGGAGAATTAAGCAGTTGGAGGCATTCGTTGAAGTTCAAACTCAATCATTGGGACAACTTCAGTAGCCAACTCTGTTAAAAATTTTATTTTCAGCAAAATTTTATCCATGACATCATCTAATACATGCATTAAATCTACCACTCCCTGGATATTTTAATCTACAATCTAATAATAATGATGTGTGTAAATTAAAGATAGCTTTATATGGACTAAAACAATCTCCTCGAGCATGGTTTGGGAGGTTTTTTGAGGTCATGAGGAAAAAAGGATATCTTCAATTGAATGGAGAACATACCCTATTCTATAAACACTCTAAAATTGGGAAAGTTACTATGTTGGTGGTATATGTAGATGATATCATCATCACTGGTAGTGATAATGAAGAGAGGGTAAGATTAGAGAAAGAATGTATGAGTGAATTCACTATGAAAAATCTAGGACAAATGAAATTCTTTCTTGGAATCTAAGTGGCACACCCAAGCCAAGGGATCCTCCTGTCCCAACAAAAGTACATCGTCAACTTGTTAGCAGAAACTGGCTAGAACTCCAGTTGAGGTAAATCACAAGTTAACTCTGAACGAAAGTGAGGAAAAGGTGGATATTGGGCGATTAGTTGGGAAAAAAGTCACAGGAGGATGGGGACTTCACGTCAAATGCCAAGGTACGCTAACCCTAGATGCATATGCAAACTCTGATTTTGCTGGTTCCTTGACTGTTCGCCAAGGTACTCTGAATATTGCACCTTTCTAGCTGGAAACCTCGTCACATGACGAAGCAGAAAACAAGATGTGGTCTAAAGATCAAGCACAGAAGCAGAATTTTTCGTTTCAAAAAAACAGAAGCAGAATTTCAGGCTTTTTTTTTGGGCAAGTTCATGGACTTACTGAAGTAATATAGATCAAAGAACTCCTAAAAGACCTTTAAATCTATATAGAAGATGAAACAAGATATTATGCGACAATCAATCAGCGATCAGTGTGGCTCACAACCCTGTTCAACATGACTGGGGTGAAACATGTGAATATCGACTGTGGCTCACAACCCTGTTCATCATTACACCTTATATTGGATCACCTGAGCAACTAGCAGATATATTGACTAAAGAGTTACCAAAGGATCAATTTGTGAAACTAAGTGGCAAGCTGAGATTGATTGATATCCACTCCTCAGCTTGAGAGTGGTGTTAGGAGGGGCAGTTTAGATAGTACCTGTATTTTTTTCCTATTTACCACTACAATGTAACAGTTATAGGGTAAATGATCAGTTACATAAATACAATTATTTTTTCCTTCTCTCTTCTTAACTTCTTGACACTTCTTCTGCAGCGGGCTTTGTCACTCTCTACCATGGGTGGTGATTGGGTGCGCTCGGTTTTATTACAATCAAGACAGACATTTGGATTTGCTAAAGAATCAGAGGGACTTCTCTTCATAGGAGGAAAGACAGGACATGCAGCAGTCAGCTGACCATGTATAGAGAAGAAGGCTACGGATCATGGAAGAGGGAATATGCACTATAGAGGCGTTGTGGCTACTCCATAAGCATTTTTTACACTCTTCTACAGATCATGGAAGAGGGAAGACCATGTTGCCTTCTTATTTTGCAAATGCTGATGAGAAAAACTCTCCTTGATGCTTTACAGTTTGCCAAGTATAGAAAAAAAATTTCTCGAAAATCAAAGAGAGAGAAGTTCATTTCCATTTTACCTCATACAGTCATGTATCAATGACTTTATCCATATATTCAGATAAAGGTGATTTATATTATTATCTACATTGATGACTGCAAATTTTTGTCTTGGGCTTATCTGATCAAACAAGGTAAAAATCGGAGAAATAAGGTGATGACCGGAGAGGGGTAAATAGA
The DNA here is from genome assembly GCA_024174645.1 of Lemna minuta. NCBI lineage: Eukaryota > Viridiplantae > Streptophyta > Magnoliopsida > Alismatales > Araceae > Lemna > Lemna minuta. The sequence continues at coordinate 9,571,060 of CM044111.1, forward strand.
GAAGGAACATAGGAAGCCAGGTGATGAGAAGAGCTTGCTGCCTTGGAGCAAATTAGGTCAGACAGGCTCATACTCTCATTCACAAAACTTTGTTAAACAGGCTTACAAGGAGAACTACTTATGAAAAGTCCTCAATTTAATAATAATGATAATAATAATAATAATAATAATAATATCAATGCCCTAACTTTTAACATTCCCCTTCAAGCTGAATATTGAATATAGTCACTATCAGTGTGCCTCGACAAAAATATGGCGCAAGGACTTATGGGTTCATGACTTGCAGAGGCCAAATCCACTAACAATTCATGACTAAATCCCGATAAACATGCCTTACGGTTGGATACCGGATGGAATGGCAATATAATGACCTTAGTGCTTCTGTAAAAGATGCCAGAAGGCGGCAAAAGATGCCAAGAAGGCAACAATAAAAGGGTAGGTCATAGACGCCAAAAAATTAGTATGCATAGCGAAAACAAGATCCCATACATGCTAGAAATTAATGCCAGCAAAGGATCCCTTGGAAGCCCAGGAGAATCTATGCATGGAAAGCTTTGTAAGGACCCCTTGGACGCCGGAGACAGGTCTAATGGACACAGCAGCTTTAAGAAAGGCACCTCCCACTTCCATCAACATTGAAGCAATAGCAAGTTTACTCTCTCTCTCTCTCCTTGCGTTCCTACCACCTCTGACCCCTAATCTTCTGTACCCTCACCAGGTCACTCTCAACTCCAGGAACTTGACGGCCCTTCCTCTACTATGTCCATCAACCTCTCATCACTAATCGCTTTGTCTTGCTTTGTTCTCGACTCTCCTCATCTTCCTCTCTCGAACATGATCATGGAACAGTTCATAGAATCATTTTGGGAAGATATCTCCATGGATTGCATTGAGAGGCTTCCCAAGTCTAAGGGTCTCTACTCTATCCTGGTTATGGTAGACTTCTCGAGCAAGTAAAGACATTTCATTGGGCTGCAAACATGTTCTCAGCATGTGGCGTAAGTTGGGGAGGGGAGGGGGAGAGAGAGAGAGAGAGAGAGAGAGAGAGAGAGAGAGAATAAACTAGCTATTGCTTCAATGCTGATGGAAGTGGAAGGGGTCTTAGTCTCCAAGAGCCTAGTCATGTAATTTTTCCAAGATGGTTTTGGAAGGACTAATCTGTTGTTAAACAAAAGATATCCATGGATAAGGGAATATTCCAGTCAAGACACCTAAAATCGGCTACCCAGGTGGCTACACACTAAACGTGTGGATCCATGACAAGTTTCAAACTCAAGATTAGGTAGGTGAGATTCTGCATAAGAGACCACGTAGTATTTTCCCTCTTTCTATTGAAACATGAACTGGAAACACACTAAGGTATACCCTTGCATCTCATCTCCTAACCCACATTTGAAATCATCTCCTGGACCAAATATCCATCTCCAAACATGATCTCGTCCAGATGGATCTTGACAGTTCAAATATTGAGCCCTTCAACAAGCTGATGTGGATGAAGTTGTGGAAGCTCCACCAATGATGAAGACAAAAACCTTGACTGGTACAGATCATCCAGTACAATCTTCATGGCAACACCCTGAGGGGCTGTTTTTCATGGCAATCTTCATGGCAATCTTCAATACAATCTCTTCTTTGTATCATTTTTCTTCAATCTCATTTTTTCCAATTTCACTTACGCTGCTTGCATATTGCCTTAAATTTGACATCCTGGAAGCTCAACATCCAAATTGAAGCGATTACGCAAATCCGGATCACAATAAATTTATTCATCGGAATAGCCGCACAGGTATTGCAAGGAAATCACCAAAGTAAATTGGGCATCCAACAACTCCAATGCATATCCGGAGTCCTCCAATCCAGCCAGTTCATCTGGTGTCATTTGAGGCTTGTTCAATAACAACTGTAGCTTCTTCAGATATTTATCTTCTTCCAACTATTAACGATAATTAACTGATGCACTCAACCTAAGCAAACCAGTTGATAGTGAGTCACTAACAAATCACAGAGCTATTTTCCTGTGCTTCGGTGAGTGTGACACACTAAGAAATCCTCACCAATAGAAACTGAAGAGGGAAAATTGTCATTGGAGTCTTCATCAGCTCCTCCATCTGCTATGCCCGCCCTGACTCTTGCTGGAGCAAGCCCAACACCGGTAATTCATTTACCAGCAATTGCAACATGGAATATGAATATTCTACGGAGATAACCTCTATCAGCAGAGCAAATTCATAGAACATGTTCTCTTTGACCAGGAGAATAAGTTACCCTTCAAAGAGGCAGTGGTACAGGTCCTCAAGGATGAACATCGGCTTCAGGCCTCCAGTGAGATTATTCCAGTGGAGAGCATTGCATGCACTACACAACCCAAGGCTAGTCCTCTTCTTCCTGTGCAGATGCCTCTCTCAACCTCCTCAATTCTCCCTAAATGTTACTCCATTTAAGCAAGAAGAATTCTAAGGGATGAAAAGGAGAGGCAAAGACACCATTATTGCTCATTCTGCACGACACACTGTCGCACTCAAGAGATTTTTCAGAAACTTGATGGAAAAGCTTCCCAATTTGATTCAAAACCACATTGTTACCCAACCTCCCAAGTGTTCACCTCGTCTGGTCCCTCCAGGTAATTTACCACTATACACTGCTCATACATGGGGCCGAGCACTTCCTCAAGACCTAATAGTGAAAAAACGTATAATTCAAGTTCAACATCTGTTATCGGATCTACATCGGTAGGAAATTCTGGTAAGAATCTGATTCTAAGTTGTTGTCTATTACATCATATCCCTAGAATCAGACACTCCCTGGATCCCTAGATCCGTAATGACCTACAAACATGACCTCTGAATGATGTAGCAACAGAAAAGTTCAAACTGTCGACGGGATGCTTCTCACAATAGCAGGAATAGGAGGCGTACACTTAGAGCTGATTGGTAGATAAGAGCCAGTGCTCCATGTCCCAAAGCTATTCATAAACCTGGTGTCTGTCCATAAGTTACCATCATTAGCTCCATATAAAATTGAAATTGGAGTTGATGCTCACCTGTACAATAAGATTCACAGGTGGAGGATTGGATTTTCTAAAGGCCCTGAAGGCTTGTACCATCTAGTGAAGAAAGCTGAGGATAGGAGGAACTCAACAAGCATCACAGAAACCAGGGCTGGAGTAACTAGATCAACCACAAAGGGAGAGCAAATCTGGCTCCTACATCATCAATTAGGATATCTTGCATTTTATACCCTAAAAAATATGGTTCCAAGTTTATTTCAATCAAAATCGAGTGATATTCCTGTATGTGAACAGGCTAAACACGAAAATCCTATTTTCAGGATCACTCGATCGAAATTCAACTTTGTCTTTCTTAATTCACTGTGAAGTCCAGGGTCCTCCACCTCTTCTGTCATTCATGGTTTTAAACTATGTTGATGAATTTAGTTGGTTGAATTGGATATTTTCACTGAAACATAATCAGAAATAACCTTAAATTGAAGTTCTTCTCTCAAATTATTGAGAGACAGTTTGAGAATAAAATTAAAATGTTTAGAACAAGTAACACTAAAAAATTTTGCAACTCAGAACTTTACACTTCAGTATAGAATCCGGCATATTATATGAAAACCTCATGTGTCTACACCCCCTCAGCAATGTGGGGTGATAGAAGGGAGGATAGGCCTCATTATAGAAGAAGGAAGAGCTCTACTAATTCAGAGTAAGGAACCAAAGTTGATGAGCTTATGGCCACCCAATTGATTAATTCACTTCCCATCAAAGTATGACCTGTAGAAACACTCTCGACAGAATTCCATTGCGCTATGACTTAAAAATAACCTTAAAGTACTCGGATGTGAATGTTATCTACTGGCATATCCAACTCAAACTAACAAGCTCTCATTTAAAGCAATAAAGTGTGGCGTTTTGGGTTATTCAAGCACGCGAAAGGGGTACAAATGTTATGATCCTATTGGACGTAAGATTATTACATCCAAAGATGTGACATTTGATGAATTGAAGTTTTCTTATCGCACTGTTCGAGGAAGCACCACCTCAGGTCATATGGGAGAATTAGATAGATTGACACCGGTTTAAAGGCCAGTTAGCTGTCTTTGATAACTTTTGTAAAATAGCCGTTAGTAACAGCTAGTTATTTTAGTTATAAGTATTTCCGGAATTCCCGTAACAACTATTTTCCTTAGTTTCTATACAACGCATTCAGCAGATTCCACCGGTCCGATTCACGTACCGGAATTCTTCGCATGTTGAACTGATAATCTAGATCATGAGATCGAAAATCCCTCTACAGAAGCATAAAAACAGCAGCAAACAGATTACAGCAATAAGCATAAAAGATACGGCCAATAATCTACAGCAGAGAAGAGAAACAGCATAGAAACACGTAGGAAAAAAAAACATAGAACAGAAAATCGATACAGATAGGAAAACATCGGAAAATCAGATCCACTTGCCTCTTCGTCTTCATTCCAGTCAAACATATTCAAATCGGGGAGGGATCCCCAAGCCTGCTGTTACCGTTGCCTTCAACCGCCGGGAATCCGTCAACATCTCAGAAACCCAACCGCAGCGTCGCCAGGAGCTCGTTGAAGTATTTCCCTCTTGCTTCCCTCCGTAGTTCTTTCCGGTAACAGAACGCAGAAATTCCCTGGCAGCGAAAAACAGAAGAGAGTGCGCGCGTTCGCCACATGGCGAAAGCTAATTGGCCGAAACAAGGAGAGCGGCAAATGTCGCCACGTGGACATTTTTAGTGGCTCACAGAAGTCAATCGAATACTGGTCGATCCTCCGTGGCCAGGTTTTTCAATATTTATTTGTTTCATATTTTTGTGGCCGTGCGGCGGCGCACGTGGTAGGTTTGTGCTGACCAGTTGGTAGGTCTTCGGGGACGGACGGCCGGATGTGCGTCTTCTCTCTCCCCGTTGAGGAGATCTGACCGTGAACGCCAAAGGAAGAATATTCTGAAGACTGCTAGAGGGCAACTTTGACGGAAGACCAAGGATTTTGGTAAAAACAAAGGGCACGAGAAATATTTATTATAATTTTTAAGGATTATAAATGTAGTTTTATGAATAAATTAAAATTCAAGGTAGTCATATCCTAAGAAATTTTATGTGAAAAATATTTTTCATTTTTTTAGGTTAACCAAATACTAGGGTTCTTCGTTCTTGGGTCCTGCTCAATTTTTTTTATGAAAATAAAAAAACTGCACTTTAAAATTCATACTTAACCTTAAGACCCATCGAATATATTTATCGAAAAAAATGTCGAAAACATGTCAAAATAAAGAAAAATGACGCAACTCTATTACAAAAGATGGTGAGTCTCAAATCCATCAAATAAATCAACATTATGTTGACTCGAGAGTCAACACTTCGATGCGCTTGCTTGTCGACACGTCGTCTACCCTCTATATTCAAGATGTTTAATGCACCGGTCGACACAAAGAAACATCGTGAAAAGCTTGATCGGCTATTAATAGTATTTGTGAATCAGTAGAAGGGCATATGTCAATCTCTTAGAACCAATGCTTCAAAATGATGAGAATCAAAAGAGTATTATCATATAATGACCGTTCCCTCGTCTAGTTAGATTTTGAAACATTGGTCATTTCATGAGTACATGGCTTTTTAGTGGCTCCAACATTGGATGCAATCTATATTAAAAAAAATGTGGGCATGCATCTCTAAAGATCAAAACATATTTGATCTGATTTTTAGACATTATCAAACCGAAAAACATCTTTAATAATAAAGGAAATATGTTCATCGTCATCCATTAGTTGGATGTAGTTTTTTGAAATCATTTAGATTCTGTAGTAGAGTCGATACTGCTAGAACAAAAAAATAAATAAAGAGATGAAGTCGATAATTCATACGGAAAATTCAGTAAAATTGGATAACTCGAATAGAAAGAAGCATAGATAGATAGAAAGGGAGGATATCACATTAGAATAGTTGAGATAGAAGATATTCTGGCCGAGAGAAAGATAGCAACCGTGAGTAAAATGGGCCAGGATCGAGACATAAAACTCGAGGGAATTGAGTTGGAAAGGCAAAAGTCGAAGGGATTTTCTTGATTTTGGCACAATCTCGAGAGACGTTGACGAATCTCCTATTCGACCTTATTCATCACAGAGAGGACAGGAAACTGCAAAAAAACTCGGAGGAATCATCAGGAGAGAACACTCAATAGCGAGGGAACCGCATTGAGGTGAAGAACAGCAGATTAATGGCTGTGGGATCTTGAGATCCAACGTCCCAAAGTTTTTCTTTGAACAGGGTGGCCGACCCAATTTCCTGGCGTAACAACCAAAGTCCCCCTCATCTCTGTCTGTAACCCAGCGAGACTATCACAGAGCATGCTCTCTCTCTAGAACCGAACCAAACCAGACCATCAGAAGGCAGTCTCTCTCTCCCTCCATCTTTCTCTCTCTAACTCAAGGAGACTACCACAGAGCAGGCTCGCCTCTCAAGAATCAAACCAGACCATCACAAGACAGTCTCTCTCTCTCCGTCTTATCATTCTTTCCGCACCAAAAATGGGTCCCCGAGAGAAGAGATGGCCTCTGAAATCTCAGGCTCGCCCCTCTCCAAGCTCTCCACAGCCATGGAACTTGTCTCTCCTTCCTTGCCCTCTTCTTCCTTACCTTGAGTGAGAAGCAGCGGCACAGAAGGGTTAGTAATGTGCATAGCCTTAGAGAGAGAAACATACTTGATGACCAGCTGCTTGTAGCTATTCAGCAGACTTTCTACGTCGGCAACCGTCAGATCACCGACTCTGGCATACAAAAACGGATATTCTTGGAAGTACCCGTTGACCTGTTCTTCCCTCAAAAGGTCAACGGCTCCCTTCTTCTCCAAAACAGAGACTGAGGGCTTATTCTTAGTTTCCTCATGGAGAGGTCTGGAGTCAATGTTGTTGACTGGGGGAGAATCATTGACCAAATGGGACGCCAACCCAGAGAGTACTGCACGTGCAGAGTCAACACACCTCTGGTAGTCTTCCTCGTCCATGGAAAGAGAATTGGCGTCAACGTTGAAGATGAATTCTTCTGCAGATAGGATGTTGGTGAAGAAGTAGGCGGATTCGGAGACCAATCTGGATTGCCGTCGGTAACGCTGAATGTACATTAGGTTTGAATGTAGTTGAGGAGGATTTGCCTGAAAAAGAAATAAAGAAAAAAGTATTTTTTTCAATGAGTTGCTGAGTGAACGGAGTTTGCAAGTTTCTCTCCCATTCCGGTTGATTCTTTCTAGCCGCACATTATCTCTCTCCCCTCTAAACATGAAAAATGGATGCAATGTGTACTTTCCTGAATGCAGAGAGGAAAAGTATTCATGAACATTTATAATCTACTGTTCACTCTCTATCCCCCCCATCCGCTCTCTAATCAAAGATACAAAGGTGACAGGCTTTTTGTACAAGCAGAGATCTGAATCAAGAATTCACACACATTCACTCTCGATCAAAAAAACAAAACCTAGTCATTAAAGTAGGCAGAGATGACCCCTTTACGCTTCCTTTCTCTTTTTCCCTCCTCACAAATTAAATGCACAAAAGCTAAAACATTTTCTTGCCAAAAAAAGGAACACTTGAAATTAACACGATTATCTCCCGAACTGTGATAAGAAATTCATACGTGAAGTTGTTTGTAACTAAAGTATAGATGGCCTCGATATTCACTCACATTTTTTCTCCCCGTGCTATTCAAATATACAAAAGGAATATAATTACAGAGAAATGGCATTATATTACTCTCTCTATCTCTCTCAAGACATATATAACAAATAAAGAATAAAGAATGAACGACAGGAAAAATAGGATCAGTGGAGCCTACCTTAATGGTGACGTAAATGAGCACAGGAAGAAATTCATCAGCTCCGGGAGGGTTATCACTTGACGCAATGGAAGCATTAATCAGCAAATTATTTATTACTTTGCAGCAGTTGAGAATGCAGACCAGCTTGTCTCTCGGGGCTTTGTACATATTCATCTTCTGCAGTTCTTTCTGAGCTAACTGAAATGTTCCAAAAAAAGTCAATGCCACAGTCAAATCTTTATATACAATGTTAAACAAATAGCCCAGATAGAAATGGAAATCGGTTCTCAACCGGATCATCAAAGACATAACAGGAGCACAGGAGACAGTGTGTGTTAACCTGGTCCATAATCTAATCCATTTCTGTGCATACCAGTCAACCAAGAGGATAAACTTCATTGACCACAAACGAAGCTGAATAAACTGTCTAATAGTTTATATGCTCAAAATATTGAAATGAGGAAATTCAGATGGAAAGAAATATAAAAACACTGGCACGAAATCACATAAGAAACTGATAAAACATCAGCACATTTTATCAGTTGAGATTTAAATAACATAATAATGGATGAAATCTCATATCAGTTCGGCTGTAGAATTTTTTATCCGCTTACCAACCATGATGTCTCATTGCGAAAATTTGGCTTGATATCTAAGTTTTCAGGCCTAATAAACTGTTGCAACAGGGCCATCTTCTCATACAGTTCATCATCACGCTTTACATCTTCTGGAATTGATGCAAATGCTCGGTTGAACAACTTTGTCATGACATACTTTTCCAGACCCTGCAGCAGAAAGATTATCAGCAAATTGCAAAAGAGAACATGGCTTCTGATGAGATAATACATAGCCTAGCTTGGGCAGCGGGAGCAACTATGTAAATAGCATCGGGTATCACCAAATACAAAATTGCATCGGAACTCTTTAATGCAAATAAATAACACAATTTAGGACCATAAGATAAACTACATCAGGAACAAAGAACATACTCGCAATTTACCGGGAGTGAATAAGATGCATCACACGTTGGCGTTAATCAATATTATTAGCCAGCTATAAGTCCATAACCTCCAAGGCAGACACTAAATGATTCTTTTAACGTGATAGGCTGGCTGAGTCACCAGAAACTCTAAGGTTCTAAAAGGTCAAATGAGATGCAGTTTATGCTCTCTTTCCCACTCTCCCTCCCTCCCTCCCTCTCTGTGTGTATAAAATCATTATATACTGGTAGGACTCCCATAATTACCTATTATCATCGGAAGCATTGGCGATTAAATAAAGAGGAAGTTAATAGGTCCACCGGAAGGGTCTACCGATGACAGCTGTCAGGAAAGGGCGGGAAAGACCACAGTCTTCAAAGCTGAGGTGGTGGGGAATAAAAGGGGGAGGACGGTTATTTTCAGGATATCTTTTTCGCTCGGCGAGATGGGGGAAGATCAGGAGGTTGACCACGGGGGGACTGGTGGCGCCAAGGATCAGGTTAGAGAACCTGATCGGTTTCATCTGAGATCATCTCTCTTTCGGTTGTAGTAGCTGTCACGGGGAATCTCGTCGGAAGTTCCCATGGACTTATATCCATAGAATTCCGGCCGATCTCGAGTGTTTCTTTCGGCAGCAAGAATTCGGAACTCCTCTAGTTACTTTGATAGGACAATTGTAATTTCCTATATTCAATAAATCAAAGTGTTCTTCCATATACACATTACTCGGTATCATCATTGTTTTTTAAGAATACTCAATATCATCATTAAAATCAAGGACAGTTAATAATGATTCACGTAGTAGCATCAAATCTTTGGTGAGAGATAATTGAGTCAGAATGATACACCACTCATGATTGTACTTCAAAAAATCTGAAAAAACGTTTACTAAATTTCCCAACTACTATCATTTGCATCATCGGAATTTTTTTATTTTATTTTTTTTTTTACATTTTTAGGATACCAAGCTTAGTCTGCATTCATCTTTCTCGTTGGCAGGAAAAACGCCCACTCTAACTTAAACAGCACGTCCCAAGTAGGCAGATTAACAAATGGAGAAGAGATGAAGAAATGGGACACTAGAAGATTGCAAAAATTATTGGAACTTGATAATCAAGGAAGAACTCTCACCAATCCCTAAGGAACATATCTTCTAACACTGGTGCTTAAAATCTCACTCAACTATCTCCAAGAGAGTCCTCTTGAAACCCTAGAGAACACTCAAGAGACCCCCTCTCTAGATCTCTCTTATAACCTCTCTCTCATGCTCTCTATTATGGGAATGTCTCAACTGGTAGGATATATCTAGTTATAGGCCATTGGGGATGATCTAGGAGGCCCTAGAGCGCCCATGAAATTACCTAACAAGATACCCCCCAATGAGTGGTTACTGGAGATATACACAACCGATCTACTTAGCCATTTCAAACCCTCTCCGCAGTCCATTTCCCATTCAAAAGAAAACGGTTCATAGTTCGGACAGTTTATCTCTTCTGCAAGGTGAGGTGGTAACATAAAGTGAGCCCACCGGAACACTGGCCATGGACTTGACCAGCAGTTGTGGAAAATAACGGGATTCTGACATTAACGATATTGGTACAGAACGCCTTTCTTCTATGAAAAATGTTATTTAGGTACATGTCAGGAATTTCATCTTTCAATTCTTACGTATCTTTGCCAATACTGATGACGTGCTCTGAGAGCAGGGTGATAACACTGCTGAGAACAAGATAACTTGTCCCACAAGCAATTGTGAAGAAAAACTTCTGGAAGACCAGGAGATTAGCAAATAAAAAGAATGGTTCCCTGGGGACAAGTCTCATTGTTAGCAACAAAAACCACACCCTTAGTACATCAAATTTAGAGTAAATTCAAAAATATGATCAGGAAGGACCAATATTTAGAAAAAAAATTCACCTCTCCAGCGCTTTCCATTTCCTCTTCTGAACAGCCAGCCCAAAGAGAATGGGCCCTGAACCCTGCTTCCATTTTGGCAAGAAACTCTTGCACTGCAGCACTGCCCTTTTCGGCGTCAGGAATCTCATTAGAGAATGACACGATGAAGCTGCCACAATTTTGCAACCTTCATTTTATCAATACCAGAACAGAAAAGATAACTATCATTCATTTATTCTACTTATTTTACGTACCATCCCTGGTAAGGCTATTTTATTCCTCCATAAAAATTTCTCAACAAGTGTGTTTTGAATACCAAGGGAGGAAGAGTTTACACTCGGATCTTTAGGGCTTCGCAAATATTCCATGAAGGTAAAATAAGAATTTTGTAAACATAGCCATACTTGTCTCAGTGTTTTCGTCAAGTTTGCTACTTTCAGTATATTAGAACATCCCAAGAGTTATTAAAAGAGAGAACGAGTATCTCTAGGCTTTAGACCGTACAAGAGTTATTGAATTCATATATCTATGCCACTGCCTATGCAGAAGGTAATTTTAATCCTTCAACCCATATTTATCAAAATACGTTAGAAATGAAAAAAGTAGAAGAACAATTCGATATATCAGAATACATAGTCTTCCATTTCAACCGGAATAAACTATGAGAAAAACAAGGGGAAAAACGATAAATCAAGGACAAGAGAAAAAAAATCAGATTAAGGAACATGACCCTAACTACTTAAACATTAACAGAAAAGAAAAATTCAGGCATCCAATATTCCCACATCAAATCTAGACCAGAGACAAGTCGAAACTATGATTCAGAGAGTATATCGGTACCGAAGACTCGCGACCTGCGACATGCATTAAAATAAAAAAATAGTCGAATTCGGAAACTAAGCTCCGAAATGAAAGCGGAAGCTACGGAATTCCGTTGCGAGAGGAAAGCGAGCGACCTTTTGATGGATTTGACGAAATCGGTAGCCGAGGGGTGGCGCATCCTCTCGAGGAAGTCGTGCCAGGTGAGTGGCGCCGTGGAGGAGGCGAATACATCGCCTCCGCTGTCCATCTCCGTCGTCGCGGAGGGGAGAGGAGAGAGAGACTGTGAAAGAGAGAGAGAGAGCGAGCAACCGGTCAACTCGGAGACAACGCGAGAAGTAGTTTCATTTCAAATGAATTTCACCCTTTATATGTTGGTAGTCGATATAAATGAATACAAGGGATTTTCTGACTTCATCAAATTAATCATGCCGTCAGATGACGGCGTTCACCAACTGACAGGTATCGTTACGGTTATTGTCCACCGTGTCCGCTGACGTCACACTGTGGGGGGGGGGGAGATATCGGATATCATTGGGTATTGGATATTCGATATTCCGAAGATTATCGGTTATCGGATAATGTCAAATTATATTATATAATTTCTAGTGTAATATATTATAATATATTTATTGAAATATAGAAAATGAAAATAATAGTAGTCAGTTGGACTATATAAACCGTAAATACTTATCAGAAACTTTATATAGGGAACAAATTAATGAAATCTTTAATCAAGTTATTAAAGAATCATGATTAATAAATAAAAATCCAAAGAAATTAAAATTTTAAAGCATTAAAGTGACGGCGGCACTAGGAACTTCTCTAATTTGCACTCCCTCTCTCTTCTGACTCTCGTTCCTCGCCTCGCCTCGCGCTCTCGTCAACTGCATGGCTCGTCGCCTCGTGCGCTCACCGCTCATCGCCTGTTGCGCTCGTCAGTTGTTGCCTTGTGCCCTCGCTGCTTGTCGCCTAGTGCACTCGGCGCTGTAAGAGATTGAGATTGGGAGGAGAGGAGAAAGAGGATTGAAGATGGGAGAAGATGAACACAACAGAAATGCCTGTAACTTAATCTTTATTAATCCTGAATAGTTACAAGCTCGACGACCTCTCAATTTATAGGTCTTGTACTATCTTTTGCTCTATTCTATGTTTAATCCTAAAACTACATTTAATACTAACTATCTTTGACCTAATTACTATGTGTTAATAAGGGGCTCATTATTAAATATGTCCCCATATTTGTAATAACCATTATAAAATATATAGTCCGATGAAGTTTACCGAGTTGAAGACTCGGCGTCCCGCTATACCCACCCCCCCCCCCAAGCTGAGCCTCTGAGCAAGCAATGCCAGAGACGAGGTGAAGCTTGGATCTCAATTGAGTGAACGGTAGCTTGGGCAAAGGCTTAGTGAGAATATCGGCCACTTGATCTTGAGTAGATATGAATCCAATGTGCAGTAGCTTGGCCGCAACTCGCTCACGAACAAAGTGGAAATCGATCTTGATGTGCTTGGTTCTAGCATGAAACACCGGATTTTCTGCCAAATATGTAGCCCCAATGTTGTCACAGTATTGGATTGGGGCACAGTCCATTTTGATTTTGCAGCTCATTTAGTAGGGACTCAATCCAAATGATCTTCGATGTTGCATTTGCCAATGATTTATATTCTGACTCAGTACTAGGCCGTGCTATTTTCTGTTGCTTTTTTTAGCACCATGATATTAGGTTGCTTCCCAAATATACTAAATATCCTCCGGTGGAACGTTGATAAATCGTGGACCCAGCCCAATCAGAATCACTATAGGCGGATAGAAATTGTTCAGATTTTCTTGAGAGCAGAAGTCCAAAAAGGATAGTTCCTTTGAGATATTGTAAGAGATGCTTGAGATCAGACCAATCTTGAGTTGTGGGATTGATGCATTTTCTGACATGCTTTATTTACCACAAAAGAGATATCTGGCCGTGTTAATGTTACATATTGCAGCGCCCCAACCACACTTTGATAGAGAGTGACATTGTCTGCACAGACATCATTAGGGATAGTGATATAGGAAGAGGATGAGTAAGGAGTTGCCGTGGGTTTGGCATTCTCCATGTTCATCCTCTTTAAAATAGATGCAAAGTATTTAGATTGAGAGAGAACAAACCCATCTTTATGCGATTGAAGTTCGATTCCAAGAAAATAGGAGGCTTGACCAAGATCACGGAGGGAAAAAGTTTTCATTCAATGATGTACTTAAAAAATTGATCTCAGATTGATTTGGACATAAAATCAGCATGTCATCAATATAGATTAACACAAAGAAGGGAAATGGCGAATATGGTTTTAAAAAGATGTGTCATTTTTTGATCCAGTGAATCCAAGAGATACAAGACATGATGAGAGTTTATGAAACCACGCCCTAGGAGCTTGTTTCAAACCATACAGTGACTTATTTAATTGACATACATAATTTGGATGGTCTGAATTTTTAAACCCGTGGGGTTGTTCCATGTAAATTGTTTCAGTTAGATCCCCATGCAGAAATGCTTTGGAAATATCACTTTGATGGATACACCACCTGTTGCTCACTGCCAAGGAAAGTAGCAATCGAATAGTCGTGTGTTTGATGACGGGACAGAATGTTTCATGAAAATCAAGACCTTCATGTTGGTTATAGCCTTTTTAGCTAATCGAGCTTTATGTGGATCGATTGATCCATCTGCTTTGTATTTATTTTTGAAGATCCACTTGCTGCCAATAACATGAAAGGTTGGTAGCCTTGGAACAAGACTCCATGTGTTGTTCATGGAGAGAGCCAATAATTCCTCCTTCATGGTTTTGATTCAGTTGGGATCTTTAGATGCGACGTTAAAGTTAGTTGGTTCAGTGACAGTACATACAACAGAAAAGCAATTTGGAAGAGGATATTTAGGAATAGCAGCAATGAATGTTTTCAGTTTTCTGGTTCGTTTTGGTCTACTAGGTGCTTTTGTTTGTTCTTCATCAGCTTTGAAGATAGACTTAGACGCACATTTTGGATGAGTTTGGTCATAGATTTCTTTAAGAGACCGTTTCCTTGGTGATGGTGATAAATCTGGGAACTCAGAGTCATCTACATCATTGACGTGAGGAAGAGGTTTAGTACTTATACATTGGTTGTCAGTCACAGGAGGTGTAGTAGATGTGCTCAAATCATGCGGATCATCTATATTAATCTCAAAATCATGTACTTGATCTTGTGTAAGCAAGTCGTTTTGAACAGGAGATGGGGCAGGCATTGGAGCATGGATTGGATGAGAGCCAAGGATTCCCAGATTATGTGTATCTACAAGGGCTTTATATGAGATATGTTTTGTAAGTAGAGATTGACTTTGCTTAAATGGGAAGGTGGTGGTCTCATTGAAGACAACATGTCTTGAGATGTGCATTTTTCCAGAATTCAAAGGAGAGACACCTATATCCATGATGTAAAACACTATATGCGAGGAAAACACATTGATCGGATCGTAAGGTAAGTTGTTTTGGGCATAGGAACGAAAGATTCGGATAGCAGAGGCACCCAAAGTTTTCATGAATTTGTAATCAGGTAATCGGTTAAAGAGAACTTCAAATGGTGATCTATTTTTTAGAACAAGAGTAGGAAGATGATTAATTAAATATGTAGCAGTTGCAGCTCCCTCATTCCAAAATTTTTTTGGTAGATGAGACTCGGTTAGCAAGGACAGACATGTTTCAATGATATGTATGTGCTTGCGTTCAGCAGTCCCATTTTGTTATGGAGTATGTGGGCATGAGACACGATGAATCACTCCATTAGTCTTCAAGTAGTGATTCACAGCTTGAAATTCCCCACCCCAATCTGATTGAAATGAGATTAGTTTGGTGGAGAATTGTCTTTCAACTCGGTGATGGAAGGCGATGAACGTTTCAAGACCACATAAATGAAGATCACATAATATTGAAAACCAAAATGTGATGCGACTGTAGCTGGTCCCCACAAATCAGAATGTACTAGTTCAAGAGGTTTATTTGAGGTTTGAGATGATGCAGAGAAGGGAAGTTTATGAGCCTTAGAAAGGTAGAAGCTCTCACAATATATGACTTGGGAAGTTGAGTTGTTGGTAGGCCAAACTTCTCAATAGTGTGTTTTAGGATCTTGAACTGTGGATGTCCCAGAAGAGTATGCCAAGTCGAAGGAGTGGCCTTTTCTCCCAGAAGTGTTGCTGCCTTGTTATTCATTGGCTCTATATAGTAGAGTCCATTTCTAAGCGTCCCCTAGAGGAGGATGCGGTTGGTTGTTTTGTCCTTCACAAGACAATATGACGAATGAAATTCAAAATAAACATTATTATCAAATGTTAATTTTTGGACATATAGTAAATTTCTTGTGATTTTTGGAACATGAAAGATGGAATTCAATTTTAAAGGATAGTACGATGAAGTAATGATATTGGAACCGAGTGAGTGAATTTTCAAACCTTTACCATTAACTATGTGCAGCTGATCTGAACCTTGATATGCCATAGGAAAATTGATGAGACTTGGGTCTAGAGTGACATGATGTGTTGCTCCACTGTCAGGATACCAAGGAGCTTGGTTTGATTGCTATAGTGGAGTACTGAGCAGATTTTGTGGGAGTTGACTTTGACATATGGGTTGATGCTGATTCTGGTAAGTGATATATGCACGAGGAGCGGATGGATTTGGTGGATATTGAAAGGCCGGGAAGCTTTGCACATTTAAACATTCTCTGCATTCCCTTCCTCGGTGGCCCCAGAGTCGACATATTTGGCATCTAGGCGCAGATCGATTGTTGTTCCAATCTCGGCCGTGACCTCTGTTTTGCCGTCCTCCTCGATTACCATTGTAATTTTGGTAACCTCCTTTGTTCTGGGTAGGTGGATGATTGTTTGTGACACCCTTGTGTTCCTCAGATGCTTGAACTTGGTTTTGCCATGGGAGGAAATGAATTACTAGAGTTCCATTGATTGTAGAATTATAGACATGCCTCATGAGTTTTCAAATTGGTCACCAGCTTTTCAAAATTCAGATTTTCCATATTGGCGTTCATAGAAATATTGAAATGAATATAATCATGCCCTAGCCCTCTGAGAAAGGCAAACATCATGGACATATCATCAACTGGGAATCCTACGATTGATAGTTCTTCAGATAATCGTTTGAACATATTTATATATTCATCAGTAGTAATGTTGCCTTTTCTTGCAGTGTGAATTTGACGTTGAAGATCACTCACTCTGGATCTCCCTTTTGAAGATAATGACGATTCAAGAGCCTCCAATAGCTCTTTCGCAGTGTTTCTTTTGCCAATAGAGGATATAATCGATTCGGAAACACAAGAATTAATGAAACTTATTACATGCTGGTCGTTTTTCTACCAGACTTTATAGACTGAGTTGTCCGTGACAACTCCATTGCCATCCATTATCTTGATGGCGGGTGGATCATTTTCCACAAATGAAAACATGTCGTATCCATTCATAATGGGAGTAATCGTGTTCTTCAATACCAAGAAATTATCTGCTGTAAGCTTCATAGGCATTACCCTGTTTGGGGGGTAGAGACTGAAGGACTTCTTATAGCCAGGATTTGATTTCCAGCATCAAGATTTAGCTTTGGATTCTCCATCCAGAGAGGAAAAATAGAAAATTGAAAGAAGAAAGGCTCAGCTGCAATCTTGAGACGAAGGAGTGGAAGCGTTTTGCAGAGTCAAACCCGCTCTGATACCATGTAAGAGATTGAGATTGGGAGGAGAGGAGAAAGAGGATTGAAGATAGGAGAAGATGAACACAACAGAAATGCATGTAACTGAATCTTTATTAATCTCGCATAGTTACAAGCTCGACGACCTCTCAATTTATAGGTCATGTACTATCTTTTGCCCTATTCTATGTTTAATCCTAAAACTACATTTAATCCTAACTATCTTTGACCTGATTACTATGTGTTAATAAGGGGCTCTTTATTAAATATGTCTCCATATTTTTAATAACTATTACAAATATATAGTCCGATGAAGTTTACCGAGTTGAAGACTCGGCGTCCCGCTTATAGGTGCCTGGTTGCTCGATCTATCCAAGGTGATTTGATTTTAGGGTGTGGAGGAGTTTGCTTGCGCTTCTATTGCTCTGGTCAATGTTAGCAAGAAGTGAATGTATTTTTTCTTGAGAAAAATGGCAAAGCATCTCCTTAAAAATGTTCTTAGCTACAAAGAAAATGGCGTAGTGATGATGGTCATTTGATTTCCAAAATCAAATTAGGAGTGCGATCTCCATAATCTCCATAATCTCCATAATCTCTTCGTCATTTGCATCACGAGTGAAGGATTGGGGATATGGTGCAGATGTGATCTGCGTAATCTGTCAAATAGTTTGTTTTTTTGGTTGTGATGCCTTTTGATATATCATGAGTGGGTTCATGATTTTTCTTTTAATGGCTTCATAAGTTCGTTGTACTCGTCTACTTCTTCCTCAAGATCAATTTTTCCTATTGCGAGTTCTTCTCTTTACATATTCTATACATGTAATTCCCGGGCTCTACTCGTCTCAAAGAATGCCAAGTGTCTTTGACTTTCTTGTTGTCTTGGAACGTTCACTTTGGCCATTGTCGTCAAAATTCCAGTGGAAAATTCACATGAGCCAATTGATCATTTTTTTATTTGATCAAATATAAAATAATATAGGATGCATATAACCATTCCCAATCAAAGACTCCCGCATTAAGATGCAAGAAAACTATGACATAAGCGTAAAGAAAATGAGAACAAATATAATTTATGTAAAACTTCACGCAGAGAGAATAAGGATAGAGATAGGAAGTGAGTGTCAATGGTTTAAACCAAAAAAGGTAATTTTATTTCTCAGTCATATGTTCTATCTATACAATCAAGCTTAAAGCCATTTAAAAAACTAGCAGTTACAACATCTTAACAGATTGGGTAACTTTTACATTAAAAGAAGGCCCACTGGCCCATTAGCAGATAACACTTCCCCCTCAAGCGCTGGAATGTATACTCCTTATTCCCAGCTTGGATATTACGTATTGCATGGTCTTAGTTGGGAGGCCCTTGGGGAAGATATCTGCACATTGTTCTTCAGAGGTCACATGTTCAGTCTTTAAAACTCCTTGTTCCAGGTGATCTTGAATGTAAAACCTATCTATGTTCACATGTTTCATTTGATCATGATATACTAGATCATGGGCTATATTGATGGGCGATCGATTGTTGCAGCGGATAATAATTGGTGTTGTGTATGAATTGGTGTTGTGTATAATAATTGGTCACATGTACTGCACTATAATTAGTTCCTCTAAGAGATGTTTAATCCAAATTACTTCATCAATTCCTTTAGACATCGCTCGAAATTTCACTTATGTACTTGATTTTGATACTACACTTTGTTTCTTGCTCCTCCATGTCACTAGGTTTCCCCCAAATATAGTGCAGTACCCCGTGGTTGACTTGTAGTCAACACGAGAACCAGCAAAATCTGAGTTAATATACAAAATTAGATCAAGCTTACTTGTCTTCCTATATGTGATATCGAGTCCCGATGTGCCTTTCAAGTACTTGAGAATTCTATTAGCTGCTTGAAAATGAGAATTCCTAGGAGAGTGCATAAATTGACTGAGTACGTTTACTGAATAGCATATATCTGGCCTAGTATGAGATAAATACATAAGTGTTCCTATTAACTTCTGATAGGAGCTTATTTCTATTTGAGGATCATTTTCAAAGATAGCTAATTCATGATTCACTTCTATGACAATTATATGACAATTGGCGTGCTTAGTTTCTTCTAGTAGTTTCAAGATATATTTTTGTTGAGTCATAAGGATCCCTTCACTTGATCATGCAAATTCAATCCCTAAGAAGTACTATAGTGGCCCTAACTGTTTTACCTTGAAGTTCTCGTCCATGTGTTCCTCTAGCTCTTTAATTTCTTCCAAGTTATTTCCTGTAATTATTATGTCATCTACATAGACGATTAGAATAGTAATCAACCCATGTTGAGCACCTTTTAAGAATAGAGTATGTTCCCCATTACATTGATGATAACCAAGAGTTTTCATAGTTTGAGAAAACCTTTCAAACCAAGCTTGAAGCGACTGCTTTAAACCATATAATGCCTTCTGGAGCTTGCATACCTTTCCTTTATTGTTTAAACCTTCATATCTTGGGGGACACTCCATGTAGATTTCCTCTTTTAGATCTCCATGAAGAAAACCATTTTTAATATTATATTGATTCAGTGACCAATATAAGTTTACTGCCAATGAAATTAAAATCCTTATTGTATTGATCTTTGCTACAGGGGCAAATGTTTCATGATAATCTATTCCATACGTCTGAGTATATCCCCTAGCTACAAGACGGGCTTTATATCTGTCTTGACTGCCATCTGACTTATATTTGAGAGTGTACACCCTTCTACATCCAACTAGTTTCTTTCCTTTCGGAAGATCAACTATTTCCCAAGTATTATTTTGTAATAAGGCCCGCATTTCTTCATCCATTGCTTGCTTCCACTGAGTATTTCTCAGTGCCCCTTGAGATTTCTTTGGAATGGTTATATTCTGAATTTGTAGAAGGAATGCTCTATATTGAGGGGATACTTTTGTATAATTCCAATAACTGGCAATGTTAGGAGGGAGAGGTTTCACACATGATCGTTTCTCCTTTCTTATTGCAATCAGCCATTCACTTAATTTTTTAGTCACTACCTCCTCTTCTGATGGTTGCTCCTTTTTTCTTCTAGTATAATATTTTGGATATGGAGTTAATACATCTTGAGGTTCCTTGGAATTTTTTTCCTCTTGTACATTTTCTTATCTTCCTGACTCGCTATTCTATTCCTGGAGATGAAAATCAGGGGTATGAAAAATTTCTGCTATCACTAGTTCTGATTCCCCTTCTTGTAGAAATTTTCTGTTATCACTAGTGTTTTCTGTCGAGGGAATGACCAGTGGTATATCTCTAAGATTTTTACTCCCAGTAGTTCTATAGTAGAAAGTCTTCTCATCAAAGATTACATCCTTAGATACCATGTATTTTCTAGTAATAGGATGATATACCTTGAACCCATTTTGGGTATTGGAGTATCCTAGAAACACACACTATAGTGCCTTAGTGGACCACTTATTTTTTCTATGTACTGGATTATGTACATAAGCAACACATCCAAAGATTTTGACTGACAATCTGGTTTTGAGTTGAACTGCTGGGAAAAAAATTTTTCAAGTACACCTATAGGACTTTGAAGATCTAATGTTTGTGAGGGTAATTGGTTAATGAGGTGGACAGAAGTCATAATCGCAAAACCCCAAAGATTTGTTGGGGCATTAGCTTGGATTAGAAGGGTTCTTCCTTTGTCAACTATATCCCCAATTTTTCTTTCAGCAAGACCATTATGTTGAGGTGTATAAGGGCAAGATGTTTCTTGTTTAATTCCCTCAAATGCAAAAAAATTACTCAATTCATTGTTGAGGAAATCTCTCGCATTGTCAGTCCTTAAACCTTTGACATTCTCCCCAAAATTTTTTTTGATAAAAGTACATAGATTTTTAATGCTACTGGAGACTTCAGATTTATTTTTAAGATGGAATAACCAGGCTAAAGCGGCTATGGTCATCTGTACATACCAGAAAACATTTATTTCCTAGTATGTCAGTAGTAGGTGATGGTCCCCATACATCACAATGGAGTAATTGAAAAGGTTTCAAGGCTCGGTTATTACTGGAGGGATATGTAGTATGTTTAAATTTCCCGAGTTGACACACATTACAGATAAAATCATTAATTTGGAAATGCTTAAACAGATGTGGGTACATTTGTTTGAGGGTATGAAATGAGGGATGACCCATCCCTTGATGGATCTCCAAAATGGTTTCCTTGGGTGTTGCCTTCCCTATAGCCACTGGAGATCCAGCTCCTATCATGGCATTCGAACTTCCTCAAGGTAGATAGTAGAGACCATGTTGGACTTTAGCTAGTCCAATCCTCCACCCGCCCACCTTGTGACAGAGATAAGCATCAATATCGTAAAATAGGATGTTATATTCCCTCAATTTTTGCAAGTCGTTGAACAGATATAAGACTCACAAATAATTTAGGAACATGTAGTACATGGGATATCTGTCCAAGGTGTAATATGTTCAGTTTTCCAATGCTACTACTGTAGTGTGCCATCGGCTGTCTGAACATGCTTTCCTGGAGCAATCTCTTCATATGGCTCAAAGAGATCAGTCAATGTCATCATATGATCAGTTGCTCCAGAGTCTAATATCCATGCATTTGAAACATTATTTGTAAACATGGATAGGTTGGTGAGAAGTTCACTTTTACTTGAATTAGCCAAGGAGGTTGACCCAATAACTGCGCCGGATGCGTTGATCATCAATCTCAGATTTTGGAGTTCCTGCATCATCTTTTGGAAATCCAGTGTCGATGGGATACCTTCAATGCTAGGATTAGATGCTCCACCTTGCTATGAACGTGTTAGATGAGCTCTAACAACGTGAGGGGGTCTTAGTTCTGGATGGAGCTACCAGCACTTGTCCTTAATGTGTCCCACCCATTTGCAATAGTGACACACAAGATCCTCTCTGTTGACCCATTCTTGATCATTTCTCTTTTAATGAGAGATCTGAATTTGACCAATGTTTGATTTCCCTTTAGCCACATAAGTGTGTCCTTCAATAACTCCTTTTAGAGCTTCAAGATGACTTTCTTATTGCATGACTTTAGTCACTGCTTCATCAAAGGTTGGCTCTTCATCTCTATTAAAAAGTTGGCTTCTAAAAATTTCAAATTCAAGTCTCAACCCTTGAAGAAACTTGTAGAGCCGGTTGGTAGCTTCCCTTGCTCTGGCAATAGGATCCGTGGAGATCAGGTAATAGTGATCAAGCTCAGCATGTATATCTCTCAACTCATTAGAGTGTGTGATGACATCTTTTTCCCCTTGCTTGAGAGTATAGGAGTTGATGATTAGATCGATAATTTTAGCCTTATTACCTCTCTTGGAGTGGCTTCTCCTGATAGCCTCCCAGAGCTGTTTGGAGGTATCATAAGAAGCATATCAAGCCATCTGTTATGAAGCAATAGAGTCTAACAACCATGCAAAGACAAACTCCTCCTCCATAACCCATTTCTGAAAGTCTGTGTGATGTTCAGGTGGACCTTCTACAAAGAGATGATGGATAAGCTTCCTTGGCTTCAATACTGCTTGGATGGTTCTCTCCCATAAAATGAGATTGCTTACATTGAAAATGTTGCATTTTGCAACCACTGGAAGATGGGTGAGCCATCGATCAGTAGAAACAAAAAAATTTCTTGCTGATGATGTCACTTGACTGGATGAATGTGATGCTTCCTTTTCACAAGGATTCTTTGATACTACTTCTTTTGTCATTGAAAAGAAATTGCTGCTCTGGATGCCCTAAGATTCTTCCCATTGGGTGAACTTGAGATCTCTAGATCAAATCTCTAGATCATCAATTCTCAGAAACCTGGCTCTAATACCATGTAAAACTTCATGTAGAGAGAATAAGGGTAGAGATAGGAAGTGAGTGTTAATGGTTTAAACCAAAAAATGTAATTTCATTTCTCAATCATATGTTCTATCTATACAATCAAGCTTAAAGCAATTTAAAAACTAGCTGTTGTAACGGCTAGTTTTCTAGCCGTTACAACATCTTAACAGATCGGGTAAATTTTACATTAAAAGAAGGCCCATTAGCCCATTAGCAGATAACCATTTATGTTGAAGATTTTATTTGAAACCTTCAAAAGAAATTTGATCATACTTTCTTGATATCTTTCTATGATGTACATCATAATCTTCCACTAATTGTGTGTTTCATTAATAAAGCTAACTCTAATGAAATAACATCAAGGAGTTTCATGAATTTACATTCAAGTAGATTATAAGAAATCTACATGGAGGGCTAGAGGAGGTGGCCTAAGAAAATCTGAAAATCAAGAGAAGATTTAAGATCTAAATAGCATTAAAGTCTTGAAGGTAAGAGGCATAGGAGAAATGAGGAAGTGAAAGGGCACGCAAAATGTAATTCACATAAACTATGAATGGCGATGGGGGATTGCAATTTGCATGGTTCCCGTTTTCATCTTGGCAATTGTGATAGTTGATCTCTAGATTGACGATATCCAACAATTGACAATCACCGAGATGAAGAAGCTTGAATTGTTGATAATCAGGATTATATTGTCCAAGGATCTTGATTGCCATTCCCTACATGTAGACAATTGACAATCCAGCCACTCAAGAAGCGACCCTTGTAGGGCCTAGCCCCTAACGAGCTGAAGGACATAATCGCTCTTTTTTTTCTCAATGACTCTACTTGAAGCATTGTTGATCACAAAGCCTTCAAGTGCTATGGGCATATGCTATGTAGTTAGAAGGAGATCTGATGTAACACAGCATATGCCAGAATTAATCTGGCTGGAGCTACGTTGCCAAGGAGTTACCTGGGCGTCTCTATGCCGTGTGATATGAGATTGATAATGCAGTTTTTATGAGAAAAATCCAACAAAAGACGTACGTAAGCCATGCTGCCGACTAGGGGCATCTGTCCGTGTCCTCTGTGAGCACAGAACTGGAGATGTGTCAAGCACCCCAGTGACCCGATAGTTCAGTGAGCGAGAGAGAGAGAGAGAGAAGGAGATAGACGGCGTTGCGGTTCCCACAACCAGGGGGCGCTCCACACTTGACAACGTACGGGATCGAGTCCGAACCAGGCTGGACCTACCCCTCAATCCAACAAGTTCTAACCTATGATAGCTAGCCCCGACGGAGGAGCAGTCGACGAAGGCATTGTGAAAGTTAATAATACTCAAAGGGGAGGGGTAGAGGGAGAGACCTGCGAGAAGAGTTCCGAGAGGTGACGGTGGAGCCGGGGCGTCCAGCCATTAGCAGGGCTGTCCAGAGAGTCTCGGTGAAGACGTAGAGCAGTCGTCGTGCAATGGCCGGCTCACGAGCGCCGGTCCTCAAAGGAGACGATGACAAGAACCTTAGTGGCAGCTCCGGTCGTGACCGGAGCATTCCTTTTTTTTACCGGCAAGTCGTACTCCCGAGGACGGGGTGGAGGGTGAGAGGGATCGTCCTACCCACGGAGTTGACGAGGGCTGTTTTGGCGATGAGCCGCGATCGACTCGGAGTATTCCGCTGGCCTTTGGCTTCTGTCAGTCGGAATACGCGAAATAAACTAAGCCGAGAAGATCCCCACTGACCGGGGAGGAGGGAAAACCCCGCGAGAGAAAAGATTAACTGAAACTCATTCGTTACTTGATTCCTGTCCTTGAAATTGTGACCTCCTTCCCTTACTTATAGGCAGAGGGGAAATTGGTCCACCCTAGTGGGACTGAAACAAACGGTTGAAACGACGTGGGCAGTCCGAAATACGTGGCCTGCCCGAAAGCGCAAAAGAACAAAAAGAAAAAAACGCAAGCATTTCTCCCAAGTTGAGAAATGGGAACAAACCGGGGATCCCCGTCATGCTGGATACTTGAAATCCGGCTCTCTCGTGTCGGCGCGTGCTTCACGCCGCGCCTGTAGACGTACACTGATTCGGTCTTCAGGAAACGGCGTCGGGTCGTCAGGATGGTCCCCCATCAAGATCCCTTGACTGCAAGGGTGATGTAGGTAGGAACCATAAAGATCCACCAATGAATGAAGGAGACTATGGTGAAGATGTTCATGAAAGCGATTCATGTGATGTTTACCGAAGAAGCATGAGCCACACAAAAACATGTGCAACTTTTTGGCTGTTATACTACACTAGGTCAACGCCAACTCGGAGTACCACGAGATTTTGGCAATTTACAAGCTCATGTGAAAGCACGATGGGGAGAATATGGAGGATGCACTCCTAAAAATCATTGATGATTTGTTAATGTTGCATAAAAAGGTTAGTGTCGAAAATAACCAATTTATCAAATAATTTTTTATCACCTCGAAATGTTGTTGTCATTGCATGTTTCTACGGTGGCAATTGACAACTCCTCTAGCAATAAGAGGATGATTGCTGTTGTGGCAAACAAATTCCAATGGAAAAAAGGAACATCAATACAAAGCAACATTTGGCATGCAACGCTCATATTTTTAAGCTTTTTGTTCAAGTCATTAAGAGCTTTTCTATCCTTGCAATAGTGCCACCCATAAAAGAGGAATGCAACAAGAAGCTCACAACTATTGACTATGCTAGTGATCTAAATGTCAAAGAAGATGTTGATTGATAACACGCAATTTATGCATGCAATTATATGACTATGAACGCAAATTAATGCATAAAGCATTCCATTTTGATGCATGTTATCATACTTTGAGTACATTTCTATCATTTTATGCAATTTTAAGTTATAATCTCAAAATGCACTATTTTAGGGATAATTATGCATAATTAAGAGTATATTTTAGAATAGATTATTCCTATCTAAATGTGAGATCATAATTAGGTTTTAATGTTAAATAATAAGAGAAAATGTTTATATGCACTCATTTATTTTTCTAAGTTTTGTTTTTCAAGAAGAAATGAGTATATTTTTGAAATAATAATGTATTCTCTTGTTATTTAAATATTTTGACTTTTAATAATGATAGATAATTGAATTTCTGATCCAATGAAACAAATTTGGATTAATTTGGAGTTGTATTTTGAAATTTATGAAATTTCTAATTTTTAGGGATTTTTTCTGAATTTTTCAAGATTTTTTGGAATTAAAAATCGAATTTTCTAATTAATAATCAATTTTTCTGATTATTTTAAGTGCTCAGGTGACGTGGCGTGATCTGGAGCGTCCGATCGCGTTGCAGCATGCAAAGCGTCCGATCGCGTGAAGAATCATGACCGTTGATGGTCACTTAAGGCGAGGGACGTGGCGCATCCTGATTCGTCGGGGAATAATTCTTAAAATGATTTAATCTCAGCCGTTGATCAAAAGAGTTATAACGGCTGAGATTAAAACTGACAAAAACGTATCCAAAGCGTTAGATCAAGATCCAACGGATGGCATTTCGCACATTACTTCTAAAGCGCGTGACATGGCGAAATCTCGGGCGTCCATCTCTGATCCAATGGCCACGACTTAACCGTAACGATTCGCATTGATGCGTTTCATCAGAGCCGTTGATCGAAGATCAAGCGTTTCATCGTACGGTTATGCCCAAATTGGCTATAAATTAAGATGCTCTTTGACATTGTAATGCATTCTTGGCTGATTTCAAGCAATTGAACTGTCTAGACACCACCATCCTTGAATATCTTGCTTTCAATCGCTTCTAGACTCATTTTTGCATCCACATAGTGGTTGAAAGTAAGATTTTATCGATCGAATAGGGAGAATTCGCCTCTTGAACACCGAAGATCGTTTTCAAAAATCGCGGAATGAAAAGCCTTGAATCCGGCGATTAATTGGATCATTTCGATCGCTATCTCTGGTTAGATTATGTGTTTTTCTCCTAATCTTTCATCATGTCTCATTCATTTGTAATTTAGGATCGTTAATTTAGTTAATTTAGTCTTTTATTTCAGATTTCTCTCTCCTCGCGTTCAGAAATTTCTCTCTAATTCGCTCTTTGATTTCTCCGCGAATCTTGATCCAAATCTAGTGATTTTTGATTCCGTGGATTCGTCTGTGAGTTCTCTTTCCGAAAACATCAATTTTCCTAATTTCTCACCTCAATTCATCGTCCGATTTGATTGAATTTCAAAAGATCTCTCAAAAATTTCTTATTACTTCGTGGATTTGACCCTTATTCACTACTATACTATTCAATTCGTGATTAAATCATAAAATTGATGAGTTTGGCTTTATTTTTTACACAAATCGGTGTGCAATTAATGACCACATCGATTCGTTCCGTCATTGATGTTGAAGCTTTAACATCTGCTCAAGCACATCTACAACATGTCTCATTGGGTGAGGTGGTAACAAAAGTAAGGATGTTGGTTCATGCCATTCACTATGACATCAAATGATGTTTAGCAATACATAAAGTTGTATATTGAGTTGAAGATGATGGACAATAACCTGCTCTAATTGGACTGCCCAATGTCGTGAAACAACCTTGTGACATGCTTCAGGTTGCTATTCCAAAGGAGACCATCCTCGACGAGGGAATACAAACATCAAGAAAAAAGGGAGGGAGACAAAGCTATCAAAAGACAAGTCAGAATGAGTTGCTTTGGATATTTACCGAGAACTTTGAGCCGTTCTCCTTCTCTGCTTAGCATGTTTGTCAGAATGAGGCCCTAACAACCACCAATGTGTTCTTCATAGTGTAGGTATGACAAGCTTTCCTCGTTTCCTCCCTTTCTAATTCTCCTTTTTCTAATAGTCTCGTGGCCTATTTTTCACATATCTTGCAGAAACTCAATGCTCACATGGCCAAAGTGGTTGACTACATTGATGCTTTAACACTTTTTATGGTAGTAAAGAAGTTGGGAATAGAGAAAAAGCTATTGATGGGCATTGCATGCAGAGCGATGAAGAAGAATATGGACACATATCAAAATATTTTCTAAAAGAATTAGGCTATCATGATGGCAGCTTTATGGATTTATATTAGAAGGGTTTAATCTCAATGAGGAGAAACAATAAAGGCAACAGAGTATGCTACAAGCCTCCTACCTCCTCCGCTACCACCTTTGTCAAAAACACTATCACATGCTAATCCTAGTGGCTCTACTACGATGAAAGAATGCTTGAAAGTGGGTAGAAAAGAAGAAGGATGAATGTGTGCAATCCCCATTGCTGCCACCGGAGAAGCTGGACAAGTATATGGAGGATGTATTGAAGGACAAGATGGGCCATATGCTTGTTTGGTGGGCTAGTGATGGTAGCACTACATATCATGAACTTGCCCCCCATTGTATGAGAGCTCCTAGAAGTTTGTGCGATTAGTGCATCATCAAAGTGCGTGTTCTTGGCTAGTTGAGTGGTTGTCACATACAAGCAAGCATGTCGCATGAAAAAAGCATCGAAATGTTGGTACCTTCAAGAGCTGGTTCAGGGGGAAAAAAACAAGAACATACACATACATAGAAATGCCACTAATTAAAAGGTAAGAAAGTCCTTTCATTCTTATATTTCATTAAATCTTTGACTAGATGTAGTTTTCATGGTGTAAGATCTAGGGCACGTGCACTCGGGTGTCATGGGTTCATGGGCAATCCTTTTTGTATCAAAGTCGAAGAAAGTCAAAAAACTACTTTATTTAGTGGGCGACTATTTAATTCTTACATCATAGTTTTCATCATCAATTTAATTTTTTACTTCATTCACAACTGTTAAATTTATTTTTTATTTTTAAACATTATCTTTTATCTATATTGTTATTAGATGTCCCTGAATGGCATCTAGTATCCTTAATGTCATATAGTACCCTTGATTTCATCTAGTAACCTTAATGATATCTAGTAACCTTAACATCACCCAATATTTGCATGGTGTACCCTAGATTGCCTAGAATGCAAACCATTATCAACTGGTTGAGCATGGTGAAAGGGACAATTTTAATTAATCCGTGCTTAAAACGCCACTCCTTTGCCAGAAGGTACACCTTTCCTTGATGGAAATTGGTGCAGAGAGGGAGAGAGGTAAAAGGAAAAGGCATGTTTTCATTTAATGCTTAGGTAGTATTTATACAGTTTGTATTTGACCACGGTCAACTTCTAACGGTAACTAGCGATAGGTAAATATGCAAATAAAAAGGGTAGAAATACAATTTTGGTAAATTAAGAGGTAAAGCGGTAATGACTCCATTTTCTCAACAATCTGGTCACTATTTGATTGGGTAAAATCCCTTGGAAAGTGATAATTTGTGCTAGCAATTTCCTTGACAACTGCTACAAAGAGGGAGGGGTGGACATCATGTTTTCTTCATATGTTCAATCTTCTTGTAAACATTCATCTAGCATTTTTGTAGAGGGCATTGTCATCATCAATGCCTCTGATGACATCAATTATCATCACCCACAAGCCAAATTATTCGTATCAAAAGGAGTATCCTATGTAGGAAACATATGATCCCCTGAATGTACAAGACAAATCAAATGTCAGAATAAGAACATCCCCATTGATTGAGAGTGCCCCATGCAGGATATGCCTGCAATTAGGAGCGCCGACATGCAGGTGACAGCTCTGGCACATGAGCATGTGTGTCCAGAAGACCAAGAGCAGCCACATGCATGAGATGATTACATGCAGAGTCGCTGCATGTAGAAAACGACCCTGACGAAGGAAAACATGCAGCCAGAGCAGTCATCTGCATGTAGGTGCTCCTACTTGTGGGCGTATCATGCATCGGGTACTCTCAATCAATGTGGATGTTATTGTTCCAACAGTTTGTCTTGTAAATTTGATACTTTTCCTATCTTCTAGTTTTCACAGATAAAATTATAAATAACCACACTTCAACATCAACATCAATTATGAATGTGAAGCCCAATAAGGCCCATCACATCTCTATCTTTACCTTCTCTCACTTATGTAACCCTATATAAAGTCTCTCCTTGCCCTATCTTAATGGATGTTCTCATTCTATCTTCTAACCTTTTCACTGTAAACATCAAATACTTCAAGATTCCATGTTGAGTCATATATTTGTATACATTTAAAGCAAGCCGTGCACCCAGGGGTACACACATTTCTTCATTTCAAGTATCCATGTTTAGAGTGAGAGTCATGAGGAAGAGATGATATAAACTTCGAAGGAATGAAATTATTCCAAAGTCCACGTCGATTCTCACAATATCATGCAACTCAACAAAGATGAGCATTCAATGGAGGTAGAGAGATCTACCTTGAAGGATAAACACCTCACCTGCAACTACTCAATAGGACTTGCCACAGTGTATCAAGCTGCCTGCTCCGAGGAACAACCCAAAAATTGCAGCACTCCCCAGAGTCGTCTGCCCTATATACCTGATCTTCAACAGCCCTGGGACCTTCAAAAGCATACCAATTTTTAAATTTTTTATGTATAATAACAAGTAATATAATTTTATGTCTAATCAAACTCAGTAAAACTTCAAACCCATGTAGGAAAATCAGGAAATTCGACGATTCTAGTTAATTATTCAATCCAAAGTTGAGGGTAATATTTAGTGGATGGGTGTAGTGAACGATTCTAGTTAATTATTCAAGCCAAAGATTTCTTTTTTTTTTGGTGGGACGGGGAGAGAGAGAGAGAGAGAGAGAGAGATAAGATATCTTTGAAGAAAATTCCAATGCGCCACAGCCACAATGCCCAAATTTCACACCACAATAACTATCTCATCACTATTGACATCCTTTCACAACAGCAGAGAAAGGAAAAAACAATCGTGCACCCTAAATGAATTCTTCTCAGGGGTAACAAAGGGTACTGGAGTATAAAAGACCTAGTGGAGTGAGAATTGCAGCATGCATCCGGAAGTAGTTCCAAGGTATAGGTTGTAAAATTCCTGTCCTGGGAGTTGTAAAAACTACAATCTTCCACCCTTTAGGATGTCTAAAAAACAGAATAGGTGGAGAAGACAAAGGGGCATAGCTCTCATGGGAGAGTCTCTCATTTTTAGAGTCATAAGTTGGCCAAATATAATGGGCCCAATAAGGAGCACAAGAAAGAGTCCAATAAACACGCAATAAATAAATGTTCACATAACATTGTTTGGAGAAAATAAATCATAAAAATTCCTTTTCCACCCACAAATATAGTGCTACATAGAGAACAGATTTCTGAAAAGGCTTTTTACTAGAACCCTATTTTAAAATGGACCGGTGGCCCATGGCATACTCTCCAATATCTACCCATGTATCAGCACTGAGACTCTAATGGTTTTAGTTGGGCTCCAGGGTTAGAGAACCCTAGTTCGCTTCATTTTTTCTGTGCCGATTTGCTTGAATCTCTGGCTCTAAAACCCATCAATACATTCTATAGTTTCTTCTATCAGTAACTCTGTACGCAGGTTCGCAGGTAGTCAACTACCAATTAGTCCAAACTTATGTTAGGACTTAAATGTGAAGTTTGACTAAGAAACCGTTTGCTCCTTTCTGATTCTCTGAGAACCCTTAAACCCTAGCTCTGCCAATAATTTTTTCTAGGAGGAAGGAGATTGATGCTACTTGTAAAGACCACATGCACATTTATAAGAGATATGCTACCTCATGATGAAAAAAATGACATAAACATAAAAAACTTTAATGGGATTCATGATAGAAAGTTGTTTATAGGACTGCATCGAAAGGCAGAAATTATAAGTCATTTAAAAGTACCTTATATCTTACTGCTTCATAAGTCCCATAAACAGCACCTAAAACCAAACAAATAACCAATCTCGAAATTAGTATCTGGAAATCCATCACAAAAACAAAATAGAGATGGCATGATTACCCCCTCGATTATCTAAATTAAGTTTCACTCAACAGGGAAATGATCTTCAAACGAGAAATAAAGCAAAGATATCCACAAAAAGACGACGTCAAATGAAAATCCCATTTGAAGTTCCATCTTCATATCGAACTGGAAAAAATAGACAAATTAGGATACCTATCCGCGCGGATTATCGTGCGACTCATCATTCAATTTTCCCTTTCAATTTTCGCGGATTATCGCGTGGAAAGTGATTGAGAGAATATGTCGGAAGATTTCTAGGGTTTTAAAAACACGAGACAAATGAGAAAGATCAGGGTTTATAGAATGACGCAAAAAGGAATCAAAACCGACCGACGGCACCGCCGATAGCGCCGCCAACTGCGGCGCCGGCAGTTACGCGTGCCAGGCAGCTGTCTCTCGCCATTACCCGAATTTTCCGCTCTTCCTATGGGAGATTCTTCGTCTCGCCTTGGAAATCCCGGGAACTGATCTGTTTATGAGTTTTTAGGCTACGGGTTTTAGAAATAAAAAATATATATGGAATCCCATATTCTGTTAAAAAGGTAATTAATATAAAATAATTCCTGATCGGACCGACGATCCGATCATAAGCTGTGTCGATCTAATCGATCTTTCTTCCCTTCCGCTCCTCCCTCTCGATCCAAACTTATCTATGGGCATAAAGATCTATCTTTGTGTTGGTCAATCCCCTCAATCAGTCAAGTGGGTAGGATCATCAATTGGATCAAGGGCCTTGATCACAACTTTGATCAAATCAATTATCAGATCAAGATCTCTCGATCCAATCGATAGCGTGATCATTGATCCGATCAATAATCAAGATCGAGGACCAAGCTCTTCGCCTCGATTGATACCTCAACGCTCGACACTTGCTATGGCAGATTGACGATTGGATCAAGGATTTGATCGCTTCAATCCAATGTAATCTTCTCAATCTAATAATTGATCGTCGTTCCCTATCCAAGACTTTCCTCCCTTTTCAATGGTCTTTGATTTTGATGTCTCACAATTTCTTCTTCATAAAGCTATTACTTTATTTTATTTTACTCTATTTTTCAAAATCTATTGAAAATTGATATTAAGTTTATCTTTATATTTTCTACTAAGTTATGGACTATTGAATCTAATGCAATTTTCAATTTTCATGAATCAAATGCAATAGCTGCTCATTGACATCATCAGAAAAAAAATTTCAGGTATCTTTCTATATGATTTTGAATTAGTACCTATAATATTTTAAGCCCAATTATTGTGAACCGATACCTACAACTTTTTTCTTCTATAATAAATAGTTCACATTGCTTTCACACAATATGAAATATATATTTTCCTTCTGACTAAGTTTTCTAGTTCAGGTATTTTTGGAATCACCAATACATGGTTTATTGTTGATATTGGCCAATTTGTACCACTTGGTGGACTTGCCTAGTAAACACTCATGCATTATTCTTCATTACTAAAAAATAATTTTTTTTAATCTCACCAATAATTATTTATATTCAATTTATGGATGAACATGTCATAGAAAATGACAGGAACATGATGGAGGTTACGATTAAAGTCAAGGTCAAGGCTTTGACTTGACCCACAATGTAAATTTTGATCCCTGATTGGTTGCTGGTTTAATTGTTGATCACAATTTATTTAGGGATTTAACGATTTAGATTATTTGTCAAGTTAATAAATCAATCTTTGACTTGGCAATCGATTAGTCCAAATTTCACTTCACTAGTGACAACCAAATCACAATAGATAATTAAATTAAAATTGTGCGATCAATGAATGAGATTATTGAATGGAGATCCGACCTAATTTGATAGGATTATCATCATTGACACTTATTATCTTACTAGCTTGATTGCAAAATTGTACTTAACTTTGCCTAGAATTAGTACCTCTTAACGTGGGTCCTCAATTCAATCTAGAAATCAGATCAAACAATCCAAGGTCTACTTTTCACCCTTATCTCTTAGTTATCTCTCCTCTCTCTATAGTTTTCATCTTTATAGTCTATGATCATGGAACTTCAAACTATTGAAGCTCAAATATGATAAGACATCCACGAAAGGGTTTGTGCAGTGAAGATGGGATTATTAGTTCTTGGTACTAGGATAAGACATATTCTAAAAAACAATGCAATCAAGTCCTTGGCTAAGACAAAGAGAAACATTATAAAAATACTTTCAAAAGGGGCTTTTTGATTGCACTAGTTCCAAGTGGAATGATTGACTAGGGTTTGGTAGTTGATCACTGGTAACATGTTAATTATTACATGAATATCATTTTTTTAATATTAAAGTGATAAAAATGTAAAATATCATAGTTCAAATAATTAATTTCAATTTTTAATATGTCTATTTTTTAAATATTTTTTGACTGCACTAGTTCTAAGTGGATCTGATGCTCAATAGGCTCTCAAAATTTTGACCAAAACATCAAATAGAAAAGGAGACATTGAATTAGACATTTAAAACATTGAAGCTCCAAAAATTGATGATCCTATCATCTAGTATAGAGTAAAATCCATACGTACATGATTCATTGAAGGAGTTCTTGAAGCTTATTCAAGTGCCCAGTGATAACATGCTAAATAGACATGATAAGACATGATTATTTATGCATATTAAGGCATAAAAGATTCCATTACTATGCATGTTATCATATTTATGAGAGTTTATCTATCATTCTATGAAAAAATCATTATAATTTTAAAATACATTAATTTAAGGTTAATTATGATGAATTAAAGATAAATAATTTGATAATCCATCTTTACTTGAGATTAGAATTAGTTTTTAAAGTTAAATAATGAGAGAAATCACTTTATATACACTCATTTAATTTTCTAAGTTTTAAAATCTTAAAGAAATGAGTGTATTTTTTAAATAGAAATTAAATCTCTTGTTATTTATTAAATTTGATTTTTTTAGAATTATAGATAATTTAATTTCTGATCAAATGAAACAAATTTGGATTAATTTGGAGTTATATTTTGAAAGTTATGAATTTTCTAATTTTTAGGGAATTTTCAGATTTTTTATGAATTTTTTTAATGAATTTCTCAAGATTTTTATGAATTAAAATAAAAATTTCTAATTAAAAATCGATTTTTGGATTTTTATAAGCTTGCAGGTGACATGGCACAATCTGAAGCGTTCGATCAAATCGCGATTGACGATCAAAAGGGGAGGTGACGTGGCAGCATGTGGAGCGTCACTTAAGGCGAGGGGTACGTGGCGCAATCTGATTCGTCGAAGAATAGTTTTAAAATGATTTAATCTCAGCCATTGATCTAAAGAGTTATAACGACTGTGATTAAAACCGACGGAAATGCATCTGAGCGTCCGATCAAGATATAACGGGGGGTGTTTGATGCATTATTTATAATGTGTGCGACGTGGCATCATCTCGGCGGTCCATCTGCGATCCAACGGCCACGACTTAATCGTAACGATTCACATCCGAGTGTTTCATCAGAGCCGTTGATCAAAGATTAAATGTCTATCAGACGGTTACGCCCAATTTGTCCTATAAATTGAGATGTTCTTTGACATTGTAAAGCATTCCATGGCAACTCGAGTAAATCGAATTGTTTAGACACCAAATCCCATGAATCTCTTGCTTCCAATTGCTTCTAGACTCATTTCCACGTCCACAGAGTGCTTGAGAGTGAGATTTTTTTGAGAGAAGAGGAAGAAATCAATGCTTGAACATCAACGATTGCGATTTCTGAATTTTGATGAAGAGCCTTGAATCCGGCGAGTAATTGGATCAATTCAAGCGCAATCTTGGGTTAGGGATCGTGTTTTATCCTAATATTTCTTCTTATAGATTTAGATTTCATTTTCGAATCGTAATTTGAGTAAATTTTAATTTCAATTTCGGCTTTTTCTGAATTTCAATTTCAGAAATTTCTCTCTTGTTCATTCGATGATTTCTCTGCGAATCTTAATCCAAATTCAGTGATTTTTGATTCCGTGGATTCGTCTTCGAGTCTTCTTTCCAAAAATACCTAATTTCCTAATTTCTATTCACATTTTATCATCCGATTTGATCAAATTCAAAAAGATCCCTTGATATTACCGTAATTTTATGTGGATTCGACCCTTATTTACCACTATACCCTTTAATTCGTGTTTATTTCCTAAAATTAGTGAGTTTGATATTTATTTTGACTCTTGAATGTATATTTTCAATGATCTC
The DNA here is from genome assembly GCA_024174645.1 of Lemna minuta. Lineage (NCBI taxonomy): Eukaryota > Viridiplantae > Streptophyta > Magnoliopsida > Alismatales > Araceae > Lemna > Lemna minuta. The sequence continues at coordinate 9,607,191 of CM044111.1, forward strand.
GCGGTCTTGATTCATCACCCAGCCTCTAGTGATATCCACAAAATTGATGGACGATTGGATCTCCTTTACAAAGCTTTTTGATAACATGCAATTTACACATGAATTTACATGATTATTAATACAAATTAAGGCAGTAGTTGTTCCATTTGTATGCATATTATCATGTTTTAAGTGCATATAAATCATTTTATGTAATTTTAGGTTATGATATAAAATAGAGCATTTTAGGATAATTATGCATAATTCTATGAATCTAATTGTAATCCCATTTTGTATTTGATATCATAATTGTATTTTTAAGAATTAATGACAAGAGAAAATATTTGTATTTACACATGTATTTTTATAAATTTATTTTATACGATGAATGAGTATATTTTTAAAATTAAAATTAATTCTCTTTTTATTTTAATATTTTGAGTTTTTATAGTGACAGATAATTCAATTTATGATGCAACAAAATAAATTTGAATTTTCCAATTTTTAGGAATTTTCTAGAATTTTTATGAATTTATTTAAATCTATTTTTGATTTTTTAAATAATTTGAAATAATTAGAAAATGTTTTAAACTGCGCGCTGACGTGGCAAAGCGTCGCCACATGGCGACATGTGTATGCGTGTGTGCATGACACTTGTGCGTATGCGCACATGTGCGCGAGAGATAAATAAATGGGTTAGAGCATCCGTCAAGGATTTAAGCTAACCCATTATTCTCTCCTACCTTATACGTGATAAAACCTTATAAATTATTCCGTGCAGGACTATTTTTATTTCATTATGTTTTAGGTGACGTGGCGCAGTGTGAGATGTCTGATTGCGTGATTAAATCGAGTACGTCGGATGTCACTTACGTCGGGGGTACATGGCGGAATCCGATTAGATAACGATTCGATCAAATGACGTCTAATCTCTGCCGTTCATCTTAGAGTTATAACAGTCAAGATTAAATGCACCCGATGGACACGTGGATTCATCGCGATCGTCCGATGAAGATCAAACGAATAAAATCAAGCAACACCTTCTCTTCACGCATGACATGGCAAAATCTGGACACTTCATCTTCGATCGGACTGACGGTGTGTGCGTGACACGTATACGCGTGTGCGCGTTTGTGCGCGCACGTGTACGCGAGAGATTAATAAATGGGTTAGAACATCCATTAAGGATTTAAGCTATCTCATTATTCTCTCCTACCTTATATATGCGATAAAACCTTATAAATTATTACGTGCGGGACTATTTTTATTTCATTATGTTTTAGGTGACGTGGCACAGTGTGAGATGTCTGATCGCGCGATTAAATCGCATACATCGGATGTCACTTACTTTCAAGGGATTCCCAGCACAAAATCCATGGAAATATCAGTCCAGGGATGTTCAGGAATAAGGAGGGGAGTATAGAGTTCAGTGTTCTAACTCTATCCCTTGCTTGCATGGGAAATCTAACATCTTTTCACAAAGTTCTCCACATCTTTCTTGAGTTGGGGCCAAAAACCATAAAGAGTGTTTTGTCTCGCCCAAAGTGCCCACTGAGGCCACTGGAATGCAGTTCTCTAATCAATTTCTCCCTTAATAAGGTTTTTGGGATGCACAATTGATTCCCCCGAAACAGAAAATCATCATGCAAGTGAAGACCACTTTTACCATGTCCAGAATGGCACAACTCCCAAATCTCTGCAAAATCTCTGTCCTTATGATAGAACTCCTTGAAATAGTCAAAACCAAATACGTCAGCACAAATATTGATGAGACATGCAGCTTTGCGGCTTAATGCATCAGCAACGCGATTAAGTTTTCCTAACTTGTGCTTGATGGAGAATGTAAACCGCTAGATGAACGATATCCAACGTGCATGCATTCGATTTATCATTGTTTGATGATCGACTGATTTCAAAGCTTGATGGTCAGTATAGAGTATAAACTCCCTCTAAATCAGATAGTGCTCCCATGTATGAAGAGGTCAAACAATTGCATAGAATTCCAATTCATAGGTTTTCCACTTCTTTTGTGGTTCTGACAATTTTTCGCTGTAAAATGCCACTGGACGTCCTTCTTGAGAAAGTACGACACCGATTCCAGATATAGAAGCATCACATTCAACCTGAAATAATTTTTTGAAATCAAGTAATGCTAAACACAAGGATAGAGGTCAGTGACAGAACGAATCGATGCGGTCGTTAATTGCACACCGATTCGTGTAAAAAATAATACCAAACTCACCAATTTTATGAAATTAATACGAATTAAGGAGTATAATGGTGAATAAGGGTTGAATCCACGGAGAAATAAGGGATTTTTGAGAGATCTTTTTGAATTGGATCAAATCGGACAATGAATTGAGGTGAGAATTTAGGGAAATTGATAGATTTAGAAAGAGAACTTAAAGACAAATCCACAGAATAAAAAATCACTTGATTTGGGATCAAGATTCGCAGAGAAATTGATGAGCGAATTAGAGAGAAATTTCTGAATGCAGATTAAGAGAAATCCGAAATTAAAAACTACATTAACTAAATCTACGATCCTAAATTATAAATTAATGATACATGACAAAAGATTAGGAGGAAAACACATAATCTAACCCGAGATAGTGATCGAAATGATCCAATTAATCGCCGGATTCATGGATTTTCATTTTGCGATTTTGAAAATGATCTTCGATGTTTAAGAGGCAAATTCTCCCTATTCGATCGACGAAATCTCGCTTCCAACCACTCCGCCGACGCGGAAATGAGTCTAGAAGCAATTGGAAGCAAGAGATTCAAAGATGATGGTGTCTAGACAGTTTAATTGCTCGGAATCATTTAAGAATGCATTACAATGTCGAAGAATATCTCAATTTATAGCCAAGTTGGGCGTAACCGTCCGATGAAAACGTTTCATCTTCAATCAATGGCTCTGATGAAACGCATCAATGCGAATCGTTACGGTTAGATCGTGGCTGTTGGATCGGAGATGGACTACCGAGATTTTGCCACGTTGCGAGCGTTAAAAGTAACGCACGAAATGACATCCGTTAGATCTTGATCTAATGCTTCGGATGCATTTTTCGTCGATTTTAATTTCAGGGGTTATAACTCCTTTAATCAATGGCTGAGATTAAATCGCTTTAAAAATGATTCATCGATGAATAGAATTGCGCCATGTACCCCCCCACCCCCCCCCCCCGCCTTAAGTGACGATCGACGATCGCAATTTGAATCACACGATCAGATGCTTCACGTGCTGCAATGTCATCTCCCGCTTTTGATTGTCAATCGCGATTGATCGGACACTCCAGATTGCGCCACGTCACCCGCGCACTTATAAAAATCCAAAAAATAATTTTTAATTAGAAAATTTGATTTTTAATTCCAAAAAATTGATTTTTAATTAGAACAATTGATTTTTAATTCCAAAAAATCCTAAAAATTCAAAAAATTCATAAAAAATCTAGAAAAATTTCTATAAAAAATAAAAATTCATAAATTTTAAAATATTACTTCAAATTAATACAAATTTGTTTCATTAGATCAGAAATTAAATTATCTATCATTATAAAAAGTCAAAAATATTTAAATAACAAGAGAATAAATGATCATTTAAAAAATATACTCATTTCTTCTTGAAAAACAAAACTTCGAAAAATAAATGAGTGTATATAAACATTTTATCTTATTATTTAACATTAAAACCTAATTATAATCTCAAATTTAGGTGAGAATAATCTATTCTAAAATATATTCTTAATTATGCATAATTATCCCTAAAATAGTGCATTTTGAGATTATAACTTAAAATTGCATGAAATGATAGAAATGCACTCAAAGTATGATACCATGCATAAAAATAGAATGTTTTTATGCTTTAATTTGTATTAATAATCATATTTTTACATGTTAAGATTGTATGTTATTAGTCAGCTTATCCTTGATAAAGTTGAAGCTCTTCTCAGCCTTAGGCGTCCACAAAAAAATTTCCTTTTCTTATGCAATCACGCATTTGTGCAACTAGGGAGCTGAAGCTTATGATAAATCGATGATAGAATGAAGTCAAACCACGGAAACTATGCACCTCATGAACATATGTTGGAACATGCCAGTCCTTGATTACTTGTACTTTTGCGTCGTCCACTTTGATGCCTTTTGAGCTGACTATATAACCAAGAAACAAAACACTGTTGGTGAGGAATGAGCACTTCTTCAAGTTTATACGCATCTCATTGTCATGTAGAACCAACAAAGTAGCTCTCAAATGCTCCATATGCTCCTCTTCACTTCTGATGTATATCAATATGTCATCAAAATATACAACACAGTTCCCCAATAAGTGGCTTGAGTACTTGGTTCATAACTCTCATAAATGTGTTGGGGGCATTAGACAATCTGAAGGGCATCACCAGCCATTCATACATGCCGCTTTTTGTTTTGAATACTATTTTCCATTTGTCACTTGGGCAAATTCGAATTTGATGGTAGCCACTCTTTAGATCAATCTTTGAAAACATCTTAGAGCCGCTCAACATATCTAGTAAATCATCCAAATGTAGAATCGGGAGTCTATAGTTCACATTATTTTATTAATTGCCTGACTGTCCACAAACATCATCTAGCTTCCATCTTTCTTGGGAACAAGCAACACAAGAACAACACAAGGGCTCATGCTCCCCTTAATCAGACTGGTGGCGTACGACCCCTGTCGCCACCAAGGCATGACACCACGATGCCGGAGGAGCCGACACCCGCGCGCGTCCAGCCCCCTCGACAAGAAAAGATGAAGGATGCTGACTTCCGCTACACTGCGTGAGGACCTCGTCTCACCACGGTATGTCACACCCCAAGTTCGCGTGCGCGTGGACCTATCTGACTTATTTTGTTATTATGAACTTTCTTAGCCCTCACGTGTTTAAGCGTGCTTTTACTTATTTTCCTCTCTCTTTTAGACTTCCGGGTGGGCTATTCCCTTTTCGGGACCCTATTCGTGAAGCCCTTATTCTTTGTGAACCTCTTTATTTCTATAAGTATATTTAGGCTTTGGGTTGTGGGCCTCAAGTGGGCCCTTTCCCCTCACGGCCCATTTTGGGCTCTATAAGAGGGAAGGGACCCCCACACAAACCCTAGCCGTCATTTGAAGAAAGAAATGAGTGAACTCCCTCTCAAGTGGCTGCTCAAGGAAGATCAAGGAAGGAGACCTACCGCCGCCTCCTCTTGCCTCGATCCTGCTATCTCCATCGCCATTGTACCAATCGCCGCCGTTGCCCGAGCGCCGCCGCCGCCTCCTCTTGCCTCGATCCTGCTATCTCCATCGCCATTGTACCAATCGCCGCCGTTGCCCGAGCGCCGCCGCCGCCACTGCCAGTGCTGCTATCCCCATCCCCGATCCCTCTCCGCCCTTTCCGCTCTTGAGATTTCTCTCTCTCTCTCTCTCACCACGATCTCCCTGTTCTCCTCCCCTCACCCCTCAACTCTTCCTGGCGTGCAGACCCCCCCCCCCCCAATTCCAGGTTTTCCGTCGACGCTCGCCCCTCCCCGACTTGCCCCAATTTCTCTCTCCTCTGCCTCCCTCCCGACGTCGCCTTCCTTCTCCCGTCACCTGTTCCCCTAGCCCAAAATTTCATCGATCCTGCAAGTACCGATCCCCCCCAAAATTCTTGGCATTCCCTCCACCAAATGCCATCGCATTCGCTTATCCAAAATCCCGTTATCACTGCTGTACTCCTTCTCCATCGCCTCGATCGCAATCACGCGCGTTCCCTATTGAAATTCAAGCTCACACCATATATGATAATCCCCTGATATCCCTTCTCGTGACGCGGAATTCAATCTTCGTCCTAGCGAGTTCACCCCCCCTCCTTGAATTGCTGAATTTGCGAATCTTTGCTCTGATTGATTTGCCCATTCCCGTCCGAATTCACCCACGTTCTCCAGAGTTAATCCCGCCACGACGCCCGCTGAATTCACTCAAATCGCCCGCCAAAATTCTCTCGTCACCTGCTAACTCCACCCGTCGTCCAACTGCTCACATACTCCTTCATCCCTTAGCCGAACATCGCTCGTACGCTGAAATTCGATCCACCGCGCCGAGGGAATCAACTCACCACGCCGCGCCCCAGAATTCCATTCGTTGCTCCACTCTGCCCCCATCACCGTGCAACTAGGTGGCCTCGCCCAATCCGTCCGCCGCTCATTCAATCTCCACCCGCGAACACATTCCGCCTCTCCCTCTTCCCATCCCGTCGACCTACCCATTCCGCGACCTGCTCTCGTGGTTCCGTGATTGGAATTCAGGTCGCGCTCGCCACCAGACTGTCTGCGCTTGGACTCGTCGTTGTGTGCACACCCATGCCTGGACCTCGCCTACGTGTGAGCACCCAGGCGCGTCCCGCGCACCCACTGTGACTTCCTCGTGCGCCAAGGCGCGCCCCACTCCCCACTTGCGTGTGACTCACGCACCCAAGCACTCCCCTCAGGCCTGTGCGCATGCCCTTCCCCTCTTGCGTGCACCCAGGCACGCCCCGGCTCCCCTCGTGCTCGTCTCGCGCATCTCAGCGTAACCCGCGCACCCCCCGTGCGCTTCCGACGCTTTGGTGCACACCCGCACGCCCCTCCGGACGCTCCGCACGCCCTTCTGGCTGCAAGCACATGGACCATTCGATCTGATCGTTTGCCGCGTGCCTCGTTTGCGAGTCCTGCCCTTCGGTTTCAACCATCATCACGCCAAGGACTCCACCATGACCGCAACGTCGCCGACTTGGCCTACCTTTGCCGACCGTCCATGCCCCGTACGAATGGCCTCTCCCGTCACGACCGACCGAGCACGCGCCCCACAGGTTAGGCACGCATCCCCCTACCTTTACTTTGAAGTACTATATTTCTTCCAGTATTTCCCGCACTTGTCTCTACCGCCATAGGGACTTAGATTAGGTCTATTGAGATGACGACTCGAGTGGATTGAGACCATGGTCCAATCCGTCGGGTTGATCGTCGAGCCTCCCCTCGACGACCCACGGCCCAACGCCCGAGAGGACGTGGACCTGGGGGACTCCCGGACTGACACTACTCGGCACATTCTTGGAGTTCTGAAGACGACGTGCGGGAAGGTAATCTGTTTGTTGGTATTGGTTGAGCCACATCATTATAGTAGTTCACCCTAGAGTATCCCCTTCCCTAGACACACCCTTAGTAGTTTGGTGCGCGACTGGGTTCATCACCCTGATCATGCATCACAGACCATGTTCAAGAAGGTGTTCAACTTGTTCTTGCAAAGTCTTGTTTTCTTCTGGACTCATTCTATAATGCGGTAAATTAGGCAAACTACAACCATGAATGAGGTCAATGTGATGCTGAATATCTCTCATGGGAGGAAGTGTAGTTGGTGCACTTGAAATATCTGGGAATTCAGTTAAGAGCTCAACAATAGGTTCATGCACAATTTCGGAAGCAAGGGATAAATGATTTGGTTTCTAAACTACAAAGACCACCTGTTTAGTCTCCTTCAAATCATTCCACACTTCTTTCTGATCCACAAGGAGGACATAACTATTTTCTCTTTCTACATGAGGCTCTTTCTCAATAAGTGCGTTCAAGACAAATTTCTGTCAGTTTTTGAAAAAAAAAAGATGGTATCACGACCTTTGTGGTTGGCATCAAGATCAGATTGTCACGGTCTTCCTAACAAAAGGTGGCATGCATCCATATCCACCACATCGCATAGAATTTCATCAAAATATTTACCGCCTATGGAAAACTTTACAAGGCATGAGTCAGTAACCTTGCCATCAATTTCATCAGTAATCCAGCTGATGAGATAAGGATTGGGGTGTGGCTCGGTACGAAGGCCCAATATCTTGACTGCCTTCAGGGAAATAATGTTGTCAGTGCTCCCGCCATCAATAATAACATCAGAGACTTTTCCGTCTATGGTGCATCTGGTGCGGAATACCTTACGCCTTTGTGGGTGTTCTGCTTTCCTAGGGACAAACATAATCCTACGCACCACACAACATAGTCTTTCCCCTATGTCTTCGTGAATTATGTTACCTTCATCTTGTATATTTTTTTAGATCTCTTCTTCTTCTTCTTGTTTTTTTGTTCTTCTTCTTCTCCTTCTACTAATTCTGTCAGATTAATTGCCCTCCGTTTTGAACATACATTTGATTTGTGACCTTCCTCATTGCATCTGTAACATTCAGTAACCGCATTAGGGCCATAACGATTTGCAGGGGACGATCCCTTGACATTTGGGGCCGGTCCTGAGAAATGTGACGTGGACGAAGTGCGACCACTGTAGGAGGTAGAATTGGTGACAGATGGCGTTGGATTATCAAAATTGTTTGTTGGCGTGCTGCGAGGCATACACAACTTTGACTTGCCTCTTTCCATAAGTTGCTCAACACGTTGGACAACCAGAACAATATCATCGAAGTTATGAAATGATTGTACTTCTAGCCTCTCCTCAATCTCTCATTTCAAACCTGTCTTATAACGAGCGATGAAGAATACTTCAGATTCATTCAAATCAAGGTGAGTCTTTAACCGATAGAACTCTTCAATATATGGCGGAACAGAACGATTACGTTGCTTGCAACTTTGAAATTGCTTGTATAAAACTTGTTCAAAATCGGGAGGAAGGAAGTAATTTTTTAAAAGCTTTTTCATCTTTACCCATGTACGCACCAGTGACTTAGCAGATCTATTTCGTGTTTGTTGAACTTGCTCCCACCAAGAAGATGCAACACCTTTTAGTTTATAGGCCACCAATTTGGCCTGCTTTTCCTCAGGTATCTTCGTGTAGTCAAAGAATCTTTTAACTTCTACCAGCCAATCCAGAAATTCTTCTATCTTCAACGAACCAGTGAACCAAGGTAACTCTAATTTCATACGAAAATCACGATTTTCCTCATCCCCGTACCGGTCACGAGAATTGGTTGAAGTAGATATGTCGATATGTTCCAAATTTCTGTCATTACTAGGATGGTCTTAAAAAAACCTCCCTTTCCCAGATTTATAAGAAGTCCCAACATGATGATGATTTTCTAATCCGGAAATGTGTGAAAGAATGATCTTTAAAGAATCCATAACATCATCAAACCTTTGTTCTAATCTATCTTGGAATGCAACAAATTAAGATCTAGACACATGTGATACCTCTGAAGAAGAACCCTAAGCAATAGAACCTCTATTGCCTCTTGACATCCTCTCCAAGCTTGATCTAGAGAACATTTGTCTTGCTGTGATACCACATGACACAGCCTTAGCATAGGATAGATGAAAAACAAAAGTTTGAATCCACAAACCTTGATCTTTAAGAAGGGCTAGGTTCTAAGTCCACAACACTAACCTCTTCAGACCTTAAATTCACATGGGGGGTATACTTGAATCTACAAGCATAGAACACTCCCTTACAGGGAGAACACTTAAGAGAAGAAAGCAAAGCTCTCAAAAAGGGATAATTTTAAATTATCAGTTCAAGGAGTACAATGGGGGGCCTTATAAAGGCATCAATAGTGAAGGGTCGTCCATGTGATGTGACCCCTAAAATGACAACTCAAAGTCTTGGAAATATAACACTAACATCATGCATGTGTCAGAGAGTAGACTTGACACTACAAAAGGAAGCTTTTAGGCTCAGATAGGCCTGAAAAGAGATATTCTAGCATCTTTAGAATCTGACACAAGATATTTGTGTGTCCTTAGGTGTTCCACTGCATATTTTGTCAATTTCTAGGGAGTCTCCCAAGCCCATTAAGCTTTACTGGGCCTCACAACTGGACTGTATTATATTGGGCCTCCATTTATAGATGTGTGGCCTACATCAATAAATCCTATATTTCTTCTTTAAGTCTACACAAAACTCACACATATTTATCTTATCTTCCATCTTCTTTGAATCATTTCTCTCTGCAACATTTCTTTTGAAATTCATTATGCATGTAAAACCAAAAAACGGCAGATCATTGATGCTGGAAAGAAATGTTGTACACCTTGAGATGTGTGCTTTCCTAAATGACTATCTTGAATAAATATCTCTTTTTCTCTAAGTTAATACATACATGACTAAGATTTTTTGCATAAACCCACTCTCTCTCTTCCCCTTTCTCTTCGATCTCTCTCTTTGAAATCAGAAGGTTTTGGATCGTGGACTTCTGCTTTGGATAAGGAAGGGACTTTTGCTTTTCACAGAGTGAAAAATCACATAACCACTGTCAGTGGTGTATAGTCATCGGATAATAACATTTTTCTATCCACATTCACCAATTATTCATCCTATACTGAAATCTATCATTAAGTCCAACCATCCACATGCCAATAGGAATCTGACCCAGCTTCACCCACTCTAGTTTTAAGCGACTTCACCGTTTCCTTAAGGAAGAAATCTATCAACCATGTGACCATTTTCATCCATTCGGTAGACAGTGAATTTCCATTATAATGAGTCAAACGAAGAATTTTTCCTCCATCGAATCACAACATCCTCCACTTGATCTCCAGCACCAAGTTTCCCGTCACAAAAATATTGACTTGGCCAAAATAAACAGTGCAAGGACACTTATAGGATCTGATAATCATCACTGCCTACAAGTTCCTTACCTGCCACAAAAACATGAGTTTCCTGGTCAACCCTCAGCCAACTCAAACCAGGCTTCTTCCTTATCCCCTGTTTTCTCATCATCTTCCTCAATTTCTTAACCTCTGACCATTGATTGCCAGCAGCATACACATTTGAAAGTGCAACATAAGCCCCATGATCCTTTGGATTCAACTCCAACAGCTTCTCGGCAGAGCATCGGCCCATTTCAGCATTCCCATGAATAAAACTAGCTGCGAGCAATGAAGCCCAAATGTGCCCATTGGGTTCAAAAGGCATTTCCTTGATTAGACCCATAGCCTCTTCAAGCATCCCAGCTCGCGCAACCATGTTGATCATGCACGAGTAATGATCCACTGATGGCCCATCAATGGATCTGAACCATCGATAACCCTCATCCACCAATCCTCCATGGTTGCAAGCTGATAAGATTCCAAGATAAGTTATGTGATTTGGCTTCAAATTTTTCTGAGCCTGTAATTCACGAAATAATTCAATTGCTTCGTTGGGAATGCTGTGTTTAGCCATGCCATGGATCATGGCATTCCATATAGCCAAGTCTGGATCTTTGATGCTCCTGAATATCCTCTTTGCCTCTGAGATGTACCCACATTCGGCATACATATATAGTAAAGAACTCAAAACGTGAGGATCAGATTGGGAAGATTGCGATTTGATGAGCTGCGCATGAATTTGATGGCCTTCTTTGACGGCCACGATATCCGCACAAGCTCGAAGGAGACACGAGAAAATATACTCATTCGGGTAACAAAGAGATCCCTCAGAAACCCTTTTGAAATATAGATCCAGTCCTTCTCGGGTCTTTCCATTATTGCACAAACCAAAGATTAAGGAAGTCCATGAGACTACGTCTGGGGAATCAGTGGCATTAAAGAGCTGGATTGCTTCTTTTGTGCGCCTAAATTTCAAGTACATTGACATTATAGAGCTTTCAAGGAGTTCATTGCTCTTTGCCATGAATCCAAATTTGGTAGCCAACCCATGAAGCTGCTTCCCCATGTTCAAATCGTTCGAAACGGACACCAAAGAATTTATAGCTCTACTATTTAATTCATTCATACCTAAAAAGTTCTCAAGAAGCAAATCAACTGCTTCTTTTCGGTTCCCCTTTTGACAATATTCCGAGATGCCCAAGTTATAGTCGATGGAATCTTTTTCGGGAATTTCATCAAAAAACTTGCGCGCTTGGCGGAAGCAGCCAGCAGCAAGGTAGCTCTGAAAGAGCGCCGTAGAAATAAAGGAATCTGTGGTTCCTGTTAATTCTTTGATGACTATACCATGTAGCTGTTGAATTATCCTGAGGTTCAAATTTTTACAAGCTCGGATGACGATTGCAAGGTTTGTACTGTTTGGACGAATCCCTGTCAACCTCATTCTGGAGAACAATCTTAAGATTTCACGGCTATCAGACGAGTACCCATCCATGAAAGCATTCCAAGCAGCTGTTGTCGGATGTGATATAGAATGAAATGCAGATTTCGCAGAAGCCATATTCCCGCACTTGGCATATAGATCGACCACGGCAGTTCCAACAACAAAGTCTGATTCTAGAGACAATTTGATCACATGAGCATGAATTTCTCTCCCAAGAAATTCATCAAAAAGGCGAGAACAGGCATGGAGAGCAGACGAAACAGCATATGCATTAAGCGTCACCTGATGATCGCCTCCCATCATCTTCTCAAAGATCCCGGCCGCCTCCTTGTACCACCCAGCACAATTACACTTAGTCATCATCGCCGTAAACGCGATGATATCTCTGTTAGGAATTCTATTGAATAGATTGCGTGCAATCTCCAACTCTCCATTATCCCAGTACAAACCCACCAAGCTAGTATAAACCCTTTTAAGATCTTCTTCAGAAAATCCTTTACCCTTGATGATAAAAGCATGAATCTGGGTAGCAAGGGAAATCTCACCCATATCTACACATGCCTTGATGGCGCTCTTAATGGTGATAAAATCTGGTGGGTGCTTACCAGCGATGAGCATCTCCACGAAAAGATCAAGAGCAGCTCTGGGGTGGCTATGCCGCAAGCAGGCGGAGATGGCCGTGTTCCAGGTGACGGTGTCGCGGTCCCGGAGGTTGAAGAAGACCCGGAGAACTCCATTGAGGTGCCCTCGATTGGCGGCGGCGGAGAGCAGAACGTTGCTCTCGTAGGCGCTGCAACGAATCCCCCGTTGACTTCTGAAGAATGAAGCAGACGAAGTAAAGATATCGGCTGAAGAAATGAAGGGCATCGTCCAATATGCTCTTGAAGTTCTTACTTCGGCGCTGGCAATTGAAATATTCTGTCAGCAGTAACGAGATGATGAAATCTGTTTTCAATTCTCTTACGAATTTAGAAACCTCGAATCAAAAGTAGCTCTTTATAAAGCTCAATATTAGTTAATTGAACATTCTTCAAATCAAAAAATTACACAGATTCCAAGTGGATTTGACATCAAGATCATAGGCTTTGATCATCCCAATGACAGCAATGCGTACTCTTATCGTCAGCGATGCAGGGATTGGATACTGCAATGGAGCTTAACAAGTATCCGATAACCACAGAACCGATTCTGACATCCCGATGACGGATTTCGTTAACAAGATGACGGTGTCGATTCCGCAAATCTTTTAATTCCATCAAGGATGGTCTATATCAATAAGATATAGGATATCCATTTTTTAATTTTTTTTTCATGGTTGCTTGAACATTAATTGCAGGGAAGATAATTGCTGAAGAAATGATATGCAGAGTCAACGATGGCTACTCTAATTATTACTCTGTTCGATGATGAAATCTCTTTCATTCTCTTTCTTTAAGAGGTTGGGGGACAAAGTAGCTCTCGTTCTCAATTCTCCATGGATTCGACCTTTAGTCAATGTTATGCGTAATTAATCATTAATTGCGGCATGAAAACGGCTGAAGAGATGTCGGGTATCGTTTAAGATGGATCTTTTAGTTTTTATTTGGGTGTTCAAGATAGATCTTTTAATTCACTTATTTAAGAGATGAGATTATCAGTAAATTAGGAGAAAAGTAGATCTTAGGTGGGAACTCGGTATTAGTTTTTTGGACGATGTTCGAATGAACGATCGTGTCGATTCTCCGTGGATTGGACCTTTAACCCGATATTATACATGTAAAAATGTCGAGATAGTACTCAAAGAAAGTGTGCTCCAATCCGCCAACTCAATGAGCTCTAGTAAATGAAATTTTCCATTTGGTTTTTAAATTCCAACGTCAAGTGATGGTTGATTTATTGGCTTACATACTTATCAACATGTTGGAGGCACCAATTTTACATTTTTTTTACAAAAAAAATTTAAAAAATAAGTGTTCTCCCTTAGAGCCCTGCAAGTTTTAACCATTGCAAAGACAAATATCCCTTTGTTATTCTCGGAGATTGAGTATTGATGGTATCGAGTAGATTGGATCGAATCAACATGATCAAACTCGTCCATCCGATTGTCAATCATGAAAATTTTACTTCGATTAGTTTGCGGTCGAGTCAATAGATTGATTGAGGGAGTGATCAGTTCTAAGATTGGTATTCAGTCTCTCCCTAAAAATAACAAACCATTCAGCAATTTGATTATTGATAGGATGGTGGGGGTCTTTTCATAATTTTTGAAAAACTTTAATCCTTTTGATATTAATCTTTTTATCAATTTTCCAGTGATCGTTAGTATGATCGGATCAGATCAATGGACTGATAGAAGATTAGATAGCTAATCTGATTCGTGGGCATCGATCACCACGTTAGTCAGACTGTCAATCTGATCAATGTTCATTAATATAATCAGGATCACCATTGGTTTATAGAGTGAATGAATCCATCAACCAAGGCTTGATCATGAAAATGGTGATCATAATAAAATCTTATTGTCCTAATTAGTCCTATCTTGTATAGGTTCTTGACAATGATGCTCACATCAAACAACATTCATAGGATGCATTTGGCAATTCTGAGAAGCAAATCATCATTTAATTCACATCAACTGACTTGCACGAGGCAGATGATCATGAATCAACTAGCCATATGGATTTAAGTAATCTGCATCTATTAGTCAAAGAGTAATGTTCTTCTTTAAACATCTTCAAACATTCGAATTTTGTAGCTCATTGCCCATTGCCCTTTAAATAATCCACCAAAGTTTGGCAATTCATATGCTAGCCTTGCAGTTAACAACATTCTATAAATAACCATTTTCTCTGCATACAGACGGTTAATGATCCCCCCAAATGTTTTATCTGGTAATCAGACTTGGAACTTCTCTTTCTGCAATAAGTTCAAGTGATGCAACTCAAAGATTCTTTTTAACACTACAAAGCAACAATATTATCAGTGTTTTGAAGATATAATGAAAGTTTGGCATAAACTACCAATGAATGAGAATATTATCAATTTTTTTAGTTGACACAGGTTTTACTTCCAAAAAAGTGGATTTCTTTAAATAATTTTGGCATCAATTAATTTAGATTAATCGTATATCTGATCTGCAAAATTAATTTCAGAGGCACATTTCTTATTCTGCTGGTTTAAACCCACAATGAAAATTCTGTTTTCTTCAACAGGATCTCAAAATATGTTTAATCTCAATGTTCTGTAACAAGAAAAATAATTCATCACATTACTCTAATACTAAGCAAACAATCTCCCGATAGAGAGGGAGACGGATTTTCTGCCTCATTCAATCCCTTCAGAGATTGAGGGTACATGTGTTCCCAATCAGTTTTATTGATGATTTCTGTGTTCCTGGCGATCTGATTTTAGTTTCATAAAGGTCCAGCACTCCTTCCTATTTCATCTTTGAATTGTTTCCACATAGAAGAACATTTATAAAGCCAGTAATAATAATATACTAGCAGTAGCGAGTAAAATTTGAAGCCAAAAGAGCCGTGAACTCAAATGGTTGAACCATCATGAGATTTTGAAGCACTGGCCACATTTTCTAATTATATTAAGCCTTAAGCTAGCATATCCAAGTTCCACAACCAAAGAGTGAAGATTCCACATACTCTTAACAAAGATCACATAAAATTCAACCAAGTAAAACCACAAGAAAAAGGTTCTTTAGAATCTTACATATACAAGACATCGATCATGAAATCGAGCTTCCAAAAGCCTGAGGCGTCAGGAGGAGAGAATTGATTCAAACCCATGATCATCAGAACATAATTACATACGAAGAACAACAACAATTGAAATTGGGTCCCAGATCTACGTTAATTCTCCCCCCTTATTTCAAATAAATGATCCTGACTAGAATTTAAGCAAGTCAGGAGGAGAGAACTGATACAAACCCACGATCATCACCACCATAATTCCATACGTAGAAAGACAGCACTTCAAAATTGGGACCCCGATCTACGTTAACTCTCTTCCTATTTCCAATTAATGCAGAGTAAAGTTTTTGAAAGAAAGGAGGTGGGGGGAACTAATTGAAACCCACGATCATCATGACCATAATTTCAAATCCTGATCTATGTTAATCCTGACTACGATTCAACCAAAATTTCCTCATACCTGACATAAAATACATCAGCTCGAAGCAGCAGATGAGATCATTCCGGTCTGTCTAGCGTAGGCGAAAATCCCTCCGGCTTCGATCACGGGCCCCGCATCGCCGATCGGCTTCAGCGAATACTGCTTCCCGGTGCTATGATTAACAAACAAATTCTCATCTAAATTCACAGTAACAATATCCCCAGTAGAGCATTCCTTCCACATTCCCACAATTTCCGATTCAACAGGATAAACCTCCCCAGTAGACACAGAATTCCTGAAAAATATACGAGCGTAGCTTTCCGCTACGACAGCCCGAGCGCCGGCGGCGCCTAAGGCGACCGGAGCATGTTCTCTAGAAGACCCACATCCAAAATTGGACCCAGCGACGATAATTGGGAATCTCGTGGTCTCTTGATCGGGACCCACAAAGGGAATTGGATAAGCTAAAGTGGGTAGTCCGATTAAAGCGAAAGATCCGAGTTTTTTGTATTCTTCGGGCTTGGATGGAACTAAGGTGAGATATTCGGCAGGGAATGATCTGATCGGTGTCGATGTTGTCGCCGACGACGTAGCAGGGGCCGTGGAAGGTGGATTTGAAGGAGGCGGAAGGAGAAGCTTCGGCTTTGACGAGGGAGAAATGGCGGGAGCGGGAGTTTGGGGTGGAAAAAGAAGAGAGGGAGAGAGATTTGGGGAAAAGCGAAGGGAGGGATTTTCGGAGGGTGGAGGTGGAGAGGAAGGGAGCGGGCGAAGTGGGTCTGGGCTGGTGGTGGTGCGAAGGAGAGGAGAGAGGTGGGGAGGAGATGATTGTCGCCATGGCTGACACTTTGAGGATGAGCTAGGGTTCTGAGGAGGTCTCGATGCACGTCTGGACTCCTGTAAACTGATAATGGGCCAGTTTCGTGGAGATAAGAAAGCCCAGTTGAGAAGGGCTTCTAGGACGTCTAATCTAATTTCGTATTTTTTCTGATAACTTCTTTTAATATATTATTTTTTGGATTTCTCTTGACATACCTCTTCATCCGGTGTGCATCAAGAACAATTAAACCAAAGTAGAATTTTCCCATTTCTTTTCTCGTTGATTCAAGAAAATATTGACTCTTTCCATATTTAGTCATTCAAAAATGGATATTGGGGCATGATTGATTGTGTCAAGATGGGTAGTGGGAAGAGAGGAGACACTTCAGTTAGGGGAATTAAAACAATTGACTAGGGAAGAAACAAAAAATTCAATTGTCGAAAAAATAGCCAAAAATGCAAGTCATACGTTCACCCGACATCGGGCTCCAAGGTATCAACGAGAAGCCACCACCAAATGTCGCGGGAGGTATTGCCGATGAGCATCTTAGAAGGGACGAGGTGCAGCTATAGGGTTGCCTCATGCATTTGATGGAAGCTTGTTAGCTAGCATAGAAAATGGATGAGAAGGCAAACAAAATTAGGATAAATGAAGTTTGAAATGGGTCAAGGTTGGCCACCAATTGGGGAGTATTAGTTTCGTTAAATATTTTAATTTGGTCCTGTGGAAATTGTCACTATATCTCTAGCTTAAAGAAATCACAACATATCCAATGTGGGAATATGTTTTCTTTCAAGTATGTATGGAGTATCGGATTGATCATATCAGATCATGAGCATCAGATCGATGTACTCAATCCATCCTATCTCTTAAAGGGCTTGAGTATGAAGCATAATGTGGTTGGTTGGAGAAATTAGAGACAAAGAAAAGGAAAATAATAAGAGTCGTCAGATGAAGATCAGATCACTAGTATCTTATCATTGCTCTCTCCTCACCTAATGATGTCATGTTCCAGCATCACAGACCTCTGGATCTTAATCGCACCAATCCAATGACCAAAAATCCATGCTACAGCTTCAAAGGATCATGGGTTGAGTGGCAAAATTTGGGCCGTCCAAATGCTCTAAGAAGGGAAATAGGATGGCTAGGAAGCATTTCAGCTGCTATTTTAGTGATTTCTTTGCCAAATTTCTTTTTAGGTTTGATTTGAGCCCTGGAACCCCTCTAAAATTTGTATCAAGGTGTTCTTGCTTTCCCCGATAAATTTTGTGAGAGTGTGATCAAGTGGTGCGTTTTTGGGAGATCTTAATTGATTGAGCCATTTGAACAACTTCCTTGGCGAGTCTCTCAATTGGGATATGTTTCACATCCAGTTCCTCATCTAGTGAGAATGTATGATCAAGAATTTGATGAGAAACCAAGGAGAATAATCTGCGTTAACTTGGAACCTCACCCACGAGAGTTTGGAATGAAAAGCCTTCATCTGATGATGAATAGGATCAACCTTGTAGAATTGTAAGGTTATTTAAGTTTCACTTTCTATGATAAGGTCAACACCAAGATTAAATTTATTTTGGATTTTATCATCATTGTTTTAGATTAATTAGGACTACAGATTCATCGCCTTTCTTGATGCACACAATCTTTTCCCTCCACCTTGATTTCACAATTTTTCATGTAATTCATGTTTGATTAGTGAAACCTTGGGCTTGTTGGAAAACTTGTTTCTTTATATATCTAGACCTACCTTCATTGCCATTATCTTCATTAGATTTCCAAATATCCAAAAGCTTCCTTTATCAATTATCATGGTCAAGAACTATTGTTGTGCTACATATTAATTACCTTTCTAGTGATTTGAGTAGTAAATTTCACAAGTATTTTTGTGTATTTAGAGACCAAAAAAGATGAATGTCAAGAGCTTTATCTTTTATCCAACATAGAAACTTTGAAGATCCCATGGCTATGGATTAATTGTCAAAACACTATCATGTAATATATTTTTGCTGCCTAACGTTTGAGGATCACTTATGCAATTATCACATGAATTGACACGATTAAGGGTTCGACATTCATACAGATCAACTTAGTAAACTATCCTTGGTGTCTCAACACAATTGGCTATTGGAACAAACATACTCATCATATGAATGAGATCAGGTAGTGCTATTCTTTTTGTATACTTCAAAGTCATTCTTGATGTTCTTTGAATAGAATATTTAGAACATATTAACAAGTGATATTTGTCTTATGATCATATCATAAATTACCTAGTCATTGCATATGTTCATCGACATCATTATAATATCACAAACCAAGGAATGTGAATCAAAATTTCATTTCAATTCATAGAAACAAGACAATGAAGCATGATTTTCTTGTAGGCGACATAAAATCCATCAAGTGGGGCTCCATATAAGCATTTAACATAAGAGCTAAGGAATTAGGAATGATAACTCTAAAATAATATGTGTATCCATGCATCATATACTATATCTAGGTGCTAATGAATACTTTAATAGTGAAAATTTTCATTCTTTACTACTGAAAAATGGTATAAATATGACTAAATCCTACCATATATAATTTCTTAAATTTTGCCTATATTACAGGACTCAACCCATTTGCACATATTTATGAGTTAAGTGGATGCGAAGACAGAGGTACACACATATAAGAATATCGATGCAAATTGTAATGAGGAGAAAGAAAATGAGCTCTCCATCTCTTTAGGGGTCGAGTAAACCCTATTTCCATGAAGTCAAAGGTGATCACGTGAGGTCAAATGGTCTAATGAAGGGTCAAAGTTGGTCAAACCAGGTTTGAAATTCACAATATAGATCATCCTATTTTTAGGAATATCCACATTTTTAGGATGTCAAAGGTGGTTAACTTCTCTACTATTTAAGGAAGTAAAACCAACCTTTTAAAATCTCCTTTTAAATGGGAAGTGATCTGATAACATACAATTTCATGCATTTTATGCATTTCTTCTTAAAAATATAATCATAAATACATGTTATCATGATTTAAAATGACTAAAATAATAATTTTTATGTTTAAGAAAATATTCTTATTTTTTTTATAAATTAATACCATTTTATGAGCATTTAGTGATATTGATTCATCAAGGATATCATCTTCTTTAATTATAAAATGAAAAATCTATTTCTTCTCCTTCTCCTTCTCCATATTCTTCGCTCTCTCTCCCTCCTTGCACGTCTCCTTCTTCCTCTCCCCCGTGAGCGCACACAAGGGGGAGGAGGAAATTCTCTCTCCTATCCTTCCTTCCTTTCTTTCTTTTCTTCGCCCTCCTCTTGGTAACCTCTCTCAGGCGACAAAAACAATGTCCTCCACCCGAGACGCTTCTCCTCCACGCTCTCCTCTCTCCCCTGCTTCCTTCTTTTCTTCTCCTTTTCTTCTTCCTCCCCCTCCTTCTCTGTGCCTTCACCTCTCTCCCTCGCTCCCGTGTGTGCACGTGTAAGGAGAGGAGGAAATTCCTTGGCTCCCTCTCCTCATCTCCCCTCCTCTCCTGCGCGCGCATGAGTGCGTAAGGTAGAGGAGAATGAGGTTTATCTCCTCTTCTTTTTTCTCTTTTCTTCTTATCCTTCTTCCCTTCTTCTTCCCCTCCTCCACGTATCTTTCTCAAGCCACGGAAAAATCCATATTCATTGTTCTGATGAGGTTTGTATGAGGATTTGGATTGTATTCTTCCTTATAATGATATCCATATTCATTGTAGACAATTTTTATTTCTTTTTCTTCTCATATATTTGCATTGACATCATCACTCTAGCTTGTCTCTCACTCCATCACCATGAATTGATCCATCACTACCATGATTGCCACCATGGTCCATCCTTCTGACCTGGCCATCACATCACATCACCTCACCTCATTTTCATCTCTTTTAATCTCATCCTCTCAATTGAATTCTTATTTCTCTCTAACTTCATCAAGAAAAATCACAAAATATTCTCCATATTCATCTTCACATGCTCCATATTCATCTCCATAGTTATTAAGAAAATCGAGTTCATCTCATGGATAGATAAAGAGGGAGATAGATAGCTACATACATACATAGAGAGAGAGAGAAAGATGCAAGTGGGATTGTTGGAAAGAAAAAAATATAGAGGGAGAGAAACCATGGGAGAGATATATAGAGAAAGTGCACCCAAGAAATAGGGGAGATCATGGAGGACTGAAGGGGAAGAGAGATGAAAGGGAGTGGGAGAGGAGAGAGTGCACAAAAAGGTTTATATTTATTTCTTTATGTGAAGAGATATGCTTGTGAGGGTATTTATCTCTTGTATTTGGTTATTAGACCTTGTTCTTGTACCTTTCTTGTGCCTACTTAGGTGGGCTAATCTATTTTTTCTATATAGGCTATGTTGCCCATAGAGGAGTTAGACCCTCATTTTCCCTCATTTGCTCTTCCCACATGGTACCAAAGCTCTACGGCTCTCTTGGGGGCTCATTCTTGTTCATGCCTCTTTTCTATTTCTACCTTCCAACATTGTGATCTTCACTCCTAGAGCTCTCCAATCATAGCACACCTCAATTAGAGTTTGTTCAGTGTACCGTTTGCCTCAACTCATTTTTTGTGTAATCATTACACGGGCTTTGAGTGGAACCTACCTCAGGCATGGCTTTTCACCTCTTGTAGTGCATCAACTTGATGTTGGCACATCGCCTTTAGCACTTCTTCATTTTTGACGAGCTTTCTATACGTTGGAAAGCTGTACCCTAGTGCTTTGACACCATGTCTAGTGATAGAAGAGAGTTGATAGAATGAGGGAAATGCTGGGGTCTAACTCTCTAAGGATGGGCCCATTAGGGCAGCCCTATATATAAAGGAATAAGCAGGCCCATTAGAGAAGCCCCAATAAAGAGTACAAGTTAATGTCAAATAACAACAAATACAAGAGAAAAACACCCACACGCACAATATCTTTCCCTCCCTTGATCTCATCCTCCTCTTCAGAAGTTAATTACACAAACTGTATGTCTATGAAACTATTGATCAACCTTCTTCCTCCACTTCACTCCATAGCAAGAACCATTTGTCACTCCATAGCTGCCCTTCAATTAAGGTCATAGGTGATACAAACGAGAAGCGATTAGTAGCAAAACCCGCTACTTGGCGCAGTGCCCCACTTTCAGTCAATAAAAGACTGCGCGAACGACAGTTCTGAATTCCCGCTCGTTATTCCTTTCCGATGAATTATATTCTATCGCCCACAACAGCAGCCAATGCGCTGGAGCATTAACTAGTGTGGTCCGTTCTGTCAGCTCCCCCACTTGGTCCGCCGCCCGGACGACGGCACTCGTGCTAATCTCGTTCAAAATTTGTGCAGGAAGAGGAATTTTTCTCTATCTAGATATTGATTAGGGGGGAGAGGATAGTTCCGATTTGGTTCGTGGTTGTCAGCCCCTTTATTTTTCCAATTTTATCGGATGTCCCCGAGGGGACGGAGCCCGCTTAAAGCATCGAATTGCTGTTTCAGAGAATCGATGTCCCTGTCCCACCCCTTCATCCTGGATCATTTATGGATACCAATATGGCTCTCTCTCTCTCTCTCTCTCTATCTCTCTCTCTCTCTATCTCGGACCCATCTACATGGTTGAGAATGAAGAAAAAGGAGAGTCAGCCACAGGAAGAAGCCACAGCAAGAACCTAGAAGAAGAAGAAAAAGAAGCTAGAAGAAGCCACAAAGCAATAAAAGAAGAAGAAATATGAAAAAGAAGAAGAAGAGGCTAGCAGGATAAGAAAGAGAAGAAGTTTGAAGAACCATAACAAGAATAAGAAAAAATAGAAGACGAAGAAGAAACGAGAGGTGTTGACAGTCCTCTTCTTCTTCCTCATGCTTCTTCTTATCCTACTTCTATTCACAACAATGTTTCTTACTCAGACAATCACTAGATCAAGATTCAGCGGCTGAGAACTCCTACGTGGGGCATTACCACAGACCCTATCCACAAGCTACCATTTCTCTCATGCACCTCGCTAATGTAAGGCATCCCCCATTCTTTATTCCCCACCAGCGTTTCAACAACTCTTCCTTCTTCTCCCACTCTCATCGCCAACGTCTTCGCCCTCCCCCACAGCACCACCGCCACTATCTTCTCCAAGTCCAAGGGCAACCTGGTCAGAATCTTTCCCAGCCATGGTTGAGGCACAAGCATCTTCAGAGCTTTGCTCCTCCAACTGTGCATGGCTACCCAGAATCCTCCTTTCGGGCTTCTCTTTATGTTGTCCGGGAAAGCCGGGTAGTTGAGTTAGGATTTCAATTTCTCCAGCCCTGGATGTTTTGAGCCAGTAACGGAGAACGCGGCAGTTGAGAGTTTCGACGACTGCGAGGAAGCTCTTGTCTTCGCTAAGGGCTACTCCATTTGCAAAGGAGATCCCCTCGGCGAGGACTTTGATCTCCTCTGTCTTCGGATTATAGCTCATCAGTCTTCCTGATGTATCTCCGGAGAGAAGTGCCAGGACGAAATCCCTGCATTTGAAGCAAAGATGTGAGAGTTGAGTCATATTGCAGTTTTTATGTTAGTGCTAGGCTGAAAAGTGCAGGTCATAGGAATAAAATTGCCGTTTTTCGAAGTGCGGACTGAAAGTTTAATGCTGTGACGAAGATTGCAGTTTTTCTGAAGTGGGTCTGGGAATTTCAGTCCTATGAGTAAAATTGCAGGTTTTATGAACTGGGTCTTGGAATTTCAACGCCATAAAAGTTCTTGCGGATAGGGTTTGGGAATATAAAAGAAGTTTTTCGGAATTTCAACGTAACGATGAAAATTGCATTTTTTCAAAGAAATCAGATATCATGCAGTTGCTCTGGAAATTTCAGTGCTAGAATGAATATTGCAGTTTCGGGGAAGAAAAATCTCAGATTTTATGAAGTGGTTTCGGAAATTGAATCCAATGAAGAAAATTGCAGTTTCTAGGAAGAAAAGTCTCAGTTCAGGAAATTGCAGATTTTATGAAGTGCGGAAATGAAATTGTATTTCATATCAATGAAAATGCAGATGGTTTATCATGAAGCAGGGCCCACCGGCGGCGGAAACGAGTGCTTGAGTCGGTGAAATAGATGATGCCGGATTCTTGATCAATATCCAGGCCGTTGGTGAATTTGAAGGGGACGCCGTCTGCTGACGTGGCAACGATTCTGGTGTGTGTCCCATCCGAGCTGATAGCTAGAAGGCCGAGATAGGCGTCGGCCACGTATAGATCTCCGGTCTCGTGGTGAAATTCAAGACCCAGTGGGCGTCCGCAGATGTGCTCTCTGCTCTTCTGCCGCGAGCCTCCGCAGGACTCTTTATTCCTGGAGAATATATAGAACATGACTGAGAGAGTTTTAGAGAGAATAATGAGAGGAGATAGATAAATCGTTATTTCGTGAAAAGTCAGCGAAGCACGTTTCGCCATGGATATCGTGGTAGTGAGAAAAATCAGCGAGAGAAAGGAGAAAGGGAAATGGGGGATTGCCGGCAGAGAAATCTTTATGAAGACGGATATTGTAGAGAGAGAGAAGGGTAGAGAGAGAGATAAGAGGACAGATTAATTATTTCAAGAAAATCCGACGAAAGCACGTTTAACAAGGATATCGTGAAAGAGAGAGAAGCGGGGAGAGATAAGAAGTCAAAGAGAGGACAGAAGGACATGAGGGATTATTTGAAGAGAGACCGCTGAGATAGATAGTTAGAAAGATAAATAGATGGATAGATAGAGAGAGAATTAACGAAGCGTGGGTTTACATCGATGTCCTGAAAGAGAGAGAAGCCTACAGGGAAGGGAAGCAAGAGAAAGAGAAACGAGGGATTACCAGCTGAGAGACTGCTGGGAAGATGGACATTTTTAAGAGGAATGACAAGATATTATTTCATGAACCGTCAACCAACCCCGGATTTACACAGATAGCGTGACAGAGAAAAAGCGTACAGAAAAAAAAGGGGAGAAAAAGAGAGAGAACGCACAAGTAAGGAGCAGATACGGCAAATTGCCTCCATCCGCTGTCCGGACCAAGCCACTGAAGGATTCTGCCGTCGGAGACGCCGGTGTAGGGACCTCTTTCTCTCTCATCAAAGGCCAGACTCTCTGGTCCGGTAACGCCATCCAAAGGAATCAATTGTGCGCTTAACTTCTTTCCTTCATCACCGTTAGTCGGAGTAAAGAGGCGGAGACGATCGACAGAGATAGCTGTAGCGATAACTACCAAAGCCATAACGGCAAATGTCCTCCCCATCGCAGTCCGAGAGAGAGGAAGGAAGAGAGGGAGAGAGGAACCGAAGGACGGCAGAGGAACCGAAGGAGCCTTTTAAAGGAGGAATTTCCGGAGAGAATTGCGATTTTTCTCTGTCTGGAAGATCTTATCTCTCTCGGAGAATTTTAAAAGTTAAAAATACTTTATTTTACAAAATATTCCCACCATGTTTAACTTGATGAATAAGATTACCTGTAACGCCATTGACTTCGCCTGGTTCACGCAATAAAAATCACTTTGGGGTTGACCGGGCCGTTTTGAGCCGATGGTGCAGGGAATGTGGTTTCGGGATGGGGAAGGAGGGTGAATCATAGAGAAAAAAACAAAGATTGTTCATGGTACCGGGGTGGAGAGGATAGCGGAAAGAGTGAGCTAGAGAAAGATTCAATGCAGACAGTGACCGGTGAAGGCATCCTCAATAGCGGTTATTTGCCCACGTCATCAATAATTTACTAGTCGGCCACTTCCATATCCTTCTCATTAACTCTTTTATCTTTCTAAGCCTGGTTACCTTTTGAATTTCCTCAGTCACCATCGTTCCTTCTCACTTTCTCTCTCTAAACCTGGTTATTCGTAGACTTTTCTCCTAGAATGTGACAAAAAAAACTTTTCTTCTATCTTCTTCTCTCTCTCCCTCCCTGAATTTGGTTATTTGGCGAGTTTTCTCCGTCAATATTATCTCTTTCCTTTTCACTTAATCGCTCTAGACCTGGTTATCTGCTGGTTTTTCTTTTGTCGAGTTCTCCATTTCCACACTCTCTTTCTTTCTCCCTATCTTTCTTTCTCTCAGGACCTGGTTATTTGCGTTTCTCGGTCAATGGGACAAGTTCCCCATTTCTATTTCTCTCTTTCCTTTTCTCCAGCTCTATCGTTCTAAATTTGGCTATTTGCTCATTTTTCTCCGTCCAAATCTCCCTTTCTCTCTCTCTCTCTCTCTTGGCGGATGGACACTGGATCGTCGAATCGGGAAAAATACAGCGTTTTTGTCTGGACGTCCAGATGCTCGCCGTCGCCATTCCAGCCATGGTCCCCGTCTATGTCCCCCCAGAGAATCACGTCTAAAGATGAACTGTCTCTACTCCCAATTACTGCCGGAAAATCAGAAATTATCCTACAGGCTGATAGTTAAATGAATTATAATATGAGGATAACTTACACATGACATATACGTGCCCGGTGCACAATTACCTCGTGAAGAAAAAACCCAAATTTATCCGTACCCCAAGGTTTTCTCTCTCTATATCTTCCTCTCTGGTTCTCCTTTACTGAAAAAGACAGATTCCTAACCAGATTTCTCTAGCTTTTTCTTCATCGGAAAAGGAGAGAAGCGGAGAGGAATGTGAAGTGAACGAGAGAAGAGAGGGACAGGAGGGATTATTAGCAGCGAGACTGCTAAGATAGATAGAAAGTGAAAGAAATTCCAAGCCCGCATCGGCAGTAATTGAAATACTTAAGCGATTTCTGCCCAGAAAAGCTGCCATTTTTGAGATAACAGTTTGGTAAATACTCTACGACAAAGACCCACTTATCCAAAGCGTTTCCAAAGCAAAACCCTAGTATTTATTCTGGGATGCTTGGAGAACTGACGGTTAGGGTTTCTACTCAAAGCGGTGGCATTTCTGATTACACTGGAACGATCACGTGTACCAATCGATGAATAGTTCAGTTGGGTTGCCGTGTAGCCAAAAATAGCCTTCTTTGACATAAATAACTTCCCTTTCGCCGCATTCTAAGTGGGTAGTAAGGGGGCCAAGAATGATTGAGGGGGTGGTTGCAGTTCCCATTCATGTCCTGAAACGGGAGTGGGCGGCATTCATGAACTCCATAGCTGTTTGTATCTCCCTTGTGAACATCCGTTTCTTGTCTTGATACTGAGGTGATAAGAACGGTTCAATAGGACATTGATCCAGAGGGGCGGCTGGGCAGTCATTCATGGACCATGGGGCACGGCCAACCACATGAAATTAATTTCTATTCAAGTGACTAGTGGGATAAGTGGTGGGCATGGTACGCCACATCAATTTCAAGACTTAATGGGATATTAGAGAAAAAGTAGCACATAATGGATACATGTTGATGGAATGTCTCTATTTATAAGCATATAAGGACAAGAACATCGCAAGTCCTCTTATATACTCATGATAAAGGTTTTTTTATGTATCGTGACTCACATCAGTGTGGGAGGTGCTTTATTTGAAATGCTTTGTGTTGACGATAAAAACAAGAAAACCCTAGAATAATATATCCAAAAGAGAGTACACAAGTTCTTATATAGAGAGTGAAGGTGAGGTACCCTAAATGAGCTGGGAGCCTAATACCACTACTAGACACTCTCCCTCAAGCTAGAACATATAAATCAAACATACCTAGCTTGCTACATGTGGCGTCATAAGAGATCCCGGCTAGACTCTTCGTGAAGACGTCTGCAAGCTGATCAGATGATGCCACATGAAGGGTAAAAATAATATCAAACATAACCTTGTCATGAATATAGTGTCAATCAATCTCAATATGCTTTGTATGCTCATGAAAAGTGGAATTGCTATTAATGAAGATAGTTGCTTGATTATCACAATGCATGGGCATTAGAGAGGGAGATTAGATGTTGAGATCTTCGAGAAATGCTCGAAGCCATCTCTCACAGTCTTAGCCATAACTCGATACTCGAACTCGACGCTACAGCATGATATGACCTTTTCTTTTCGCGGTCACCAAGTGACGAGGTTACATCCAATATATGTGTAATAGCATGTTCTAGATTTACAATATCCCTTGTCATTTGCATACCCGACAATAGAGTAGGTTCGATATGGAGATGACCATGTTGTCGATGGATGAGCCCTTTTCTTGGGGGTTGCTTGATGTATGCTAGAACTGGTAGAGCTCCCTCCTAGTGGACTCGTCATGGTTCTTGCATGAAATGATTCAAAATAGTAACTGCTCACACGATGTCAGAGCGAGTGATGGTGAGATATATTACCTTGCCCAAAAATTTCTGAAAGCGATTAGAATCATCAAGGAGTGGAAATGAAATATCCCAAAAATGCAGGCGAGCTTCTATAGGTGAGGTCTCCAACTTGTACCCAAGAAGTCTTGTCTCTTAAAACACGTCAAGGGCATATTTCCAATGGCTCAAAGCTAGCTTCTTGTGCTAATACACAAACTTGATCCCAAGAAAGTATCTTGGACTCATCAAGTCATGGATACTGAGGTACTATCATAAATAAGCCTTGGTAGCGTGAATACCAGTGTCATCATTACCAATCAAAAGAATATCATCCACGTAAACTGCAAGAATAACAAGACTGACATTAGTATTCTTAGTAGGCATCATAGGATTGACAATGATGCCCCTAAATAGCTCATAAATAGCTCATAATAGCTATTTATGAGCCCATAAGTAGCTCATCGCAGGAAAGACACCTTGGATGACTCCCTTGGACAACATACCTCGGAGCTTGCCCCATAAATACATGCTCTTCAAGATCACCATAAAGAAAGGTGTCAGAAACATCTAATTGATGGAGAGACTACTAGCTACAGTTCAACTACAGCCATCCCCCCTTTCTTTTAAGGCATTCTCCTCAATGACATGTATATATAAAAGCATAGAAAGATGTCACCTGAATATTTGAAGGGTGATAACATGCATTTATAACTTAAATTCTTATCCTAATTAACTCTTATTCATGCTTATTTTATGAGAATATGATGCATGTTATCATACTTTTTAGGAATTTTCTCCATTCGTATATCATTTCACTAAATTTGATATTTATGCATAAATTAGGGATAATTTCATGCTTGATAGATGATTAGTCTTTTGTTAAGTTTAAATTAATAGAAGTTAATCTCTTTTCTTGAATGATTTTGACTTTAGTGCATGTTTTGAAGGATAATTTCAAGATGAATTTTTGATTTAGAATATTTAGTGAGAAATGAGTTAAGTAAATTATAATTCATCTTGATTTCTTCTTTGAAAATATATTTTAAATGACATGATATTAAAAAGGAAGAAATTTGTGATCTAATGGAGAAAATTTGGATTGAAAAGGAGTTCTACATTTAAAGTTATGAATTTATGAGTTTATGCCCTTTTTCTAATTTTTATCTGATTTTAAATTGATTTTTAGATTAATTTTCCTATTAAAATCGTGAAAAAGAGGCGGGTTTTTTATATTTTATTCCACAGACCCCGTGGAGGCTGACGTGGCACAAGCGAGCTGACGAGGCACGGAGCTGACGTGGCGCGCGGGACCACCGCACGGATGAGACGTGGCGTTGAGGCCACGTGGTAGAGCCGCGGGTGGCCCACGCGAGGTGCAGGAGGCGCACAGGGCGCGGACACGTGGCAGGAGGCCACACGGGTCCACGCGGACGCCCGTGAGGGCGCCATGTGGCGAGATAGGCTTGCGATTGGAGGGCCCATGGGTTAGTGGGCCCTGGTTAGGAATTGGGGCGGTAACGCAAATGCGTTACCGCACCCCACTATTTAAGCTCACCTATCAGTATATTTTCTTCCGTGTGGGACTATGTCCCGCATGTTTCTTACCTTTTGCAGGCGACGTGGACGCACGGCAGGCGTTGGATTTGGTCAGCAACGATCGCAAGGTGTCGATCGCGTGGACTCGAGTCCACGCGATCATGAAATCGGGCACGTGCGTTAAAGCCACTTTAAGTGGCCGCGATCGGAGAGCTCACCGAGCGCCACGTGGCATCACGAGGAGCGCTTATCGTCATCAACGGGAATATCGCTCGATTGCGATCAGACGGCCAATATTAAGGTGAACTCCTGCTCATCGTGGCGACGCATGGACCGTGAGATCTCCATCAGAGCTGACGACCGCGATCCACCGCTCACCCGAGGCTCGTGGGGGATGGTCTGATCTCCATCAAACGGGCGTTCATTCGCGATGACTGGAGCTCATTAGCTATGATCAACGGCTTGCGATTGATCAAACCCACCTGATTGTCATCGGACGACGGTCAAGACCTGATCGAGACGCGATTGTGGCCTGATCGCCGCGCGATCGTGGCCACGATCAAGCGCGATCATGGCTTTCTTTGAGGCGAAATCAAGGCCATGATCACCGCAGCGATCGTGGCCATCAATTCCACCCCACGACCGCATCAAACATCCAGAAATTTCGGGCCAAAATTCCTTTTAAAAACGATGTATTCCCTCTTTTCTTTTCTCAAATTTTGATTGATTCTTGAAGTGAATTAAGCAAATTTCGAGGAAGATCTCTAGTTCATTGTGATCCCCCCGCATTTAGACTCGATTGCAAAGCAATTGGAGCGGGATTGATCAGAATTTCTCCTTGATTTCATCGAATTTTCCCCTTGAATTCCGAACGTCCACGAGGAAGAATCCGAGCAAATTCGCTTCAATCCACGAGCATTGAAGCCCCATTGTTGCGGAAATCGGGTTATTAGTGAGATTCGATCGATTATCAGGAGGTAATTTGAGTTTTTATTAGATTTAGAAGTTTAATTTTGCAAATTAGTTCTTAGTGTTCTTCATTTTCCCCCAAATTCGAGTCCGAAAAATTGCTGGTTTTGAAAATAGGATATCTCTCTGATTATAATTCCAAATCACTTGATTTTGGTTTCATTGGATTTCCTCTTTTCATCAGCTTTCTGTGAATAGCAAATTCATTGAATTCCAAGTTCATTTGACCCTCCAATTTGATCTTTGACCGAGGACTATTCATCTTTTATCAGAAGTCAAATGTTGACTTTCGGGGTCAATTACTTTTAATTTACAAATCATAATTCGATAATTTTGGTCTTTTTAGATTCCTCTGGTTCTTAGATTTCTATTGACATATAAATTGCAAGATTTGGATTTCATTTGACCGGTCAATTTGAAGATTTCCTCTGAGGTGTTCATTTCGGGGATTTTCTGATATTTGATTTTCAATAATTCATAGTAAATCCATTTCTTATCCAAAAATCACGAATTATATATCAATAAATTCATAGAATTCTTCTGACTCTGTTTGATTCTCTGATTTTACAGAACACCTACTGCTGGTCAAAGTCAATGCTTTGACTTTTGACTTTTCTCTATCAAACTCGAGAAATTAAATTATTAAAAATTCTTATTTAGCTTATTTATATCATTTCCACTCATGACTTATTATTTTTACTTATTTAAAACCCCTTTTAAACCTAATTTTGACCAAGTCAACTGTGCAATTAAAGTCAACCCTGCTCTCTGTGGATCGACCCAATACTTACACATTACTTGATTTTATATCTTATCTTTGTGATTTCGGTTTTATAAATTTTGTTTGACTTACGTTTTTGTGTTTTAACGACGCATGAAAACGCTTCGTCAAAGGGTCATGAAGAAAAACTTCAGATTTGAGCCTTCTTTTATGCTTTTCCTTTGCTTGTGTTCTTTGACCACCTTCCACTTTCTACTTGCTGGTTTTGCTTTCATGTTCCTCTTTGAGAATTTCTGCGATACAAAATAGAAAACAAAAATAGAGAGGAGAAGACAAAAAAAGTAGTGTAAGTTAGCTTGGGTTGCCTCCCAAGAAGGGCTTTGTTAAGAGTCCTTAGTTAGACATTCAAAAAGGTCAATTTCAGAATAATAAAAAATATTTTGGAATCCACAATGCATGGGCTACAATCTGCCTTTCTCCAAAATCCATAATGGATTTTTGAATCCATACCTTTCTCCTCAGCCTTTGATTTCCTCTTCAAGGATAACTTCATCTTCTATCTTTCTTTATCCAATGTTCAGTTTGGGTGTTATTCTTTTTCTCCTTTTATAGCTGTGGATTCTCAATTTTCTTTTGAGATTTTCATTTTCTTTGGTCAATTGCTCTACTCTATCATGCATATCTTTTTCTCTTTCTTTTATGGTTTTGAGATTTATTTTAAGTCTCTCATTTTCCATCTTTAATTCATAGTTGACTACTACTACTCTTCTAAAGAGATAAGGTGAAGGATTTAGAAGTAGAGGAGACATGCCATGATTTTGTGAAGAAATTCTAGGAATCTCACTAGGGTCATGCTCAATGGTAATAGTGTGGTATTCCTCATTATTTCCTTGCACTTCTATATCCTCAAAACCTTTTATCTCATTGCAAACATTCAAAGGAACCCTCTCTCCACCATACGACATTACTGCTACCCCTATTTTACAATCAAATATTAGCTTCAGCAGTAGCTAAAATAGGATGGCCTAGGATGATGGTGGAATCATTAACATTCTCTTGTGAGGTCATATCTAGCACAAGAAAATCAACAAGAAAATAGCAACCTTCTACCTTCACAATTACATCTTCTATCATGCCTCTAGGATACCTTAATGATTTATCTCCCAAGGATGAAACAATGGAAGTGGGTTTCAAATTCCCTAATTTTAGCCTTTCAAACAGATGAGTGGGCAAAATTTTAACACTAGCCCCAAGATCTAACAATGCTTTTCTGAAAGTAAGGTTCCCAATGCTACATGAAACAAGTGGGCTACCGGGATCCTTTTGCTTTCTTGGAAGCGTGTTTGACATGAAAGCACTCACCTCAGCTGATAGATTTATGGTTCTAGTTTCTTTCTTGGGAGTGCACAATGATTTTAAAAATTTAGCA
Source organism: Lemna minuta (assembly GCA_024174645.1). Taxonomy (NCBI): domain Eukaryota; kingdom Viridiplantae; phylum Streptophyta; class Magnoliopsida; order Alismatales; family Araceae; genus Lemna; species Lemna minuta. Next base: position 9,639,940 of record CM044111.1, read on the forward strand.
TAGGATGGGAAATGTTTGATGCCATCCAAGAGAGGAATATTAATATGAACTTGCTCAAATAATTTCATAATTTCTTCCTCTTCAATGAGTTTCTTTTTTGGTTTAAGCTTAGGGATGAGGGTTGTAGGAAAGGCTATGAGCATATTGTAATTAGAGTCTAGCAGTTTATTTGATGTTTCATTTGGTTGTGACTCTTCTTTTTCATTCATTGAATCATCCTCATCACTAAAAGAATCTTCCTCCAATATAATTTTCTGTTTACCCTTTTCTTTTTCTTTTTGCTCATTACTGTCCCCTTTCTCCTCCTTATTTCCCAACCTAGGAAGCACTCTTTTGGGCTGGTTCATATCAACCTTTGGGAGAGACTTCCCATTCCTCAATCTAGTGATTTCCTTAAATTCCTCTATTTGAGGACCTTGACTTGAGTTTGCTTGGGTATGAACCATGGAAGCATTAGGAGGGGAAGTAAAACCTGATGGGTTATGCTTAGGATTTTCTATGGGTTGGCTTGGTAGTTGAACCCCTAGGATTTTATTCCACACTTTGACCTTGCGATAAACCCTTACACAATTAAGAGAGAAGGTTTTGAAACTGCTGTCCTTGGTTTTGAATGATCTGGTTTTGAGCTTGTATTTGGGACATCATTTTTGCTAAAGCTTGTTGTTGACTAGCTAGTTGCTCTTTCAAGGTTTGGATGGAGGGATCCATGTGAGGATGAGATCCTCAAGGGACATTTTGAAGAATTGGAGGATTTTGAAATGAAGACTGTTGAGGAACTTAATGGTTTTGAAAATTAGGGAGACTATGAGAGTTTGGCATAATGTGAGGTTTTTGTATATGAAGAGGATTTTGAGATGCATGAAGGTTTGGGAAATTTTGATAATGGAGAATGGGAGGGTTTTGAAAATTTAAGTTGGACTTAGGAAATTTAGCCATTTGGTTGGACTGATTTTTCCAAGAGTGAGTTGGTGGATTCCAGCTATGACTATGAGGATTGGGTTGGGAAAAGACATTAACTTCTTTTTGCATATTGATAAAAGCCACACATTGAGCCTCATTATGATATTGACTTGAGCAAAAGGAACATATAGACTTTTTTGGAGAGGGATTAGGTGTTTGGGCTTATAAAGGTTTCTCTAATTTCTTACTGATTTCACAAACCTCATCCCTTAATTCTTTATCAGCATGTCTAACTGATTCATATATTCCCTCTTTCTTGAAGGAGACCTTGGCTCTATCATATGTGGAAGAAGTAGTGTAATTAAAAGAATTTTGACTTAATTCCTCAACAATTCTATATGCTTGATCTTCACTGTTACTTGCAATAGAACCTCCACAAGAAGCATCTATGATGGAGAATTATTTCTATACATGAAACACAAGGGTTCTAATTGAACCTATCCTCCTCCTCCTCCTTATTCACTCATGAGCTTGAAAAATTATCCATTTATTAAATGGATGAAGAAGACCTCTCTAAATAATTAAAGAGAGTGTAGATCTTAAGGGAATTATCTTCCCTCCTTCCTCTATTTTACACTGATCTAATGATTGACTTGGTCAAAAGAATTAGCCTTATCCTTAGATAATTAGAATTCCTTGAGTGGACCAAGTCAACCACCTTCTTCCTTGATATAGGATCCTAATTTCCAAAAATTATCCACCATATCATAGGTAACCTTGTATATTTATAAAATAATGATCTCAAGAAACTAATAGGAATCCTCTTGATATTAAATGTCCTTCTCTTTGAAACCCTCCCTTAGATAGAAGTAGGAGAGATCTAATTATTACTACTCATGGAAGGAGTCCATTGGATGAAACTTCAAGTCAAGCATTCATTATTGAAGAATTCCAAGATCAAGATAGCTACCATGGATAGTCCTCTTACCTATCAATATCCTCCACGATTTTATGAGATACGAGTTCCACGTGTTAGACAGCTACGTGGAATATCAAGACCCCAGATTATTTAACATGTTAATGATGGGGCTATCATCAAAAGATACCATCACATGGATACATCCGCCAAGTCTCTCCTTGAAGAACGTCTCCCCGGCTGCTAAACAGTCGTCGCTCACCACAGAAACATTAGCAACAGGTGAAGACCGTCAAAGAACTTACCATGAACGTCCGCATGAAGACACTCCCGAAAATTAAGAGAACAGAAAGATAGTCAAAGCCACAACCATTCACGGCTTTGAAGTCCCAAAAAAGAAAGGCCACCTCCCACGTTGGCTGCATTTCTCAGGTGAAGTTAAGACATGAGAAGAAACGCCTTTTCTACTAGAAATCAGAGTTACAATGCCTTCCCACCTCCTTCATGACCACGTCATTGCTGTTTTCAACATTCTTCGGCAATCCAAGTCAAAGAACACAAAAGCATTTCATTAGCATGCTTATTCACCAGCTAAAGATTCTCCCGAACTCTCCACGTCACCACCGCTTTTCCACAATCCCGACGACGGAAATATCAATGGATTTAACTGATTCTGAAGATTACAAGAGTCTTCTACCAGAAAGGTTATGTCATTCAACTTCTGTGCAACGACCGCTCCTCAGCTCCTCAGTTGATCGTCGTCACCGACGGTTCTACAGGACATGATAGAAGAAAGGAACATCACGTCAACGCCAAACTAACTTCAGCTTGACAAATTTCCGAGGCGTGTTGTAGTTATTTACGCGCATCAGTTTGGCAGGCCACATCAACAGCAACCTACGGACTTGCAAGAATTCTACATCAATCGTCTCCATCGGCAAATCTGCGAGAGAAGTCATGGACAAATATAATGGAAAGGATGGGGATTTAAAGACGAACTTAACCTACCTCATTGACTCTCGCCCATGGACGTCAAGATAACTCCTACGACTTCTCGTCAAGATAATCTTACCATCTTCTCGCCAACTCCCCGGGTAATCGCTACAGACACCAAACCCGGTCAACCGGTCAACCGACGCGGAAAATAAAAGACAGATGCCTCGACTTCCGAAGAACATTCTCAGGAAATCCGAATACTCTCCGCATCCCTTCCTGCTGACGTGGAACAAGGAAGAACCGTAACACCTTCACGAAAAGACGCTACGACTCACCGGAGACGTAACTTCCATTCTCGTCGCAATCCTCCACATCCAGTCGTCTCTCTCTCTCCTTTCTCACTCTATAAAAGAGACAGATGTAAGCGAGAAGAACAGTTGATTATTGATAAAACTTTGGTTACTTGGTTACCTTTGGGTATGCTTACCCTTCGTGTTCTTCGTGCCTCCCCGTATCTCCATCTTTCCTCTCCCGCATCTTCTTCTCCGATTCTACCTCCCTCTCTTATATCCTCCCTCCTTTCTGTCGTCTTTCAACTCTCTCACGTCAAAGCATTTCGAGGATAATCTGGATCTTACGTGGAGTCCGACGACATTACTTGCGTCCATTCCCAGGTATCATCCTCTCTCTCCACCGTGAATGATAGTTCGCTTATTAATACCATAAGTCCTCGTTAGACACATATCTTAACTATTCTCTTCTCTATGTGCTTTTCCTCTCTTAAATTCTCTCCCATTATCCATATACATCATCCTCTAATTCGTATATCTCCTCTGTCTTCTCCACTGTCGTACCATCCTGATCATTATTCACTCCAATTATATCTCCTCTATTCCTATTTCCTCTATTCTTACTGCCTCTAATCTATATCATCTCTATTTTATAATATCTCTTCCCTAGTCACTATCTATATTATCTACTAAATCCTCCTTTCTTCTTTTCTTCATATTTACCTTAACCTCTTCATTCTTATTATTTTCTATCTTCTTATTTCCACATTACCCTATGAGTTATCTCTTCTCATTTGTCATTCATCCCAAGTGATATCATTCATAGGTCCTCCCTAATTTGTAGGAATATTATTCATTTTAAAAATATCCTACATCAATCTATGATTTGTTTATTGTGGTAATCCATTCCCTCATAAAAATAGTGAACTAACTGCCAATGGGAGAAACCATGATGAGGACATTTGCTTAAAAGACTTTGATATCTACTCCACGATTCATGTAATTGTTCATTGCCATTTTGTGAAAAACTCATAATCAACTTCCTCATCATATTAGTTTTCCCATGAGGATAGAAAATGGTAATGAAATCATTGAAAATTTTAGTCCAAGCAGTGACTTCTAAATTTGAGAACCAATAGCTAGCTTCTCCCTTCAAAGAAAATAGAAAGAGGGCTAACCTAAGAGCATCATCGACATCTTTAATAGTGGCACAAATCTTGGAGAACTCTTGCAGATGATTATAGGGATCCTCATTAATATTTCCATAAAAATTTGGAAGGATTTGGAAAATTCCTGGTTTGATATCATGGCTACAAGAAGGTTTATCAAATACTTCAACTCCGATTGAAGGATTCAAATAATCTTTAAGTAGTATAAGTTGATTGGCTAGATTAGGCTGAGTCAAAGGGTTGGGTTGGTCTTGAGGATTCATAATGGGATATTTGGCTTTGGAATAGGAACGTTGACTTAGATTAAAGATTTTAGGCTTCAATGATCTTCTACCGTGCATGCACACAGTTTAGGCTTACCTCTCAATCGTGATCTTTGCAAAAGATTGGAGAAGACTGCCCTTTTCTTTTGTATTGTTGACCTTTCTGATATTTTTCTTTTTTCTAAAATAAAATAGAGAAGAGAAATAGAAAAAAAATAAAAATAATATTGATATTTCACGCACCTAAAATCCCCGGCAACGACGCCAAAATTTGTTGAGCCCAGAGTCGTTGTTTATCTTAGCCCGACAAATTTTCTATTTATAGTCAAGAAAACTAATACCGGATGGAAATAATAAAGGCGTATAGTTTCCTAGGTCAATCCTGATGCAGGACGGGGTGTGAAAAACCCTCGTGCCTGATCAATGGAACTGAGGTTGACTAAAGATAGGGTGGTCAACCTAGCCTACGGGTAGGCGAGTCCTAGACCCTAAGTATGATATCTAATCTAAACCTAAGTGCAAGCAGGCGTGCCGATCATCGGAGTCGACTCGGGGCAACCCGGGGAAACTCGCGATGATGGATAGGGTGAGATCCTCTCGGTCCACGTCCGGAGGCGTGGAAGTCGCTCGTCGTGGAGTAGCTTGAAGGCTGCAGCCCACGTTTGATGCCGGACCAGATGTACTACCCTGCCTAAGTCATCCGACGGTGGTGGAGACGAGTAAAGGAAAATTCTAGATGGTGAGATGAGATGAGAGTAATGGTGAAGGTTTGGTGGTCAACTCTCAGAGCTGACCGTGAGAGGGGGGATTTTTAATAAAACTAAAGAAAGTAAACGGAAAGTTCTAAGATCAAGCTATAAAGTGGTATAATGAACCTACGAATATGAGAGTTCTAAGATCAATTTATAGAAAGTAAATGGAAGGGGAGAATTCAGAAGATCTACACTAGGAAATCAAGAGGTCGAAGAAGTGCCAAGGAGGAGAAGCAGGCATTGAAGAAGATTGAGAGTGGGATAAATATGCCAAGAGAGGAATAAAGAGATAGAGTCTAGAATGGGAGAGAGAAAGTGGATGAGAGCAAGGGAGGGAGAGAAACATATAGAAAGAAATAGAGAACAATATAGAAAGATACAGAGAGAAAGAGAGCCAGAGATTTAGAGGAAAAACAAGAGAGATCACACAATGGAGAGAGCGTGTGAGTGATGAATTTAGAGAGGTGAAGAGGGCTAGAGGAATAAATCGTGACAAAACAGTAGAGAGGGAGAGGGAGTTAGAAAATGGATAGAGAGAGATATCAAAATGAGAGAGGAAGATTTTAGAGAGAACGATGCAAAGAATGATTGAGAGAAGACTTCGGAGAGAGAAAGAGAAAAAGAGAGGGAGCTAACGGAATGGAAAGAGAAGCGAGGAGGCAAACAAGAGAGAGGACATGAGAGAGTGAGAGAGATTGTGTGTGAGAGAGAGGAAGAGAAAATGAGGCGGAAGAGAGGATGCAAGGCGTGAGCAAGATAGATAGAGAGAGAAGGAGAGAGAGAGAGGGTGTGAGAGAGATTTAGAGATTAGGAACGAGAAAGAGAATAAACACACGCAAAAGAGATAGCACAAGCAGAAGAGAGGGTGAGAGAGGAATTGCCAAGATGCTGGAGAAAAAGAGAGCTCTTTGAGTGATTGAAATAGCAAGAGGGGAAGGGGGAGATTGAAAGAGAACGAGGAAAGAGCGGACTGACAAAAATTCGGGGGAGATGGAGAGAAAGGGAGAAGAGGATCAAAGGAGATAGCGAAAGAATGAGAGCGAGAGGATGAGAGGGTGAACAAAAGAGGAACTAGAAAAGAGTTCGGGAGAGAGAGGGAGAGAGAACGAGAGTGAGGGTGAGAGGGAGATTTAGAGAGGAGGATGGAGATAGAAATGAGAAAACGAGAGGAAACACATGCAATCAAAGTGGAGGGAAGAATGGAAATTATGAGAGAGAAGGAGATATCATTTCGGTGAGAGCAATGGAACAATTTCAAGGGAGACGGAGAGAAGTCACAGGAGAGAGGAGGGAGGGAGAGGCAAAGCAAGAGGGATAGGAAAAGAGAGAACGTGAAGGAGAGAGGGAGCGAACTCTAGAAGACGAATGCGAGGGGGAGAGCGTACAGTGTGATAAAGAAAGAGAACAAAGAGAGAGACATTTCCAGAGAATAGGAGGAGAGAAGAATAGAAAAGAGTGGTTTAGAGAGAGATAGGGTGCGCGAGAAGGGGGAAGAGGAAGAACGAATAGAGAAATTGAACAAGAAAGTAAATGAGAGAGAGAACGGTAGAGTTCGGAAGAGAGAGAGTTGGATTAAGAGAGAAGGGAAGATGAATAAAAAATTCGGGGAATGAGGTGATTCCGGAAGAATGCAAAAGAAAGAGAGGGTGAGAGGGAAATCCAATGAAGCTGAAGAGACTTATCGGGAAGCTGGGGAGGAGAGAAAGAGAGCAGATTTGGGAGATAGACAGAGATCACAAGAGAAATAGTGAGGAAGAAAGCGAGAGAGAACTCAAACTAAACTGGCATGTACATCTTTCATCTATCCCTTCCGTTATCACGTGAGTTATAGACAGAGAGATTCTAAACCTAGGAGACAGAAAGATCAGTAAAAAAAAGGGAAGAAGGAGAACATGAAGAAGACGAAGAAGATCAGGAGGCATCAAAAAAGAGAGAGCCCCCCAAAAGAGAGTTTTTGCCCATTTTAAGTCCCCCGTGTCTCCTCCTTGAGGGGTCAATTTGTTTGACTGGGCTCACAATTGCTTACCTTGGACAGCCCATTATGCCCTTTAAACACTTCCATTTGGAGGATTTTGCTGCCCTTCCTCTTGTATACTTCTTGAAAATGAAAATGCAAAAGTCATGTAAAAGAAATTCATCTTGATGCACTAATATTCTATAAACGTCAAGTTATGAGATTGAAGGGAGTTGGAAAAATGAGCGACTTTTAGTGCTTTTTGGTAGAGAGGACTCATAAGCTAAAATCTATGGAAGAGCACCTCGACTGATCACCAATATCGGTGGGAGAAAATCTATAGAGCAAAACTACAAAGGTAGAAAAATTGACTCACGAAGAGAGAGAAAGCACTAAAAATCTGTGAAAATTCACCTGGACTATGAAATCGAAATTTAGTGCTACAAGAAGCAAATAAAATTTATGGAATATCACGTAATATAAAATTGAAATGGTGTGTTCAAAATGATCTAATTCATTCTTTGGATCAAGGCTTTTCCAATTGTGCATTTTCAAAACATGTAAATCTGTAGTCTCTAGCGCAAATTTCTCTTGCATTATCTCTAATAAAATCGGACAGACGTCAAACACTTTCTCGGATGTGCAGTAAATGAGTCTAGCAGAGGAAGAGAGAGATTCAAGGATTTGAAATGTCCAAAGGGACTGGATGACCATCAGATTGTCTAAGAATGTCTACACTTCGTCCAGGCGTGTATAAGGGAACAAATGTATAGGAGTGACCGCTTTGATCTCCCAGCTGGTGGATGCGTCAATCAGTGCAGCTCACATGAAATGCTGAGACTCCCGAATCTGCGTTACAGAAGGCCATGACACATCGCCTCAATAGAAGAGTAAAGCGCTCATTGATTTCACTACGATCCGAGTGTAGAAGAAGTGTTTCAGTCATACGCTACTATTTGATATTTATTGAACGCTTAGAGATGTACGCCAGTCTAAGGGAGTCCATCAGTCATTTTATCTTGACCTTATAAATCTTGCGATGAGCAACCATGTTTCATCGCGAGTTTACAAGTCAAATCGCGCGCCCAATGCTGCATTGCACCACGTACCCCCTCATGTAAGTGAAGATCAATGGTCATGATCAAGTCTATAAATCTAACACCTCACATCACGCCACATCACATGCAAAGAATGAAAGACACAAATAGTCCCACATTAGAAAAATTGAGGTGACTGATGCGTATAGAAGGCCGCGCGACCTTAGGGATAAGGTCATGCCATAATAGGGCACTTAGCCAATAATCTATGCCACCACTGACCCACATACATGTGCGCCACGTGACGCACGTATACTTCGCCACGTGGCGACACACAACATGATAAAAAAGTAATATTTTTATTATTTTAAATAAAAATAAATTTAAAATAAATTCACAAAAAATCCAGAAAAATCTCTAAAAATTATAAAAATTTATAACTTTCAAAGTACTACTTTTGAAGATAGATTTTTTTTAGAAATTTCATAATCTATCATTTTAAAAGGTTAAATTTAATATATAACAATAAAATAATTTTTTACCTTATAAATATACTAATTTCTATTAGAAAAAATAAATGAGTGTACACAAAAAGATTTGTCTTAATATTTGACATTGAAACTTAATTATAATTTGAAATAGAAAATAAGAATAATCTAGTCTCATATATCTCTATTTAGTTATTTATGATTATACCTAAAAATAGTGAATTTTGAGATTATAACTTTATATGTCATAAAATGATAGATATGCACTCAAAGTATAACAATATGCAAAAGAATAAAATGGTTTATGCCTTAACTTGCATTAATAATCTTATACACACTAGTTGTGCATGTTATCAAAAGATGCATCGGCAGGAGTCAGGAAAATGAGGAGAGGAGAAGAAGGGAGAGTCCTCATGAAAGAAGGTGACATCATCATAAGTTAAATAACAATGAGTGTCAGCAAAGCACACTCGGTGGCCCTTTTGTGTCATGGAGTAGCTAGTGAATATGCATCTTTAGAGTGCGAGGGTGAGCTTGGATAGGGAAGGAGAGTGATCATGGACAAAGGCAATACATTCAAAGACTCGAGGAGGAAGAGAGATGAAAGGCGAGGTGGGTAGGGAGACAATGAAGGGGAATAACACCACCAAGGACTAGAGGAGCTAATTTTGGAGATATGTGGAAGTAATGAGGACATTAGAACAAAGGTAAGATGGGACATGCATCTCAATTAGTAGGTGCTAGTGATATTAAGGAGCTGGCAGTATTTCGTCTCAGCAACAACATTTTTGCTGCAAGGTGTGAGGACAAGTGGTATGGTGGATAATGCCACGATTAGCACAAAAGGTACAGAGAGAGGTTTGGAAAAACTCGAGAGCCTTTATAGTTACGAAGAATCTTAGGGTGTAGTAGAATATTGACTCGCTAGCTCTATGATGACGTGGATGACCGTATTGACAACCTTAGAGCGATTATAGAGAAGGTAGATCCTACTCGCTGTGTAGCCATCATACAATGTAGTAAATGACCCAGAGAGGTGGGAGAGAGGGACTAACATCATAGTGAAGAAGATCAAAGGGTGAAAAAGAGGGGATGCCATCGCAACTGAGCGAGAGATCTGCTCAATTGACGTGACTCACACACACCACATGAGCAAGAAAAGCCACATGGTAAAGTCTGTCTAAGTTTTTCACAAAACATGAGATAGCCTAAACGGCATGCCACCCGGAAGGGAAGAAGGGAGCCGAATACGTCATAAAAGAGCTGAAGATCCCAGAGGGTCTCACTAGAAACTAGCTATAGATGCCTTGCCCATGTACAGGTTAGCTTTGTCCAAATGAATCCTCTGGCTTGTATGATCATTGAAAATACAATGAAAATGAAAAGAAGGTAATTGTACAGGTGAGTAGCATGAGTAATGGTACTAATAGAGAAAAGGTTCAGGGGAATTTGAAACTAACTGAGGATTTGGTGAAGAGGGAAAAGTGATGGAGAATTATTTCAAAAACATGTACACAAGGGCTCCAAGTGAACCTATTCTCCTCCTTACTCATGAGTTTGAAAAATTATCCATTCATTAAATGGATGAAGAAGACCTCTAAATAATAGAAAGAGAGTGTATATCTTAAGAGAATTATCTTCCCTCCTTCTCTATTTTACACTGATCTAAAGATTGACTTGGTCAAAAGAGATTAAACTTTTATCCTTAGATACTTAAAATTCTTTGAATGGACCAAGTCAACCACCTTCTACCTTGATATAGGTTCCTTATTTTCCAAACCACATCCACTATATCATAGGTACCTTGTGCGAATAAATGATCTCAAAAGAAAAGAATAATAGGAACATCTTGTTATTCCATTTCTTTTCTTTTCTTTTGAATACCACCTCTAGTTAGAATCATAGAGGAGATCACTGACTTATGGAAGAAATAGCCTCAACCTATTCTAGACAAAACCTTTGGCATGAATAAACTATGCAAGCATGAAGAAAAAGGTCAACAAGAAATTGATAAAAAGTCGAAGAAAGAAGCCATTAAAGAAAAGATTACAGCAAGGAGGGCTTTCCACAGGACCATTCTCCAAATCCTTCAAGACTTATAACACATCTTCAAGGACAATGAATCTTACATCTTCCATCCTTCAGGCCTCATAAGAGCAAAGAAAATACTTAAATCACTCATGAAGAGCATCGCGTTTTCCTTTCCGTCAGCGTCTTTCCTCTTTAAATGTGTTGATAGTTCAATCAAAAAGTCCATAAGTCCAACACGAGATCTGTCTTATTATCCTATCTTTTCTTTTTCGATCCATCTTCTTTATTTTCCGCATCATAACTCTTCATCGCCTTTAATACTACCCCTCTACTCCCGTATCTATCATTTCTATATTCTTCATCTCCCTTTTCTCATCTTATATAATATATTAGTTCTCTCATCATGCCCGTATCGATCCTTCTTGTAATTTCCATCCCACATCATCTATTTTTATATTATATTTTCTATAATCGCTACATGTATTATTTATTCCATATCACCTATCAACTATCACTGGATTATAAACCTACTACTCACCGATATCACTTCATAGATCCTCCCTCATATGTAGTATTATTATTTAATCTCATACACATGTAGATGTTCATATACTACCAATTACCTCATCTATTCCTCATATAATCATCTCACTCATATTCATATTATAATAGACATCCATTTCTAAATTATCTCACATCAGAAAGAGTGGTGACACGAGTACTACAATGCACTTGATTGGACAAGTGATAACATGCATTTTATATAGCATTTACATGATTATTAATGCAAATAAAAGCATTAATTATTACATTTGTATACGCATGTTATCATATTTTAAAGTACATTTTCTATCATTGTATGTAATCTCATGTTATGATCTAAAAATACATCAATTTATGGATAATTATACACAATTGAACAATATGATTCTAATCCTACTTATGTTTGATATCATAATTGTGTTTACATGAGTTAAAGTATAAGATAAAAGATCTTTATTTTTATTCATGTATCTAAAGGATTATTTTAGAATATACATGAATGTATTTATTTAATTAAAATTCATTATCTTGTTATTTTAATATTTTGACTTTTTATAATAATAGATTATTCAATTTATGATCCAACAAAAAAAAATTTGAATTAATTTGGATTTGTATTTTGAAAGTTATGATTTTTCCAAATTTTAGGAATTTTCTGGAATTTTTTTGAATTTATTTAACAGTATTTTTTATTTTTAAACAATTAAAAAAGAATTAAAAAATGTTTTTAACTAACGCGTGCTGACGTGGCAGAGCAAAGCCACGTGGCGACGCGTGGACATGTGTCCATTTGACACGTGGACACGTGTGCGTGACACGCGTGTGTGTGACACATGGGCGCGGATTTATAAATCGGTTATGACCATCCGTAATTAGATTTAAGCTAACCCCTTAAATCCGAGTATCTTATATACTCGATGAAATTCAATATTATATCCAGTGTGGGACTACTTCTTTTTATGTTTTATTTCAGCTGACGTGGCAACGCGAGAGACATCCGATCGCGTGATTTAATCAGGTGCGTCGGATGTCACTTTCTCAAGGGGTACGTGGCGATATCATAGAAGACACCGATTCGATTAAACATCGTTTAATCTCAGCGGTCCATCAAAGGAGTTATAACCATCACGATTAATCGCGATCGATGGACC
>CM044111.1:9652869-9858819 GCA_024174645.1 Lemna minuta
GAGAGAAGTCACAGGAGAGAGGAGGGAGGGAGAGGCAAAGCAAGAGGGATAGGAAAAAGAGAGAACGTGAAGGAGAGAGGGAGCGAACTCTAGAAGACGAATGCGAGGGGAGAGCGATACAGTGTGATAAAGAAAGAGAACAAAGAGAGAGACATTTCCAGAGAATAGGAGGAGAGAAGAATAGAAAAGAGTGGTTTAGAGAGAGATAGGGTGCGCGAGAAGGGGGAAGAGGAAGAACGAATAGAGAAATTGAACAAGAAAGTAAATGAGAGAGAGAACGGTAGAGTTCAGAAGAGAGAGAGTTGGATTAAGAGAGAAGGGAAGATGAATAAAAAATTCGGGGAATGAGGTGATTCCAGAAGAATGCAAAAGAAAGAGAGGGTGAGAGGGAAATCCAATGAAGCTGAAGAGACTTATCGGGAAGCTGGGGAGGAGAGAAAGAGAGCAGATTTGGGAGATAGACAGAGATCACAAGAGAAATAGTGAGGAAGAAAGCGAGAGAGAACTCAAACTAAACTGGCATGTACATCTTTCATCTATCCCTTCCGTTATCACGGGAGTTATAGACAGAGAGATTCTAAACCTAGGAGACAGAAAGATCAGTAAAAAAAAAGGTAGAAGGAGAACATGGAGAAGACGAAGAAGATCAGGAGACATCAAAAAAGAGAGAACCCCCCAAAAGAGAGTTTTTGCCCATTTTAAGTCCCCCGTGTCTCCTCCTTGCTGGGGTCAATTTGTTTGACTGGGCTCACAATTGCTTACCTTGGACAGCCCATTATGCCCTTTAAACACTTCCATTTGGAGGATTTTGCTGCCCTTCCTCTTGTATACTTCTTGAAAATGAAAATGCAAAAGTCATGTAAAAGAAATTCATCTTGATGCACTAATATTCTATAAACGTCAAGTTATGAGATAGTAGAGGATATGGTGTATTCAAGAGCTTAATAGAGTTAAATAAGAGCAATCCATATGTGGTTATAACTACTTTTTATGTTCTTATCACACCCCCCAACTTAAGGATTGCTAGTCCTTAGCAATGATTAGATAAAGAAAAAGATTACGCCTAACTAGGTAGTAAAGATATCTCTGTCATCATTTCACTACAGGAACCTACATTTCAAGAGGGTGGGGAGAAGGCATTGAGTTATGTTCCTCCTAAGCACCAAATAATTTCCACGATATGGTGTAGAGTCTCATTCATTAACCATGTGTCCTTTGAAGGGTTTAAAGCTGAGATCCCCTCATACCTTTGAATTCTCATCCCCTGGGTCCTCCCTTTTCTGTCCAAAAGGTACGCAAAGCCTTGGTCATCGCAAGGATATAAGGATTGGGGTAGGCAGATAATGAGTTTAATGAAGATGCCTTGAGGCTTGATTAAAATATATGCAGTTACATAACTTGCCCTTGAAGTCTTTCTTTGGACTTTATAGCTTTAAAATTGGGGCTTCAAACTTGATACTTTTTTATTGCTGCTTACACTTTGACCTTTGGAATTTCATAAGTTTTCTACCCCGCTCTTTTATCCTTGCTCCTCTTTTTTTCTTTTTATCCTTTCACCCTTTTCACAATTGCTTGTCTTGGATTGCCCATTATGCCCTTTAAAAACTTCCATTTTGGAGGATCTTGCTGCCCTTCCTCTTGTATACTTCCTGAAAATGAAATGGCAAAAGTCATGTAAAATAAATTCCTCTCGATTCACTAATATTCTACAAACGTCAAGTTATGAGATAGTAGAGAAGATGGTGTATTTAAGAGTCTAATAGAGTTAAATAAGAGCAATCCATAGGTGGTTATAACTAATTTTTATGTTCTTATCAGAGACAAAGCTTGATTGACGGCAAGAGAGAGGAGCACACAAATAGAGTGGAGACAAATGACAAGAGAAAACATCTCGGTATGATCAATGTACACTTGGGTGAAGCCACGAGCAACCAGATGGGGTTTGTGACATGCAATGGTACCATCAATATGATATTCGAGGGTGAATACCCACTTGCACGTGAAAATGCTAGAAACTTCTAGATGGAGAACTGAGGTCCACGTCTCTCGAGATACCAAGGCCTCCACCTCCAAGTCCATCACCGGTTTCCATGGGAGTACATCTGCTTCCTCAACATGCGATCGTGGAATTGACTCGAAGGCTATCGAAAGGATAAAGACACAGAAGAGGGAGAAAGTTGATCATAGGAAACAAAGTGAGAAATGGGATGGCAAGTACAAGTGCATGTACCCTTGTGAAGGGCTATGAGAAGGTGAAGATCATCGAGAGGGGAAGGGGAAGAAATGTTTGGGGATGACGAGCTCACAGTGGAGGAAGGGGATAATGTATCTGTATTCGAAGTAGAGGAGATACGTGAAACCGAGGAGAGGCGAGGAGAAGGAAAGGAGAGAGAGTATGGAAGAGAGGGACCTGAAAGGGAGGGGATCATGAATGACCACTAGGAGAGAGAAGCCTTGTGGAGGAGATTGATGAAACATATTCACATGGTTGTTAAACACACAAAAATTCATGTCAAAATAAATACCAAACTCATCAATTTTAAGATATAATCACAACTTGACTAGTATAATGACACATAATAGTCGAATCCACGGAGATTTAGGGGAATTTTTTATGTGTTCTTAAAATTTAATCAAATCAGATGATGAAGGGAGTTGAAAAATTAGCGATTTTAGTGTTTTTGGAAAGAGGACTATAAGGAAAATCTATGGAATAAAAAGTCACTCGATTTGGATTACTATTTGTGGAGAAATCATAGAGCAAAATCAAGGTAGAAAATTGATCACGAAGAGAGAGAAAGCACTAAAAATTTGTGAAATTCACCTAATCTATTTTTTGAAATTGAAATTTAGTGCTACAAGAAGAAATTTTAGGAATAAAACACGTAATATAAATTGAAATGGTGCTCAAAATGATCTAATTCATTGCTGGATCAAGGCTTTTCAATTTGCATTTCAAAAACAGAAATCCAGAGTTCTAGCGGCAAATTCTCTCTATTATCTCAATAAAATCTTGATTTCAAACACTTCTCGGATGCATAAATGAGTCTAGAAGAGGAAGAAAAAAAAAGAGATTCAAGGATTGAAATGTCCAAAGGGATCGATTAATCGAATTACCTAAGAATAGTTTACATCGTCCAGAGAAGGCGTGTATAAAGAGACAAAATTAGGAGTGACCGTTTGATCTGGCAATTGATCTTCAATTAACGGCTCATATGAAATGCTTATATATGAATCATTACCGTTAAGAAGATGAAACACATCCGTTCAATAGAAGATAAAGCGCTCATATTTCACCACGATCCGAGTGTAGAAGAAGTGTTGCGTCACGCTTACTATTTGATATTTATTGAACGCTTGAGATGTCGCCACGCGTCCAAGGGAGTCCATCAGTCATTTTTTATCTTGACCTTTATAAATCTTGCGATGAGCAACCATGTTTCATCGCGAGTTTACAAGTCAAATCGCCGTCCAATTGCATTGCACCACGTACCCCCTCATGTAAGTGAAGATCAATGGTCATGATCAAGTCTATAAATCTAACACCTCACATCACGCCACATCACATGCAAAGAATGAAAGACACAAATAGTCCCACATTAGAAAAATTGAGGTGACTGATGCGTATAGAAGGCCGCGCGACCTTAGGGATAAGGTCATGCCATAATAGGGCACTTAGCTAATAATCTATGCCACCACTGACCCACATACATGTGCGCCACGGGACGCACGTATACTTCGCCACGTGGCGACACACAACATGATAAAAAAGTAATATTTTTATTATTTTAAATATAAAATAAATTTAAAAATAAATTCACAAAAAAATCCAGAAAAAAATCTCTAAAAAAATTATAAAAAAATTTATAACTTTCAAAGTACTACTTTTTGAAGATAGATTTTTAGAAATTTCATAATCTATCATTTTAAAAGGTTAAATTTAATATATAACAATAAAAATAATTTTTACCTTATAAATATACTAATTTCTATTAGAAAAATAAATGAGTGTACACAAAAAAAGATTTGTCTTAATATTTGACATTGAAACTTAATTATAATTTGAAATAGAAAAATAAGAATAATCTAGTCTCATATATCTCTATTTAGTTATCTATGATTATACCTAAAAATAGTGAATTTTGAGATTATAACTTTATATGTCATAAAATGATAGATATGCACTCAAAGTATAACAATATGCAAAAGAATAAAATGGTTTATGCCTTAACTTGCATTAATAATCTTATACACACTAGTTATTGCATGTTATCAAAGATGCATCGGCAGGAGTCAGAGAAAATGAGGGAGAGGAGAAGAAGGGAGAGTCCTCATGAAAGAAGGTGACATCATCATAAGTTAAATAACAATGAGTGTCAGCAAAGCACACTCGGTGGCCCTTTTGTGTCATGGAGTAGCTAGTGAATATGCATTTTGAGAGTGCGAGGGGTGAGCTTGGATAGGGAAGGAGAGTGATCATGGACAAAGGCAATACATTCAAAGACTCGAGGAGGAAGAGAGATGAAAGGCGAGGTGGGTAGGAGACAATGAAGGGGCAATAACACCACCAAGGGGACTAGAGGGGAGCTAATTTTGGAGATATGTGGAAGTAATGAGGACATTAGAACAAAGGTAAGATGGGACATGCATCTCAATTAGTAAGTGCTAGTGATATTAAGGAGCTGGCAGTATTTCGCTCAGCAACAACATTTTGCTGCAAGGTGTGAGGACAAGTGGTATGGTGGATAATGCCACGATTAGCACAAAAGGTACAGAGAGAGGTTTGGAAAAACTCGAGAGCCTTATAGTTACGAAGAATCTTAGGTGTAGTAGAATATTGACTGGCTAGCTCTATGATGACGTGGATGACCGTATTGACAACCTTAGAGCGATTATAGAGAAGGTAGATCCAACTCGCATGTGTAGTCATCAAAAAATACAATGTAGTAGCAATGACCCAAAAAAAAAGAGGGTAAGAGAGGGACCCCTAACATCATAGTGAAGAAGATCAAAGGGTGAAAAAGAGGGGATGCCATCGCAACTAGAGCGATATATTTGCTCAATTGACCTGACTCACACACAAATTGAGTAAGAAAAAGCCATGGTAAAGTCTATTTAAGTTTTTCAAAACATGGATAGCCTAAACGGCAATGCCACTCAAGGGAAGAAGTAGCTGAATATGTAATAAAAAGAGCTTGAATATCCTAGGAGGGTTCATTAGAAACTAGCTAATAGATGCCTTGCCCATTTTTTGTACATGGTCCAAATGAATCCTCTGCCTGGTGCACAGATCATTGAAAATACAATGAAAAATGAAAGAAGGTAATGGTACAGGGAAGAGCATGAGTAATGGTACTAATAGAGAAAAGGTTCATAGGGAATTTGAAACTAATTGAGGATTTGGTGAAGAGAAAGTGATGGAGAATTATTTCAAAACATGAACACAAGGGCTCCAAGTGAACCTATTCTCCTCCTTACTCATGAGTTTGGAAAATTATCCATTCATTAAATGGATGAAGAAGACCTCTCTAAATAATAGAAAGAGAGTGTAGATCTTAAGAGAATTATCTTCCCTCCTTCTATTTTACACTGATCTAAAGATTGACTTGGTCAAAAGAGATTAAACTTTTATCCTTAGATACTTAAAATTCTTTGAATGGACCAAGTCAACCACCTTCTACCTTGATATAGGTTCCTTATTTTCCAAACCACATCCACTATATCATAGGTACCTTGTGCGAATAAATGATCTCAAAAGAAAAGAATAATAGGAACATCTTTGTTATTCCATTTCTTTCTTTCTTTGAATACCACCTCTAGTTAGAATCATAGGAGAGATCAATTACTTATGGAAGAAATATCTCCTCAACCTATTCAAGACAAAACCTTTGGCATGAATAAACTATGCAAGTATGAAGAAAGGTCAACAAGAAATTGATAAAAGTCTGAAGAAAGAAGCCATTAAAGAAGATTACAGCAAGGAGGGCTCTCCAAGGACCATTCTCCAAATCCTTCAAGACTTATAACACATCTCAAGGACAATGAATCTACATCTTCCATCCTTTAGGCCTCATAAGAGCAAAGAAAATACTTAAATCACTCATGAAGAGCATCGCTTTTCCTTTTCCGTCAGGTATTCTTCCTCTCTTTTAAATGTGTTGATAGTTCAATCAAAAGTCCATAAGTCCAACACGAGATCCGTCTTATTATCCTATCTTTTCTCTTTTCGATCCATCTTCTTTATTTTCCGCATCATAACTCTTTCATCGCCTTTAATACTACCCTCTACTCCCGTATCTATCATTTCTATATTCTTCATCTCCCTTTTCATCTTATATAATATATTATTCTCTCATCATGCCCGTATCGATCCTCTTGTAATTTCCATCCCACATCATCTATTTTTATATTATATTTTCTATAATCGCTACATGTATTATTTATTCCATATCACCTATCAACTATTATTGAATTATAAACCTACTACTCACTGATATCATTTCATAGATCCTCCCTCATATGTAGGATTATTATTTAATTCATAACAGTAGATGTTCATATACTAATTACCTCATCTATTCCTCATATAATCATCTCACTCATATTCATATTATAATAGACATCCATTTCTAAATTATCCTACATCAGAAAGAGAATTAGTGACACGAGTACTACAACAGCCTTTGATTGGACAAGTGATAACATGCATTTTATACAGCATTTACATGATTATTAATGCAAATAAAAGCATTAATTATTACATTTGTATGCATGTTATCATATTTTAAGTACATTTCTATCATTGTATGTAATCTCATGTTATGATCTAAAAATACATCAATTTATGGATAATTATACACAATTGAACAATATGATTCTAATCCTACTTATGTTTGATATCATAATTATGTTTACATGATTAAAGTATAAGAGAAAAGATCTTTATTTTTATTCATGTATTTTTCTAAAGTTATTTTAGAATATACATGAATGTATTTATTTAATTAAAATTCATTCTCTTGTTATTTTAATATTTTGACTTTTTATAATAATAGATTATTCAATTTATGATCCAACAAAATAAATTTGAATTAATTTGGATTTGTATTTTGAAAGTTATGATTTTTCCAAATTTTAGGAATTTTCTGGAATTTTTTTGAATTTATTTAACAGTATTTTTTATTTTTAAACAATTAAAAAAGAATTAAAAAATGTTTTTAATTACCGCGTTCTGACGTGGCAGAGCAAAGCCATGTGGCGACGCGTGGACATGTGTCCATTTGACACGTGGACACGTGTGCGTGACACGCGCGTGTGTGTGTGACACATGTGCGCGGATTTATAAATCGGTTAGGACCATCCGTAATTGGGATTAAGCTAACCCCTTAAATCCGAGTATCTTATATACTTGATGAAATTCAATATTATATCCAGTGTGGGACTACTCCTTTTTATGTTTTATTTCAGCTGACGTGGCAACGAGAGAGACATCCGATCGAGTGATTTAATCAGGTGCGTCGGATGTCACTTACTCAAGGGGTACGTGGCGATATCATAGAAGACACCGATTCGATTAAACATCGTTTAATCTCAGCGGTCCATCAAGGGAGTTATAACCATCACGATTAATCGCGATCGATGGACCCCTCGATTTATCGCGATCATCGGATGAAGATCCAACGGACGAATTGAAGCGATGCCTTCTCTCTCACGCGTGACGTGGATGCATCCGGACGCTCTATCAAAGATCAGACGCTTGACGGAACGAATCAATGCGATTGTTAATTACACACCGATTCATGTCAAAATAAAACCAAATTTACCAATTTAATGATTTATTAACGAATTGAGGGGTATAATGGTAAATAGGGTCGAATCCACATAGAAATAAGGGATTTTCGAGAGATCTTTTGGAATTTGATCAACTCCGGGCGACGAATTGGTGATAGAAATTAGGAAAAATGGTAGATTTAGAAAGATAACTTAAAGGCGAATCCACAGAATAAAAAATCACTCGATTTGGATTAGTAATCGCGGAGAAATCAAAGAGCGAAGTAGAGAGAAATTTCTGAAAATCGGATCACGAAATTACCGAAAATTAACGATGAAATTAAACTAAATTATGATTCTAAATTATAAATTGATGATACATGATGAAATATTAGAGGGAAAATACGTATTCTAACCTGAGATAGCGATCGAAATGATCCAATTAATCGCTGGATTCATTGCTTTTCATTCAGCAATTTCGAAAACGAACATCGGTGTTCTAGAGACATTCTCCTTAATCGATCAACAAAATCTCACTTTTAATAACTCCGTGGACGCAAAAAGAGTTTAGAAGAGATTAGAAGCAAGAGATTCAAGGATGGAAGGGTGTAGATAGATCAATTTGATGAAATCATCCAAGAATGTCTTAGAAATTCGAAGAACATCTTAAATTATAGGCGATTTGGGCGTAACCTTCGGATGGGGCGTTTAATCATCATCAATGGTCCAGATTAAACGCTTGAGGGCAAACCGTTATGGTTAAATCTTGGCCCCTTGGATCGAGGATGGACGCTCACGATGAAGCCTCGTGATTGGTTCTGTCGCGTAGCGCTGTCCGTCCGATCTCAATCGAACGGATAAGATATCTCCACGTGTCCATAACAGTCCATCGGATGCGTTTAATCTCAGCCCTTATAACTCCTTGATTAAACAGCTGAGATTTAAACGTTTTAAGTCACGAATCGTCGTCCAATCAGAAAACGCCACGTACCTCCTTCACTTAAGTGACGATCGACGGTTTAAATTAATGCTCGATCGGACGCTCCACAAGTTGCCACGTCGCCTCCTCGTCTCGACCGTTGATCACGATGCGATCGGACGGTTCTGATGGTGCCATGTCACCTGAGCGTTTATAAATTCGGGAAAAATCGATTTTAATTAGAAAAAGTCGATTTTTAATTCCAGAAAATTCTTAGAAATTCATTAAAAATTCAGAAAAATTCAGAAAAATTCAGAAAAATTCTGGAAAAATCTCTAAAAATTAGAAAATTCATAACTTTCAAACTACAACTCCAAATTAATCCAGATTTTTTTCATTGGATCTGAAATTTAATTATCTATCATTAGAAAAAGTCAAAATATTTAAATAACAAGAGATTTAATTTCTATTTCAAAAATATATTCATTTTTTTAAGATTTTAACTTTAGAAAAATTAAATGAATGTTTCTAAAAATGATTTCTCTTATTATTTCACTTTAAAAACATTTATAATCTCAAGTAAAGATGGGTTATAAAATCATTTATCTTTAATTCATCATAATTAACCCTAAATTAAAGCATTTTAAGATTTTAACGTAAAATTGCATGAGATGATAGAAATGCACTCAAAGTATGATAACATGCATGAGAATGGACTGTTTTATGCCTTAATTTGCATTAATAATCATGTTTTTTCATGTTAAGATTGCATGTTATCAACGCTCATGACTTAATCGCGTAGATTCACTGAACAACGCGTGATCTCAATTGTTGATCGCGATGAACCGACGCATCCGATAATTACGCCCAAATTCACTTATAAATTGAACTGTTCTTCGCGACAAAAAACCATTCTTGGATTTTTCAAGCAAATCGAACTGTCTAGACATCACAATCTGAGAGTCTTTTGATTTCTTTAGCTTCTTGAGTTGTTTCAGTGTGCAAGGAGTGTTTGAAATCAGAATTTGATCGAGGGAGTAAGGAGAAATCACATCTTGAACGCCATCTTCGTCTTCAAGATTGCGGAATGAATAGCCATGAATCTGGCAATTAATTAGATCATTTCGAGCATGACTTTGGGTTAGATTGTGTGTTTTTGGTCTTAATCTTTCGTCTTCTAATTTGATCGAATTTCAAAGATATCTAAAAACTTTCCCTAATTCTTCGTGGATTCGACCCTTATTTACCATTATACCCTTAAATTTATGAATTAATCTTTAAATTAGTAAGTTTGGACTTTATTTTGACACGACATCGTGTGTATTCAACAATTGCCCGAATTCGTTTCGTCAACAAGGTCGGTTTTGGGCATTGGTAATAGGGAGATGAGAGGGAGTAGGGTGATATGAACATGTGAGAGATGAAGTCCTAGTCATATGAGAGGAAGCCCCTAAATTGATAATCCAAGATGTTAAATATGAAGCAAGCATAACAAAATGTACTTGACGTAGAGGGAGCCAGAAGTGAGGCGAGGTGGGCTAAAGAAGAAGAGTTGGTGCTCCCAAAGCGGCAAAGTGCATCGTACTCAATTGACGTCAAGGTCACATGATAGTGTGGAGTAGGAATATTGGGCGAAGCTGGAGAAAGGGTAGCCAAAGGAGTCACAACTGCTTGGGTAGTAGGAGGCTTGCCATATTTCTTCCAAGATTTTTTGGTAGGATTATTTTGCTTGCCAAAGTATGGAAATGATGGAAAAGAGTTTTAATCGTGCCCATGATGAGGGTTACCACCATTAGAGTGTGGATGGAGACAATCATCGCGAGCCCGAGGAGCCAAGACTGCCATAGCTGAAGGAGGAGTTGTATCGCCTAGAGAAGAAGCGAGAGGGGAGGAAGGCAAACCAATCGTGCTAGTCATGATGCGAAGAGCAACAAAGAAAGTAGTAGTGAGGCTAGGCCCACAATCACTACAAAGAAGAGACCCTAGAATTTGGGATGCAATGGAGGGACGAAGCTCGCTCAAGTAGATGCCAACAGAGAGCTTCTTGCGATAATGTTTTAGTGTTACTGGGTCTGTGGTGGGTGGCTGACAAAGGTCGACCTCCTAAAGTAAGGTTTGCAAGCGTGTGAAGTGGGCTTGAAGAGAAATATCCCCCTGCTTGTCAGTGAGAAGGGACTCAAAGATCTCGACAACATGACTTATGTTTGTCTGGTTTCGCATATGTGGTCTCAAGGATTCACCAAAGAGAGACTCGACAATTCTCTACTCAATGTTATAAAGCATCCAAGTGATGATGGTTGAGTTTGATTGTGACCAAGAAGCATAAGATAAGTTGTAAAGCGATGAAGTGTTGTTTATGAGATGATGACAAAGACTATAAGACTCAAGGAAGAGCTCAAAACCAGAAGCCCACGTAATGTAATTACGTTCGATAAAATTATAAGTAGGTCGAGTAAGTTGTGTCATGATCGAAAGACGAGACACAAAAGTTGGTGGAAGAGGAAACACTATAGGCGAAAGAATCACTGGAATGTTAGTTTGAGGCACTGAGATGGGTGATAATGAAGTATCAAAACTTGGAGCCGAAGAGTCTGGAGAGAGAGTACAATCCCTAGATAATGCCATAGATTGTCGGTGGAGATCTAATAATATGTTGGGACGACGGATATAGGCATCACCAAGTGCACCGTCTATCGGTCTGTGACTGCCCGTTGCGAAGCATTAGACGGAGCGAGCAACAGATGGTGCCCATACGTTTGAAGATGAAGAAGCTTGACGACTAGAGATGATGATAGAGATGAGAGTGTGCCAAAGTGAGAGGAGGCGATGCACCGAGAATGATGATGACGGTGAGAGGAGTTATCTCTTTGATACCATGGTGACAATGAGAACAAGAAAACCCTAGAATTGTATATCTAAAAGAGAGTACACAAGTTCTTATATACATAGTGAAGGTGGGGTGCCCTAAATGGGCTGGGAGCCCAATACCACTACCAGACACTTTGAAAATGAACAGAGATATCTCTTTGGATTGTATGACAGACATTTTTGTAGGAATTTTATGAGAAATTAGGTTAGTTTGATGTACTTTTCTTTTTGACATATCGTGCGAGACTTAACCATGCCAAAAAGGGGGAGCATATGAGATTAAATAGTGCTTGAAATGTATAAATATATATATATATATATATATATATATATATATATATATATATATATATATATGTGTGTGTGTGTGTGTGTGTGTGTGTGTGTGCGCGCGCGCGCGCGCGCGCGTGTGTGTGTGTGTGTGTGTGTGTAAATCCTTTTAAACAATTAGAATATAAAAATAACAATGTAGAATATCTTGAGCTTGATTTATGTCTTGCATTTAATCCCATTAGGTATGCGCATATGACACTAATTTGCATTGATTAGTTAACATGTTTTACCCAATGAATATGTGTGTGTATGTTTTTAATTCATAATATATCTTTTCATACTCCTTATGTTGACATATTTATGTTTCTATATACAAGGTTTTTTTCTATTCTATAGAAACCTAACATTCATTCTCTTGTATCCTCTTCTTCTCTTAAATCTGATGTCATGTGAGGTAGAGAGAACTTTAATCATTTGTTCTCCTTTGTTTAAGTTGTGAATCACCTTACATGCTCTTGATTATGTAATGTTAAACTAGGGTTTGCATATTATTGGTGGAGATTTTTTAAAGATCATCAAAGATGGACTTTACAAAATAAAGTTTCTTAAATTATTAAGAAGTTTCAAGTGTAACACAATTCATTTAATTTGATAATTTCCATTTTTTTTAAATGCACATCCTAGTGTTTTAGTTTTTTGAAATAAAAGAAAAATAGTTGGAAGTTAAATTGATTTCCAACAATTATCCTTGTATGATCAATGTGTAGAATTCAATATATACTAACATACGTACTATAAACTGAATACATCTATCTCCACACCTAGTTTTCTTATAATATTTCCAAGCCCATCATCCTAACGAGATCTCCAAGAATAAGGATCCATCCTTTGCAACACAACAACATTATAATTTTGAGCAAGAAACTTGAAGCCCTAGCATTGGAGGACATGCATACCTTTAAAGGATATGAAGAAATGAAGAAGGGCAAGCCCATGAAGATGGGCGAGCCATCTCTTAACCCTTACACACCTAGAAGACCTTCATTGACTTGGCCAAGCCTTTGAGATAAGCTTCCTTCCTAAAGTTATGAAACCATTCCACAAGTCCAAATGCTCTATTTTATTTTAAGAACATTGGTATATCCCCAAAAAAACCCCTAAACCCAAGTTATTTTCCTTTCTTGACCCTTTGTTTCTTAAAGTCAAACAAACCCCCCATTTTATGCCAATTACATCTTCCTAAAAATACCAAAATTTTCCGCCATTCCATGAATGTCTTGTGTCTTTCTTTGATAATTTCAAATAGGCCCTCAAAGCAGGCCATGAAGAGGAATGTTCTCCCTACAAAAATGGTGGCGCCATTAATTGCCTTTGAAAGGATGCACCCCCTTCAAATGGTGTGACAATTAATGAGTGGGTGTATTTGTTCGCCTATTTAAAGGGATCATGTTTGACTTTTTGGACAAATTTTTTGAAAATTTTTTTTCCTCTTTCTCTATCTCTCACATTTTTGTTCTCTCCCCTCTCTCTTACTCTTCCCAATTCTCTCTCTTGTCTCCATCATTCTTCCCCATTCTTCACCCTTCTCTTTTCCCTCTCATAATTTCTTCTCTTCTCCCCCTTTGATACTTTTGGAGATCCTTCTCCTTTTTTTTCTTTCTCTTGTCCCTCTTCCTTTTCATCATTTTTTCCAAAACTTGGTATGTCATCGAGAAGGAGGGCTTCAATATTATTCACTATGTCCCCAAGAGATTCTAAGTCTCAGCAAAGTATTTGATCAGTGGAAAATTACGGTCGTTGAAAGTACAAGTTCACGAATAAAAACTATGCTTAACTCTTCAAATTTGATCTTAAAATTTAGAATAGTTATGAGTCGAGGTCGAATCCAAGTGGAGGAAGGTTAAAAAATTGAAATAACGAAATATGTTTTTAGTATTTTTAGATTAAGAAAGCAATAACGATTGACGAAAGGAAGAAGATGTATGCAAAAAATTCAACGGGCAGATTAAATGCTTCCAAACTCTATTTGAAGATTGAAAACCTTTGATCAAAAATAGAAATGTAATTTAGGATATGAAAATATAAAAATATGGATAAAAAAACTGAGAAAATGGAAAAGACCGAAAATAATAAACCCTAGCCTAAAGGCTTTTGATGAAAACACACTCTAGAGATACTCTGTGATCAAACACACCTTTGAGAGCCCATATGTTTCACTCGAACTTGGCATCTTCAATCCAACACAAGGAATGAATAGAAAAGAGAATAAACTCACCAAAAACAATGTTTTATACACAAAACGGTCGATATAGAAGCACTCATCAAAATATTAGGAAACCTAACCTCTTAGCCTCTAATTTAAAGTCAGCTACCACAAGGACATTGAGTATGAAATGGCGATCATGCCGACAAAATTTTAGCTCTAAACTACATCAAGATTTTTGGGTATCAAGGTTTTTAATTTATATGAATATGGACTATTGAATACCTTTCTCTCTCGAGAAGGAGCGTTCGAGAAGTGAGGGAGAGGACCGAATGCAAGAGAGGATCACACCCTTCTTCCTCACTCTTCTCTTGCTCGTGACAAACTTTTGTGGGAGAGTGATAACATGCAATTTCATGCATTAATATCATGCATTTTATGCATTACTTCTTTAAAATATAGTAAAAAATGCATGTTATCATGATTTAAAAGGATTAAAATGATAATTTTATGTTTAATAGAATGTTCAATGTTCTTGAAATTAACAACATTTTAAGAGTAATCGCTGCTCCCTCTCTCACGACGTCTCTCTCCCTATTCCTCTGTTTCTCTTCCTCTCTCTCCCTTTCCTTCTTCTTTCTCTCCCACTTCCTCCATTTCTCCTCTTCCCTCTCGCTCCCTTCCTCTCTGTCCCACTCATGCGCATGCGTGCATAAGAGGAGGGGGAGATTTCTTCTGCTTTCTTCTTTTCTCGCAACGGAAATAATTTCCGTCACGATAGGATCTCTCCCCTCTCCCACTCGGCCATCCTCCTTGATCTCTGCTCTTCTCTCCCTTTCTTTCTTCTTTCTCTCTCATAATCTCTCTCTCTCTATCCCGATCGCCTCCCTCTCTCTTGCGACCGGAATTCCATTGTGAGCTTCTCTCTCTTCCCCCTCGCTTGCGATGCCTCTCTCCTTCCCTCCTCTCGCGATGGAAATTTTTTTGTCGCGAGAGGAGTCTCTCTCCTTCCTTTCTTCCGCTTTCTCTCTCTATTTTGCTCCCCCTCTCCTCTCTCTCGTTTCCTCACACGCGCGCGCATGCTGATAACATGCAATCTTAACATGAAAAAACATGATTATTAATGCAAATTAAGGCATAAAACATTCCATTCTCATGCATGTTATCATACTTTGAGTGCATTTCTATCATTTGCATGTAATTTTAAGTTATAATCTCAAAATGCTTTAATGTATGGGTTAATTATGATGAATTAAAGATAAAAGATTTTATAACCTATCTTTACTTGAGATTATAAGTGGTTTTTAAATTTAAATAATGAGAGAAGTCATTTTTATAAATATTCATTTAATTTTCTAAAGTTAAAATCTTAAAGAAATGAATGTATTTTTGAAATAGAAATTAAATCTCTTGTTATTTAAATATTTTAACTGTTTATAATGATAGATAATTGAATTTCAGATTCAATAAAAAAAATCTAGATTAATTTGGAGTTATATTTTGAAAGTTATGATTTTTAAAATTTATAAGAATTTTTCTGGAATTTTTGATGAATTTATTTAAGTATGTTTTTGATTTTAAATCTATGAAATGAATTAAAAAAATAAACAAAAAGGGGTTTATTAATCGCACGGGACCCACGTGGATGCGACGTGGCACGCAAGGCCACGTGACAGAACCACGTGGACCCACTCGAGCGCCTGCGTGGCGCGGAGGTGACACGTGTGCGTATTTATATTTACTCGTAGTATAGTGTTATAGTGCATATAAGCATCATGATTATCAGAACTCTCTAACCCTTATTTTTTTCGCATCTTATATACCCGATCTTTCGCTTTCCTTTTCTCCATGTGGGACTATGTTCCACTTTAGTTTTTAATTGCAGGCGACGTGGTCGAAGGTGATGCGTTGGATCAAAAGCGCGTGGATCGCGTGGATGCAGAGTCCACTGGATCAAAGCACACACGTGCCTTTATGGGCAGTTAAGTGAAATGATCGTGACCATCCATCAAAGAGTTATAACGGTCGAGATTAAACACGATCAAAACGTATCTGAAGTGTCCGATGAAGATCTGACTGTATGCGTTTTCAAGGCATTTTATAACACGCGACACGTGGCTTCATTTGAGCGCTCTATCGACGATCAAACGACAGTGACTTAATCGTAATGGTTCGCGATGAACCGTTTCATCTGAACCGTCGATTAATATCATCCGACGGTTACGCCAAAATTGCTTATAAATTAAGGTGTTCTTCGATTTGGTAATGCATTCTTGGATGATTTCACCAAATTGATCTATCTACACCCTTTCCATCCTTGAATCTCTCGGTTCTAATCTCTTCTAGACTCGTTTCCGTGTCCACGGAGTGATTAAAAGTGAGACTTTCATCGATCGATTAAGGAGAATTTGTCTCTTGAACACTGATGATCGTTTTTGAAATCGTGGAATGAAAAGCCTTTAATCCGATGATTAATTGGATCATTTCCATTGCTATCTTGGGGTTTGAATACATGTTTTCTCTCTAATCTATCGTCATGTATCATCAATTTGTAATTTAGGATCGTAATTTAGGATCGTAATTTAGTTTAATTTAGTCTTTAATTTTTGATTTTCGGAAATTTCTCCCCCATTCGCTCTTTGATTTCTTAGCGAATACTAATCCAAATCGAGTGATTTTTGATTCCGTGGATACGTCTTTGAGTTATCTTTCTAAATCCACCATTTATCCTAATTTCTAACATCAATTCATTGTCCGATTTGATCAAATTCGAAAAGATCTCTCAAAAATCCCTTATTTCTCCGTGGATTTCGACCCTTATTTACCATCATACCCCTCAATTCGTTATTAAATCATTAAATTCGTAAGTTTGGTTTTATTGTTGACACGAATTAGTGTGCAATTAACGACCGCATCGATTCGTTCCGTCACATGCGCGCGTGAGGGGGAGAAAATTTTCTCCCCCTCTCTCCCACTCTCCTTCTCTCCCCCGCACATGGGTGCACGCGTAGGGGAGAGTTCTTTCCCCTCTCCCCTGCCTCCTTTCTCGTGCCTCTCTTCCGCGCGCTTGAGGGAGAAATAATGGCGATGGAAAATAATTCTGTCGCCTCTCTCCTTCTCGTGACGGAGAGGGGAACCTCTCCCCTCTCTTTCTTCTTTTCTTCTCTGATGTAGGATAATTCAAATTATGATGAGATGATGATGATGAAAATAATTAAAAGAATTTAATCCTACAGATAATTGAGGGATCTATGAATTGATACCACTGTTATGTAGATGATTAAATCAGTGAACAAGCAGAGTAGGATAGTTCAGAAATGTGAGGAGAATAGAGATGAAATTATGACAGGTGAGAGTGATATAAATATGAATATAAATATAAGAGAGTGAAGTAGGGTAATAGAATAATAGGAGAATGACTGGGGAGTAGATAATAAGGGTATAAAGGAGAGGGACGAAGTGAGGATATTATGTTATATAATATAAAGTTGCGGATGATGGAGAGAAGGAGAGAAAACGATAGAAAAGAGTGATGGTTTTAGATAGAGAAAGAGATCCAATGATGGACTTATAGATCTTAGGTGAACTTTTAACCACTGTGGATGGAATAGAGGATGAATACCTGACTCGGCGAGGAAGGATGCTCCTGGACTCGTCGAATGATAATGGATTTCCTCCGGGTAAGGCCTCTGACAACAATGGTTGAAAACGACAGAAGGGGAGGGGGAAAAGAATAGGGAGATAGAACTCGTGATGAAGATGGTGCGGGACGGAATTGATGGAGATGGGGGATGAGCGTGAACACGGGTAACCAATAGTAACCAAGAATAACTTTCATTCATAAAAACTTTATGTCTGTTCCCCTGTTACAATTGTCGTTTTATAGAGGGGAATAGGGAAAACCGAAGAGACGTGAGTTTAGCATCGTATCGGTAGTTATTTTCTGGAAGTCGTGGGATCCTCGTCGTGACGTCGAACGACGTTTAATACTCCACGTAAGCAGGAAAGATAGGAGAACTTGGTTCGCTTCTTCGAATAAATTCTATTAAGTGGATGTTTGACGGAGAGAGGATAACCGAAATATCGCTCTTTGGCGAACCCGCCGTCAGGAGAAGTTTGGGAAGCTCGGTTGAAGTCGATCGGTCCACAGTGTTGATATTAAGGCTTCTAGAGTTGCGCGGACTGGCATTGGAAGCTGTAAGAGTTGTCGACCGAAACTTCATTGTCGTCAGGTGTTGGAGACGCGTTCTCTGTCCGATTTGTTCTTCGAATCACAGGTGGACATTTCTTCGCTTTAAAGGAATTGGCTGTTGAGCTTATTATTCAGTAAGCCTTCGAATAATATATATATATATATATACTGGAATTTAAAGCGGCTGACTGTCGCGTTATTGGAGATATCATGACGTGTCATCAGTCTGATGGAGATATTCCTCTTCGGGTCTTCTTCGTCAAGGATGATGTATCTTCATGAAGGACTTTGATTATCATTGCTGTCATAATGGTTGAAGGGTGTTGAATGGCAGGTCGTGGTACTTCCTTGGAAATCTTGGATACATTGGAGATTGATTCTTGGAGTAGCCTTCTTCAATCTGGTTCCCGTCATGCTAAGGTGTCATCTTAAGTGATCTTCATGTCAATTATCTTCATCATAATCTTCTTTGCTGAGAGGTTCTTCTGCTCATGATTGCAGGGTTTTATTCATGCAAGGTTTTGTCTTGAGGTTCAATAAAAGATAGCTTCTTCCACTAGATATCACATATGGATCTCTTCTAAAACTTTCTACTTAGAGGTGGCTTCCAAAGAGAGAGGAGTGGATAACAAAGGGGTTCCTACTGATTTCTTGAGATCATTATTTTTCAATTATACAAGGTACCTATGATATGGTGGTTGGGTTTAGACAACTGGGAACCTATATCAAAGGTAAAGGGTGGTTGACTTGGTCTTTCAAAGAGTTCTAAGTATCTAGGGAAAAAAGTTAATTCCTTTTGACCAAGTCAATCTTTAGATCAGTTGGTGAATGGAAGAGGAGGGAAATTAATCCCCATTGGATCTACACTCTCTTTTAGAGGTTTAGAGAGGTCTTCTTTACTCACTTCATGGATAGTGAGTTTTTCAAATTGTTGAGTGAGGAAAAGTAGGGCGTGCTGTTGTAGTTGAGGATGGTTTCTTTTTCTCAATGCATACCTTGGTTCTATCGGAATTCTTGTGTTCTTTTCTTCAGATAATTCTCCATCATTCTCTCTCCCGCTCTCTTCCTCTCCCCGATCCTCTCTTGTTCCTTCCTTTGCCTATTCCTCTCCTTCCTCTCTCCCTTACGTGTGGGCATGCATGAGGGGGAGGAGGAAATCTCATGTCCTCCACTTCTTTCATGCTTTCCTCTTCCTTTGGTCCTGCGCACAAAACTTTCTCTCCTCATCTCCCTATTTCCTTTTTTAGAGAAGAGAGAGAATATAGACGAGGGAGGAGAGAGATGAGAGAGTTGAGGGCTTTTAACATAATTTTTGTGAGTTTTAGAGAAGTTTGACCGATGAGAGCGGGTTGACCGGTGCGATTAGAGGAGAGAGAAGATGGAGATCAATGGCCATAAATGCTCTAGATGAAAACCTTGATATCTGACGATCATGATGGAGTTAGGAGCTGAAATTTCGTTGGCATGATCGTCATTTTATGCTCCACAATTGTGCTGGGGAAGATTTAAGTTTCTAAAACAAATAATTAGGGTTATGAATGTTTTGTTGTATGCTTCTAGCGTTGGCTAGGAAGAAGGAAAGAAAGCAAAGATTGATCATTTATCATGTGTTGAACATCATTCTCTGTGAGTTTCTTCCCTCTTCTATTTCATTCCTTGTGTTGGATGTAAGACGCCAAGTCCGGGAAAAATATATGGCTCTCGAAGGTATGTTTTTATTAGGGAGCATTGACGAAGTGTTTTCGTGCGTCGTTAAATCACAAAAACGCCGGTCAAAACAAAAAGTTTAAAACCGAACTCACAAAGATAAGATATAAAATCAAGTAATGAGTAACTATCGGGTTGATCCACATAGAGCAGGGTTGACTTTAATTGCAGAGTTGACTTGGTCAAACTTAGGTTTAAAAGGGGTTTAAAATAAGTAAAAATAAGAAGTAATGAGTGGAAATGGTATAAATAAGCTAAATAAGAATTTTTAAGAATTTGATTCTCGGGTTTGACAGAGAAAAGTCAAAAGTCAAAGTCAAAGTCAAAGCATTGACTTTGACCAACAGTAGGTGTTCTGTAAAATCAGAGAATCAAAAAGAGTCAGCAGATTACTAAAATTCTATATTTGGAAACTAGAGAGAAAATGGAATTTATTGATGTATAATTCGTGATTTTTGGATAAGAAATGGATTTACTATAAATTATTGAAAATCAAATATCAGAAAATCCCCGAAATAAACACCTTAGAGGAAATCTTCAAATTGACCAGTCAAATGAAATCCAAATTTTGCAATTTATATGTCAATAGAAAGCTAAGAACTGGAGGAATCTAAAGAGACCAAAATGATTGAATTCTGATTTGTGAATTGAAAGTAATTGACCCTGAAAGTTAACGTTTGACTTTTGATGACAGATGAACAGTCCTCGGTCAAATGTCAAATTGAAGGGTCAAATGATCAGAATTCGATGAATTTGCCATCCACAGAAAGCTTAGGAAAATATGAATCCAAAGAAATCAAAATCAAGTGATTTGGAATTATAATCAGAGAGATATCCTATTTTCAAAATCAACAACTTTTCGGACTGAAAATTGGGGAAAAGGAAGAACACTATGAACTAATTTGCAAAATTAAACTTCTAAATCTAATAAAAACTCAAATTACCTCCTGATAATCGATTGAATCTCACTAATAACCCGATTGCCGCAAGAATGGGGCCTCAATTCTTGTGGATTGAAGGGGATTTGCTCAGATTCTTCCTCGTGGATGTTAGGAATTCAAGGGGAAAATTTGATGAAATCAAGAGATAAAATCGTGATTATCATGGTTCAATGGATGCGTCTCTACAGTCTTGGAAGCAGAGGATCACGAGAACTTAATTCCTTCCTCGAAATTCGCTTAATTTCTTCACGAATTGATCAAAAGTTGAAGAACAAGGGAGAAATACATCGGTTTTTAAAGAGGATTTTGGCCCAAAATCGTGGGCAATTGACGCGGTCGTGGAAGCGATTTGCAGGGGTCGTGGGATCGGTTCCTTTGGGCGACATCGTGGCTTCAATCGCACGATGAATTCGCTTCAATTTCGCTTCAAAAAATTCACAATCGCGCTTGATCGTGGCCACGATCAAGCGGCGATCCGGGCTTCGATCGTGGAATTTTCTCTTGCCGTTTTTGAATTGAAACCGTGCGGCGAGATCGTGGCATTTATTCCACGAAGAAAGATCCAAGATCGCGGCTCGATCGCGCAGTGATCACGGTTCGATCGGACCGCGATCGTGGAGTTCTTCTGCGAATCTTCCCCGCCGTCCGATGGAGCTTCAGGTGAGTGGACGATCGCGATCACCCGATCCAGTGTGCCACAATTGTGAGGAGGGTCCACGGCTCGATGGCGATCCACCGTCCGATGAAGATACTCTGATGAAGATCTTTGCAATCGTGCGTTCGCGATGATCCACGATGATCTCCTTGTGATGAAAATGAGACGCTTCCGACGCTTCCACGTGTCATCTGGTAAGTCCGTTGATCGCGTTCACTTATGCGGTTTTTTTAGCATGTGTCTTGATTGGTGATCGCGTTGACTTGGGTCCATGCGATCGTTGAATCTCTCCTCTTCGCGATCGAATCTGACGCGTCTCGTAGCGCCACGCGTCATGCACAGGTACTTTCCGTGGGGACATAGTGCCACACGGAAGAAATGAATGGAACTCGCGCCTATATAATGTAGAGGGGTGGTAAGCATTTGCGTTACCGCCCGAATAAACTTACCAGGGCGCACTAACCCGTGGGCCCTCCATATGCCGACCCCTTGCCACATGGCGTCCCACACGGACGCCCACGTGGACCCGCGTGGGCACGCGTGGCCTCCTGCCACGTGTCCACGTCCTGTGCGCCTCCTGCGCCTCGCGTGGGCCACCTGCGGCGCTGCTCACTTGGCCTCAGAGCTGCGTCGCATCCGCGCGGTGGTCCCGCGCGCCACGTTTGCTCGTCGCCACATTACGTCAGCATACGGGGGTTCTGTGGACCAAAATACCCCCCTTTTTTGCGATTTTAATAAGGAAAAATTAATTTAAAATAATATAAAAATCAGAAAAAAGCATAAACTTCAGAAATTCCCAATTTAAACTATACAACTCCTTTTTAATCCAAATTTTCTCCATTGGATCACAAATTTCTTCCTTTTTAACATCATGTCATTTTAAAATTTATTTTCAAAGAAGAAATCAAGATGAATTAGAATTCACTTAACTCATTTCTTAATAACTATTCTAAATCATAAATTCATCTTGAAATTATTCTTCAAAACATGCACTAAAGTCAAAATCATTCAATAAAAGAGATTAACTTCTATTAATTTAAACTTAAAAAAAGATTAATCATCTATTAAGCATGAAATTATCACTAATTTACGCATAAATATCGACTTTAGTGAAATGACATACCAATGGAGAAAATTCCTAAAAAGTATGATAACATGCATCCTATTCTCATAAAATAAGCATGAATATGAGTTAATTAGGATAAGAATTTAAGGTATAAATGCATGTTATCAAGCATCAATAGATTGTGTTTTCATCACGTATATTTAGATTAGGATCATCTTATATCCATTTCTTCTAGTTTCTTATCTGTTTATCAACATTTTCTCATTTAAAAATCCTAAAAATCATTTTTTCAGCCTCAATCAAGGGTTTCAAATCTTTGAAAGGAGTTTGGAAGCAATAGTTTGGTTCATTTCATCTCCGTGCACATTTTCTTCCTTTCATCGATCATTTTTGCTTTCTAAATCCAAAAATACCAAAATATATCTTCTGATCTCAATCTCTTAACCTTCTTCCCTGTGGATTTGGCCTTGAATTGACACTGTTCTAATTTAAAAATCAGATTTGAAGAGTTGAGTATCAAATTTGTTTGATACGTAAATTTACGGATTCAACGACCGTGTTGTTACGCCTATCACAGAGATTCTCATGCGCACGAGAATTGGGCTCCATATGTATGAACCAAATCATCAAATGAATATAGTTCTTCCTACTTCTCTACATTCCCAAGTGCATTGTTTGAAGCAGTTAGAGACTTTTCAAAGCCAACAAGTGGTATCAGAGCCAATCGACTTCTTGGGATCCAGCATGGAAAAAGCAAGCACCTCCTTTGCCTAACGAGACGAAATCGCAAGGTCATCGATTTCACACAATCTCGTGTCAAAAATAAAACCAAACTTACCAATTTTGGGAAATTAACTCGAATTGAGGGGTATAATGGTAAATAAGGGTCGAATCCACATGGATATAAGGTATTTTCGAGAGATATTTTAGAAATTGATCAAATTGGATGATGAATTGAGGTGAGAAATTAGAGAAAATGGTAGATTTAGAAAGATAACTCAAAGAAGTATCCACGGAATCAAAAATCACTCGATTTGGATTAGTAATCGTGGAGAAATCAAAGAGTGAAGTGGGGTGAAATTTCCAAAAATCGAAAGAACATAAACCGAAATTGAAAACGAAATTAAACTAAGTTACGATCCTAAATTACAAATTGATGATACATGAAGATAGATTAGAGGGAAGACACAATTTCTAACCGGAGATAACGATCGAAACGATCCAACTAATCGCCGAATCGAAGGCTATTGATTCCGAGATTTTGAACGCGAGCATCGGTGTTCAAGAAACGAATTCTCCTTGATCGATCGACGAAATCTCACTTTTAATCACTTTGTGGACACGGAATCAAGTCTAGAAGAGATTAGAAGTGAGAGATTCAAGCATGGAGGGGTGTAGATAGATCAATTTGATGAATACATCCAAGAATGTCTTACAAAATTGAAGAACACATCGTTTTATAGGCGATTTGGGCGTAACCGTCCGATCGTCTTGATTAACGGCTCTGATGAAACGGTTCATCACGAACCGTTACCGTTAAGTCGCGGCCGTCCAATCGTGATCGGACGTGTGAGGGGAGGCCATGTGTTGATGCGTTATAAAACGCGTGAAACGCCATCGATCGGATCTTCATCGAGCATTTAAGATGTGTTTTGATAAATCGATGAGTCGACTGATCGCGATTAATCTCGAGTGTAATAACTCAGTTGATGAACGGTCGAGATTAATCTTCACGAGCTTCACTTAAGTGACTTTAAGGCACGTGCTTGATTAAAGATCCGGTGGACCACCCGTCCACTGGATCAACGCTTTGCGGTCACATCCGACGCACCACATAGCTCCACGTCACCTGAAATAGAATATCGTGTGGAACTTAGTCCCCACACGGAAAAAATTAAAGGGATCTCTCGGGTTTATAAGGTACGTGAAATAAATGGGTTAGCCTAAATTCTGAATACGGAATGCTGATATGTACTATAACCCTATATAATACGAGTAAATATAAATAATGCCACATGTCACCTCCGCGCCACGCAAGCGCTCGCGTGGACCCGCGTGGCTCTACCACGTGGCCTTGCATGCCACGTCGCACCCACGTGGGACCCTGCGCGAAAATAAACCTCCTTTTTAATCATTTTTTTGATTGTTTTTAATAGATTTAAATCGAAAATTAATTCGGAAAATTCCAGAAAAATCCAGAAAAATCCCTAAAAATTGGAAAATTCATATCTTTCAAAATATAACTCCAAATTAATCCAAATTTCTTTCATTTGATCTGAAATTTAATTATCTATCATTATAAAAATTCAAATTATTTAAATAACAAGAGATTTAATTTTTATTTCAAAAATACATTCATTTCTTTAAGATTTTAACTTTAGAAAATTAAATGAATGTTTATAAAAATGATTTCTCTCATTATTTAACTTTAAAAACCACTTAAAATCTTAATTAAAGATAGGTTATGAAATCATTTACCTTTAATTCATGATAATTAACCCTAAATTAAAGCATTTTGAGATTATAACATAAAATTGCATGAAATGATAGAAATGCACTCAAAGTATGATAACATGCATACAAATAGAATATTTTATGCTTTAATTTGCATTAATAATCATGTTTCATCATGTTAAGATTGCATGTTATTAGTGCCCATGGTGGAGAAATGACTGCGCCAATGCCAACTCTCAAGCTCTCGAAGACCAACTATCGCATTTGGTCAATGTCCATGGAAGCCTACCTTGACTCTCGTGATCTGTGGCAAGCTGTGATTGGTGAAAACGTCACCAAGAAGAAGGATCGTATGGCTCTCTTGGCAAATCATCAGCGGCATCCCGGAAGACATTCTAGGCATTCTCGATGCTAAGAAAACCACAAAGAAAATTGGGAGATTCTGCGGCAAAGGAAATCTCGGCGTTGACAGAGTGATTCAGTCACGCATACAAGGTCTCAAAAGAACCTTCGAGATGCTCACTATGGCCAAGACCGACTCCATACTGGATTTTGCGATGAAATTCATGCTCATCATCTTTGAATTGCAGAATTTTGGAGAGGAAATGGAAGAGAAGGACATCGTGTGACGATTTTTGCGAGCGACACCATCAGAAATTTGACGCTCTTACTATCTCTCTCTCGCAATACGCTGATCTTGAAAAGGTGAGCCTCGATGAGATTAATGGCTCTTTTACAGTTCATGAGCTGCGGCTCAAAGAAAGGGAATCTCGTGAAGAGGAACAAACCCTCCTAGCCAAGGCACTGAACAAGACAAAATTGACGAGTGAGGAGTCCTCATCTCGCGGCAAAGGGCATCATCGCAATTGCGACAAAGGAAGGGGCCGAGGTCATGGCCGAGGATGCCATCCAGGGAATGAAGAGGAGAAAGAGAAGAAGACTTTTGACAAATCATCTATTCAGTGCTACAATTGTCAAAAGTATTACCATTTGGCCTACGAGTGTAGGAATCCCAACTTTGAGCCGGCTCCAACTTTGGCGCAAACTCCACAAGAACATGCTTTGGCTGCTAAGTCCTCCCTCCTCATGGCCATTGAAGAAGCTCGAAGTGATTTCTTGCTTCAAGGATCCGAGATTGATCATCACACTTCTGATCTGTGGTACCTTGACACAGGCGCAACAAACCACATGATTAGTCAACGAAATTTCTTCACTACTCTTGATGAATTAGCCACTGACTTTGTGAAATTTAGGGATAATTCACGTGTTGAAATCAAAGGTCGTGGCAGTGTGGTAGTACTACATCAAGATGGACATAGACTGTCATTTGGTAACGTTCTCTTTGTCCCAAAATTGTGTGCTAACATACTCAGTCTTGGGAGGCTAGATGAAGAAGGATGCAAGATGACTATGTATGGAGGTCGGCTTACCATCCATGATCGGGATGGTGCTCTATTGGCATAAGTCCATCGCACATAAAGAAGATTATATTTACTTAAGCTCAAAGTTGAAGAAAATTGTCTCCTCACGGAGGCAGATGATAGTTCAAGTCGGCTATGGCACCTCAGATATGGCTACTTGAACTATCATTACTTTAAGAAGATGGCTACAAAACATTTGGTCAAAGGACTTCCTCCAATTACTCTCCCATACCTAGCTTTGCCATAGCTGTCTCGCAGGAAAGCAATCCATGATACCATTTCCTAAAACAAAAATTTTTTTAGAGCTAATGCACCACTTGAGTTAGTCTTTGCAGACATTTGTGGTCCAATTAGCCCACCCACATTAGGGAGAAGCTAGTATTTCCTCCTAATTGTGGATGACTACTCGAGGCTAATGTGGGTGGCTATGATGAAGCTCAAGTCTCAAGCACTATCTCACTTTAAGAAGTTTAAGTTACTTGCTAAAGTAGAGAAAGGGGCAAAGATCCAATGTCTTCGGGCTGATAGAGGAGGTGAATTTAACTCTGATGAATTCACTTCATTTGTGTGTCACACGATATTAAAGCGACAATTGACTGCCCCTTGCTCTCCTCAACAAAACGACGTGGTGGAAAGGAAGAACCAGACTATTTTGTCCTTATTCCAAAGCATGTCGAAAGAGAAGCAATTACCCCGTGAACTGTGGGGAGAAGCAGTAAGTACAACTGTTTACCTACTTAATCGCTCCTCCACTCATAGTCTGAGGGGTTGACTCCATATGAGATTTGGACTGGCCGTAAGCCTTCAATTTCCCACTTAAGGGTGTTTAGCTTCCTTGTGCATGTGAAATGCACTAAGATGCCACAAAAGAAGCTCAAAGATCGCAACCCTCCTATGGTTTTCATAGGGTATGAAGTTGGCTTTAAGGCCTACCACTGCTTTGACCCGATCAACGGGAGTGTACATGTTAGCCGAGATGTTGTTTTTGAAGAAGATGGGCAGTGGAATTGGGAAAGAAAGGGTGAGCGTGTTCCGGATCTTACCTTTTTCCCTATGATTCTTCTAATCAAGAAGAAGGATATCAAAGCTACTCTGAAGAGGAAGAAGAAGACAGTGAAGTGCAGCTACCTGAGCCCACTTCTGTCACCCCTTTAGAGTTTGAGCAAAGTGAACCTACAAGGGTAAAGATAATTTCACAATTGTATGAGGAGACCAGCCCAATTCCTCCCCCCATAGACGAGTGCATGGTTTCTACTGAGGAGCACATAAATTATGAATAAGCTTCCCATGAGGAGGCATGGAAGAAAGCTATGATAGAAGAGATGCAAGCCATAGATTGAAGCAACACCTGGGAGCTTGATGGAGAATTATTTCGAAACATGAACACAAGGGTTCTAAGTGAGCCTATCCTTCTCCCCGTATCTCCTCCATTCCCCTTCTGCAAACCTCTCCGAGTTCTATCCTCCTATCTTTCCTCCCCCCATTTCTGTCCTCTTTCATCCACTTCAAGCTTAGAATCAAACGACGGGAAATCTATGATCGATCGGTAATTCTGAAGCGTCACTTCACATTATCTCTCG
The DNA here is from genome assembly GCA_024174645.1 of Lemna minuta. Taxonomy (NCBI): domain Eukaryota; kingdom Viridiplantae; phylum Streptophyta; class Magnoliopsida; order Alismatales; family Araceae; genus Lemna; species Lemna minuta. The sequence goes on from CM044111.1 coordinate 9,680,919, forward strand.
GGTAATTCTTCTCTCCATCATACTGAGAAGAATAGTTCACCCAAGATCCGTAAGTCCAACGATTCCCCCCTCGTTCCCTTTATTATATAATATCTAAAAATATTGCCCAGTCAACCTCTACCTTTTCTTATTATTCTTACCATTTTCCTCGACGCCTTCCTATCATTTTCATATTATATAATATATTATTCTCTCATCACTCTCGTGTCAATCCTCTCGTAATTTCCATCTCACATCATCTCTTTTATGATATATGTATTTTGCCATTTCATCTTCGATATTAACATCTATATCTATATACCTTTCTCCTTAAAATAATATCACAGTTTGTTAAATATTTTCTCATCACATATTTTCCTCTCTTTCTTATCTCTCTTCTCTACTAATCTATAATTTTATCACCAATATCATACACTTATTCTCCTATTACCCTTCCCACATATATTCCTATCTACTTAGAAGTATCTATCCTACATTATTCTCACTGATATCATTTCATAGGTCCTTTATTCTATAGGATTATTTCTTCAAGTATTATTAGTAGATATTCATTCATAAATCTCTCATTCTCCATCATATCTTCATAAGCATCTCACCATCATCAATCATATTAGCATTCTAAAATATCCTACATCAGAGCTAGTAGCACCTCTAATTAGATGCAGGCTGACTGGACTCAAGTGGATATTTAAACTTAAAAGAAACTCAGATGGAGATGTAGTGAGGTACAAAGCAAGATTAGTTGTCAAAGGCTACTCTTAGAAGCATGGTATTGAGTACGATGAGGTATTTGCTCCACTGGTTTGAATTGAATCAATCCGTATTTTAATTTCCATTGCCGCTCAACATCACTGGTTATTACATCATCTAGATGTAAAATCAGCTTTCTTGAATGGAGATGTACAGGAGGAGCTGTGTGTCAAGCAACCGGATGGCTTCATTGTGGAAGGAAAAGAAGGTCATGTTCTAAAATTGAAGAGGGCCCTTTAGGGGCTCAAGCAAGCCCCTCGTGCTGGGTACTTCATGTTGCACAACTGCCAAGTCTCACTTGGCTTCAAAAGGAGCAAATATGAACAAGCAATTTACTTGAAGTTCTCGGATCGAATTCACTTAATCATAGGGGTTAATGTGGATGATCTCCTTGTCACAGGTGAGAAAGATAGTGACATCAGTAAATTCAAAGAGCAAATGAACCATTACTTTGAGATGAGTAATCTTGGACAACTAAGTTACTATTTGGGCATTAAGGTGAGCCAAGGAGGCATGATTACTCTGTCCCAGAGCAATTATGCCAAAAGCATCTTGTCCTTTGCAGAAATGGAAGAGTGCAATCTAGCGCAAACCCCTCTAGAAGCTCTAATTAAGTTCAGTCAACAAGAAGGCCCATTAGTTGACTCAACCTTTTTCTGAAGCCTTATAGGGAGCCTAGGGTATTTAACTCATACCCGTCCTGACTTACTCTGTGGGCTTCCTAAGCTGGTTCATGGAGCCGCCAACCGTAGAACATCTCATGGCACTAAAGCGATTACTAAGGTACTCAAGTGGGACAATTGGCTATGGCTTTGTCTACTTGAAGGGTCAATTGAAGGCAAGACTAGTAGGCTACAGTGATAGTGATTTTGGTGGTGATGAGCAAGAGCGGAAAAGCACCTCAGGACAAGTGTTCTTTCTTGGTGATATGCTTATTAGTTGGGCATCTCAAAAGCAAAAGACGGTTGCTTTATCGTCATGTGAGGCAGAGTACGTTGCTGCTACTGCTGCTGCATGTCAAGGAATGTGGCTAAATTGACTTGTCAGTGAATTGAGTGGGATTGATGAAACAATGGTGAAGTTGCTTGTGGACAATAAGTCGGTCATTGTCCTAACCAAAAATCCAGTACAACACAGTTGTACAAAGCACATTGACACTCGTCATCATTTACATATAATAGTATGTGGAAGACAAGAAGATTCAGGTGGACTATGTTAGGACTGAGGATCAGCTGGCTGACATCCTCACTAAAACACTTGAAAGAGTAAAATTTCTGGAGATGCGTGAGCGTCTTGGCATTGTCAAGGTCTGCATGGAGGAGCTGAGCCAAGGAGGAGAATGTTGAGCTGTCTCAACTCTGCATGGCATTTTGCTCAGCAAACCGTTACCTTGGAAGAAAACGCATGAGCGTTTCAACTGAAGTACCACTAGTGTTACTCGTGTCAGGCGTTACCTGTAACTCCCTCTCTTCTTCTGTGATTTGCTGCCCTATATAAAGGGCTCCATATGTATGAACCAAATCATCAAATGAATAGAGTTCTTCCTACTTCTCTGCATTCCTATTTCTCTCTATCCCCCGAGTGCATTGTCTGAAGCAGTTAGAGGCTTTTCAAAGCCAACAGTTGGGAGAGAGGATCTTTGAGGAAGAGAGAAAGAGAGGGGTGATAAAATGCATTTATAACTTAAATTCTTATCCTAATTAACTCATATTCATGCTTATTTTATGTGAATATGATGCATGTTATCATAGATTTTATGAATTTTCTCCATTGGTATGCCCATTCTACTAAAGTCCATATTTATGTATTATTTAGGGATTAATTATGTGCTTTACAGATGTTTAATATTTTACAAGGTTATTTACTTCCCTTAATTTACTTTGACTTTAGTAGATGATTGGAAGATTTAATTTCAAGAAGAGAATATTAGATGATATAAAATAGACTTCTTAAGAAATTATCTATGTTTATTTGAAATTCATCCTATATGATTCTCTTCAATTTGTATTTTTAGATGGCATGATATCAAAGATGAAAGAATTTGTGATCCAATGGAGAAAAATTGAGTTAAAAAGGAGTTATATAAATGAATTTATGAATTTCTTAATTTTTCTGAATTTTCTGGATTTTATTTTGATTTTTTCAGGATTTATTTAATCGCGTGGGACCCGCAGAGGTAATGTGGCGCGATGCGGACACATGACGGGGCCACCCAAGCCCACATGGATGCCTACGTGGTGCCTAAATGGCGTGAACAGTGATATCAAACGGTCGGGATTAAATCGTGCAATCGGACGGTCAAGATTAAATCGTGCGATTGGATGGCTGAAATCACACAGAGTGGAATCCGCATCATGGGCCACGATCCCACTGATTTCGCCCGATCTGACGGCTGAAATCACACGGAGTGAAATCCGCGTCGTGGGCCACGATCCACCAATGTCGCACAAACTTCTCTATAAATAGATGTTCTCTCCCTTTGTAAACTTTAACTTTTGATCGATTCGTGAAGAAATTAAGGGAATTTTGAGGAAGGTATTAAGTTTTTCGTGATCCTCTGCTTCCTAGAGTTTTAATTCCGCAGCCATTGAAGCATGATAATCACGAATTGATTGCAAGAAACGATCGTAATCTCCCCTTGAATTCCGAACGTACATCGAAGACGAAACCAAGGAATACTCTTCAGTCCATGTGAATTGAAACCAAATCATCACGTCAATTGGTTTAGTAGTGTGATTCATTTGTTATTCTTGAAATTCATGTAATTTAGATTAGAATTATGTAGGTAATTAGATTGTAGAAGTAGTTAAATTAATATTTTTGCCCAATTTTAGTGACGGATTTTTGTTGATTTTCAAACCAGGATATCTCTTTCATTATAATTCTGAATCACTTTATTTCATTTTCATTGGATTCCTTGTTTCATCAGCTTTCCGTGGATAGAAAATTAGTTGAATTCCAAGATTATTTAAACCCTCAATTTATTATTTGACTGAGCACTATTCATTTTCAATCCGAATTTGAGCATTGACTTTCAGGGTCAATTGCTTTCAAAATATAAATTGGAATTTAATAATTTTGGTCTCTTTAGAATCCTCTAGTTCTTAAATTTCTATTGATATATAAATTGCAAGATTTGGATATCATTTGATCAGTCAATTTGAAGATTTTCTCTGAAGTGTTCATTTCAAGATTTTTCTAATCTTTGATTTTCAATAATTCATAGTAAATTCATTTCTTATCTAAAAATCATGAATTTTATATCAATAAATTCTATTTTCTCTCTAGTTTCCAAATATAAAATTTTCTTACTCTTCTGACATCTTTTGGTTCTCTGATTTTATAGAACTTTGTCTATTGGTCAAAGTCAACATTTTGACTTTGACTTTTGAGTTTTCTCTGTCAAATCTGAGATCTTAAATTTTCAAAGTTCTAATTTAGTATATTTATAACAGTTCTATTCATAAAATCTTATTTCTACTTCTTTAAAATCTCTTTTTGACCTAAGTTTGACCAAGTCAACTCTGCAATAAAAGTCTACCTTGTTCTCTGTGAATCGACCCGATACTTACTCTTTACTTGATTTTATATCTTTGTCATTGTGAGTTCGGTATTATAAATTTTGTTTGACCGACATTTGTGTGTTTGAAACAACCGCACAAGACGCTTCGTCAAAATAGTGTCGTTGCCGTGGAACATGCGTTATTGATTTTATTGCTTGACTTCGAGATTATATTTGGGTTCTTGTTATCTGTAGTTTATTGACCAGCAGAGAAATAAGCAGACCCTCTCATTTATAGAAAAAGGTATATCGAGGTAAGAGTACCATTTTGCCCTTATTTGATGTCTTTGGTGCAAATTTGGTAGCCTATTTGGTGTTTTTCACTTGTTTGAGACGAGGATAATGATATATCTCAGATTCATTCTCTGTTATCAGTGACTTATTAGTATTATTATCCTTAGTGGTGTGACTTGTGATAGTGTGTAGCTTGATCTATCCTTTTGGTAGAGTAGAGTGAAGCATTTGAATTTGGAACATCACACTTTTCGTCTAACCCTTTTCTGACTTTCTTATATATACTTGTTGTTCTGTGATCTTTTTGATATAGATATGAATAGGCATCCTAGGAACCAAGGAGGACGACAAGGACACCAGAATCAGTGAGCCACGAGGCATACAAGGAATAACGCCTTGTATGAGGACCTCTTCGACACATTGATAACATGCTAAATAAACATAATAAAACATGATTTTTTATGCATATTAAAGTATAAATAATTTCATTTTCATGCATGTTATCATATTTATATGTATTTTTCCATTATTCAACAATAAATCATTATAATCTCAAAAATACTTTAAATAAGGGTTTAATATGATGAATAAATTAATAATCCATCTTTACCTGAGATTATGAATGCTTTTTAGAGTGAAAATAATGAGAGAAAATGTTTTATAAACATTTATTTATATTTTCTTAAGTTAAAAATCCTTAAAAATAAATGTGTTTTTGAAATAAAATTTAAAAATCTCATTATTTATCAATTTTTATCTTTTAAAATGATAGATACTTAAATTTTAGATCAAATAAAAGAAATTTGGATTAATTTGGAGTTATATATTAAAAGTTATGAATTTTCTACTTTTAGGGATTTTTTTGATTAATTTTACGATTTTTAAATGATAAAAAAAATTTTAAATAAGAAAAAGAGGGGATATTTCTGCGCGGGACCGAAGTGTCGTTTTCGTGCGTCGTTAAAACACAAAGACGATGTTCAAACAAAATTTATAAAACCGAACTCACAAAGACAAGATATAATAATCAAGTCAAGTGATTTGAATTTGCTATCCACGGAAATCTGATGAAAAGAGGAATCCAATGAAACCAAAATCAAGTGATTTGGAATTATAATCAAAGAGATATCCTATTTTCAAAATCAGCGATTTTTCAGACCTAAAATTGGGGAAAATGAAGAACACTATGAACTAATTTGCAAAATTAAAGATCTAAACCTAATAAAATTACAAATTACCTCTTGATAATCGATCGAACCTCACTACTAACCCAATTTCCGCAAGAATGGGGCCTCAATTCTCGTGGATTGAAGCGAATTTGCTCGGATTCTTCCTCGTGGACGTTCAGAATTCAAGGGAAAAATTCGATGAAATCAAGAGATGAAATCGTGATTATCATGCTTAAATGGCTGCGTCTCTACACTCTTGGAAGCAGAGGATCACGAGAACTTAAGACCTTCCTCCAAACTCGCTTAATTTCTTCACGAGTCGATCAAAAGTTGAAGAACAAAGAGAGGGAAATACATGCTTTTAAAGAGGGAATTAGGCCCGAAATCATGGCCATTGGAAGCGGTCGTCGGCGTCATTTGAAGGCGTCGTGGAGGCGGTTCCTTGGGGCAAGGATGCCGCTTCAATTCCGCAACAATTTTGACCAATTTCAGCGGTGGATTTAGCTCCTATTTCCACGATTTTAGCACCACGATTGGGCCACGATCGAGCCACGATTGGGGTTCGATCGTGGTCCTAGGTTTCCGCCGATCAGCATCGAGTCAGGTGAGAGCGATTCCGCCGCGGAAATCATGCGATCGCGGCTCGATCGCGGCTCGATCGGACCGCGATCCTGGGGTTCTTCCCCGTTTTGTCCGCGCCGTCCGATCGTGGTTAACCGCTGGCTGGACGATCATGATTAACCGATCCCATGCGCCGCTATTGCGATGTAGATCAGCCGTCCGATGAAGATTACGTGAGCCGTCTGATATCGATCAGGTAAACCGTCCGATCTTTGTCGCTTTTGATCAACTTGCAGCGGCCGTCCGATGAAGATCTATCGCCCGATGGAGCGTTCACCGTTCGATGACGATCAGGAGCTTCTTGTGATGCCACGTGTCTAAAGGTGAGCCGCTCATCAAGTTCACTTATTCCTCGAATTCAGCACGTGTCTAATTGCTGATCGCGTGGACTCGGGTCCACGCGATCTCAGCCGTTCCGCCCGCGTCCGACACTCGTCTCATCGCCACGTCACCTGCAATAAACAAAATCGTGTGGGAACATAGTCCCACACGGATTAAAAGGAGGGAGAGTATGCGGTTAAATAGGGGAGAAGATTCCCCTATTAACTATCCTAATATTTCCTCTCTACTCCGCGACACGTGGCGCCCCACACGGGCGCCCACGTGGCCGCGTGGCCTCCCTGCCATTTGGCGCGCCCCGTGCGCCTCCTGCGTGGGCCACACGCGTCCTGCCACGTCATCAGTCGGGTACTGTGGACCAAAATACCCCCCTTTTTCGCGATTTTAAATAGAAAATTCGATTTAAAAATCAAATAAAATTCGGAAAAGAGGCCTAAAACTTCAGAAATTCATAATTTAAAATATACAACTCCTTTATAATTGAAATTTTCTCCATTGGATCGTAAATTCTTTCCTTTTTAATATTATGCCATTTAAAATATATTTAGAAAGAAGAAATCAAGATGATTTATAATTTACTTAAATCATTTCTCATTAAATATTTCAAATCATAAATTCATCCAAAAATATCCTTCTAAACATTTACCAAAGTCAAAATGCATCCCATAACAGAGATTAACCTCTATTACCCTAAACAAAAGATTAATCATCTATTAAGCATGAAATTATCCCTAATTTATGCATAAATATCAACTTTAGTGAAATGACATGCCAATGGAGAAAATTCCTAAAAAGTATGATAACATGAATCATATTCACATAAAATAAGAATGAATATGAGTTAATTAAGATAAGAATTCAAGTTATAAATGCATGTTATCAGGGAGCCACGTGGATGCGATGTGGCACTCAAGGCCATGTGGCAGCGCCACGGGGGCCCATGCGGCGCCTACGCGGCGTGATGCGACGTATTATTTATATTTACTTATATAGTTATAATATATAGCCTTCCGTTTATCGGAAGGGATTATTACTCTTCTAATTCGTCGCACGTTATAAACCCTATGCTTTCTCTAAATTTTCTCTGTGTGGGACTAAGTTCCACAGAGTTGTTTTTGATGCACGTGACGTGGCCACTCGCGGTGCGTCGGATCGACGGCGCCTTGGAAATCTGCGCGTCGATCGCATAGAACCGCGGACCACCGATCACGATCAAGGCATGTGCCTTAAATGAAGGCGTTATAACAGTCGTGATTCAATCTGGCGGGGAGCATCGTGATCGTCGGATCGCAATCCAACGGCGTCAAAATGACGCGTTTTATAACGTCCATCTGCGCGGATCATCCTGACCGTCCATCGAGATCGAACGGCTGCGACTTAATTGAAACGGTCCACGATGGACCGTTTCCTCGTAATCGTCGATCGTTTCAATCGGACGGTTACGCCCAAATGCTCTATAGAACAAAGGGTTCTTCCGAATTGTAAAGCATTCGAGTTGGAAATCAAAGTAATTGATCTGTCTAGACACCTCCCCTCTCGTTTCTCTCAATCCCATCGTGTTCTACACTCAGTTCTGCACCTCCGGAGCATTTGAGATTGAGATTTGGCCGTGTAGATCGGTAGAAATCGACGCTTGAACTCACGATCGCTTTCTTCAGTATTTTCGATGATTAATCAAGATAATTGTGCTAATCCGATTACTAATCGTGGTTAGTCGAAGCAGTTTTTGCTCACCTTTCGTCCATTTATGTTTGATTTCAATTTAGATTAGGATTTAAAGTTTAATTTCGGTTAATTTTAGTTAAAATCGTGATTTCTTCGTCCGAAAATTTCTCTCCATTTGATCTTCAATTTCTCCGCGAAATCAAGACCAAATTCGATGATTCTTGATTCCATGGAATCGATTTGAAGTTCTCTTCCATAATTTACCATTTTACCCAATTTCTATCATCAATTCATCGTTCGATTTGATCAATTTCAAAGAAAACATCAAGAATTTCTTTATTTCCCTGTGGATTCAACCATTATTTACCATTATACCCTTCAATTCGAGGCATTTTCATCAAATTGGTAAGTTCGGAAATATTTTTGACACGAGACCGCATGAAATTGACAACCTCACAGTCCCGTCTCGTCATACATCCATACATTCTATAGCTCCATCAGAGGCTTCTAGTGATTCTATGCCATCCCTCGCCACACCAGTGCGAGGAGAACCTATGGATGCGCCTCTTCCCATCGAGGTAGTGAGACGACGCCTCAGCGATTACGCTAGACCGGTCGTCCAAAGGCAGACTACGTGAGTCAATGCCCCTCTTCAACGAGGTTCTAATTTTAAAATTGACTCACATATTCTTGGCCTTTTACCCACTTTTCATGGACTACCATCGGAGGATCCATATAGGCATGTGGAAGAATTCAGCCAGGTATGCGAATTCAATCAATTCCACAGTGTCCCCTCCGAGACGGCCAAGATGCGCTTCTTCCCCTTCACACTTAAGGAAAGAGCAAAGGAGTGGTTTTTCACCTTGGGCCGTGAGTTTGGTTCATGGAGAGATATGGAAGATACATTTTTGTGTAAGTACTACTCGGTAGATAAGACTAGCGCCGTGAGAAGAGCCATACGCGAATTCTCACAAGGGTTGGGTGAGGTTTTTTATGAGGCATGGGAGAGACTTAGAGATCTCTTGAGACAATGCCCACATCATGGTATACCTAAGCATGAGATTACTCAAATTTTCTATGATGCCTTAGGTGCACCTGACAAATATTTGCTTGATGCCGCTAGTGGAGGCACATTCATGAGCAAATATGAGGATGAAGCCCTCGAGTTGATTGAGTTGGTGGCGGAGAATAGCCATCATCATGCGGCTAAATCCTTCGGTGGACGGAGCGCTCCCGCCAAGGGAGGGATGTTGGATGCGAAGGCGGTGGAGACAGGTATGCTTTTAGATAAAATTGAAAAACTAACTGAGGCACCGTACTTGATAATGGATTCGCTTAAGATCCGACTGGTTTTGATGGCCTCGCTCCAGTATTACATAGCGATGTCTCACCGCATTCACATTGCTCTAATACTGAGCACGTCAAGCTGGATTGCCCCGTGATGGCAATTCAAGGTCCAGTTCCATTTCGGCCAAACCCTACGACATATCCAGGTTTGAGCCAAGCGGGTAGGTATCACCACCCGAATGAGGGTTATTTTAATTATAATAACCCATCTCATGCGCAGCAGCGGAGCGGGCAGCACACTTCATATCATCAGCCCTTTGGATCCGCGCAGCAACCTATGGGGAACCCGAGGCAGACACCGTTCACCTCCCATTTTCCCCAAGAGAGTATACCGTCACCAGCAGTTCCACCTCCCGTACCCTCAGCTGATTCTATCATGAGTGAATTAACACAAATGATGAGTAAGTTGACTTAGGTTAGCGACCGACTTGATAGAGTCGAAGGGCGCTAAGGCCCAATGCTCCGATGCTTCTACTGATCAGAGGAATGGGAAGCAAATAGAGTTACCTTCCCAACCTCTAGCCAACCCTAGGAACCTAGGGCAAGCATCGTCGAGCCGTGCCCAAAATGTGAACCAAGTTCACATTGATAGCGCACAAGAGGAGGCACATGCTGGGAGACGAAAAACTTAGTGCTTGTTGGGAGGCAACCCAACCTTATCTTTGTTTTTGCATTTACTTCTCACTTTTTCTTAGAAGAACGATGAACGAAAAATTAGAAGAGGTGGAGAGATAGAGAGATGGCTGTGGAAGAAGGAAAGGCACTACAGAAGAAAATGTTTCTCATGTCCACGTGTTTGAGAGATCAAGAGCATGAGGAGAAGATGGCAGAAGGTAAATGGTAGAAGATGAAGGCAGAGAGGAGCGAATGCCAAAAAGGGGGGACTTATCCCCTCTCTCTCTTAATACAGTTGGCGCGGCAACTTCTACAGCGTCAACGTCATGGTTGAGAGAAGAGAATGAGGATGAGAAGGAAGAGATGGGGAGAGATGCTGGAAGAAGAGAAAGAAACATGGATGACGAAGGAGAGGAAATGAAGAAGAAGAGAGAGAGGTGCCCGCTGAGGAAGCTTATGTGCGCGACAAATGATTTCTATCAAGTGAGAGTCAGAGGGAGACGAGAGAAATATTGTGGTGAGGGAGCTTACGCGTGGTGAGAGAGCGAGGGAGAGGGATAATAGGGAGAGATGGGCAGAGGCAGAGAGGGGAGGATGGAAGAAATTTTCTTTTGTCCTCTCGTGTGCGAGAGAGTGAGAGAGTAAAGAAAAGAGAGGGGAGAAGGAGAAAAAAATTCTCCCCCTTACGCACACACACGTGCACGTAGAGGGAAAAAGAGAGGGAAAAAATCCTCTCTCTCTCACACAATGCAGCTGCGACAACATCACGAGAAGAGAGAAGAGAAAGAGCACAATTGGAGAAAGGAACATAAGAGAGGTGCAGTGGAGAGGGAGCTTACTGTTAGAAACCTGCGTTCGACGGCGATTAAGACATCGCCAGAGAGATCACCCCCGAGTCATAGGAAGACACATCACGAGGAACAGGGAAAACTTTCTATATTGCTTTTTAAACTCTTACAATCCTTTTAAATAAGAAAACAAAAGGGGAAAGCAATAATAAAAAAGTAACAAACTGGCCAAGACTGGCCAGTATTGCGCGTCGTGCAGACAACTTCGCACAACCGTAGGACTGGGCACTTCTCGCATAACCGCACCATGCGGTTATCGCGAACAGGGGCCATGTGCAAGGCTCCCGTTCACGATCTCCTCCTGAGCCTTGTTGTGCTCACCATGAACATCAAAGAGGCCAATCTTGATGCGAAACTCATGGAACTTGACTTTTTTGAGTGGCTTCGTCAGAACATCTCCTAAGCTGTTCTTCACTCCTAATGAACTCCACGTTGATCTGGCCTTTTTCTATGGATTCCCGGTCAAGGTGATACTTCACTTCAATGTGCTTGCTATGTCCAAGGAGAAAAGGGGTTTTTTTATCAACGCAATGGCATACTTGTTGTCCACCCTCAGCATTGGCATGCTTGGTGTTGAGCCATGTACCTATGCTAGCACTCAAGTGAGCCACACACCATGGTAGGCAGCATTGGCAGCCGCAATGTACTCTACCTTGCAGCTAGACTGAGCCAACACCTTCTGTTTCATCGACTACCAAGTAAGTGGGTTGTGGGCCAAGAAGAAGATGACTCTAGTCATGCTCTTCTGAGCATCAACGTCACCAGCGAAGTCACTATCGCTAAACCCTGTCAGCTGGACCTGCTCCTCCTTCTTTCTTTCATACCTCAGACCCCAGCTCTTGGTTCCCGCCACATAGCGAAGAATTTGCTTCATAACATCCAAGTGATCCTTTTCGTGGCTCCTCCAGGAAGCGACTTGCATAGACAACATCAAATGCTAGGTCTGGACGAGTATTGACCAGGTACCTAAGACTCCCAACAATGCTTTTGTATGATGTTACATCTACTAGCGGCTTTGTACTCCTCTTGCTCAGTTTCAGACGCGTTGCCATTGGTACTTGACATGGATTGCACCCTGCCATACCGCTCCTCTCTAGAATCTTGGCGGCATAGGCTCCTTGGCTGATTGTGATGCCCCATGCACTCTGTCTGACTTCAATGCTGAGATAGTAGCGAAGTAGACCGAGGTTGCTCATCATGAATACGTCACCCATCTCCTTTTTGAACTGCTTGATGTCTTCGCAGCTAGCGCCGATGATCACCAGGTCATCGACGTACACTCCTACCACCACTTTTGCCTCCCCATTCCGCCTGGTGTAGATGGCGTGCTCCGAGGGACTCCTCCCGAATCTTAACGACAACAACGTGTCGTCTAGCTTCGCGTTCCAACTCCTTGGGGCCTAATGGAAGCCGTAGAATACCTTCTTCGGCTTGAAAACCTTGTGCTCATTGCCCATGCTGATGAAACGGCCTGGCTGCTCCATGTACACCTCCTTGAGATTGCCATTCAAGAACGCCGACTTGATGTCCATGCAGTGCACCTCCCACCCCTCGTGCACTGCGAGAGCAATAAGAAGGCGCACCATGTCTAGCCGTGCCACAGGTGCAAACACCTCATCATAATCAATCCCCTAGCGATGCGCATAGCCCTTTACCACCAGGCGTGCCTTGTACTTCGCCACGGCTCCATTTTCATCCCGCTTCACTTGGTACACCCATTTCAACCCGATCGCTCGGAGACCATGTGGGAGGTCAACCAGGGACAAGGTACGGTTCTCCTCGATGGACGCCATCTCCTCCTCCATAGCCTTCCTCCAGCTCGGGTGGCCCTCTGCTTCAGCGAAAGAGATAGGCTCATCAGAACTTACATAGTGCAGCTCCTCTGCAATTAACACTCGTGGCGCGAGTCCACACGGCGATGTCAGCCCAATGATGTCGTCAATCTTGCGGAACCAAAGTGGCGCATCATCGTGATTAGCATCAAGGTGGTCGATGTGGACACTGGGTGGAGTGGCGAACTCCACCTCCTTTCCTTCATCTTTCGTTGGCACTGCTCCCCCACTGGAGTGCACGGACGGCAGCGACAATGGCTCTGGTCCCAATGCATCATCATCAAGTACCTCGATGGCGCCATCGATCTCCAAAGGTACTTGGTTCCTGAAGGCATATTCCAATGTGAACATGTCATCATGGCTTCCTGCATCCCCTTGCTTTGTGCCGCTGCCTCAGTCCCACTTGGCATTTTCGTCGAACACCACGTCCCGTGTCACATGGACAGGCCTCGTGGTGGGATCATAGGCATGATAGGCCTTTGATCCGCACTCGTAGCCGCAATCCTCCAGCTTCATAAGATGCGGTGTTGTGTTTAGGATGTAGGCGATGCATCCGAACACCTTCAGATGGTGCATCTGCTAGCTTCTTCCCATGCCACACCTCGAAAGGCGTCATGCCTTCCACGTTTTTTGTCAGACACTAGTTCAAGATGTAGATAGCAGTTGCCACTGCATCACCCCAAAACCAGCCTAACAGCCCCTTTGCCTTGAGCTTGCTCCTCGCGGTTGCTACCACCATGTCGTTCCTGCGCTCAATGATGCCATTCTGTTGCGCGTTGCATGGCGCTGTGTGTTGATGATGAATACCTTCTCTCGTGCAGTACTCCGTGAACTCATGTGAGGTGAATTTGCCACCCAGATTAGTACGGAGCGCTTACAGCTTCAGTCCTGACTCACCTTCTACCCGTGCGTTGATCTCCTTGATAGCCACCGCAGCACGATCCTTTGAAGGCAGCATGGCCACCCACATGTACCAGCTTCAATCATCCATGAGCAGCAAGAAATACTTGCTAGCGTTTGGTGTCTGCAACGCAATCAAACCACAGAGGCCGCTACGCACCAGCTCCAGAACACATCGCACACGGTACTCTCCGTGCTTGGGGAACGGCTACCGCTTCTTCTTGCCAGTGAGACACGCCTCACGCAGCTAGTGCACCTGACCAACTACCGGCAATCGTGCACCAGCTCCTCCCGAGCCATCTTTTGCATCGCAGCCATGTTGACATGGCCAAGGCGCGCGTGCCATTTCCAAACTTCTTTGGCTCCCCGTGCCGCCAGGCACACCGGCCGAACCAGCTTGGCGTGGAGAATGTACAACCGGTTCTCTCCGCGCATCACCTTCACCAGGAGCTGACTGCCTGGCTCACAGTCCCAAGCACCATTGTGTCAAGCTCAGTGAAAACCGTACGGGAACCCGACATGTGGTTCATGGCGCTCGTGTCCACGACCCACGGTTCCTTCAATGGTATAATATTAAAATGGAAGAAATTTGTGATCCAATGGAGAAAATTTGGATTAAAAAGGAGTTGTATATTTTAAATTATGAATTTTTGAAGTTTTATGCCTTTTTCCGATTTTTATTTGATTTTTAAATTGATTTTTTTATGAATTTTTCCTATTTAAAATCGCGAAAAAGGGTTTTTACCTGCAGGTGCTGACGTGGCGAGCGGGCGCTGACGTGGCACGCGGGACCGCCTCGAGGTGCGACACGGCACTGAGGCCACGTGGTAGAGCCCGGGTGGCCCGCGCGAGGCGCAGGTGGCGCTGACGCGTGACAGGAGGCCACGCGGACGCCCGTGAGGGGCGCCACGTGGCATGTAGGGGTTCGCAGGTGGAGGGCCCACAGGAATAGTGGGACCCTGATAACATGGGGGGGCCCGCCTATTTAAGCGCAACGTGTCCCAGTATTTCCTCCGTGTGGGACTATGTTCCCACACGATTTCTCTTTTGCAAGTGACGTGGAGACACGGCGTACGTTGGATCTCACGGCGAGGACGTCGATCGCGTGGACCCGGGTCCACGCGATCATCCATCAAAGCACGTGCTGAAAAAAAGAAGATTAAGTGGATTAGATCGAGGGCTTACCTGACGCCACGTGGCGACCCGGGGATCGCCTATCTTCATCAGCGTGAAAGCCGCACGATCTCCATCGGACGGACACGATAAGCGGCGATTCTCTTCTCACCGTGGGCGGCGCGGGATCGCACGATCTTCATCACACGGCCACGATGATCCGCGATCGTTGTCTCATCTTGGCGATACGTGGAAACGCGCGGGACGGTTGGATCTGCATCGCACGGACGACGATCGTGCATCAGCAGGCTTGATCGGCGATGATCGAGACCACCACTTACCTGATCGTGATCGGACGTCGGAAAGGCTTCATGGAAGAATCCCACGATAGCGGTTCGATCGCGACGCGATCGTGGCCAAAATCAACCGTGATCACGGCTCTTTCATCACGGAATCATCTCCACGATCTTCAAACGACGCCTAGTAGAGAATCAAGATCACGATCGTGGCCCGATTGTGGGTTTTTTTAAGCAAAATTCAAGCCGATTGACCGGGGATTTGAAGCCACAATTCCGCTCAATGGAAACCGCCTCTACGACGCATCAATTCCACCCCCACGACCGCAGAAATCGGCCATGATCTTCAGGCCAATTTCCCTCTTTAAAAGCATGTATTTCCCTTCTTTGTTCTTCAACTTTTGATCAATTCATGAAGGAATTTAAGCGAATTTCGAAGAAGATCTCTAGTTCATCGTGATCCTCCCGCGTTTAGACTCGATCGCGAAGCAATTGTAGCGGGATTGATCGTGAATTTCTCCTTGATTTCATCGAATTTTCCCCTTTAATTCCGAACGTCCGCGAGGAAGAATCCGAGCAAATTCACTTCAATCCACGAGAATTGAAGCCCCATTCTTGTGGCAATCGGGTTAGTAGTGAGATTCGATTGATTATCAGGAGGTAATTTGAGTTTTTATTAGATTTAGAAGTTTAATTTTGCAAATTAGTTCATAGTGTTCTTCATTTTCCCAAAAATTTCTGTCCAAAAAGTCGCTGATTTTGAAAATTGAGATATTTCTTTGATTATAATTCCAAATCACTCGATTTTGGTTTCATTGGATTCCTCTTTTCATCAGCTTTATGTGGATAGAAAATTCATCAAATTATAAGTTCATTTGGCCCTCCAATTTGACGTTGGACCAAGGACTGTTCATCTTTCATCAGAAGTCAAATGTTGACTTTCGGGGTCAATTACTTTTTATTTACAAATCAGAATTTAATAATTTTGGTCTTGTTAGATTCCTCTGGTTCTTAGATTTTCATTGACATAGAAATTGCAAGATTTGGATTTCATTTGGTCATTCAATTTGAATATTTCCTCTGAGGTGTTAATTTCGGGGATTTTCTGATAGTTGATTTTCAATAATTCATAATATATCCATTTCTTATCCAAAAATTACGAAATATATATCAATAAATTCCATTTTCTATTTATTTTCCAAATATCTAATTTTCGTAATCTTCTGACTCTGTTGGATTCTCTAATTTTGCAGAACACCTACTGTTGGTCAAAGTCAATGCTTTGACTTTGACTTTTGACTTTTCTCTGTCAAATCAGAGATTTCAATTCTTAAAACTTCTTATCTAGCTTACTTATATCATTTCCATTCCTTACATCTTATTTTCTCTTAGTTAAAACTCCTTTCAAACCTAAGTTTGACCAAGTCAACGCTATGATTAAAGTCAACCCTGCTCTCTGTGGATCGACCCGATACTTACACAATACTTGATTATTATATCTTATCTTTGTGAGTTCGGTTTTATAAATTTTGCTTGACCATCGTCTTTGTGTTTTAACGACACACGAAAATGATACGTCAGTCCTCTCCCTACAGATGATCGCAAATACAAGACAAGAAGAATAAAGGTTACTCGGAGAAGACTAAGGACAGACAACTGGAGAAGAATTCCGCGCTGCTAAAAGATCACAGTTACGATGCCGATTCCACTGAAGTTAAGCAGAGAAAGCTCCGACATTATGCAGCTGGCAAGAGGATTCCCCGTGTTGGCAAGACGTTATCATTTTATCCTGAGATACAAAGTAATCGGCGGCAAGTCCAACAACAACAATAAATAACACGCTTTCTCGATGGACGAGTTGATGACAGAAGTTCCGAGCAACAGTAACGTCCACCGGCAATGAGTAAAGCAAGAAGACATGAACTTTGAGTCCTACAACTACAGAGACTAAGTTCACGAGAAGCACAATTCCCCGGCCTTGGACGATGTCTAGACTTGAGCGGAACTTCCTTCCCCAATACTGTAGCTGGCCAAGTTCACGAAGCGCGCCGTCAAATAGGAAACCATCCCATACTTAGGTGTTACTGCTGGTGATTATGATCTCACCCTATTTGCTGTAAGAGATGAATATCGAGACTCTCGGGTCGACCTTGGTATTTCCGCGGTGCAAACTTCCATCGTGGACCAAAGTAGCTCGTCAACACAAACTTGTCGGAAACTGCTCGACGAGAGGTCAAAGCACGAATGCCCACGATCCTCCCGTTATTCACGGAAGACGCACCATCTCAACAGGCTTCCAAAGTATAAAACCAAGTCAACTCCGTCAACTCCACTACCACAACGACTCTTGACAATTTCTAAAGAATCGGTGGATCATCACTACCGAGAGATAACCGTCATCCCCACGTCTACGACTGCTTGAAACTCTCAAGAGATCCGAATTTCCCACGTCCCTTCCTTGCCGATGTGGAATAACGAGGCACCGTGATGCCTTCACGAAGAGACACCATGATTCTCCGGGTGCGTAACTTCCCTTCTCGACGCGATTCTTCGCGTCCGGTCATCCCTCTCCCTCATTTCTCTCTATAAAAGAAACAGACTGTAAAGAAAAAGGCAGATGTTATTTTGATGAAAATTTGGGTTACTTGGTTTCATTTTATCCTTGTGTTCACTGTTCTTCATGTGCCTCTCCTGCATTCCCTCTTCTCCGATTCTATCTCCCTTTCTTTTCTCCCACCATTTCTGTCCTCTTTCATTCATCGTGTCTGAAGCATCTCGAGGCTATCCGATGTCAGCGGGAGTAATCCAATGGCATCTCTTCTTGTCCTCTTTCAGGTAAATCATCCTCTCCTCTTATTGTATGTAATAGTTCTTCTCCTAAGATATTCTATAAGTCCACGTTGACCGGTAACTATCATCATTTTCTGTCACGTCTCCATGTCCTTCCGAGAACTACTGTAACACCTTCTCTCTGCGCATCCTATCTCTATTATCGCCTACCTATAACTACCCTCTATTCCTAACCTCTTTCCAGAAACACAATACTCTTAAAATATTCTCTCTTCCATCGTCTTTCTCTCGCCGCCGACCCCCTTCTATCACTTCTTTCATCTTATTCCGCATTACCTATTCCCTTAGTCATTTCTTCTCCGTAAACGTCAATCTCAGTCTCTACATACCCATCATCTTGCCCGTTCTAAAATAAACTTCCTACCGCTCTTCCACATCTTCTCATAATATATATATTTAATATTCTATCCATTACGTTATCCTATTACTCTATTCATCTATTTCTTCCTACATCTATTCTCTCATATTTCTACATTATATCACACTATATTATCACTGAATTATAATCCACTTTCATATTGATATCATTTTATAGATCCTCCAATCATTTGTAGGATTATTTCTTAACCATATCATTATCTTCATACACATTATCATTTCTGAAAATATCCTACATCACAGGCCCTCCATTGATGGGGACTGATACGTGTGAAAATGCGGTCGTTGAATGGGCGCTTTTACGTATCAAACAAAATTTATACTCAACTCTTCAAATATGATTTTTAAATTAGAACAGTGGCAAGTCGAGGTCGAATCCACAGGGATGAAGGTTAAGAGATTGAAATCAGAAGCTTATTTTTGGTATTTTAAGATTTAGAAAGCGGAAATGATGGATGAGAGGAAGAAAATGTGAGTGGAGATAAAATGAACCGATCAAATGCTTCCAAACTCCTTTCGACGATTGGAAACCCTTGATCGATGGTGGAAAAGTGATTTTTAGGGTTTTTAAATGTAGAAATGTGGATGAACAGAGGAGGAAAATGGATGAAATAGATAGAAGATATTTATAATATAAGATTCATGATGAAAACACAATCCAGTGATGCTCCATAATCAAAACATACCTTCGAGAGCCGTATATTTCGCCCGGACTTGGCGTCTTGTATCCAACACGAAGAATGAAGAGAAAAGGGAAGAAACTCACTGAGAATGAAGTTCAACACATGAACAATGATCTATCATTGCTTTCTTTCCTTCTGGCTAGCCAATGCCAGAAGCAAAGAAAAAAGCATTGATAGCCCTATTTTTTCATCTTAGAACTTAAATCAGCCCCATCAGCTTCGTGCAGCTTGGAATGACAATCATGCCCACGAAATTTTAGTCCGTAACTCCATCAAGATCATGAGATATCGCGATTTTAGTCTGAAGCATTTCTGGTCGTTGATCTGATGTACACTCTCTTTAAGTGTCCCGATCAAACCGCTCTAGTCAAAATGGGTCCGGTCAATGGGCGAGTCAGACTTGAAAAACCTGCAAATAGAGAGAAATGGAAGAAGAGGAGAGAGAACTCCTCGCGACGGAAAAATTTCCGTCGCGAGAGGGAAGGAGAGGGAGAGAGGAGAGCGGGGGAGAGAGAAGGAGTTTTCCTCGCGACCGGAGCCATTTCCGTGGCGAGGAGACCGAGAAGAGAGAGAAAGACAGCGACGAGAGAGGGGGAGAGAGAGATGAGAAAGAGGGAGAGGAGACGTCGCGAGAGAGGAGTGGCGTGGGAGAGAAGAAAGAGAAATAGAGAATGAGAATAGTGAGAGAGAAACTTCCTCAAAATTTATGTCATTAAATGCTCTTAAAATATTGTTAATTTATGAAAAATCAAGAACATTCTTTTAAACTTAAAATTATCATTTTAATCATTTTGAATCATGATAACATGCATTTATGATTATATTTTAAAGAATAAATTCATGAAAAATGCATGATATTAATGCATGAAATTGCATGTTATCACGGACCCCTTTTTCTCCCGGTGGCGGTGGACTTGCACGCAGGAGCCGATCCTCTAGCTGTGGAGTCGCAACAAAACGTGGTGGAGTGGAGGTTGGTAGCGGTGCCGTCGATATGGCCATTTTTGACTTCACGAGCAAGGCCTCCTCCTCATCCTAGACGACGTGGGCCTACTCTTTCTTGGGCTTGGAGCGGCACTCACGGGCTCAGTGGCCCAGCTTCCCGCATCTCCTGCACTCATCACCGCGTGCCGGCCTGATGATGGGCCCTTTTTGCCACCACGTCCGCTCACGTGCCCGCGCCCATGCCTGCGCCCACGTCCGCCACTGTGCGTCACGCTGCTTCTACCTCCACCACCAGTTTTCTCAGCATCATGCTTCCTCTGCCGTTTGTCCCACTCTTCCTCAGTCAGGTACAACTTGCCGTCATGGTGCATCGCCGACGGTGGTGACTCGAAGGCATCCTCCTCCGCGTTGAGCCAACCCGTCAAATCCAGGACGGTGAGTGTCGACACGTCGAGCAGCATCGTGATCGCGACCACGATCTGCCTGAAATGCTGGGGAACACTACGGATTATCTTTTCCACTACATGCGTCTCTTCGACCTTGTTGCCGAGGGTGGTGAGAGTCGATGCCATGCTGTTGATATGCAGTGCGTAGTCTTCAATAGACTCCCCCTCCTTGAACATCGACGATTCGAATTGACGCCGCAAGTTCTGAGCCGGCGTTTTCCTTACGCGGTCATCACCGATCCCCATGGTGGCGATAGCCTCCAAGGCCTCCTTGGCTGTCTCCTTGTCTGCAATTACTGGCCACATTTCCTGCGGCACGGCGCTGCAGAGCGCATCAAGTGCTTGCATGTCTTCTTGAGGTTCGACGCCCCCTTTCTCAATGGCGGTTCAGAGCAATCGGGCTTTGAGCTTGACCTTCATGAGCAGCGCCTAGTCGGAGTAGTTGGTCTTGGTGAGCATTGGGACCCCGGTTTCGTCGCTCACCTCACGAATCACCCTTTGAACCACGTCGTCCTTTCCTTTTGCCATAGCGCATATCGATTGGATGTTCTCAATTCCAACGGTTGTACCTTGTCATGATCGATTCCTGCATCTCCAACCAAGCTTTGATACCAAATGTTAGAAACCCGTGTTCGACGGCGGTTAAGACGACGCCGGAGAGATCACCCCCGAGTCACAAGAAAACATAGCACAAGGAACGAGGAAAACTCTCTATGTTGCTTTTTAAACTCTTACAGTCCTTTTCAATAAGAAAGCAAAGGGGAAAAGCAATAACCAAAAAGTAAAAAAATTGGCCAAGACTAGCCACTATTGTGCATCGTGCAGACAACTCCGCATAACCGTAGGACTGGGCCCTACTCGCATAACTGCACCATGCGGTTATTGCGAATAGGGGCCATGTGCAAGGCTCCCCTTCACACTTACGCGTGATGGAAAATTCCTATCATGGGAGAGAGAGATGGAGAAAAAGAGCAAGAAGAAAGGAAGAAAAATAAGAGAAGAAGGAGAGGAGAGGCACGTTAGAGAGAATGACGGAGGCGCGCCTCTCCTGAGAAAGAAGGGAGAGAGAGAGACCTCGTACTCTCTTTCTCTTTCATTTTTTTCATCGAAGAGAGAAATGTGGCAGCCAATCATCAACTGCCACGTTATCTATTATTTAAAAAATCACTTTAAAAGGAAAAATAATTATTTTCTTGCTAAAAAAGCCATTTCTTAATGATTTTAACCTCTACAAATTTTCAAAAAAATCTAAAAAATATCAACTTCCTCATAGAAATAAATTTTTTCAATAAAATTTATGAAAACATGCATTCATAAATATTTTTATGTCAATAAAGAAATTTCAAATAGAAAATAAATAGAAATTTTATTTTATAATTAAATAAGATTATCTCCTTGATAAATCAATGTCATAAAATGCCAATAAAATGTTATCAAATTATAAAAAATCAAGAATATCCTTTTAAACAATGATAACATAAATTAATGATTATATTTTAAGCATAAGTGCATAACATGCATGATATTAATGCATGAAATTGTATGTTATCGGTACCCTCTCTTTTTTCTTATTTTTGGTTGCTTTTGATCAATCCCTAGATCATTCCCTTGCTCTTAGCATTTTGAGTGATCATTGGATCACCTTCATTAACATATTTGGTGATTCCATTCCCATTTATTGTGATTTCATCTCCGTCCCGATTGAAAACCATTCACCAAGGTGATAAAAAAAGGTCCCTTCAATTTCAAATTTTGGGATTAAGTTTTGGAGTTTATACCCTACTTTAAATCCATTAGAAGTCAGCATAAAAAATCTAACAATCATTTACATTTGTGGAAATATGAATTTTCTTCCCTTTTCCCACATCATTTAGATTTTTGGTGTATTCCTTATAGATTTATAGGAGCCATCAAAATCTCAAGTCTAGGTCCATATACCATTTGCTAATTTTCCTAGGTAGGTAATAACTCAACATATCCTTTGGAAATCAACCAAGAATGTTGCTTCTTTTTAGATCCATCAACCTTCTACTTGGTTATTTATCTCAACTTACATTCTCTTACATTATGAAGTTATTATGAAGTTTTGATGGATATTTATCAGTCATCATTATTTACCGATCATTCAATTTCCTTCACATTGAGAAAGGTTTTTCATTGAATATATATAATGTCCATTTTGAAGAAATGAGCCCTCATTTTGATAAAAAAATATTATGTGACCAATGAGACAAATCACACTTACATGTCTCATATATTTTTTTTTAAGTTAAATTTATCTCATTGTTATTCTTGTGTGATGTTTATAATGAATTTCATCGGCCTATGAAATAACTGAGTGAATTTTGAAGAGATCATAATACAACAATTAATAGTCTTTAACATATGCTCTAAATATTCCTATTAGAGGGATATTTGAGAAGAATAGTATTATCTAATTTGAATCATATGATGAGTATGGTTGGTCTTAAGGTCATCGATATGAAGACATCAAAGATAGATAATAAGTACTCTTTAGAGAAATATTTAGGTAAATTAATCTATATGAATTCCTTAATGGTATTATACCTAACTATTAATCAAGTTGATTTACATTAAATTTGTGTATGAAAACCTTCAACTTGAGACATCAAATATATCTTGAGAATGGACGATTGTGTTTTGAATTTGACTTATAAATCCTTAGCTACGAGATCTTCAAAATTTTATAAATTGGATATGAAATGGATTCGTCAAAGGTGATTATGAGGTCGATATATGATTGTCCACCTCGCTATAAGAGGAAATTGACTTAAGGAAGGAGATGCAATTAAATCTTTGGCCAAGGTAATAAGAATATTATATGTGTTCTTGATGATATCCTTCATGCGTCAATACCAACATGAGTGATTGATTAGGGGTGAGAGTTAACCATACCTGAAGTCATTCATAAGTCTTGCTTGGGTTAAGGATTATATATATGTTAACCAATGATGCAAGGTTCTGTATGAAATTTTTTCTACGCTCTACATCTCCCAAAGTAAGCGGTGTAGCTTGTCACCCTACTAGCTGATAAGTCAACTTTTCAATTGGGTTAAATGATCTTTTATTAATTAATCTATATGATGATATATTTAATTAATTGGATTGATAAATAAGTGCTACTAGGTCTATTGAGTTATTAACTAGCAATATATATGAACCTAGAGGGTTACACACATAATTTGGTTGACATTGTTGGATATAGACATAACTCTTAGGATTTATGTGAAAATTTTACCTACCCAATATCTATAAATAAGGGGATAAGGACCACAATAAGAGTGCCCATGGGAATGCTATTATAAACTCTCCCTTTTCTTATCTTTCTCTCTTGGTGAAGATGGTCAAAGAGGAGATCCAATCGTCAAGTGATTGTATGGATATCGCTATAGGATGAACACTTTGAATAGCTTTTAAGAACTCCTTCAATGAACCCAAAAAATATGGATTGATGATAGGATCATAAATTTTTGGTAGCTTATTGCTTTTTAATATTTGATTCAATGCCTTCCACTACATTTGATTTTTTGATCAAAATATTGAGGACTTATCAAGCCTCAAATCCCAACATGAGACTCATAGGGATATGTTTTTAAAAGATGAAAAATTCAAAAGTGGCAATATAAGACCAAAAATCCCTTTGATAAAATCCCCACACTTGGTGAAATATACATTGATCATGTTTGAAAAAAAAGTGAAGTTGAAATCTAAGCTTGAAGAGGTATGAAGTGTCTTGTTGATGGTCGATACTTGGACACGAATGGCCTGTGTGAGAATTGAGAATTACTTGAACATGTATTAGCCTTTGGAAGGGAACGTGTACACAAAAGAATTTTGATCAATAGATGGAAGCGTCGATCAATGTTATCAAAAACTTATTGATAGGGGTAATTTGGGGTAGTTGAAAATGAAAAATTACAAATCAAATTCGATATATTGAATTCTCTAAAATAATGACTATCAATCATAATGGCGAATATGAGTCCAATCCATGGAGAATTGGGATTGAAAACTACTAGTCATGAACAAGTAGACTAATGCATAAATATTGGAGAAATAAATGAAGAACATAATTTGAAATTAGATGAATAGATATTTCCAAAAATTCCAAGAACATCAGAAAAAGATGGGGATGAAAGGAGAAATCAATGCTAGACAAAGAAATCAAATCTTAGAGAGAGAATCTTCATTAACCTCCTGATTACGTATCTAAAAGACAAGAGAAAGATCTATTTGTGTCTTCTTATGGAATAATCAAATTCTAAACTTAAATTTCCCAAGGACTGGCCCCATTGTTGTCTGGATCAAGAGTTATTTGCCCAACTGCACTGATCGATTCATGGAAATTCAAGCACACATTTATCTATCAATTAGGATGCTCCCAATACATTTATTGGCACATATCTAAGTGGAAACATGATAAGTAACATATTACGATAACTCCAATGAAAGACAAATGAGACTCAATTCCAAGCTAAAACAACAATGAAACACCAAAAATATGCAAATATTTTTAAAAGCAATAAAAAATTAAAAAAGTATAGTACTTGTTGTGCTATTAGTTGAGGGGCCTCAACAATCAATATCGATCCATATCACCTCCTCTTAGGGTTGAGGAGAGGGGAGAGAAATTTGGCCCACCAAATTGGACAAATAGTGCCATTTGATGGCTCAAAATCTACCAAAGCGATGGATGATCAGTCCATGTTGCCCACTTAATTTAGAAGAGAGAGGAGAGAGGAAAACCATGATTTAATTCTCATTGTTTGATTGTAGGTCTCCATGTGCTTGACACAAGGATTGCGCCATGTGCACATTATTATTTTCTTGCTAAATGGAAATGATAATGCCCTCTTGTTCTCACATATTCTCCTATTATTAGTCATTGCAAAACAAAGCGCGAAAAAAATACATTTCGCTGGATCTTTCTTTTGATTGGCCAATGAAAGAGAAAACTCCGAAGCCAAATGGGGTTGTGCCATGTGTCATTTTCTTTATGAGATTTCCCGGATCCCATTTCATCATATCTTGTGGTCCATATTAGTGCTGATTTTGGAGCATCTTGATCTCTTGGTGTGTTAAGGAAAAATAGGTAAATTTTAGTTCGACATGGGTAAGATTTTGACATATTCCATGTATTAAAGAAAATATAATTTCATTGAAGATTCCCTTGACCATTTATTCTAATCTCAATAGTAA
This sequence comes from Lemna minuta, assembly GCA_024174645.1. Lineage (NCBI taxonomy): Eukaryota > Viridiplantae > Streptophyta > Magnoliopsida > Alismatales > Araceae > Lemna > Lemna minuta. The sequence continues at coordinate 9,706,732 of CM044111.1, forward strand.
TCTTGGTGCTTACATGGCCTTCCACTATGCTCCATCCCAGAACCACATGAGTGCACGATAGTCCCTATGGAGCCATGTGGCATAACCAACACTTGATGTGGTGCATGACAGCTAGCATGCTGGCTAGCCACCTTGTGGAGGTGCTGACATGTTAGTGTACCTCTAATATTTTTGAAAATAACCAAAAAAATGGATATAAATACTAATAAAAAGTCTAGGAAAAATCATGAAAAATCTAAAACAATTCATTAACTTTAAACATCCATATCTTTTAATCTAAAAACTTATTTTGGAAGAATTATTTTTCAGAAATGCTCCATTTTCTCTCTTCTTGTCATTCACTAACTAAAAATAAACATATCAAAGGAAAGAGATGTTAATCATTCCATAGATGACACTTTGGTTTTTGAATTCTCAAGTCAATCATTGTCCTCTTTTTGCATTTCTTAATAGTTTCATTTACTTAAGCCACCCCAAAACAACACAAGCTCAAGAAAAATACAACAAGTTAAGGATCATTTGACCTTGCGATAACATCCACCTTATACATGTAATTACATGATTAGTAATGCAACTTAAGGCATAAAGCATTCCATTATTATACATTTTATCATACTTTGAGGCATATTCATCATTGTATACAATTTACTTCAAAAATCTAAAATGCATAATTTTAAGAGTTAATCATGCATAAATTAAAAAAAAAATTTTTAAAATAGATTAGTCCCACTTATATTTGAGATTTTACTTGAGTTTTCAATAAAAAAATAATAGAGAAAAATTATTATCAACACATTCATCTATTTTTCTAGATTTATTTTTCAAACAAGTTGAGTTTATTTTTGATTTAAACATTTATTCTCTAGTTATTTATTAATTTAAAATGAATAGAATGATAGATTATTAAATTTTTCATAAAAAAATTGGGATTAAAAAACGAGTTATATTTTGAAAGTTATGAATTTTCTAATTTTGAGAGATTTTTATGAAATTTTCTTGAAAATTTTGAATTTTTATGAATTTATTTTGAATTTATTTTAATTAAAAATATTTAAAAAAACAATTTTCAAGTGCATATTTACATGACATGTGCACTTGCATGTCACCGCATGGCAATGTATTTGCGTGCCCCATGGCGCACTTGTGGCGCACATCATTTGTGATTAAGCACCCTTAATTGGAATAAGCTGACTATGTAGTTTGCTTCTTTATTTATATATGTAAATTTCCTTAATTTTTGCACTGCGGGACTATTTTTATGCAGGTGATGTGACAGGTTGAGGAGAGTCCAATCAACACGAAGAAGGGAGATTTAAGTGAAGGGGGGACATGGCAACAAGTGACTGGGCATCAATTTATTTTATCAAATGAATGAATCCTAGCTATTGATCTGAGTTATAATGGCCACCATTTCGAAGCACCTCTCTGATATCTAAAGCATTGAAAAATGAGTGGAAAGATGAGATTAAGTGATACTAACTCTTCATGTGAGACTTGGCAAAATTGGAGCCCTTCATTGCAAATCCAACGACCGCAACTTAAAGGCCTCAATTCAACTTCCATGCGTTTCATCTAGATTGTTAATGGAAGATGAAGCGACAATCGAATAACGAGCCTAATTTTTGCATGTTTATAATCTCTCTCTTCGAACAGTGTATGCATTCTCAGATTTTTAATTAATCAAACCTTTTGAATAGCATAATCCTTAAATATGTTGTTTTAATCCTCTTCCAAACTCAATTTCATGTCTAGGGAGGGCTTGAATCAAGATTGATGAACTAAAGCTTGCATTAATTTATATCGTTGTTGTGTTTTAATTCATGTAATACATTTATAATACCTCACTTAGGACGGTAGTAAGCAAGGGTCGATCCTCAGGGAATCTAGGGAATGAGGCTTGTAACTAAGGTAGAAGAAGGGAGGGATTCCTATAGTAGGGAATATTAGAAGTTAGAAGAGAAATTTATAGAGATAGTGAATGTAATTGGATAGATTAGGTTTCTGTAGTTTTAATTAGAGGAGAAGGAGAATGTTTTAAGAGTTTTTTTAGAGAGTCTAAAGGGGAATTTCCCTAAAGGGGCATTCTATCTAACACCTTTTGGGTGAGTAAGGATTATGGAAACAAGAAGAAGAAAAGATGAGAGGATGGATAGGAAGTCAGATGGAATTAAAGATACTACTACTTTAGGAAGGAGTGATGATTGGATGGAATAGAGATTGAATGATGATGGAAAGAAGAGATGAGACGAAGAGAGTAGAGGTATAAGAGTATAGAGAAGGATAGAGAAGGTATAAGAGTATAGAGGAGGTGTAAACTAACCGCCAGATGCTCGACATGTCGCCTGCACAGGTAAGTGACAAAAAGACAAAATAGATAAGTCACAATCCCCATTTTTCACGCGAATAAGAGAGCGCCACGTCGCTCTCTTATTCCGTTTGGGGTCAAACTTGACGGCTTGGGAGAGAGGGGCTCCACGTCACCTGTGAAGGTAAGTAGAAACGATTAAAATAATCTGAAATGTAAGTGAGAGGAATCTGCGGCGATTAATTTTCGTCGCAGATTTCTTCTTTTAGCGCGAATAAGAGAGCCCCACGTCGCTCTCTTATTTTTCTTTCGATACAAAATGAAAAAAAAAACGATTAAAAAATGATAGAATGAAACAACAAAAATGACAAAATAAATAACATAAAGAAATACACTTACGATCTACGGCAATTAAATTCGCTGCAGATTCTCTTCTTCGCGCGAATAAGAGAGCGCCGCGTCGCTCTCTTATTCCTCCTTAAAGTATCATTATCCCTAAAATAGTAAATTTTGATATTATAACTTAAATTTGCATGGAAGGATAGATATACACTCAAAGTATGATAACATGCATAAAAATGGAATATTTTATGCCTTAATTTGCATTAATAATCATGTGATTGCATGTTAAGATTGAATTTTATCAAACATGTAATTTATGCATTTAATTATGTCATTATTAATATAAATTTCGGCATTAATCATTCCATTCTTATGAATGTTATCATACTTTGGGTGCATATCTATCATTTCATACATTTTTAAGTTATAATCTCAAACTGCATCAGTTTAGGGACAATTATGCATAATTAAGAATATATTTTAGAGTAGATTATTTCCATTTATATTTGGGATTATAATTAAGTTTTGATGCTAAATAATAGAAAAAATACCTTTTATATACTCATTTATTTTTCTAAGTTTTGTTTTCTAAGAGAAATTATTCTATTATTATTTATTAAATTTGACTTATTAAAATGATAGATTATTTAATTTCTAATGCAACAAAATAAATTTGGATTAATTTGGAGTTGTATTTTGAAAGGTGTGAATTTTCTAATTTTTAGGGATGTTTTTGGATTTTAATAAATTTATTTAGACATTTTAAATTTTCTAAAAAAATAAAAAATGATTTTATTTCACGCGATGACCTGGCAGCTGATGTGGCATGCGTTGTGTGTGTATGTGCGTGCGCACGTGTGCCGGTGTGTGCGCGTGCGTATGTGTAATTAGTGGGTTAAACATCCTTTTTAGGATATAAGTGAGGAAACAATCTAGTGTCAAAATGAGTTTCAAACTCACCAAATTAAATATTAAATCACTAATTAAATATTATAGAGCTGAATAAGGGTCGGATCTATGGACAAATAAGGGAAATTTTGAGATGTCTTTGAAATTCGATCAAATCAAATGATGAATTGAGGTGAGAAATTAGGGATTTTAGTCTATTAAGAAAGATAACTCCAATCTAAATCCACAAAATCAAAAATCACTAGATTTGGATTAGAATTCGCAAAGCAATTGAGATTTGAAATTGAGAAAGAAAATCGATTGTGAAAATTGATAAAAATCGAAATTAAATCTAAACTTAAACTAATCTACGATATAAAATGTAAATCGAATGCTAAAGGAAGATAGATTAGGATGAAAACATGTAATCAAACCTGAAGTCACACTCGAAATGATCCAATTAATCTCCGGATTCAAGGCTTTTCATTCCGCGATTTCGAAAACGAAGTTCGGCGTTCAAGATGTGATTTCTTCTGTTTATTCAACTAATTCTTGATTTCAAACACCCGTCATGCGCAGAAATGAGTCTAGAAGAATTAGAAATCAAATAGTTCTCAAATTATGGTGTCTAAACATATTGATTTGCTCAAAAATCCAAGAACATGCCTTCCGTCGAAGAAAATTTCGATTCTATATGCAAATTTGGGCGCGACTGTTCGATGCATCGTTTCATCTTTGATCAATGGCTCAGATTGAATGTCGATTTGCGAATCATCGTCTTTAAGTCACATCCATTCGATCTATGTTGAAGCGTCCAGATTTCGCCATGTCGCGCGTGAAGAAGAGGTGTCGTTTGATATTAACCGTTCGATCTTCATCGAGCGATCGCGATGAGTCAACGTGTTCATCGGGTGCATTTAATCTTAATCATTATAACTCCCCAAATCAATGACTGAGATTGATAAAATGCATTTATAACTTAAATTCTTATCTTATTTAACTCTTATTCATGCTTATTTTATGTGATTATAATGCATATTATCATAGTTTTATGAATTTTCTCCATTGGTATGCCATTCTACTAAAGTTCATGTTTATGCATAATTTAGGGTTAATTATGTGCTTTATGAGTGTTTAATCTTTTACAAGGTTAAATAAACAGAAATTAATGACCTTAATTTCACTTTAGTAGATGATTTAAAGGATTAATTCTAAGAAAAGAATGATTGGAGGATTAAAAGAGAGAAATCTTTATGAATGCCTTAGAATTATTTTAATCCATCCCATTTTCTTCTTTGAAATTATATTTTAAATGGCATAATATTACAGATGAAGACATTTGTGATCCAATGGAGAAAATTTGAGTTTAAAAGTAGTTGTATTTATAAAGATATGGAGTTTTAACTTTTTTTTATTTTTCTCGGATTTTAATGATTTTATTTCTTATTTTAAATCACATAAAAGAGGGTTATTTTCTACAGGACCCGCAGAGGACATGTGGCGCGCGGAGCTGACGTGCCACACGGGACCCGCAAGGCCACGTAATAGAGCCGTGCAAGCCCACGCGACAAGCAGGTGGCGCGGACGCGAGGCAAGGGCCACACGAGTCCACGCGGACGCCCGAGGGGGGCGCCACGTGGTGAGAGGGGGCTGGTATTTGAAAGGCCCACGGGATAGTGGGCCCTCGTTAAGAGTTTCGGGCGGTAACGCAAATGCGTTAAGCCGCCACACCTTTTATACTTACCTTTTTCCATTTTTTCTTCCGTGTGGGACTAAGTTCCTGGAGAAATTTGTTTTTGCAGGCGACGTGGCAACACCGTGGGCGTCAGATGCGATCGAGATGACGGAGATGTTTCAATCGCGTGGACCCAAGTCCATGCGATCACCATCAAAACACGTGTGCGTAAGGTGTTTTAAGTGACGTGATTGACATCTCACAGAGCGACACGTGGCTTCTCGAGGAGGCGTGGATCTTCATCGGATGGCCACGACACTACGATCAGGGCGCGTCGAGGGGAGACATGTGGACGCATCGGACTCACCTCGACGAGATGATGGCGATCGGATGGCAGAAACCAAGATCACGTGAGATCGTGGCCCACGATCGCCACGCGATCATTGACGAGACGAGACCGCGAGGTCGTCAATTTCACACGGTCTCGTGTCAAAAATAATACCGAACTTACCAATTTTAGGAAATTAACTCGAATTGAGTGGCATAATGGTAAATAAGGGTCGAATCCACAGGGAAATAAACAAATTCTTGATGTAATCTTCGAAATTGATCAAATCGAATGAGAAATTGATGTTAGAAATTGGGGAAAATGATATATTATGAAATATAACTTCAAAACGAATCCACGGAATCAAAAATCATCAAAAATGATCTTGATTCTGTGGAGAAATTAAAGTTTGAAGTGGAAAGAAATTTTCGGACGTGAAAATCGTGATTTTAGCTAAAATTCGAAGAAATTAAACTCTAAATCATAATCTAAATAGAAATTAAACACAATAGGGAAATAGATTATAAAAAACCGCTTCTACTAATCCCAATTAGCGATCAAATTGACGCGATTATACCGATTAATCGCCAAGAACATGAAGAATGCGACGAGGAGATTCAAGCTGCGATTTCTTCCAATCTACTCAACCAAATCTCGATTTTAAGGGCTCCGTGGGTGCGGAAATGAGTGTAGAACACGATGAGATTGAGAGAAACGAGAGGGGAGGTGTCTAAACATATCAAATTGCTTGATTTCCAACTCGAATGCATACAATCGTCGAAGAACATCTCTATATAAAGGGTTTTTTATCGTAACCGTTCGATCGAAACGATCAACGGTTACAATGAAACGGTCCACGATAGACCATTTTGAAAATATCGTGACTGTCCGATCATGATGAACGGTCCAGATGAGATGCGTGGATTAGCGTTATGAAAACGTTTAAGATCGCGTCCTTTGAATCTTGATCCAACGGTCCGGATGCTCCCCGCCGATTTGATCCGGGACCGTTATAACGCCTTTAATAAAGGCACATGCGTTGATCCAGATGCGGTGGACCACGGTCTACTTGATCGACGCTCCATCTTTCACCGTACTCCCGATCCGATGCCCTACGTAAGTCCACGTCACCTGCATCTTAAAAACTCTGTGGGACTTAGTCCCACATGGGAAAAATTAAGGGAGATTGTTTGGTTTATAACGTGCGACAAATCTAAGGGTTGAATACCCTTGCGATATACGGAAGGATGAATATCCATTATATAAACTATATAAATTATAAATATATGTATACGCTGCGTGGGCCCACGTGGCACTACCACGTGGCCCTGAGTGCCACGTCGCATCCACGTGGGACCTGCGCCGAATTAATCTGCTTTTTGCCATTTTTTAATTAATTATTATTATTAAAAATCGAAATAAATTCAGAAAAATTCTGAAAAAATCCCTAAAAGTAGAAAATTCATAACTTTTAATATATAACTCCGAATTAATCCAAATTTCTTTCATTTGATCCGAAATTTAATTATCTATCATTCTAAAAAGTCAAAATTAATAAATAATGAGAGTTTTAAATATTATTTCAAAAATACCTTTATTTATTTAAAGATTTTAGCTTTAAAAGTAAATAAATGTTTATAAAAACCTTTTCTCTCATTATTTTAACTTTTAAAAATCTTTATAATCTCAAGTAAAGATGGGTTATCAATTATTTATCATTTAAATCATCATATTTAACCCTAATTTAAAGTATTTTTGAGATTATAGTTACTTTTTGTAGAATGATAGAAAAATACACATAAGTATGATAACATACATGTAAATGAAATTATTTATACCTTACTATGCATCAAAAATCATGTTTTATCAACAGGGACGACCAAATTATCTAGGTAATTATTCTAACCAGTATAATACCCCTGTTTTTAACAATTCCTTGCAGAATAATGGCTATAGGAGGAACAACGATCAACCTTATCCTCCACAATATAACGGTCAGCAAAATTACCCTAATCAAAGACCGTCATCGTTCGTCCCGCCGACTCAACCACAAGCATACACGCAAGCTCCACGCCAAACCACGCCAGCATCCGACCCGATCCTCGGCGCGATCTCGCAATTAATGGAGCAAATGACGAGGATGAACTCACGCGTGGACGAAATTCAGGACTTCGTCAAGACGAACGTCCAACCGACGACAGACAAAAAGGGTAAGCAAGTAACTTTTTGCGACCGGTTACCCTCGCGAGGCCACGGCAAATCCAAGAAATCAAGGAGCTTCGTCGACCCGGACTCATAATATCAACCATATACATGTCGACGAAGAAGCCGTAGAATCAGCCCACTGGCCGTATCAAGCCTTCGAAGTGGGAAAAACTCTGCCGGATCCATACAAGGATCATCCTTTCCACCAATGCCAAAAAAAGAAGAAGAGGAAACGCCAATTATCGTCGAGCAAGACACGATTCGGAAGGACGAGGAAGAACAGGTTACGGCTGAACCTAACCCTGACAAATATAAGCCCCCTGTGCCTTATCCTCAAGCCTTAAACCGACCAAAAGCCAAGAATAGCGAAACCGACGAAAACCTACTAGAAGCCTTTAAGAAGGTAACCATAACTATTCCCTTAACAGAAGCCATCAAGCATATCCCTACCTATGCAAAATTCCTAAAAGGTATATGTACCCCCCATAGAAGCCCCAAACGGATCCAACTTAGTGAGACGGTAAGCTCCATAATGATGAATTCCTTACCCATAAAAAAGAGAGATCCAGGAGCACCCATGATCACGAGTGAAATCGGAGGAATGACCTTTACTAGGTCCCTACTAGATACAGGAGCCAGTATAAACATCCTCCCTAAAGCTGTATTCGACCGTCATCATGTAGGGGAGTTACAACCATTCCTTGTAGAGCTATGCTTAGCCGATGGATCTGTTAGAAAACCCCATGGACTAGTAGAAGATGTCATAGTTAGAATAGAAGATTGTTATTTCCCGGTAGATTTCCTAGTGGTCGATATGAAAATGACTAAGGAGCTGAGCTAAGCCCCGATCATATTAGGACGACCCTTCCTAGCTACCGCGAAAAGCCGTAATCGAGCGGGGGAAAGGAGAAGTTATTCTCAAAGTGGGAGAGCACACCGTGAAGGTCGACATCAACAAGCTAATGAAATACCCTTCACGAGCATCTGAAGACTTGGGAGCCATCGACTTCGCCGACGATCAAGACATAGACGAATGCATAGAAGAAATAATGATGATCGACGAGGAAGCAAGATATGAGGAGCTTCCGATGGACGAGCCAACTTTAGAGCTCAAAACTCTCCCGTCTACACTCAAGTATGCCTTCCTTGACGACGAGAAAGCAAAACCGGTAATTATTTCGTCCAAGCTGGACCTCAAGCAAGAAGAGAGATTACTGGAAGTGCTAAGGAAGAATAAAGAAGCAATCGGATGGACCCTGACGGACTTAAAAGGGCTAGACCCTTCACTATGTACTCATCGCATCTTCCTAGAGGATGAGTCAAGACCCGTCAGGGAGGCCCAGAGACGACTCAACCCAAGGGTATGGGAGGCCGTAAAAGAAGAAATTCTTAAATGGCTAAATGCAGAAATTATCTACCCCATATCCGATAGCCAATGGGTGAGTCCGGTACACGTCGTCCCGAAGAAAGCCGGAGTAACGGCTACGATGAACGAGAAGGGCGAGGAAATCCAGACGCGCCTACCGACGAAGTGGAGGGTCTGTATCGACTACCGGAAGCTAAACTCCGCAACCAAGAAAGACCACTTCCCGCTACCGTTCATCGACCAGATCCTGGACCGACTGGCAGGATCAAACTACTTCTGCTTTCTCGACGGATACTCGGGCTACAATCAGATTGCTATCCACCCCGACGATCAAGAGAAGACCACGTTCACTTGTCCTTTTGGCACCTTCGCCTTCAGACGCATGCCATTCGGACTGTGCAACGCCCCCGCGACCTTCCAACGATGTATGACGGCCATCTTCTCCGACTTTCTTGGCGACAGTTTAGAAGTCTTCATGGACGATTTCTCCGTCTTTGGAAACGACTTCGAGACTTGTCTTGCTCACCTGACGAAGATACTGGAGGTATGCGTCAGGAAACGACTGGTACTTAGCTGGGAGAAATCCCACTTCATGGTACGAGAGGGAGTAGTGCTCGGGCACATCGTCTCGGGCAAAGGCTTAGAAGTGGATAAGGCCAAGATAGAGGTCATCCAAAACCTCCCTCTCCCAAATACCGTGAAGGACTTAAGGAGCTTTCTCGGGCACGTCGGTTTCTATCGACGATTCATCCAAGACTTCGCGAAAGTTTCCAAGCCTCTCACCACCCTTCTTTGCAAAGACAAAGACTTCATCATCGACGAAGAAGGGAAGCGCGCATTCAAGACATTGAAGCAAGCACTAATCGAAGCACCGATCCTACAAAGTCCTAATTGGGACTTACCCTTCGAGATTATGTGCGACGCTTCGGACTACGCGGTGGGAGCAGTCTTGGGGCAGCGACTGGACAAGAAGCCGACGGCCATATGTTACGCAAGTAAGACCCTCATCGAAGCTCAAATTAATTACACGACGACGGAGAAAGAGCTTCTGGCGGTGGTCTACGCTCTCGAGAAGTTCCGGCCTTACATCTTGGGGAGCAAGATCATCATCTACACTGATCATGCGGCCCTGAAGTACTTGCTCTCCAAGAAAGAGGCCAAACCAAGACTCATACGATGGGTGCTGCTCCTTCAAGAATTCGACTTGGAGATTAAAGACAAGAAGGGCAGCAAAAACTCGGTGGCGGACCACTTATCGCGTCTCCACATCTCGGGAGGAGAGGACATCGGAGAGACATTTCCAGACGAGCATCTCCTCGCCATCTCGAGCCACGCCCCCTGGTACGCGCACATCGTCAACTTCATCGTGACTGGATCGATCCCGAGCACTGGAACCGACATCAAAAAGATAAGTTCTTCCACGAGCTCAAGTATTATTTCTGGGAAGAACCACTTTTGTTCCACCTAGGATACGACCAGATCATCCGACGATGCGTACCAGAGGAGGAGCAGGGAGACATACTGGCGATGTGTCACTCATCGACGTGCGGAGGACACTTCGCGGCACGAAAGACTGCGGACAAGATCCTACATAGAGGCTTCTACTGGCCCTCCATCTTCAAGGACGCCCACCGTTTCTACACGGAGTGCCTACAATGTCAAGCGGCGATCAACATCTCCAAGCGAGACGAGATGCCGATGCGGCCGATCCTTGAGGTGGAAATATTCGACCTTTGGGGGATAGACTTTATGGGACTTTTCCCACCTTTTGACGGGAAAGAGTACATTTTGGTGGCGGTGTACTATGTGTCCAAGTGGGTCGAAGCAATCCCCACCAGGACAAACGACCATCGGGAGGTACTACGCTTCATCACACGATGCATCTTCGCCCGATACGGTTGTCCGAGAGCCATCATCAGCGACGGCGGCTCACACTTCAACAACTCGCACTTCCGAGCACTTTTGAAGAAATATGGAGTACACCACCGCATCACCACGCAATACCACCCCCAGGCGAATGGGCAAGTAGAGGTTAGTAATCGAGAAGTCAAAACTATTCTTAAAAAGATAATTCGTCCAGATGGGAAGGATTGGGCACACAAGCTCCCCGACGCACTATGGGCATACCGGACGGCATACAAGACACCCATCGGGATGTCTCCCTTCCGGCTCATCTACGGGAAAGCCTGCCACCTTCCGGTTGAGCTAGAGCATCGAGCTTATTGGGCCATCAAGAAGCTCAACCTCACACTGGACGAAGCAGGCAAGGAACGACTTCTCCAGCTCCAGGAACTACAAGAGTTGAGGCACGACGCGTACGAGAACGCGGCAATCTACAAGGAGAAGACCAAGGCCTTCCACGATCGACACATCCGACGGCGATCATTCCAGATCGGCGACAAGGTCTGGCTCTACAATTCCCGCCTCAAACTCTTCCCTGGAATGCTGCGCTCCAGATGGGATGGTCCTTACGTGGTTCTGGAATTATTCGACGGCGGAGCAGTACTCATCTCTGATCCTAAGACCGGTCGACAATTCAAGGTAAACGGCCATCGTCTTAAGCCGTACCTGACTTCAGAGCCACCCGCACCAGCAGATAAGGTAAATCTGCATCTTCCCGAGCATTCGAGGACGTGACGGTATCACCCTCGACCCATCAGTAGTCTAGGTTTTATTTTTGTTTAGTCTGGCTGAAGACGTTAAACTTAGCGCTCTTGGGAGGCACCCCAAGATTATCTTACCTTTTAGTTTTGTGTTTTTAATTTCAGTTTGCTTTTAGACGTTGAAGAACTACATTAGGAAAGGGCGCACCTGCACCGGAAAATCCCACGAGCATCACGGACTAATGAGCTTTTCTAAACCCATCTCACCGCACTTTTTTTATTGTTTTTTTCATGCCATGATTCGATGAGTTTTTTTCACATGAGCATGTAGTATTCATTGAGGGCAATGAATGATTCTAGTTGGGGGGTGAGGATTTAGAAAAAAAGCTCTATCCTTTTTCAAAAATTTTTAAAAATTCTATCTTCTAAAAACTCCTATTTTTCAAAATCTTTGATCTAATCTACCCCACCTTAGAAGTCTTTTCATCTAGAGATCTGACCTACTAGAGATGTAGAAGTGAGGACCTTATAGTCCATATGATTACATTTTGAGTAATAAAGCTAAATGATCTAGAGAGACCAATGGATTAGAGTAGTGGTTGACTTCTTTGGGGTTGGGTACCTAACAGGCACCAAGGAAAAAGAGTAATCAAGAGGTTGAAATGCTATGGGATTGAAAAGGAGAGTATTTGAGAGAAAATGAAATTCCATCCTCTACCTATTATTAGCCCAAACTGCTTAGTATGAGGAATTTTCCGAGGCTAGACTTTTCCCTTTAAAGAGTGCAATGATCCATAATCCTTGTAGCACCTATCTTTTCCTTATAGGCATATAGTTCTCTCTTCCAAAGCAGTCAAGTAGTAACACCATATTTGTTTTAAACTTCGCTTTTGATGATGAACACTCCCAAGTGAATCCACACATCCATTTCACCTTCCACTTTTTCTCCCACATGTGCTTATACCCTCACTATACTTCATTTGCTACACACTCTCTTCAGAAATCCTAAAACTCCTCCACATCATCATTCTAATCTTCTCAAATGCTTAAAAAAAAAAATTGAAGAAGAAAAGAAAGAGGAGCAATGTCAAAAGAAAGAGAGAAATAAGAAGTTACAAGAAGGAAAATAAGTGGGAACATCTTCTACCTTTATCTCTACCTCACTATCATCTCCATCATCTACCCTATCCATCATCATCCACCTCACTTGGGAGTATAATCATCATAAGTGGTACCTTCTTTGATTTTATCATCCACTTTGTTTTATCAGCATATTTGCTTTTAGCCAAGTTACACCCTTAGAAATAACATCTTTTATTTCCTTCAGCCTCCTCACACGATGCATCCAAAGATAGGAATCCATTTGAATTGCACTCTTTTAAGGAGGAAAGCGAGTTGAGGGGAATTCTAAGTACTAGGTAGCCTCCAAATTGAGGGAAGGAGTGGTGTGTTTATGGAGAGGGTGAGGAATTACATCCACTCATGAGAGAGTGAGTTTATTTTCAGCACCATAGCATCATACCTTAGATAGGCTCACCTTGATTACAATCAAGAATTAGACTTGAGCATTAGCCGATGAGCACTACCCTAACATGCACTAAAGAAGTCAACCTAGAAATGGAATCTAGATCATTAGTGCCTACACTATGAGGAAAACGTGATCATACATTTATACACTTCACCTTTTTTTAGTGGTAGGATCAAAGGATGAAAAAGACTTTCTAGGGAGATCATGTAGTAAATTGCTAAGAGACTAGCAATAATTTAAGTTGGGGGGTGTGATAACATGCTATATTTACATCATAAAAACATGATTTTTTTCATGCATATTAAAGCATAAATGATTTCATTTACATGCATGTTATCATATTTCTATGTATTTTTTTCTATTATTCTCTTAAAAAAGTCATTATAATCTCAAAAATACTTTAAATTAGGGTTAATTTTTTTTATAAATTAGAGTTTCATAATTTGATAACCCATATTTTCTTGAGATTATAACTGTTTTTTTAAAGATAAAAATAATGAGAGAAACAACTTTTATAAACATTTATTTTATTTTTCTAAAGATTAAAATCTTAATAAATGAATGTATTTTTTTGAAATAATAATTTTTAACTCTTATTATTTAATTAATTTGACCTTTTAGAATAATAGATAATTAAATTTTGGATCAAATGAAAGAAATTTGGATTAATTTGGAGTTATATATTAAAAGTTATGAATTTTCTATTTTTAAAGGATTTTTCCGGATTTTTAAACAGTTTTTCTTATTTTATTTTTGATTTTAAATAATAAAAATAAATAAAAAAAATTAAAAAAGGGGGGGCGCGGGGCCCGCGTGGATGCGACGTGGCACGCAGGGCCACGTGGCAGCGCCACGCAGACCCCGCGCAGCGCCTACGTGGCGCTATATATATAATTATATTTATTACCTTAATATATATAAAATGTTCTTTGTCCTCCCCTATATGGGGAGGGTCATACCCATATAAACGGTCGGGTATTATATACCCGACAGTTTCTTTAAATAAAGTCCGTGTGGGACTAAAAATTTGTCTCACTTACCTTGCAGGCGACGTGGCGCGACGACGGCCGTCGGATCTAGCGGATGGGTGATCGACGAGCGTCGATCGGGTGAGCGCGGGACCATTGATCGGGGATCAACGCACGTGTTGATTAACCGTTATTATAACGGTTGGATTAGATGCGACGTGGCCGCATCTGATGGCGCGATCGCGTGGAGCGCGGACCACGGGAGATTGATCAACACACGTGCGTAAATCAAGGCGTTATAACGGCCCAGATTAAAAGCTAGCGGGAGCATCGCGACCGTCAGATCAAGATCCAACGGACGCGATCTTTAGCATTTTTAAACGCTTAGTTACGGATCAAATCGTGACCGTCGATCGCGATCCGACGGTCACGACTTAACTGAAACGGTCCACGATGGACCGTTTCATCGTAACCGTCGATCGTTTTGATTGGACGGTTACGAAATTTCCCCCTATAAAACTAAGTGTTCTTCGACGTTCTTAAGCATCCAAGCAAGAATAAATCTAATTGACTGTCTAGACACCTTCCTTGCTTGTTTCTCTCGAGTTCTTCCTCTTCCTCTTCAATTTCCGCGTCCAAGGAGGGGTAGAAGTCGAGATTTGGTGAAGTATCGAGTGAGAAATCGACGCTTGAAACTCGTCATCGCGTTCTTGGTGTTCTTCGCGATTATTCATGATAATCACGACGATTTGATCGTAAAACGGGTTTAGTGGAAGCGGTTTTTCATTATCTACCTCCCAATCAAGTTTAATTTCTGTTTAGAATAGGATTTCAACCTCAATTTTGTTACAATTCCTCTAAAATCACAATTTCGCCGTTCCGAAATTTCTCTCCACTTCAATTCATGATTTCTCCGCGAAATCAAGTCCGATTTTGACGATTTTTGATTCCGTGGAATCGATTTGAAGTCTACTTTCATAAAATATCATTTTCCCCAATTTCTTCCATCAATTTCTTGTCCTATTTGATCAAATTCTAAAAGATCTTCTGAAAATTCCTAACTTCCCTTTGGATTCGACCCATATTTACCATTATACCCTTGAATTCGTGATTAATTCTCAAAATTGGTAAGTTTGGAATTATTTTTGACGCGATACCGCTTGAAATTGACGACCTCGCGGTTTCGTCTCGTCAGTTATCAATCATGGCCCACAATCATCGATTGATCGTGGCCATCAATCGGTCTTCACCGCATCAGACGGCCCGCATTTCTCGCGGGAATTCCTCTTCAAAAACCAATGTATTCTCTTCTTCACTTAAATTTTGATCAAATTGTAAAGCAATTAAGCGATTTTGAAGGAATATCTTGAGTTCAACATGATTCCCCTGTTGTTAGACTTGATCGTGATCCGATTAAGGCAGGATTCTTCGTGATTAATTGTCGGATTCGATCGAATTTTCTCCTTAAACGCCGAACATCCGTCGAGGAAGAAACCGCGCAAATTCACTTCAATCCGCGTGAATTGAAGCCCCATGTTCACGGAAATCGGGTCAGCAGTGAGATTTGATCGATCATCTGACGGTAATTTGAGTTTTAATTAGATTTAGGAATCTAATTTGGTAATTAAAGTCATTTTGTTCTTCAATTTTGCCCAATTTTTGTTTGAATTTTTGCTAAGCTTGAAAATAGGATATCTCTCTTATCTTACCTTTGAATAACTTGATTCCATTTTCATTGGATTCCTTATTTCATCAGCTTTCCGTGGATAGCAAATTTGTAAAATTTCATGATCATTTCACCCCTCAATTTAATGTTTGACCAACCACTGTTCATTTTCAATCCGAATTTGGGCATTGACTTGCAGGATCAATTACTCTTAAAATACAAATTAGAATTTGACAATTTTGGTCTTTTTGGAGTACTTTGGTTGTTAGCTTTCTATTGATATATCATTTGAAATATTTGGATATCATTTGGATTGTCAATTTGAAGATTTTCACGGAAAGTGTTCATTTCTTGATTCTTCTGATCTTTGATTTTCAATAATTCATAATAAATCCAATTCTTCTTGAAAAATCATGAATTTTATATCAATAATTTTCATTTTCTCTATATTTTTTAATATATAATAATCTTTTGAGCCCTTTTGATTTTCTGATTTTACAGAAAGTCAACTATTGGTCAAAGTGAGCGCTTTGACATTGACTTTTGATATTTCTATGTCAAATCAGAGGTCTGATTTCTTCAAATATCTTATCTAGTATATTTATATCATTTATATTCATAAAATATCATTTTCACTTCTTTAAAACCATATTTAAACCTAAGTTTGACCAAGTCAAGTCTGCAATTAAAGTCAACCTTGTTCTCTGTGGATTGACCCAATACTTACACTGTACTTGATTTTCTATCTTTGTCATTGTGAGTTCAGAATTATAAATTTTGTTTGACCGACGTTTGTGTGTTTTAACGACCGCATAAGACGCTTTGTCAGAGATTAAATTGTTTTAAATCGAATTATCACCTAATCGGATATTGCCAATATCCCTTCAAGTAAGTGACATCTGAGGATTGCAATTAAACCGCACAATCCGACGTCTCTCATTGTGCCATATCACCTGTAAATAAAAATAAGCACAAAGAGTTCCACATGGAATAAATTATGAGTATTGATCGCGTATATAAAGTATGAGAGCTTAATGGTTAGCATAAAATCATTAACGGATGCTTAACTCCCTAATCACTGACGAAAATGACTGCGTATGGTCGTTGAATACACACGATGTTGCGTCAAAACAAAGTGCAAACTTACCAATCTAAAGATTAATTCACGAATTCAAGGGTATAATGGTAAATAGGGTCAAATCCACAAAGAATTAGAGAATTTTGAGAGATATCTTTGAAATTCGATCAAATCCGATGACAAATTGAGATTAGAAATTGGGCAATTCATGATATTAATAAAGATAACTCAATTTGCAAATACACAGAATCAAAAATCGAGTGATTTGGATTAGAATTTGCGGAGTAATCGAAGTTTCAAAATGAGAGAAACTTTGATCGCGAAATTTGATTAAAAACTGAAATTAAAACAAAATTAAACTTAATCTACAATTCAAAATGTAAATTTAATGCTAAATGATGAAAGATAAAGATAAAAACACGCAATCTAACCCAAATTCGCGCTTGAAATGATCCAATTAATCGCCGGATGCATGGCTATTCATTCCGCGATTTCGAAGACAAAAATTGGAATTCAAGATGTGATTTCTCCTTACTCCTTCGATCAATTTTTTATTTCAAATGCTCCTCGGACGCGTAAACGTGTCAAGAAGAGAAAGAAATCAAATTACGCTTGAATTGTGGTGTCTAGACAATTCGATTTATCTCGAAAATCCAAGAGTGAGTTTCCGTTCACGAAGAACAGTGAATTTATTAAAGAATTGGGCGTAGCCGTCGGATCAACTATCTGATTGCGATCAACGGCTGAGATGCCGCGTCGTTTGATCGAAACAGTGTGATTAAGTCGCGTCCGATCAGCGATGAAGCTTCAAGATGCATCCACGTCACTTGTGTGAAGAGGCGGTTCAATTTGATCCATCCGTTGGATCTTAATCCGATGATCGTGATAAGTCGATGAGTCCACGGATCGCGATTAATCTCGACCGTTATAACTCCCTTGATGGACGGTTGCAATTGAGGTCTATTTAATCGAATCGATGCCCCGCGAGATGTCGCCATGTACCCCTCGAGTAAGTGACATCCGACGCGTGTGATTAAATCACGCGATCGGACGTCTTAAACATCGCCACGTCACCTGAAATAAAAACAAAAGAAGGGAACATAGTCCCACACGGAGAAAAAGAAAGAGACATGACAGGTATATAAGGTGGGGCAGCTTAATGCATTTGCGTTACCGCCCCAATACTCTTACCTGGGCCCACTAACCCGTGGGCCCATCACTCGCAAGCCCCTCACACTGCCACGTGGTGCCACTCGGGCTTCTGCGTGGACTCGTGTGGCACTGCCACGCGTCCGCGCCACCTCCGCACCATGCAGGCGCGTGTGTGGGCTCACGTGGCTTTGCCACGTGGCTTGTGTGCCACGTCGCATCCGCACGGATCCCGCGCGATAAAATACCCCTTTTTTTTACTTTTTTTATAGAATTTTTAAAGGATTTAAAATAAAAAATAAATTCAGATAAATTCTAGAAAATTCCTAAAAATTGGAAAAATCATAAATTTTAAAATACAACTCTAAATTAATTCAAATTTGTTTTTTTGGATTAGAAATTGAATAATCTATCATTATAAAACGTCAAATTATTAAAATAGTGAGAGAATGAATTTTAATTAAATAAATACACTCATGTATCTTATGAAATAAGTTTGTAAAAATACATGAGTGTTTATAAACATCATTTCTCTTATCATTTAATTATGAAAACATCATTATGATCTTAAATGTAAATAGGATTAAAAATTATAATGCTTAATTACATATAATTATCCATAAAATGATGTATTTTTAGATCATAACATGAAATATACTTAACATATGATAACATGCATACAATTAGAACAATTAATGCTTTTATTTGTATTAATAATCATCTAAATTCATGTATAACATTCATGTTATCAATCACTCTCATGCAAAGATGCATCTTTATTTGTATCTTTATTTGCATATTTATGTTGATTGAAGATGAAGAGCCAAATCCAGCGGCCACGCTCAAATTTGCATATTTATATGCATCTTCTTTCACGGAAAATGTATTATTGGATGTTTCAAGCTATTGAACTGTTTAGACATCTTAGTCCTTGAATCTCTTGATTTCTTCTTGTTCTATACTCATTTCTGCATCTAGGGAGTGTTTGAAATTAAGATTTCATCGAAAGAATAGGGAGAAATTGTCTCTTGAATGTTAAATTTTCTCTTCAAAATCGCGGAATGAAAAGCCCTTGATCTGGTAATCAATTGGATCAATTCGAGCACGACTTCACGTTATATTATGCTTTTTTATCCTAATCTTTTGTCCTATATCATTATTTTTCAATTTTGAATAGTAGATTAGGTTAATTTTATATTTAATTTTGGTTTTTCTCTCTCTAAGCGATCAATTTTTTACCTAATCTTCGCTCTTTGTTTTCTCTACAAATCTTGATCCAAATCATGTAATTTTTTATTCTGTGGATTCTTCTTTGAGTTCTCTTTCCAAATATACTAAAATCCCTAATTCTCACCTCAATTCATTCTCCAATTTCATTGAATTTTAAAGAACACCTCAAAATTACCTTAATTCTCTATGGATTTGATCCGTATTCACCATAATACTATATAAATCGTAATTATTTCTCAAAATTGGTGAGTTTAGAATTTTCTTTTACACGTCTTTGCATGTATTCAATGATCTTGTGGATTCGTCTCGTCATCTATCAAGGGTGTTATAACAGTCCAGATTCAATGCGCCTAATAAACTCCTCAAAGTGACACCTAGAAGCATCATGGCATTCACAGAAGATCAAATAGTGAGAGTTTCACGATAATTCGTGCGTACACAATGACACGAAAAAATCTGGACGCTTTGTCATTAATTCGACGAACACGACTCATCGATTCAACTTAGAGCATTTTATCTGAGTAGTTGATCGAAGATTAAGAGGCAGATCGAATGACCACTCCCAAATTTCACTTATTTTTACCCTCCCTTCTTTGATGGTGTAAAGAATTCTCAAATGTTTTGATTGATCAAACTGTTTAGACTCTTCAATCCTTGAACCTCATGCTTTCTTCCTCTCTAGACTCATTTTCGTGTTTGAGGAGTGTTTGAAATTAAGATTTCATTGAGAGAATAGGGAGAATTCGTTGTCTGAACTCTAGATTTTCACTTTTCAAAACGCATAATGAAAAAGCCCTGATCCAGCAATGAATTAGATCATTTCAAGTGTGATTTCAAGTTAGACTACATGTTTTCTTTTAGCATTATATTTCAATTTCCAATAGTAAATTAGTCAAATTTTACTAAATGTCATTGTTTTCACTCTCTTCGGGATTGACTTTTCTACCTTGATTTTACTCATTGATTTCTCCACAAATACTGATCCAAATCGAGCAATTTTTTATTCCATGGATTCATCTTGTAGTCTTCTTTCTATAAATACTAAAATCCCAAATTCTTCAACTCATTTTGTCATCTGATTTGATCAAATTTCAAGAATATCTCAAAAATTCCTGAAATCTCCATGGATTTAACCCTCATTTAACATTATACTAATCAATTCATTATTTAATCATAAAATTTGTGTTTGGTATTTATTTTGACACTAATTTGTGTGTTTTTAACGATTATGGAAATACTTCTCGTCAAATAGCGATGTTGCCAAGGATTGAGGTATGATTTTTGAGAAAATGTCAATTTTGATATGGTCAAACTTAGACTTTCTGGCTTCTTTTTTTTATTTTAACTAGCATCGATCCTAAATTGAGTGATTCGAAGTAAAAATCCATCTTCAAGATCCTTAGATCGATGAGATCGAGTAATTTTCCTTTTTCTATGGATTACAAATGATCACTTCTTCAAAATTGTGTTAAGAAAGCATACTTCTCATGGATATTGATGCTAGGTATGATCGTTTGCCATTATTTGATAATTTGATATTCATATTATATATATATACACAAACGATCCACCCTTCCATGAGATGTTAGACCACTTGGAGAATGAGGAATAACCATTTACACGTAAATCTTTTTTAACACTCCTTGCATTTACCCTCCTCTTTTGCGTCTTCTTCGACCATAGAACCCATAGAAATAGCCCAAAACGATGAGAGAAATGCTAGGAAGTGCCTTGTTGACTATACTAGGCTTGTCCTCCAAAAATTTGTCACTTGTATTCACGCGCCCCTTAATAGAGTTGAGAATTTCAAGATAAATTCATATGCGATGCGTATGTTACCTATCATGCATGGTAAGCCTTTTGAGGATCCCTAAAGACACGTAGATGAGTTTAGCTAAGTGTGTGAAATTAACCGAATTCATAATATCTCGGCAGATATGATGAAAATGAAGCTCTTTCCCGCTACCCCTGAGGTAGAGCTAAAGATTGGTTTTTAAAATAAGGAAAAGAGTTCACTACTTGTACCGAGATGGAGGAAGAATTTCTTAGAGAATACTTTTATGTAGGAAAAACAACATTCGTTAGAAAGGCTATTCGCAAATTTACCCAAGTCCTGAGTGAAACCTTTCATGAAGCCTGGGAAAGACTTAGAGACCTCACAAGGGAGTGCCCTCACCATGTAGATATTTTATGATGGGTTAGGCCCAAAAAATAGATACCTTTTAGATGCAACTAGCGGATGTACCTTGACAAGGCGATTTATGCAGTCGTTCAAACCACACAAACTTCAGTCAAACAAAATTGATAATTCTGAACTCACAATAACAAGAATATGAAATCAAGTATAGTGTAAAGATCGGGTCGATCCCCACAGAACACGGTTCACTTTGATCGAAGAGTTGACTTGACCAAACTTAGGTTTCATTAACGATTTAACAAGTGAAAATGATATTTTATTAATGTTAATAATATAAATATACCTAATCAGATATTTTAAGAATTTAGAACCTGATTTGACGATGAAATGTCCAAAGTCAAGGTCAAAGTATTGACTTTGACCAACTGTTGACTTTCTGTAAAATCAGATAATAAAAAGAGCTTACAATATTACGAAAATTATATTTTCACAAAATAGAGAGAAAATGAAAAATTTTAATATATAATTCATGATTTTTGAGAAGAATTAGATTTATTATGAATTATTGAAAATCAAAGATCAGAAAAATCCCGAAATGAATAATTCGGTGTAAATCTTCAAATTGACTAACAAATGATATCCAAATATTTCAATTCACATATGAATAAAAAGCTAATAACCGGATGATTCCAAAAAGACCAAAATTGTCAAATTTCACCTTGTATTTTAAGAGTAATTGCCCCCACAACTCAACGCCCAATTTCGGATTAAAAATGAACAATAAATGGTCAAACGTCAAATTGAAGGGTCAAATGATGATGAATTTTACGATTTTGCGATCCACAGAAAGATGTTGAAACAAGGAATCCAATGAAACCAAGATCAAACGATTTGGACTTAAGATCCGGGAGAAATTCTTGTTTCAAAATCAAGGAAAATCCGCACCCAATTTGGGCAAAAATGAAGAGCAAATCGATTTCAAAACTGAAATTGACTACCTAAATCTAATCTAAATTACAATTATTGCAAGATGAATGATCGATTCACACTACTGACCTGATTGACGCAAATATTGGGCTCCAAATTGCGTCTATTGAAGAGTATTTGATCAGTTTCTTCTTCGGCGTACGTTCGGCATTCAAGGGGAGAATTCGATTAACTCTTGCAACAATTCGTGATAAATCCCGCCTCAATTGGATCGCAATCTTGTCTAGAACACGGGGGGATCACGAAGAACTCTGGATTTTGCTCAAAAATTGCTTAATTTACAAAAAAAGGAAGAACACCGCTTTATAGAAAAAGTCACGCGAAAATTGCGGACCGTTTGATCTGATGAAGAGCGGTTGGACAGCCACGATCGCGCACTTAAAGTGAGCCACAATCCCATGACGCGAGCCCACATTCTCCCTCTTTTTCACCCGTCGCATCTTGATCAGAGCCTCCTTACGAAGCCACGTGCTGCAAGGTGAGTCGTCAAAAGCGCGATTGAATCGCAGCCGTCCACCGTCACTTCAATGTTGATTTAAGTACGTGTTTAATTGATGATCCGATGGACCAAGATCCATCGGATTAATGTGCGATCTTCATTGTGCTTTTGATCCAACCCGTGTTGCGCTGCCACGTGTCTTGCAGAGGAGAAATATAATTCCACACGGACAAAATTTCGGGAATTCGTGAGTATAAAAGGTGGGGTTCCCTTAAGAAAATGCATCAACGCCCCAATTAACGTACCTGGGCCCACTAACCCATGGGCCCATCACTTGCCAGCCCGACGATTCTCTACGCCACGTAGGCATCCACGTGGCCTCACGTGGCTATGCCACATCAGCTCCGCGGGTCCCGCGCGATGAAACAAACACTTTTTGCTATTTTAATAAGGAATTAATAAATCCAAAAAAATTCCTTAGAAAAATCAAAATAAATTCCAGAAAATTTTTGAAAATTCAGAAATTAATATCTTCAAAAATATAACTCCTTCTTGACTCACAATTTTCTCCATTGGCTCACAAATTTATTCATTTTTAATATCATGCCATCTAAAATATAAATTAAAAGAAGAATATAAGATGCATTCAAAATAAACTTAAATAATCTCTTAAGAAGTCTATTTTATATCATCCCAATATTCTCTTCTTGAAATTAATTCTTCTAATTGTCTACTAACGTCAAAGTAAATCAAGGAAAGTAATTAATTTCTATTCATTTAACCTTGCAAAATATTAAACATCCATAAAGCACATAATTAACCCTAAATAATGCATAAATATGGACTTTAGTAAAATGGCAAACCAATGGAGAAAATTCATAAAAACTACGATAACATGCATCATAATCACATAAAATAAGCATGAATATTAGTTAAATAAGATAAGAATTTAAGTTAAATATGCATGTTATCATACCTTCATTAGTAAATTTGAGGACGATGTTATTGAATTACTTGAGATAATGGCGGAGAATAGCCATCACAGTGTAGCATAGCTGATCAGAAGAGGTGTCATGCCAAAAGGATAACTGATCGATGCCAATTCAGTCAAGACGGGCATGTTACTAGAAAGGATTGAGAAGATGGCAGAGGTTCATAACCTTCTACTTAACCAACTCAACATCTTAGATGGTTCTAAAGGACTTTCACTCGTTATGCAACAAGAAGCGTCGTCATGCACTAATTGCTCAAGACTCAATCACGTCGACTTAGACTGCTCAGTCACGACAATACAAGGACAAGGAATGTTTAGACAAGGCACACAAGCAGGGCGAAATCAACAGGGAAGACCAAATTATCTGGGTGCATAACCGAATTATTATAATAACCCTATTTTCTATAATAATTCTTCGCAGCGTGCATGATTTAGGAGGAATACCGATCAGACGTATCCTTTAATCTACAACACCGGATAACATAAACAACCCTACGCTAATGCAAGACAGTTGACGTACATCCCACAACAAAAATCCTATATTCAAGCACCATAGTAGAATGCACCGGCATCAGACCCGATTCCCAAGGCAATCTTGCAGTTCGTGGAGCTAATGAACCTGATGAAATTCACGCGTAGAAGAGATATAGGACTTCATCATGACTAATGTTCTTGTCACAACTGATAAAAGAAGGGTAAACAAGATTCATTTATTGATCAATTGCCATCACAGGCCACTACCAACTCAAGAAATTAGGGGGTATCATCAAGCCAAACTCACAATATGAACCACGTTCATGTTGAAAATGAGGTAGTGGAAGATGCACTAACTATATTGAGCCATAGAAGTGGAAAAGGCTTATCAGATCCCTACAAGGATCATCCCTTCTACCAAGGCTCGATAGACAACGAAACAATGATTGTTGTGGCAGAGATAGATAGTAGTTCCGAGGATGAGGAAGAACATACCAATGTTGAACCAAGTCCAAATACATACAAGCCTCCTATGCCTTACCCTCAAGCACTAAATCACCCTAGAGCCAAGGTAAATGAACCCGACGATCATCTACTAGAAGCGTTTTAAAATGTTACCATCACCATCCCCCTAATAGATGCCATTAATCATATTCCCTCTTATTCAAAATTCCTAAAAGGCATATGCACACCCCATATGTGCCCCAAAAGCATCCAATTGAGTGAAATCATGAATTCAATGATGATTAATTTCATACCGATCAAAAAGAGAGATCCGGGGGCACTCATGATCACTAGAAAAATAGGAGGAATGAATTTTACTAGATCCTTATTAGACACTGGATCAAGTATTAATATCCTCCCTAAAGCTGTATTTGACCGTCATCATATAGAGGAGTTATAGCCTTTCCTTGTAGAATTATGCTTAGCGAATGGACCGGTGAGGAAACCCATCTTACGTAGTAGAAGATGTGATCGTAAGGATAGAAGATTGTTATTTTACGGTAGACTTCCTAGTTGTAGATATGAAAATCTCTAACTGTGAAGGTCCACATCAACAAGCTAATGAAGTACCCTTACTCATCATATGAGTTGGATCAAATAGTGTTATTCTTTCTAGTTATTTCGATATCCTTATCAAATCTCTCATGAATAGGAATGTTTAGAACATTTTCTTAAAGATTAGTGATTCATATATTATGATCTCATCTTAATTTATTTAGTCATTCACTATGTTTATAGACTCCATTCCAAATATCACACACGAATGCCAATGAATAAATTTCACTTCAACGAACTTAAATGAAATACATAGAAGTATGATTGGCTTATAGGTCACATAATATCCATCAGACAAGAGAAAGATTAGTGGCTATAGGTAGGGCACCGCTAGTAGAGTAAAGCACAGTGATAATGGTATCTGTTGACTGATAGAAATTATGTGGTCTATAAACCAATCACACTTTCATCTATTTATTGAAAGGAACTTTTTGTATTTATTGACTATATGATGTTTAGAATGACGTCAATAAGCATATAAAATGACCAAGTGCATAATGATGAGATTATAATACATCGATCAATGGTCTTTAAATATATGTTCTAAATATTTCTATGCATGAGATACTAGAGAAGGACATATAATTATCCAAAGAGAATAGTGATGATATGCAATTTATACTAGCAATTATATGATTGTTAATGCAAATTAAGGCATAAACCATTAGATTCTTACGCATGTTATCATACTTTGAGTGCATATCCATGATTCTATGAAATTTTAAATTATAATATCAAAATGTACTATTTTTTAGGAATAATCATAAATAATTAAAGAGATATATTTAAGATTAGATTATTCGCATTTTATATTTGAGATTATAATTTGGTTTTAATGTCAAATAACAAGAGATAATATTTTTCTATACACTCATTTATTTTTCTGGTTTTATTTTCCAAAAGAAATGAGTGTATTTTTTAGATAAAAATGTATTCTCTTGTTATTTATTCAATTTGACCTTTTAGAATGATAGATTATTTAATTTATGATCAAACAAAAATATTAGATTGAAAAAGAGTTGTATTTTTAACAATATGAATTTTCTAATTTTTAGGAATTTTTTAAGAATTTTTTTGAATTTTTCTAAATTGTTTTAGATTTATTTTTTTGTGAAATAATAGAAAAATTTTATTTACGCGTGCTGATGTGACAATTGATGCAGTGAAGTCGCTTGCATGTCGTCATGTGGCTACGTATGCAGACACCAAGTGTAGCACGCTCGCATGTGTGTGCACGTGTGTTTTAGTGCTTAAGCCTAAATTTCATCTATTTATAACCCCCCTTCTTCAACGATGTAAATCATTCTTGGACATTTCAACTAATAGAACTGTTTAGATGCCTCAATCCTTGAATCTCTTGTTTTCTCCTTCTTTTAGACTCATTTTCACATTCAAGCAGTGTTTGAAATCAAGATTTCATTTAGAGAATTGGGAGAATTCACCTCTTGAAGATTGGATTTTTGTTTTTCAAAATGTGGAATGAAAAGCCTTGATCCGGAGATGAATTGGATCATTTCAAGCGTGATTTCGAATTAGATTACTTGTTTTCTCCCTAATCTTTCTTCATGTAGCATTAGATTTCAATTTTGAATAGTAGATTAGTTGAATTTTATAAAAAAAATTATTTTCTATCTCTTCATAATCAAGTTTTCTACCTTGAGATTTTACTTAATGCATTAGTACTAAGTTGAGCGAACATTTAGGGTTTGAGATTTTATTATACCCTAAGTCATTCATGAGTCTCACACGGATGAAGGAATATCTACATATGGTAATTGATGACGAAAAGGTATCATGAAGGAGTTCTGAGATATTCTATATCTCATAGAGCATGTGTTGTAGTTTGGCACCTAACAAGCTAACAACTCAACTTGCCAATTGGGTTAAATTGGTCCTTAGTCAATTGATCTATATGTTGATATAGTTAATTGATAAGGAAGACCAATAAATGTTATTGGGTCAATAAATTCATTAACTAGCATGGTATATGGACCTAAAAGGTCACACACGTAAGGTCAATGGGCGTTGGTGATATAGACATAATGTAAGAGTTTTTATAAAAATTTCACATTCCTAAAGTCTATAAATAACGGGAGAATGACCATAACAAGGATGCCCATGCGAGCCTAGAGGAAATTCTCCTCTCTCTTCTCTTCCTCTTGTGGTGATGAATGTTCTAGAGGAGATCCAATTGTCCGGAAACTATGTAGATATTGTTAGAGGTTGGACGCTTGAATGACTTGAAGAACTCCTTCCAGATGATCCTTGTAAGTATTGATAGAATCATCTATTCTTGGTGCTTTTACTTTGTTGAATATTTAATTCAACATCTTCCATTGTCTTCAGTGTTTTGATTGAAAGTTTGGAGAGCTTATTGAGCCTTAGATACCAGCACTAATGATTAGGGGTAGGTTGCCTAGGGCACCAGTAAGGAGGCTAAGACATTGGCTGAAAGAGGTTTGGTCGGCGAGGGTGCTTTGCATAGTAGTCACAGATCTAATGAACCATCCATTAATGCTCAAACTGGGTGTTGGTATCCAAGTACAAGTTGCTAGCAAGGGCACCAATTGAAGGCATGACAGTTAGAATGATAGTTGATGACCCTTGATATGATCATTGAATATGTGACAATGGCAAAGGAACCGACACCATCATGACTAAACCCTAAGCCTGCTCTGATCTCATGTGGAGACAAGGGACAATATATGCGAAAAAATTTGATAGAGATAGAGGCTGACAATTTTATATAGAAGGGAATCCCTATATGAGAGCAGAAGAGAATTACATAATTGACATTTGGTCATATATCACTCAAAAATACATATTATCTTAATTGTATAGTATTTCAATGAATTTCTATGTCATTTAAATTCAGTATTTAATTTTATTTTTGTGACATTAATAAATTTGACCCTCTTTGGATAATTATATGTCCTTCTCTAGTATCTTTAGATTTGATTCTCTTTATTCTTTGAAATTAATTGCCAAAACTTCTCATATTTTATCTTTTTGATTCTCTTATGGATCAAGAATGTTGAATTCATGATCTAACGAAGAAAATTTATAAGCAAACAGATTTATGTTTAGCAAGATATCAATTTATAGTCTTTGAGGATTTTTTGGAAATTTTATTTTAAAGGAAAAAGGGAAAAATTAATTTGGAAACTTGCCACATATTTAAACATCACACTCATGAAAATTGGCACATAGCTAAGTAGCTAATGCAGTAGATGATAATATGCTACTCTTGTGTGCATTCTCCTCATTATTAAAATAATTCTAATGCATAATTTGCATGAATTTATAACACCTTATCATACTTTTTCTAATATTTTCATATTTATTATTATTAGTGAGAATTCCACAATTTTGTATGTATTGCCTGATTTTACATGATCCTTATAAGTATGAATTTTATTCTATACTAGATAATATGATTACTTTAGAATAGATGATTAGATTTATTTTTTGTGCTTCAATTTTTGTTCAATGTTCAATTCCACATCTTTCCCTACATTCGATGTTTTGATTGAAATATTTGGAGAGCTTTTCAAACCTTAGATCCCAACACTTTTTTCTACAAATATTATATGCTCAGACACTCATGAGGTACTCCATTTATATCATCATTGTCCATCGTATTTATGCCCTCTACTCCCGTCAAGATATTTATTAGCCTATCTTCTTGAGCACTAGTATTAAGGCATGAGGATATTATTTTCCGATAATATCTCTCAAAGGCCTAGAAAGGCAAATATCAAAGATGAGGGTAAGGGCTTCAATTCTATAATAGATCATAAAAGTGAATCAAGAGGTTCTTCTAATTTGTCTAGTTGATCTACTCCACAAATTTCCAATAAACACTCCTTTATATTGTAATTTTCTTCTAAGAGATATAATTTACCCACATCTTCATGACTATAACGATGCTATTTTATTAACCTAGAAATATTAAGCTCTACACGTTCTTTTTCAATTCTGAAATACTGGCCATTTTTCTCAATTATTTGTGGCTAGATCAATAGCAAGGAATGGTTTGCTAAGATGATGGTGGATATTATGTGGCCTATAAGCCACATCACACTTGTATGTCTCATTTATACTCAGTGAAATAAAGTTTATTCATTTTTATTCTTACGTGATGTTTGCAATGAAGTCCATAAGCATATCCAATAACTAAATGAATTATGATGAAATCATAATATAAAGATGTCTAGTCTTTAAAAATATCTTCTAAGAATTTTTATTTGAGGGATATTCAAGAAGGATATTGAATTATTCAAGAAGAATAACATCATTATATTCGACTTACACGATGACTATGACTAGTCTTGTGGCCATCAATGTGGAGACACCAAGGATAGATAGGGAGTGTTTCTTAGAGAAAGAGTTCACTAAATTTATTTTTATGAATCCCTGAATGGTGTTATACCTAACTATCTATCAATTTGATCCATATCATAGTTGTATATGTAGTCCTTTAAATTGAGACACCACTGAAATTTTGTGGATGGATGATCATGATTTGATTGTGATAGATGAATCCCTAGTCACGTGATCTCTAAAAAATTGTAGATTGAATATGACCTGAAGTCCTCAAAGATAATTATGTGATTAAGATGGGATTGTTCGCCCTTGGTATTAGACAAGATTTACTTAAGGAATAAGATGAGGTACAAATCCTTGGTTGAGAACTATTAGAAAAGTTATTTTCAATGATTTCCTTCACAAATTAGTACTAACTTGAGTGATTGATTAATGTTTGATAATTTATCGTACGTTAAGTCATTCATGATTCTCACGTGGATAACGAATCATATATACATGATAATCAATGATGAAAAAGTTTCCATAAGAGAGTTATTGTATGCTTTATATCTCTTAAATCACGTGGAATAGCTCGGCACCCAATGAGATTGCAACTTAACCTGTTGATTAGGTAAAATCAATCTTTGATTCATTAATCTATTATGTTATTATAGATAATTAATAAGGTTGACCAATAAGAGTTATTTAGGTCTACAGAGTTATTAACTAGATAGATATACATACTTAAAGTATCACACAAGTAAAGTCCATGGACATTGGTCAATATAGATATAATTATTAGGGTTTTTATGAAAGTTCTTATACCTAATATCTATAGAGAAAGAGAGAATGGCCACAACTCAAGGTGCCCATATAGACTTTGTGAAAACTCTCTCCTTTATTCTCTTTCTCTCTTGGTGAAGAGCGTTGAAGGGGAGATCCAAGCTTCTTGCGATAGTATGGATACTACTAGAGGTTGGACTCTTGAATGACTTTAAGAACTCTTTCAACGAATCTTGTAATTATGGATTTCAATATATACGAGATCATAGGATCCTCACTTCTCACTGACTTGATGTTTTTAATGTTTGATTCAACATCAACTGTGATTGATATTTTTCTTGGAACTTTGTTGGCCTGTCGAGCATTAGATTCCATTAGATGAGAGGTGCTCTACTAAAGTTAGTGGATACCTTCATTTCTTCCATAACTAAATCTACCATAACACTATTTCATTCCATTGAAGGCACACTATTCTACTTCTACCATAAGATCTTTGAATATCCCAAATGGCTATTTTACCAATCCATCAACTAAATGTAACTCAAAGAAAATTGGTTCTACATCTCCAAAAAAAGCTTTTAGTAAGAGATACTTGCACACGAATCTAAAAAATATATTGAAAATTTTATTCCACCAAAGTCACATTTAATTAAGGGTGCATCAACATTTTTTTTTCTATAATGTCATTTAAAATTATAGAACTAACATTTTCAGATAGAGTAATTCTCGTTGGCTCACATGAGATGTGCATAGGTCTTTGAAATATTTAGAAAATGATGAGCTAGATTTAGAAGCTTCTTCTAAAGGAATATTTATGGTCGTCTCTTCTAAGGCTTCTATGATTGTATTTCTATGACCTAGAATTTTAGAGGATTTAGGAGATTTGGGAAATAAATAGTCCTTGGTTAAGTATCATGTGTGGGCTCTTTCTCAGTCAAATTTTTTTTCTAATTGCACCTCTCCTTCTCCTAATTTCCCTCTTCTCTACTTACTTCTTCCTTCCCTATTCTTTCTTGCTTCCTATCATTTCGATAAATTATTTGCTTTCCACTTCTCAATTTCATCATAGCATAAACACCCTCTCTATCTTCATCTAACAAAGGTATTTCATTTGAATTCAAAGAAGATATATTTCAAGGATTAATAGAAGTTTGAGTTGGAAATTGACCTTTTCTAAAGACCATATCCTTTTCTATACCTTTTTCATGTTGTTGGTTTTGGAGCTAGTTTGACTTAGCTTATCAATATCTATTTGCTCTACCCTCTTCGCCATTTGGTTCATTTGTTCACTTATGCATTGCACACTCTACTACTAAAGTTTTCACACCCTTCATAAAAAATATTCATCAATTTCTAGTTATCAAATCCATGGTGTGAGCAGTGTATTATTAAATCTTTAAATCTTTCCCATGATTTTTTAAATGACTCTTCCCCGACCCAAAATTTTGAATAGCTTGCCCAAAGGTTTTAGTTTTTCTCGAAGAATAACATTTTGTTTAGCAAAAAATCATCTCTTTCATTCCAACTCACAAATTTTAGCCCTAGATTCCCAAACCAATCTTTGTTTTTATCTCTCAAGTTTTGGAGAAAAACATTCATTGGTAATATTTTATAAAAAATATCAAGTATATTATATAAATAGCATTTACCTTCAAATTATTCTAAATACATAAAAAGATTTTCAGAATTGAAACCATGAAAATCATGTAAAGAATTAATTAAGGTTGCATCAATAAAGATCACATCTTTTACTAAGGAAGCAATTATCTCTGTAAAAGATCTACTACTTATAGGTTTGTACTGTTCGCTCAGTCTTATTCTGCCATCACCTAATTTATAAACCTTTTGAGCTGTGAGCTGTCTTTGATCCCAATAACATCAAGAAACCTTTTGAACTCTTTTGAGGGGATCTATAGAGAAAGACCATGGGGGGGGGAGAGAGGGTGAAGAGAGGGAGAGAGAGAGAGAGAGAATGATATATAAAGATTGATAAAGTTGATTGGGGAGAGATGGGAAGGGGATTGTAAAGAGAAAGAGAGGGGGCAGAGCAAGAGGGAAAGAGAAGAGTCAAAGAGAGTTGGAAGTAAATGGGAATTGGAGAGAGAGGTAGAGAGTAAGGTATAAGGGAGAGGTATGCTTAAATTTTATTTAAAAACTAAAATATAGCAAGAGGTAAGGTTCATGAGGTATGGAGAGAGAGATGCCACGGAATGATAGCTAAAGATCATCCGATGCCTGCATGAATGCCACGCAAAAAGTCAACTGAAATCAGAGAATTGTCAACGAGGCCTATTCAGCATTCTTGGATATAAATTAATTTCTTGGCCCATTATTTTTTGGCGACTCGGTCGAATCAGAGACCTTGAGTCGATTGATTTCCATGGATGCAGATCAACTGTCGGTAGCTGACCTACGATGTATTTAAGTTTGACTTTTAATAGTTGACTTTTAACTAGGTCATCGTTGATATCGAAGGCGATTGTGATCTGACGTACAATAAATATACTGCAGCTATCGAAGATCAAGTTGAAGCTTCCTCCGCCTTCTTCAATCTACCGGGTAAATCTTTCGTCCTCTCTCTCTCTCTCTAAGTCTCCATCTTTCGTTTTAGGTCAACGCTCGAGTCGTCAGAAGCCCAGAGGATTGGCTACTGTTTGTTGCTGCTTCTGTGCCGACAAGAATGCGTGTCAAACATGGCGGATTAAATCTTGTCTTTTTCTGACGTACAAGGACCCATGAAACGCTGGACCTATTCCAAAGAGAGAAATAGACAGGTAGATGGAGGAAGAGAGAGGTAGGGAGAGATTGACAGATAGATAGACACATATCTACATAGGTATATAGATAGACAGATAGAGAGAGAGGTCGGGATAGATGATATAAATAGATGGATAGATGTAGGAGGGAGAGAGAGGGTGTAGATAGATAGATAGATAGATAGATAGATAGATAGATAGATAGAGGGGGAGTCATGTCTACAAAGAGCATAAGCTTTCCATGGTTGGCCTTGAAGATCCGAATCCGTATCCGGGCAAACAAGATATCCAGATGCAAGGCCATCCTCGCCTTATTCCATTGATCATTCGTACTGAATAAAGGCTGCGTCTTTCAGCATGCCGGATTCAGCCTGCAGACTCGCAATAATTGCGGTCAATGGAGCAACCGGCCTGCTTAGATCGCCTCACCGATTGCTCCTTGGAACCCACGCTTTAAACTTGTACATCTTTTTCTTTCAAAAAGGAGTTAAGAGGATGATCAGCCTTTGGGAAAGCAAGTTAAAGGAAAAGCACTCTCCCCTTCTCCCCTTTCTCTATCTCTCTCTCTAGCCATCGCTCTCTTTCTCTCTCTGCGTTCCTCTCTCTGCGGCCTCTCTCTCTCCTCTCTCATGGTGTACGATGCACACATCAAGATATATTAGAAAAGGTCTGACGTTTAACCTAAAATGCACGATGCAAAAGCAGTCCCCCCCTTCCCCCCTTTCTCTCTATCTCTCTCTCTATACGTCCCTCTCTCGTTCTCTCTCTCTACAGCCTTCTCATGGATATCAGGATTCCGAAATTTACAAATAAAACAGACAAAACAGTCACGATTAATTTAGTACGGGTTTTTCTGAAATTGTACGCATTATTCTTTATCACGCGGATCTCTCGGCGGATCCTCGCACGTGATGGGTCGACTAATTTAGTGGGCAGTTGGTGTTTGATACGTGTGTGGGGCCCAGAGAAGAGATATTCGATTCCCCCTCGTTCTGTCTTATTCGAGCGGATTGACCAATAGGAAGTTTAAATTGTATATATCCCTTTTCGTATCTCTTCTGGGTAAGCTGCGAATTTACGAAGGTGGAGAGTAGAGGAGACTGGCTGGAATACGACAGAGCGACGCATTTGACGGGTTGGATGCATTACACGTGTCATCAATCGAATCGGGTACCCCCAATGCTGCATGCGGGCCTTGGATCATGAATGATGATCTTCACGTGAACCTTTCTCTCTCCTCTTTCCTTGTTTGTTTCTCTCTGTAGACGACCATATCTCTATCCAGTTCAATCTGTCTACCCGCTTTCTTGACTTGTGGAAGAGGAAACATGTGCCTCTAGAGAGAGAGAGAGAGACAGAGATGAGTGACGTCAGCAGATCTTCTTGAGATTAGGGAGGGCCCTCCGGCTCTGCAAGTATATCTTTCTCTGTCTAGCCTGATCTCTCTGACTCTCTCCCTCTTCTCTCTCTAGTTTCCATGTCTTGAGAGCGAGAGGACAGGCCGACATTGTGAGGAGAGGAAGAGAGAGGTTAGAGAGAGAAAGAGAGGGTGCCCGCACGTGGGCCCGAGCGCTCCCGAGTCAGGGGGCGGGGACTTGCTTGCCCTCTAATTCATTCAAATCCAGGGAGTTAGAGTTAGAGAGAGAGAAACGTGGAGAGAGAAAGATAGAGAGAGATTTGGGCCAAATCTGCTCGTATCTTGCTTTCCAAATCGTGGGATTTTGTTGGTGGGCGACTGACTCTATATTTCCCCCCCTCGGCCATCTTTCTCTTCCCTCAGAAAGCACTCTCTCTCTATCTTACTCCACTTTCTCTCTCTAGACCAAGGTCCTCATCCATGGCGATATCAGCCGAAGCCCAATTTCACGTCCTTGCCGTAGACGACAGCCTCATAGACCGGAAGCTCATTGAACGTCTCCTCCGCACCTCTTCCTACCAAGGTACCTTCTTTTCTAGAGAGAGAAACTCATACCCAAAAGTGAAAAACCGAAACTTAGATAGGTAATATTTTCTCTTCTATGCAGTCACCACCGTCGACTCCGGCTCCAAGGCTCTTGAATTCCTCAGCCTACATGACGACTCTTCCAGCGCCCAGGTGAGTCACTCTCCAACCCTAGAGAGAGGAAGTCATAATAATTCACCCAATTACTATCTCTCTCTCTCTCTCTTCAGGAGATGGAGGTGAACATGGTGATTACAGACTACTGCATGCCGGGAATGACAGGCTACGATCTGCTGAAGAAAATCAAGGTAAATAATCTCGTTGGCTTTTCATTAATCTTTGAATAAACTTGAATTTTTCCGACTATTATCCAGGAGAATTCTTCGCTCAAGGATATCCCAGTTGTAATTATGTCTTCTGAGAATGAGCCGTCCCGGATAAATAGGTGTCTGGAAGAAGGGGCCGAAGAGTTCTTCCTCAAGCCTCTGCAATTATCGGACATGGAGAAAATCAAACCCCACATAATGAGGAGAAAATCTGTCGACCCAGAAGAAGTAGAACACCGGGAAGACGACCCAGAGCAGAAAGTCAACGACTTGAGTTCCATCTCCATAGCCACGGATAGCAGCGGAAGCAGCAGCTGCCTTGGGAAGAGAAAGGCCATGGATGATGACCTACCCTCGGAGAGAAGAAGATCCAGATGTACAGTGATAGTTTGATTGAAAGATTTCATCTAGCTTTTCACGTCAAAAGAATATGTTATATATTTAAATTGATTTTTTAACTGCCAGTCTTCTATTAGAGTTTTGATTTACTAAAAGTCGGTCAAATCTTCTGCCCTTCTCGCCCATATTTCTAGGGTTTTCGCCGCACCGTCAAGTCTTTTAGAGTTTTTCAGAGCCCAATAAAGGAAAAGCTGCAGAGTTCTTGGTGATAAAGATAAAAACATGGACTTCCGGGTCTGCATGGCGAACCTCGGAATACTTCTGGAGGATAAATGATAATGATACTCTGCAGTCATGCAGGAATTCTGTGAGAGTTAAAAAAATGACAGAAATGTCGATTTCTGTGAGTGAACTGGATAGGAAAAAATTTTGTCGACAGAACGATCTAGGAGCAGCGAGAATTCAGGAAGACAGTGATAATGATAATCTTTAGGGTTTCTGCGGGAATAGAAAGAGCGGAGTACAATCCATGGATTTATCAGAAGAGCAGCCAGTTTCTGTGAACTGGATAAAGAAGGAATCTTTATTCAAGAACATCTAGGGTTCTGTGGAAATCCAGGAAAGCGATATGGGTTAGAGCCAAATCAGGAAGGACAGAAGAAGCAAGTCAATCTGAACAACAGTGAAGGGCTTCACGCCGGGGACAGCCAATTTTTGAACTGAAGGGGAGGAATCTTGATTGATCATCTAGGGTTCCGTGGGAATCAAATCAGGATGCAGACGAAGGAATCTTGAACTTTTTGTCAGCTGGCGATGGCTGCTTGCAGACCTTGAGGACTACGTAAAAGCTTAGACCAATGGACGCTTGGGAGGTTAATGGCCAGCCTTTGTCCTTTCTACTGGTTGAAAGCTCCATGAAATGGAGGGCTTGATCAACAGTGCAGCTTTGACACAATTAGAAGGATAGCACCATTAATGGCTTCCTGAAAGCCAAACTGGACTCTTTTAAACCTGATTTGCCAAAGAAGATCATCTACAGTGGATATTCATAGAAGAGGACGAACGGCAAAAATGACGCGTGTTTCAGCAGATAAATCCAATGTCTCTCTCTACCCCATGGATGGCTTTTCGTTCAACTATTCCATCTAAAGCCCCATATCTCGCCATGTGAGGTCAATCATGAATAAAACAAGGTAAGATAAAAATAATATGAAATTTCACCTTTATGCAGTGCCATGCGAGCATCGAGTATGTGCGCATGCCAGCATATGTCGATCTGCCCTCGTGATTTGCCATGTCGCGCACAACACCCCCTCAATTTTTTATTTGAAGTCATTTATAAATTATAAGAGAATCAAGAAAAAGCAAAAAATTTATAAATACATAAAATTTATTACTTTCAAAATATGAGGATTTTTCTAATGAAGCTTAGGAAATATATCATGATGGTTGTAATATCAGAAACAAGCTTTTTCATGCAAAAAATTGACTAAAACCTACAATCCTTGCTCTACAAGAAGAGTTTGATTCTAAATTAATAGAATTAACTTTTTCAACTATTCAATCCACAAGCGGTTGTACTTAAATCTACAAAAGCTAGAGTATACACAAACGATGAGGGACACTCACAAGGAAGAAAGTAGAGTAATA
This sequence comes from Lemna minuta, assembly GCA_024174645.1. Classification (NCBI taxonomy): domain Eukaryota; kingdom Viridiplantae; phylum Streptophyta; class Magnoliopsida; order Alismatales; family Araceae; genus Lemna; species Lemna minuta. The sequence continues at coordinate 9,744,257 of CM044111.1, forward strand.
AAAACGGAATAACTTTAATTGCATACTTAAGGGTCAGAATGAAGCATTGTCAAAAAGACAAAACTCGTCAAAAATCTCTTAAAACCTTAAAAATGCATCTATAGAATATATAAAAAAAAATGTGTCTCTAAGTGATCCTCCGCAAATATCATCAACTCCTAGTAATCCTCAATTAGCCCATTATGCTTTAAATTTACCTCAAAATGAAGCATTTTGAGCCCTTTTAGAAATGTCTCTTAGGCTCCATCCTGGGGTACATCAAGTTTTCTTACAAAATAAGTGTACGCATTAATTTTGTCTTTTTCAAGACATTTTTTAGTAGTTGGTAATATGACTCTGTATGAGCAATCCAATGCTTCATAAACACTTGATTGGACAACTAGAATCTCTTGCATTCATTTCCATGTATTTTTGGAGATTTATTTGGGATAATGTGGCATGATCTCAATTCTTGCACCCTGATTAAAATCAAATTGCATGTTTATCTAGAAAATTGCATTTAAAACCCCATTTGTTCACAATTTTCCATGTGCCAAAACTTATAAAGCATAATCATGGGCCAAAACTTGTTCATTTCACACAATTGACGTTTTTTTGCTTTTTTCATGTTTTTATGTGAGTTTTTTCAAATTTGTTTTTATTACCCTTGAATACATAGGGATTTCATTGCTTAAACTCTAATAACCAGTGAAAGAAATGTAATTGGAAGCATTTGATTTGGAGCACATGGGGTCATCGTCACATTGCATTCAAGCTAGTAGGAGATTTCTCCATATGTAAGTGTAATTAGAAATATATTAGCAGTTGAAGTAAATTTATGTTTTCCTTCATTCATGTTCCATGATTATCCATCTTGCGATTACGATGATCTTCTTTTTTTATAAGTCACTTGGGGTTCCTTTCTTTCTCCTTTTTTGTTTTCATCATGCTTTATCCTTAATTTATAACCTCGTTTATTCATTCAATTTGACATAATTCTAAAAAAAAATTCATCCATCTCATCATTGTCAACAAAAATTTTCGTGGATTTTGACCAATTGGTATGTGCATACTGACGTAGCGATTTAGTATGCTCGTTCAAACACATGGTCGTCGGTCAAACAATATTTATAATTCCAAACTCATGATGATTAAAAATCAGAAATCAAGTACAGCGATGAGATCGGATTGAATCACAGAGAGCACGGTTGACTTTTACCGAAAGAGGTGACTTGATCAAACTTAAATCTAATTAGATTTTTGAAGAAATGAAAATGATATTTTATCAATGGAAATAGTACTAATATATGAGAGAAGATATTTTAAGAATTCTAAAAAATATATTTGGAGAAGAAAAGTCAAAAGTCAAGGTCAAAGCATTGACTTTGACTAGACTTTGACTTTAAGTCAAATCAGAGAGGAAAAAGGTGAGAAAATATTACGAAAATTATATTTTTAGAAACTAAAGAGAAAGAGAAGAATTTTGATATAAATACTGTGATTTATTGAAAATCAATAGACAAAAAATCACCGAAATGAAGGTTTCAGTAAAAATCCTTAAATTGACTTACAAAATGGTATCCAAATCTAGAAAATCACATATGAGTAGAAACCTTATGATCAGAGGATTCCAAAGAAACCAACTTTGGTAAATTTTACCTTGTATATTTGTAATAATTTCCCTCAAAAGTCAACGCCCAAATTCATATTGATTTTGAACAATAGTTGGTCAAACGACAAATCAAAGGGTCAAATCTCAATGAAAATTTACAAATCAGATATCCATGGAAAGCTGATTGAAAAGGTAATTCAATGAAACCAAAATCGTTTGAATTGGACTTAAGACCAGGGAGAAATCCTTGTTCGGAAATCAGAAAAAATTCACGATAAAATTTGGGCGAAATGATGAAATTTTTTATTCCTAAACTCTATTTATCTATCTAATCTAACCTAAACTATCTAAATTGAGAGTATTACGAAGGAATCACACTGCTAACCCGATTGACGTGAAGATTGAGCCTCAAATTGCTTTGATTGCTGAGAATTTCTTTGATTTCTTCTTCGTCGTGATTTCAGCATTCAAGGGGCAATTTCCAAATGTTTTCTCACAATGATTCGTGACTAACTTGCCTCAATCCATGCGCGATTGAGCCTAGAATGCAAGAGAATCATGAAAAACTCAAGATTTTCCTCTAAAGATGCTTAATTTCTTCACGTTTAATCAAAAGTTACACTTCCGTAAGAGAAAACATAGATTTATAGAAGAAATTCATCGCTATAAATCTGGAAGTTTGTTTCGCTAAAGAGGCTTGAACGGCTCAGATGAAGCCATGTCTCACACGATAAGCGGACCACAATTCCATGATGCGGGCCCACTTCCTCCTTGATTTTCAATATTTGATCTTCATCGGAGCGTCCATAGGCAACCGCGTGTCACTTCACGATTTGCCAATTGCAAAATTAAATCGCAGTCCTCAGATTTTCACTAATGCAATCGACAGATCTGAATTAAGCATGTGCGTTTGATTGCATTCTGGTGGACCAAAATCCACGAGATCAACACATGTTGATTAGTGCACTTTAATCCAAATGTCCACGCTCTACCATGTTGCTTGAAAACAGAAAGACTTCTTTAGTCCCACATGGAACAAATAGAGTGATTTTTTCGCCTATGTAAGGGGAAACACTCTTCATCGTTTGCATTGCCCACTGGGCCTAGTACGCCCCCCCCCTTTATCTCTACCAATCATCGGCCCCACTATACCCGTGGGCCCAATCCACTTGCCCACTTTACCCTTAGCTTGCATGCCACGTAGGCGCCCACGTGGGTCTGTGTCGGCCCAAGTGGTGCTGCCACGTGTCTGCATCGCCACATCAACATCGCATGGGTCCCATGCTTAATAAACCAATTTTTTGCAAATTTTTATTTCTAAAAATTCCTAAAAAATCAAGAAAAATTTTTTATCTTCAAAAATCCATAACTTCATTTCTACAACTCCTTTTTGCATGAAATTTTCTTCATTGGATAAAGAATTTGATCGTCTTTAAATCTATGCCCTGAAATAAAACATTAGACAGAAAATAGAATTATGAGTGAATTAATTCTCAATTGACTTCTAGAGTCAAATGAGATAATGCCCTCTTTTACTCTTCTTTTCTTCCTCTTCTTATACCTTCATGCATTCACTTAAATCCTGAAATATTTATAACCAAAATTTTGAGATCAAACATAAGTGATTTGACCCATGAAAGGGTCAAATACACTTAAAACACATAAGAATGCTCAAATCGATGAAAACTATGGAATTAAGTGAAGTGGCCTTAAATTGAAGAAAATTTCATTTTAAGATGATAACATGCATCATATAGACTAAAATTAAGCATTAATACCAGTTAATTATGACAAAAATAAGAGTTAAATATACATTTTATCACATACCCGACACCACCTTTTTATGGGAGACCCTTGAGAACCTTATTGTGGTCCTTGTAGCGGTGATTATCCTATATGTTGTTCTTGTTGTCATCCAATTACATAGTAGGGATCTCACTTGTGATCTAATGATTTGATTGCATTATCCCATATTTCCCCAAAAGAAAATTCTGAAAAAACTCTCACAAAATGGGCATAATTATGTGCGGAATTCATCACTTAAAACTTCAACCATCAATGAAGGAATTTTTTATAAAAAACCTTGAATCTAGCTTGATCATTTCCTTGGTGCATTCAATTTAGTAAGATTATTTTATCCTTATCTTTATTTATTAGAGCTAGACTAGGATAATAATCAAATTAAGGTGTAATTTTTATTTGATTTTAGTATTTTCTAACCCTATCATATTTTATCCCAAACTCTCATCCTTTATTTTTGAAAATTCTAAGGTCATTTCATTCTTTAAATTTATCTAAATTGAACCCATATTTACCAATGCTCAAAATCCATCCTAACTTTTTTTTGATTTAATTTTGACCTGTCACACTATTATTTATCATCATTGTGATGAGATAAATATTTTTTTAAGAAGTAAGAATTGTATTCAATGAGTAATAATTTAAGTCTCATCTCATGTGCGCTAACATTATTTCATGTGCCACTCATCACAGACATCAGCATCATCCTTGGGCATTACATCAATATGTACACCATGAAATTAGTCTCACGATTAAGAAAATTGATAACATGCTTTTTTTTACATTAATTATTAATGTGATTCATAAGTTAAAATTCTATTAAACTATGGTTAATTATATGTAATATTGATGTTTGACCCTTTTTAAGATAAATAAAGTCAAATTAATCATACTTTCATGAGTTTCATGATTGTAGGATATGAATGAAGGACAATATGGATGAAGACTTGGAGAAAACTAGCAGTTTTTCATTAGGAATTATTTCTCCATGACAACCCACTAAGTCATTGCTTTTGAGGGGGTGCTCTTCTTCTATTTTTCCTGAAATAAAATAAAATAAAATTAATGTAGAGGACTTCTATTTGATGTGCTTATACTATAAAACTATTAACTCATGAGATAGTAGATTTAATGATATGTTCAACAGTTAATAGAATTAAATAAAAGCAACTCCTAAGTGTTTATAACTAATTTTTATTCTTTTCTCACTAGACACTTGAATAGCTTCAAGAACTCCTTCAAGGAAACTCTGTAAGTATGTTTTCTCATTCATACTAGATGATAGGATCACATGTTCTTGGTGGCTTGGTATTTTGAATGTCTAATTCTATGTTTTCCGCTGCATTTGATGTTTTGATCAAAATCTGGGAAATTTATTGACCTCAGATCTCATCAACACATACATCAAGCCAGCCTACTAAACTAGTTCAACTTGTTGGATTGGGTCAGCCACTTGTAGCAACACCTCAAGCAACATCTTCTCTAGCTACACTTCCATGTGAAACACCTAGAGTAGTGTTGCCTTTTGGTGCTTTGCCTCCAAGTGCCCCTCTAGTTCTTTGAGGATTAATTAGGAATTAATTAGTATATAGGTGAGTAAGGGTTGAATCTACAAAGAATTAGTGTTCGTTCTTGATATATTTTCAAATTTAATCAAATGGGACAACAAATTGAGATGAGAAATTAGTGAAAATTATATTTTTGGAAATAAGACTCAAATATTTATCCATGGAATAAAAAATCACTCAATTTGGATTGGTATCCATGAAGAAATCAAAGAGCAAAGTGAGAGGAGAAATCATTCATGAAGAGAGAGAAAATGATAAAATTCAGAGAAATTAACCTAGTCTATAATTCAAAATTAAAATTGAACGCTAAATGACAAGAGATTAGGAGGAAAAAACAAAATTGAACTCAAAATTATGCTCTAAATAATTCAATTAATCACCTAATCAAGGATTTTTGTTCTGCACTTTCAAAAATGAAAATTTATAAGTTTAAAAGGTGATTTCTCCCCATTCTCAAGACAAAATCTTGACTTCAAACACTCCTCAAACGAGAAAATGAGTCAATAACATGACTAAAGTAAGAGATTCAAGGATTGAGATGTCTAAAGGGTTCGATTAGTCAAAACATCCAAAAATATATTATCTGTAGAAGAGAGAGAGTATAAATAGAGAGAAATTTTTACATGGCCATTAGATCTTCGCTTCATATTTGATCAAGGACTCAAATGAAATGTGAGGAATTCAAATCGACACTATTAAGTTGTGGCCATTGGATTGGAGATGAAGTGTCAAGATTTCGCCACATCATCACACAAATAAGAATCCTCGTTTCATTGTATCCATTAGATCTTCATTGGATGCTTCGAATCGTGTTGCATGTTTGGGAAGACCATTAAATCCATTTAATCTGGTGTATTATAACTCATATGAATGGCCAAGATTGCTCGATTCTTATAATACCATATATCCCCTTATAATACCATATACCATATATCGCTAGATTCTCAATTGTCGACAAATCATAGCACACTACATACCCCTTCACTTAAGTGAAAAATCAAAGCTTAAGATTAAATCCATCACTTCATTCTAATCCAATGCCTTTGGATGTGCCTCTATATAAATTTAGTCCCACATTGAAATAAAGAGGGAAATCTATGCATATAAATGGGGTGAGACTATTTAATCCCATTAAGGGCACTTAACACAAATTACTCTCCCAAATATGCACCATGTGTGCGTACTGAATGCGCCATGTGGCACCCTCACATGTCATCGCATGGCAACATACAGGCGTGTGTGACACATCAGCTATCGCATCAGCCTGCACCTATAAAAGATTTTTTTATTATGTTTCATTAAAATAAATTCAAAAAAATTCAAAAAACCCTAAAATTAAAAAAATTATATCTTTCAAATACAAATCCTTTTTGATCTATTTTTATCACAATTTAAATCATTTAAATTCTATGCATTTTAATTTGAGAAATAATAAGAGAATTAAATTTTGAACTCCAAACTTCACTCAAGTTACTTAAGCAAATAAAACTAAATAATTTTAGAGTATATTAAAAATATTTTTCTCTTAATATTTTATATTTAAACCCAAATAAAATCTCGAATATATTAGGATAATCTATTTGAAATTCAACTCTTGAGTTATGCATGATTAGCCCTTAAAATAATATATTTTGAGATTTTTGGTAAAAAAATTGTTTAGAATGATGAATATGCACTCAAGTATGATAACATGCATAAGAATGGTATTAACTGTCTTAAAATGCACTAATAATCATGTAATTACAATTATAAATTGCATGTCATTAAGCACATGATCTGGGTGGGAAATGAACCACAACAATGAAAACCAAAATTTTATTTAATTGAGTTCAATAGATATAATTGATAAGTATTTATAAAATATCAGATAAAAAATGCATTCTTAGTCATTCGTGAATAGAACAACATAAAGAAACCTTTTTTTATGTTATTCTCAAAGAGTTTGTCATAGACTTTTGCTTTGGTGTTTATACCCAATCCATTTTGAACTTAAATGGAAATAATTCCATGATCTAGTTTAAAAACAAGAAACCTCTAGTACCTATTTGTTTAGTTTTCGTCTTATATTTCCCTAATAAAAAATAACTTGAATATAATAAAAATCCATTTTGCGTCTACCCCTTTTTTATGTGTATGGGATCCAATCAATTCTTTGAAACTAGTAACAAGTCTAATAACTATGGATTTATCACATATACCCCAACCAGAAGTAGAGAATTCATGTTTTGTTTTTAGTTGAGGAAAAAATTCAATTTTATAATTGATAGGTTAGCTACAAAAAAATCCTATCTCATTAAATAACTTTTTTTTGTTTTATCACACGATCTTTTATCTTCGTGATTTTTCAGAAACAAATAATTGGATTGCTCATAATAATCTACTTTATCTATATTTTACCCACCTATTTCGGATTTCATCATCAATATTCATCATAAATATGAAACCTATTTCGGATTCCTATCAGGAGATCAAAAGAATTATGTAGTCTCATTCATTCATTGAATGATAAATCACTACAAGTGAAGGAGATACACGATTTAAATGATGGAAAATCCAATATTTGACAATTGTTTCTAGAATAACTAGAAAAGTGGAAACAAGATCGAATATAATTTGGTCATTAAGTGCCAATCCAAAATCATTATAGACCAACCAGTCATTAATGCACAACCATGTGGAGAGTGGAATCCAATTCATAAATCAATGATTAACATAATAGAAAAGGATTTCATTGTGTCACTTAAGTTATATGAAAATTCCTAAATCCAAGAATTTAGAATGACAAGTTTTTTATTAGCCAAAATAAAATAACCACCTAGAATAGTGAAACATATTATATTTGTCGAGAAATGTAAAATACTATGTAAGTTATTTTCATTATGTATTTTGACCGATTGTATTATTTCTTTGTGGATTCCCATACGAAGGTTTTCTGAATGTCTTGGGTTACTTCTTAATCATTTTGGAAAAAATGATGAAGGGTAGAACGGAAATACAGGCCCAGTATATAAGATCGAGATTCCTATAAGTGATTCCTTGTGCTTTATCATGTTTTCTGAAAGTGATTCCTTGTGCTTCCACGACACCGGGCAGGGTGGAAACACAACCCCAGTGGTATTCGACGGCTCGCATGGAGAGGTTGGGTGCCCGAGAGGCGCGCGAGGCGTAACGAGCGTTGGCCCCCACTGGCGATGCGCGTGCCGGATTATCTGCCGGCGCATGGTGTTCGGAGGGGAGATGAGGGGAAGAGAGGGAGGAGATCCGTGGTGCGGAACAGCGTTTTGGCGGTGTTCGTAGGAGCTGCACCTCAAGCTTCGTCGACGGTGATTGGCGGACGAGGAAACTGTGCGGAACCGGTGGCAGTGGACTCACAGATTCTTGACAATTACATAGACGCCTCCTCCAAGGTGCATCCTCTCTTTCTTTTTCTTCTCCCTCCTTACTTCTTCTCTAACAGCGAAAGGGAGAGCGACAGTGCGTCGCTCTCTTTCCCTTTTTTTTTATGCGTCAGCGCCTCGATCGGACGGCAGTCAAGAGAGAGAGAACGAGAGGACCCGTGGAGCACGAGGTGGCTTAGCGGCGGCACTCGCAAGATTCGCGTCACAAACTTGTTGATGGTGAGAGACGGAAATAGGGGGGCTGCACGAGGGAAGCGTCAGAGGTCTTCCCTTTCAAGGTACCCCCCTTCTCTCTCACCCTCCCCTCTCCCTCTCCTCTTTGTTCTACAACTTGAGGCCCCCAAAACCCAAAGAAGGCCCAAACAAAAAAACCGGGGTACACATAAGTATAGGGCTTAATTGGGCCCAAAGGGAAAGGCCCAATAAACCCTAAGAAAAAGGGAAAAAAAGAGAAGAAGAAATGAGATGGGAATTAGTGGGGCCACTAAAACACATGGGGCCCATAAGTCTTCAAGAAGGAAATAATGAAGCTAAAAAGACGAGAGGATAGGGTGAATTCGGCCCGGTGTCGACGCGAAGATGGATTAAATCCTGAAGAGTCAAGCCGTATAGCGAAAGCCTGGCTCCTTCGTCTTCACACGTCATTCGGGCTGAACTCGCGCTATCGATATCTCCCGAGCTGATGGAGAGAGGTCCTGCTGGCCATCTATGACACCTATCAACATACATTTTGAACATGCAAAGCTATGATTCTTTTGTGTTTTCAAGCACAAGTCACTATCATTATAATCCATATTATCATATTTTGCATTCAACATGTCATCTCACTCATATGCACATTTTGCACCAATTTAGGTTTAATTTTCTACATAAGTAGCGTTTAACCTTTTTCAAGGTCAAACAATTGTGAATTAAATCATATCTTCTGATGTTTTATGTTCATAGGCCTTGAGTGCATAACAAATTGAACAAATATAAGAAGAAGACTGAGCAAGTGAAATGCCTTTTATCACTCTTTTTCTCTTCAGATTTGGCATTACAAATGACATGCGGAGAAAGAGAGCATGAAGAGGATCAAAATGGACAGAATATCATGTTAAAAAGATATAGGAGTTTGAATTTTAAGAATTTTTTTATTTGTATATTTTATTTATTTATTTATTTGAGGGCCAAAAAGTTGATAGAAAGGGGTTTTAATTCATGGCTAACTGATAAATATTATATGGCATATAAGCCAAATCACACTTTCATGTATCTCATTTATATTCATTAAATTTTATTTATTTATTGTCATTCTTGTGTAATGTTTATAATGAAGTCCATGAGCATATGTAATGATTAAGTGAATTATTTCCAAATATAAACAGGGAATCATAAGATCATCATTATATCTATCACTAGTATTTAAATATATGTAATAAATGTTCCAATTTTGTAGAAAATTCGAAAAGGAAATCGCATAATCCGAAATAATAACACTATCTTATTTGGCTCATATGATGATTATGGATGATCCTATGGCCATTAGTGTAGAGACACAAAGGATAAATAGTGAGTGCTCATTAAAGAAAGAGTTCATTGAATTGATCCATGTGAATCCATGATGGTATTATACCTAATTGTTAATCAAGTTGATTCATGTCACGGTTGTTTACATGCTACTTTGACTTTAGTTAATAAAGACATCTTGTGGATGAATGATTATGTTTTGACTATTCATAACATACAATTTATACTAATAACTAAATAATTATTAATACAAATTAAGGCATATAACATTTCATTCATATGCATGTTATGATACATTGAGTGCATATCTATCATTCTATGCAATTTTGAGTTACAATTTCAAAATATATTATGTTAGGGACAATTATGCATAATTAAATAATATATTTTAGCGTAGATTATTCTCATCTTAATTTGATATTATAATTAAGTTATAATGTAAAATAATAAGAGAAAATATTTTTTAAACACTCATTTATTTTTCTAGTTTTATTTTCTAAAAGAAATGAAGGTATTTTTAAATAAAAAATTATTCCTTTTTATAATGATAGATTATTTCATTTATGATCCAAAAAAATAAATTTGGGTTGATTTGGAGTTTTATTTTGAAAGTTATGAATTTTCTATAGGGATTTGTCTTGGATTTTACCGAATTTTTCTGAATTTATTTAGGTTTATTTTCGATTCAAAATGAAAAATGTTTTTACTTTTTCGCACGCTAGTGTGGTAGCTGACGCAGCAGCTCACGTGGCATCGAATGCATGCGTTGAGTGGTGCACATGTGTGCGTGTGTGCATGTGTGTCATTAGTGGGTTAAGCATCCTTAAAAAGGATATAAGCTAACCCATTAAAGACTGCTCTATATTTATACTCGACTTTATGTCCCAGCTTTTGGTCATGTGGGACTATTTTTTTCTTTCTGCGCAAGTGATATGGCATGATGAGAGGCGTTCAATCTTTCTGTTTAACGAGAGTTGTTGATCATCACATAAAGTGAGGGTCGTTCATCTAAGGAGTTATAATAGTTGAGATTAAACACACCCGATGGACTCCTCGTGGACACGTGAAGATCAAACAAGAAGCGTTACGCGACGCTTGTTCTTCCTATGTGATGTGGAAAAATCTGAGGGTTCCATGTTTGATAATATGGATGAGACTTAATGGCGACGATTCACCTCTCGAGAGTTTCATCTGAACTTTTGACCAAAGATAAAGAGACAAATTGAACGTTCACATCCAAATTTAGCCTATTCATACTCTCTCTCTCTTGGATGAAAAAAATGTATTCTTGGATGTTTCGAGTAATCGAACTGTTTAGACATCTCAATTCTTTGAATCCTTTGATTTCTTCCTCTTCTAGACTCATTTTCGCGTCCAAGAAGTGCTTGAAATCAAGATTTTGTCAAAAAGAATAGGAAGATCACCTCTTGAACTCCGAATATCCATTTTTTTGAAAATGCAGAATGAAAAAGCGTTTGATCCAGCAATCAATTGGATCATTTTTGAGCGCGATTTTTGTTCAATTATATGTTTTCCTCCTAATCTTTTGTCATTTATCATTAGATTTTATTTTTCAAATCTTAGATTAGATTAAATGTTTAGAAATTTTATCAAATTCTCTCTTTGCGATCGATTTTTCTACCTAGATTTCACTCCTTGATTTCTCCATAAATATTGATCCAAATCAAGCGATTTTTTATTTCATGGATTCGTCTTGGAGTCTTCTTTCCAAATTGACTAAAATCTCTAGTTTCTCACCGCAATTCATTATCTAGTTTGATCAAATTTAAAGAACACCTAAAAAATCCCGTATTTCTCAATAGATTCGACCCTTATTCACCATTATAGTAATTAATTCTTGATCAAAACTTTAAATTGGTGAGTTTAGTAATATTTTGACAAGCATTCATGTGTTTTTAATGACCACAAAAATTTCTCGTCAACTATGACTTATAAATTCATAGCCATGAGATCTCCATAACATCATAGATTGGATACAACATGAAGTCCTTGAAGATGATTTTATGGTCAAGATGGGATCATCTACCCTTGGTATTTGAGGAGATTAACTCAAGAATGAGATGCAATGAAAGTTTTGGCCAAGATATTAGAAATATCATAGGAGTTCTTTGTAATTTCCTCCACGCATTAGTACTAACTTGAGTGACTTATTAGGGTTTGACAACTGACGATGTTTTAAGTTATTTATGAGGTTCATAGATGAAGGATTATATGTACAATGTATTCGATGACAGTAAATAGCTAATATGAAGTTCTTGTACCCTCCATATTTCCTAGAGCAAGTGGTGTAGTTTGACACCAAACAAGTTGGCAACTTGACATGTCAAATAGGTTAAATTAATCATTTAGGGCATGAGCTACTCAGGCTTGCATCATTCCCTTGCATCATGCCATGTGTCACTTATGCAATGAAATGGGGCACTACTCTATTATACTTGTGGCTTCTGCTTGAATTTGATGTCGATAAATATTCCAAAATTTTGATCTAAGCATCAAATGTAGTGGAAATCATTGAATAAAGAATTCAACGGGAATAAGCTCCAAGAAGGGAATATTCTATCATCTAGCATAGATTATAATCATGCTTATAGGAATAATTTTTAGGAGTTCTTGAAATCATTCAAGCATCAAGCCTCATAAAGTTTTCACATAGCCATTGGAAGAATGGGTCTCCTCTTAAACACTTGTCACCATAAGAGGAAGAGAAGGGAGGGGAGAGTTTTTTTTTCTAGGCTTGCATGGGTACCTGTGTTATGACTATTCTCCTCCTATATAATGTAAATTTCTCATGAGAACTCTCCCGTATTTATTATGTCTGTCCACCAACATCCATTGACATTATGTGTGCATCTTGCTCCATATATCTTGCTAACTCCATATATCTTGCCTAACAATAACTTCATTGACCAATAGCACTTATTTGTCCTTGACAAGGAGTGATGTACGGTCATCAAAGGCACATGGTCCACACAACAAAACTAAAACCAAACTCAATTAAAATATGATTAATCAAGTTTAATTTAGTATAGAGGTGAATAAGGGTCGAACCCATAGAGAATTGGCATGTGTTCTTGAGATGTTTAGAATTTGATCAAATTGGATGATGAATCGGGATGAGATATTAGAGGAAAATATAGATTTGAAATAAGACTCAAAGATCTGTCACGAAATAGAAAAATCAATCAAATCAAATCCATATCCATGAACAAATCAAAGAGCAAATTAAGTGAGAGAAAATCGCTTGTAAAGAGAGAGAAAATGATATAAATTTAGAAATTTTACTTTATCTAACCTTTGAAATCAAAATCTAATGCTAAATAAAAATAAATTAAGGAGAATACACGAAACCTAACCAAAAAAACAACTATTGAAATGATCCAATCAATCACCAAATCAAAAAAATTTTCATTCCATGATTTTTGAAAAAGAGGAATTTGAAGTTCAAGCGGCAATTTTTCCCCACTCTCATGACAAAATCTTGACTTTAAGAGCTCAATGTACACAGAAAATACTCTAGAGCATGATTGAAGCAGGAGATTCAATAATCATATTGTTCAAAATATCCAATTAATCCAAAAATCCATGAATGTATTCATTGTCAAAGAAAGAGACTTTAGATAAGGTGAGATTGGAGCATGGTTTTTAGATTGTTGCTTCATCTTCTATGAATGGCTGAGATTAAATTCAAGAGGTGAATCGTTACCTTTAAGTCATGGTTATTGAATTTGGGATGCATAGCTAGGATTGGGCCATGTCTCCATGTGAAGAGGAATCGCCAACGGATCACATCTGTCGGATCTTCATCCAATGCTCCAAATTATGCATCACATAAGAGACCATTAAATCCTATTCATTATAACTATCTTGATGGACAACAAGATTCGTCTACCCTTTATATAGCCCATCAGTGCCCAATGAAAAATTGTCATGTACCCTCGTCTTTTAAGTGATCATTAACATCTTAGATTAAATTGGGAGATTGAACATTACACATTGTGCCATTTCACCTATGAACAAAAAAATAAACAAACATAGTCCCACATTGAAAATATAAAGACAATTTAGGGCTATAAATATAGTAACAATTCATTTAAATAAAAATGGGCTAATTAAGGGCATTTAACATTATAGCACTACCCTATTATAGTGCCAGGTGGCACCCTTAGATGTTGTCACATGTCACCACACAAGCATATGTGCCACATCATTCGTCTCGTCAATGTGTACTAGTTAAAAAAAATTTGAAAATTTTAAATTAATAGAAATTCTAAAAAATTCAAATAAATTCATAAAAATTAGAAAAATTCCCTAAAAATTAATTAATTCATAACTTTCAAAATAGAACTCATTTTTTATCTAAATTTTCTTTGTCTGATAAAAATTGAATAATATATCATTTTATCAATTTATTTTAAGAAATAAAAAGAGAATAAATATGTACCTTCAAAATAGATTAAATTCACTTAAAAAGTAAAAATAGATAATTTTAGAATATATATATATATAATATTTTTTCTCTTATTATTATGCCTGTAAGTCTCAAAAGATCTCGAATAAAAGTAAGGCTAATAAAGTTTAAAATTCAAACTCATGATTCATGTATGATTTAGTTTTAAAATTGTTTATGCTACTTGATCCCATCTTGACCATTCAATCACTTTTAAGGACTTCATGACATATCCAATTTATGACATTCTAGAGATCCAATGGTAAGGGATTTGTAAGTCATAGTCAAAACACAATCATCCATCAATAAGATTTCTTTGGTGTTTGAAGCCAAATGACCACGTGTACAAGTGTAACATGAATCAACTTGATTGATAGTTAGGTATAATCTCATTCAAGGATTTATATGAATTAATTCAGTAAACTCTTTCTCCAAAGAGCACCCACTATTTGTCCTTGATGTCTTTACACTGATGGCCATAAGATTAGCCATACTCATCATATGTGTCGGATCAAACAATGTTATTCTTTCTAAATAATTCGATTTCTTTCCTAAATACCCCATGAATAAGAATATTTAGAACAAATGTTTAAATATTATTGATCATTGTATTATGATCTCATCGTAATGCACTTGGCCTTTGCATATGCTCGTGGACTTTATTGTAAACATCATACAATAATGATAACAAATACAAGTTTATTTCAATGAATATTAAAAAAAAAATATAAAAGTGTGATTGGCTTGCAAGTCACATAATATCTATTAGTCCCATATCTCCTAGGTAGTGTGTGCATGGTGTGCTTAGCGGGTGCCATGATGGGGTGTGATTTAAGAGTCATTATCTTATATTAACATGCTCGCCAAATACTAACATAGTTTTTTTATATAGTTGTTTTGTTGCCTTGAGTTTTACCATGTGGGATTAAAAGTTCTTTTCTTGCATGACACATGGCATGCGACGATTGTTGATCAAGCTGAAATTTAGATAAGGCCGTTACTCATCCCTTATTTTCTAGGGTTTCATGGAGGAGTAGTGATCTTTTGGAGCCACATGGAATCATCTTAATGGGCTATTCGAGGTCAAAGATCTATGTTTTTCATCTTCACTTAAAGACAGTTGGGATAATGGCGATATTTGATTGGTAGAGAGTTTACAATATACACACATCATCACCATAAGATCAACATCTGACAGCCGTGATGGAAGCTTGATGTGTGAAAAATTGGAACCCGCCATGTGGGGCAATAGGAAAAACCCATATGTTTTGGATTTCATTTAGTTTGGCCAACTTCAATTTTTTGCGCTGCTTGATCATGATGACTCTCTATCCTCTAATTGAAAGGCCAATGTTGATTTTGATTTGGTCATTGCACCCCTTCAGGTAGGGGATGTGATAACCAAAAATTACTTGGCATCCTCTTGAATACCCATTGATCCATTCCTCTATTTTTGAATTTTATGGCATTTTTGGCCTAGAATTTTGTTTAAGCCAAGTGAAAACACCGTGAGTGTGATTCTGAATGATTCTTTTGTTCAATTATTCTTGGATTGACATCAAGAATTGCATTGGGAGCCCTTGTTGTTTTGGAGAATTTTGGGTTTGAACCTTGAAGCACCGATGACAAGACAGAGCAAGAGAAGCCTTGATCAGCTAATAATTGTATTGATCAGTCAACCTATTCAGGTTCCCCAAAGGTTCTTTTTATCTTTTCAATTAGTAGACAGATTTTATTTTCCATTTGGTCTACATCCATTTTTCGGGTTCATGGATTCATTGGTTCTAGTCTCCAAACTATTCACATAATTTGCTCAGTCATACAAATAAAACAAAGTCTAGTAGTATCGGTAATGTATAGAGGGAGAAAGAGAAGGAAAACTTTTGAAATCTAAAATAGCTCTTCCATGAACAAAAGCTTCCGAGTTCTGATATATCAAAACTATAAATATGAGTAGCATGCTGATGTGGGAAACAGACAAACACGCAAATCACATAGGGAGAGAATAAGAGGAAATCTGCTAAAGTCAAAGTCTAAACTCTCAACTACATGGACAAAACGAATGAAAAAACCAGTCAAGTGATTGTCTTGTTTGAGAAAGCTGATGTGTTGACACTAATAGAATCACATGCTGCCATGAAGGATATATCGAGAGAGAGAGAGAGATGCATCAAGATTGCATTTTACGGAGTTGACTCACATGAAATCCATTGCTCCCCCCTTCTCTAATTTTCTCATCCAATTTCCTTACATTAGTGTGAGTCTTCTTGATTCATTGTTTTTAATCCCAATTGATTGTGGATTCAACTCGGATTCATTACTGTGCTTGAATTCTTCTTCAATTAGAAAATTTGACTTACTATTATTTGTAATTGTGTGTTTAACATCCATTTCAACAACGACATAATTTACACCTTGCAAGCAGGAAATTGCTCTAAGGGGTCAGTCCTCTTTGGGGCATCTCTGTCCTCTCTTGGGCCATAGCTTGAGGGGGTGGCTGTAAGGCAACAATGCTAGTGGGGACATCCCTCTTTGGGGTGGTGGCCGTGGGGGGTGGCATTGACGGGCGGCTGCCCTCATTGGGAGTGGCAGCCCTCCTAGATGGGAGGCAACCTTTGTGGCGGCATAGGTTATAGTGGCTTGGATGTGTGCTGCTTGGGCGGGAATGGCCTAATTGGCGGTGACTGCAACGGTAGAGGTGGTGGCTTCTACAATGTTAGCATGTTGAAGGGCCTCTTTGGTAATGGCTTGCAATGGTGGAAATGATAATATTGGCGGTGGAAAAAAATCAACCCTAGGGTTGATTTGTCAACTCTGACACCATGTGGAGAGGAGAAACCCTAATTGATATATATAATGAAAGAGAGAATTACATGTGTTTATATAGATGACCCCTTAGTAGATTCTTAGTAAAAGTAGAGAGAATAATGGGCCCTTAGTGGGCTATATCGTTGGGGTGGGCTATTACTATGTAGTAGTAGGAATGTGGGTATAAATGTGCACATGGATAGGCTCAAGAACATGAAGATTAATACATTCTAGGAGAGAGTGAGACAAGGGAAGTCAAGGTACACCATCCAAGAGACAGTGGTGGCAATGAGGAGGAAAATTCACAAGAATAGCCAAATCAACGGGAGTGTTGGACAAAGAGGCGGCGCCCAAGGATGCTTTAGAATCCGCTAGGCTTTGATACCATGTGCATTCAAAAGATATTATGAGAGAGAAAGCATTCATTAGAGAGAGAGAGAGAGAGAGAAGGGTAGAGACAGTGGGATGATGGATAGGCTTATAGAGGGCTTAAAAAAGAGAAATGAATGAATCTCATGCATGAAGATGAATTTATTCAAAAAAATATATAGTCATAATTAGGCATAAAAATACCATTTATTATCAATCTTCAGAAGATGAATTTAAATAGATGAATATTCCCACTGCAAATAAGATAAGATAAAACTCATGAACAAGGGTAGGTAGTTTGATAAGGGTTCTTCAGTTATTTCCTCTGATGAATGCAGAACATTTTTCATAATTTTTCATGGTGGGTTTTGAGTTTAAAAAAATAAGTGAAATCAAATTCATCAGATAAATGCATGGGAAAGGGAAAATTTTAATTCATAAGATTTCGATATCTAAAGGAAACGTACAGTCCTGCATAGATAGAATGACGACCCGAAGTGCTCATTTGAATATTCAAAGGAAAAAGGAAAAAAAAAAAAAAAGAGGTCTTCTTGGGTTTCCACTGAGATCCTACGTGAAGAACATTCTAGCAGATCCTGCCAAACGTCGTCTTCTCCACAAAATTGCAGTTGTAAAAACAGACGAAAGAAAATTGTTGTTTTCTACCTTATAATGGGACCCACTAATCTCCCTCCGTGCAATCCTGCCTCTGTTTAGCTCTGCCACTGAACCAGACGACATGGGCCACAAGAACAAATTTCTTATACATATATCAATAACTGCGTAGTTATTAGTTCTTCTCTCTAGAAAGTGCAAGAAACAATTTTGCACTATGAATTTCCGCTTCTTCTCTCTCCCCTGGCGATCCGACCCAGATCCCAAGCCTCTCACCTTCGATTTCCGTCACTTGATCTCCACTCTCTCCATCAGATCCTTCCTCTCCTCTTTCTCTCTCTCCCTTCCCCCTTCCAGACCCATTTCTCAGGAGAGCTCTGCCGACAGGAAAGGCTGCGCCCTACAACTTTTCCGTCCTTACGTAGCTAAAGTACCTTGGCACGGAGGACCTCGAGCTTTTCTATCCCAGTTATTTCCTAGATATGGTCATTATTGTGGGCCCAACTGGTCTAGCGGGAAAGATCAGGGACTGCCAGTCTGGGATCGTCGACCCATTGATTGGCTTGATTTTTGCTGCTATTGTCATGATATTGGGTATGATACACATGACCAGTCGAGACTTCTTCAGGCCGATCTTGCTTTTCTTGAGTGCCTTGAGCGCCCTCGAATGACCACTAAAGGGGATGCTCATGCTGCTCATTTATATAAGACTATGTGCATCGCTGGTAAAGGCTTAATCTTTTAAGGAAAAAATTTAGGTTTTGATTGTGGGTTTTTTTATCTTTCTGGGGGAAGAATCAGCATTTTGTCCGTGGGTTTTTTTGGGGCAAAAATTTAAGATCTTCATTGTGGGGTTTTTTAATCTTATTTGTGGAAATTTTGAGATTTTGATCGTGCGTGCTTTGAATCATTTTTGGTAAAATTTGAAATTTGAATTTTGGTTTGTTTAATCTTTATGTGGAGAATTTGAGATTTTGATCGTGCGTGCTTTGAATCATTTTTGGTAAAATTTGAAATTGTGATTGTGGGTTTGTTCAATCTTTTTGCGGAAAAAATAGAGATTTTGATGTGGGATTTTAAATCTTTTTGTGGACAAAATAGAGATTTTGATTGTGGTATTCCAATATTTTTGTGGACAAAAGAGAGACTTTGATTGTGGTTTTTTTATTTTTTTTATGGATGAAGTTGAGATTTTGATTGTGAGGTTTTTTCAATCTTTTTTTGGAAAAATTTCAAATTTTGATTGTGGGTTTTTCCCCAGTCTTTTTGTGAGAAGAATTTGGGGTTTTGATTGTGGTTGTTTAATCTTTTTGTGGGGGAAATTTTCTTGATTTTGATTGTGGGGTTTTTTCAGGGCTGAGGAATGTTCTTATTCCTTATAGGATGCAGCTTGTGAGGATGCAGACGGGAAATTCATTTTTGGAAGTGATGAACAGCTTGATCTTGAGGAACAAGGCATGTGGTCAGGATTCGGCAAAAGGGGTGTGATTATGAGGAGAGGTAATTAAGTTTTGAGCTAATACTCGCACTGCACAAATTGTATAGAGCTTGCTGGTTTGCCAGGTAAATATTAGGGTTTTATTTGATGTTGTCTGCAGTCAATTACTATGATGAGTGAAGGAATAATATATCAGCTGGCTGTGAGAGATGTATTTCAAACTATGGTGGCGTTATAATATTGATGGCTCTCATTTACTTGTCTATATCATTAATCTTTCAGGCAAAGGTGATTGTGAGGATTGATGTAATGTCTCACTTCATTTCTTTTGTTTTTTAAGAATGGGCCACAAGAATGTGTTTGTTTTGTTGAACCAAACATGATCCCAGACCAAGCGAGTGCATAAATTTCGGTTCATGATTCATAATTGTCATGAATGCCTTCATTGAGTATTCATGTAAATTTCTCTCACTCATCGAACTGACCAGCAAACAAACTCTTTAGGACTTCATCGGTTGAATGAACTGCTCTGTGATGCAGTTTAACATTCGTGTTTATCACCAACTCCTTAATCCAGATAATTGTTTGTCTGCATGCGCTTGCCAAATGCCCGAGCAAGCAGACAATTTTTCCTATCCCTGAATTACGATCAGGAAGTTATAATTATTTTTTCTCCCTTCCTAAAGATAGCATTTTCTTTTCACTGAAAATCCTACCGATTGTACAAATGCAGCAAATGGCAACAAAATTTGCCACCAACCTCACTGGTGAATTTCATCAGAAATCCATTAAATCCCAGAATTGGCTGATCACATTAAATCATATAATTGAGCAGGCATGTATCTCAATCAAGATTACAATCAGATGGTTTCATAAATTGTCACAATCAAGTTCTTTGTCAGATGATGGGGATCGAATGAATCCCCTTACTATACTTTTCAGAAGAACCCATTCAATCATCTATCTACAGGTAATCAACTACATCATTTCACCATTATATACTGATTAGTAAATGATGCTGATAGTGACTGTTCTTCAGATGACCAGAAGGCCATTCAAATGATGCCGTCTGGTTTATAGTGAATCTGAGCAACCGTTTACTATACCTTCCGTGATCTTCTCCTTTGATGGATATAGACGCCTTTAAAATCTCCTAATTAAGATCTAAGTCTGTTTAATCTCAAGGACCTGTGTGGAAATGGAAGCCATATTTGAACTGAGTCATCTGGCCAATGAGAAGGATGCACCATTGTGATTCTATTTATGGCATTGAAATCTGTTGGATTAAAACGTATTAGGAAAAGAGAGTTTGAGAACCTGAACCAGGGAGGAATTTCTTCACCATTTCTCCAATGGGCCTGCAGGTTAGCCCATGTGTGGCGGTGGTTCCTCCATTTAAATAAAAATCTCAAAATGAAAAGGGACTTAATTTTCTAAATTTGAAATTTTTCGATCCTTTTCTGAATTTTATAGATGCCTCTCTCATGGATTTCTTGGTTTTCTGTTAGCAGTGTTCAAACACAGAATTTATTACACTGAATTAAGACAACGGCAGAGAGTGTCATGAGGTGAAGGCATGGATGATGGTAGGGAAGAGCGGCAGACTTAGACTGGTGGCGAAGGAAAAACCGAGAAGACTGGTATGGAAGTAGCAACGCATCTGGGATCTGTGGATAGTGTAGAGAAGGGAGAGGAAACAAGGATTGTGGTGGTAGGGAAGAGAGTAGGGAAGGAGACCAAGGCGAGGGAGGATCCCCTCATGAACCATGGGGTGACAGTGCTCGCAGAGGCAATAGGCCTGCAAAAGGTAGGGGGCAGCGGTGTAGGGGAGGCTGGCCACTCATGAGATGCATCTCATGGAATGTTCGTTGCCTTAGTGAAGAATGGAGAAGGGAATAGTCGGGCGTTATCTATTTGAATGGGGAGCCATGGTGGCATGTATACAAGAAACTATGTTAGAGGTTGCAGAACTTGGGACTGAAATGTGGTGGGGCAAGGTTTCTTGGAGGACTTCCGAGCAGTCAATGTGATTGGGCGATCTGGAGGAGTAGTGGTCGCGTGGAACAAGACAGGTGTTCACTAAAGTAGACTCCAAGACGGGGAAGTTCTTGGTGGCAGTCAAGATAAAGAGGCGGAGCGACGAGCTGGGAGGTGGTTGTGATCTCGAGTCTATGGCCCAACAAATGTTAGAAGGAGGGCTGAACTATGGGGGAGTTAGAGGAAATGGTAGTAGCCTTTCAAGGATCACCCATACTGATGGGGAGTGATTTTAATGTGACTTTGGAGGTGGAGGATAGACCGAACAACGCAGGAGGGCAGGGACCGTGAATTAGAGGGGTTGTAGACATTCATATCGAAGCAATGCTACTAGAAATGGGGCCGGTGGATTGCTTATATACATGGAGTACAAATGGCAGTACCATGCCTTCTCGATTGGATAGATTCCACTGCTCAACGAAATGGTGGAGCCTTTTCCGCTAGCATGATGTTCAAGCTCCCAAGACCGCTATGAGATCATAACCCTATTGTGTGGGCGACAAATGAGGGACGAGGCATTCCACATACTTCAAGGTTGACAAATCACGTTAAGATAGGTTGGCTTGAAGTAAAAAGTGGAGAGAGCGTGGTCCTCTCATGTGACCCATGGTTGCAGCGACAAAGCGGCTAGCCCAGTAAGATTGAAGGTGTACGGAGGCGTCTAATGGTTCTTTGAAAGCACATCCGAGAATAGAAGAGTAAAAAGAGACACGAGGCTCTAACAAAAAAATAAAACATTTGGATAGTTTAGAGGATAGGCGAGCTCTAAAAAGAAAAAGGAAGTGAAAGAATACAAGGCTAGGCCGGGCATCATTGAGGAGAAGATCAAAAGCTAGAAATGGGCAAGAGACGGCGGTCGAGGCAGCCGTGGTTACATGAAGGGGAAGCTAACACAAAAATTCTTCCACATGTCGGCAAATGGTAGGAAATGTTAAAACCAAATCACGAAAATCACGGTTGGGAGTCAAGTAACATGTTGGTTCACGGGTAGTGGGTCGAGCATTAGCAGAGCAGCTTTAGATCTTCCTCTAGGAAAGGGAACAAAAACCGATTGGAAGTGGTGTGGTTGGGGAGCCTGGGTTGTGACCCAAGAACAACGAGATATCTTGGTGAAACCATTCTTAGAAGAGGAGGTTTGAGCAAAAATCAAGGGGTTAAATGGTGAAGGGTCTCCCGGTCCAGATGACATCCAGGCTTTTTTCTAGAGGCACTTTTGGGATTTGGTTAGGCCCAATGTGATGGCCATGCTTGAGGATCTCCGTCATGAGAATCGGGGCATGGAGAGAATCAACAAGTGACATATTTTTCTCCTCCCAAAGCGTCAAGGCGATGATAGAGTTGAAGACTTTTGCCCCATATCCCTATCTAACTCCATTTATCTTATTATTGCAAAGGTGCCAGAAAATAGGCTGCGAGGGGTGATAAATGAGTTAGTGGGACCCTTCCAATCAGCATTAATCCCAGGGAGGCTG
This sequence comes from Lemna minuta, assembly GCA_024174645.1. Lineage (NCBI taxonomy): Eukaryota > Viridiplantae > Streptophyta > Magnoliopsida > Alismatales > Araceae > Lemna > Lemna minuta. The sequence continues at coordinate 9,767,330 of CM044111.1, forward strand.
TTGGTAGATAGCGCAATGGTGGTCGGCAAAATAGTAGCAGCACGAGACAAAAAGCACGGGTTGACTATCTGAAGCATACGACTCTTTGGATTAGGCTTTCTTGTAGTCGTCCATGAGACCAAGAGCTTTCCCCTGCAGAATGGATATCATGGATATAAAGATGCATTACCTCTCACTCATTCTCGATCTTAGTTAATAGGCGCGCGAAAGGGGGATGGATTCAACCACAAAAGGGGCATGAGAGCAGCAATGATCGTCGAGCGCCGCTACTTTTTATTCGGTAGTGGATGCTCTCGCCACGTGCATGACTCTAGTATGCTTGCAAGGCATGCTCCAAGGTTTCTAAACACGGTTTTCTGAGGGTATCCCACTTTGCTGCGGTATGCGGTAGACAACTATTTTTATAGAAGGCTCGTTGGAGGAAGCAAGGAGTCTATCTACTCTTCTAGACCTTTTCACATATTTTTCAAGCTTACAAAAAATTTTCTTTTCAAAAAATTTTTTGAAAATTTTTTCAAGCTTACAAATAAATTGTGCCAAGTCAGCCTTGATGGTGGTCTCCTCAGTTCAATTTCTAATTACTCGTGTTCAATATTCAAAGTTAGAATTAACTGTTCTTAATTCTCGCCATTAAAAATGCATGATAATTTGAATTGATAGTTTTCATTAAAAAGGTTATGGTCTTTATATATTTCATACTGGATAGAGGAAGAGAGAAAGTATAGAGACTAGGAGAGGTGGGCCATTTTTTTAGGCCTGCTTTCCAGTCAATTCAAAAGACAACATCTTCAAAAATCTCCAATCGAGAGGACGTCTATGAAAAAAGCAGACTCACCCATCTACTGTGTCATCTAATATCAAATTTTTCTAAAACTGAAAGAGATTTTGAAAGTAATGAGGGCTGGTCATGGAGGCAAATTGTTACCTTATTTTAACTTATCCCTTGATCCCCCTATGGGTTGGACTGGAGAGAGAGAGAGAGAGAGAGAGGGAGAGAGAGAGAGAGAGAGAGGGAGAGGGAGAGGGAGGGAGGGAAGAGAGGGAGAGACTTTGGGTCTACATGGGTTGTCTTCTTAATATTAGTTCTAAATTTTGTTTTCAAATGCATGCATGGGAATGTGGAGCTCAAGGTGATGAAAATTTCAAATAACAAAGGGCCTTTATATTGAGGAAGAGAGGATCATATAAGAGAGATGAATAGTGGGCCTAAATAAGCCCATTAGGCATAGCTTGTTCGAAAGAGTGTCATGAGAAGATCCTCCCAACCATTTGATGAAGATATCTACGAGGTTGTTTCACAATCCTTAAGGAGATTAACTCAAGGAATGAGATGCAATGAAATCATTAGCAAAGGTATTGGAAATATGAGAGAACGAGTTCTCGATGACTTCTTATATGCATCAGTACTAACTTGAGTGACCGATTAGGGTTTGACAGTTGACCATACCTTAAGTCATTCATGAGTCTCGTGTAGATAAAGGATTATACATGCATAGTAACCAATGATAGAAAGATTCCATAAGTGAGTTCTTATATACTTCATATCTCCTAGAGTACATGGTGTAGCTTGGCAACTCAACTTATCGATTAGATTAAATCGATCCTTGATTAATTAATCTATATGTTGATGTGGATAATTAATTATGGTTTTCCAATAAGGTGTTATTTGATCTATAGAGTTATTAACTAGTAAGATATATAGATCTAGAGGGTCACACACACAAGGTCTATGGATGTTAGTGGATATAGATATAATTGTGAGGGTTTTTATAAAAAAATTCACATACCAAATATATATAAATATCTAGACATAATTAGGGGGAGAATGATCATAACTCAAGGTGCTCATGTAAGCCTTGTGGGAATTCTATTATTTCTTCTTTTTCTCTCTTGGTGAAGAGCTTCGAAGAGTAGATCTAACCAAATAGAGATAATGTGCATACTACTAGAGGCTAGACACTTGAATAGCTTCAAAAACCCCTTTCAAGGGAACCTTGTAAGTACGTTTTCTCATACATACTAGATGATAGGATTATCTATTCTTGGTGCCTCAATGGTTTGAATATCCAATTCAATGAATTCAGTTGCATTCGATATTTTGATCAAAATTTATAAATGTTATCGACCTCAGAACCGAACAATAACTAGCTTGAAAAACTAGGATTTTTAACATTTTTTGTATTCTCTCATCATTGTCTTGGCATAGAAAAGATAGAAGCAATGTATTGTTATTTTGTAGTATGATCATCATTTTTTAGCGAGTTTCTTCTTTTTTTCGATTCCTTCTTCATTTTGGATGCAAGATGCCTAGTAAGGGGCACAATGTATCGGCTCTTGAACTAATGATTCAAAAAATCTTATAAGATATAGATTTCAATTGAACTTTAATTAGATATAGATTAAGATCTTTTTCATTCAATTAAGAATCTTATTTTCCCATTATAAAACTTTTGAACATCATTTCCATGCATGATCTTCAATATTCTCATCTTTGAAATGAGATTAGTAAATTATGACTCCAAATCACATCAAGTCCATCTTGCTTCATGACAAGACGAGACCACGAGGTCGTCGATTTCACACGATCTCATGTCAAAAATTAAGCCTAACTTACCAATAAGGGTCGAATCCACAGGGAATTAAGGTATTTTCGAGATATCTTTTGGAATTTGGTCAAATTGAACGATGAATTGAGGTGAGAAATTAGGAAAAATAGTAGATTTAGAAAGAAGACTTCAAATCGATTCCACGGAATCAAGAATCATCGAATTTGGACTTGAATTCGCGGAGAAATTGCAAATTGAAGTGGAGAGAAATTTCGGAACGTAAAAATCGTGATTTTGAACTAAATCCCTATGAAATTGATCTCTAAATCCTAATCTAAACGAAAATTAAACATAATAGGAAGATAATCTAGGAAAAACCGCTCCCACTAAACTCAATTAGCGATCCAAACGAGGCGATTAAACTGATTAATCGCCAAAAACATGAAGAACGCAAACGTGAGCTTCAAGCTGCGATTTCTCCTTCGAAGAGGATGGAATCAAGAGAAATGAGAGGAATGGTGTCTAGACAGTTTAATTTGATTGAAATCCAACTCGAATACTTAAAAATGACGAAGAACTCTTCGTTTTATAGACCGAAATGGGCAAAACCGTCTGATTGATGCGTTTAATCCGCATCAAGGGTCGGGATTAAACGCATCAATACGAAACGGTAAGGTTAAATCGTGACCGTTAGATTGCGGATGGAGGCTCTAGATCGATCCGCTTGATATGCGTTTTTAAACGCCTTGAATCGCGCCCGTTGGATCACGATCCAACGATCTGGATGCGTAGCGCCTGATTAAATCATGGCCGTCATAACTCCACTTAAATGACACGTGCGTTGATCTCTGATTTGTGGATCGCGCGTCCACTCGATCGGCCTGTGTGATGCCGCCATGTCGCCAAACATCTGACTGTTATAATTCTTTAAATAGGCACGTGCCATGATTGATCGATCGGTGGTCCGTGTCCACGCGATCGACGCGCGGATCTTCTGATGCGCCGCCGATCCGACGCCTCACATCGCTCCACGTGGCCTGCATTTAAAAGACTATGTGGGACTTAGTCCCACACGGAAAACGTTAATGAAATCCGTCGGGTTTATAACGCCTGACGGATTAAGGGGTTTGAATACCCTTCCAGGCTACAGAATGCTGAATACCCCTTATTATATATATACTATATAGCATAGATAAATAAATGCATATGCCGCGTGGCGCCGGAAATAAACACTTTTTGCATTTTATTTATTTATTTTAAACGTTTTAAATCGAAAAATAAAATCAGAAAAATCCAAAAAAATCCCTAAAAATTGTAAAAATCATAACATTCAAAATACAACTCCAAATTAATCCAAATTTCTTTCATTTGATCTGAAATTTAATTATCTATCATTCTAAAAAGTCAAATTATTTAAATAAAAAGAGATTTAATTCTTATTTCAAAAATACATTCATTTCATTAAGATTTTAACTTTAGAAAATGAAATGAATGTTCGTAAAAATGAATTCTCTTATTATTTAACTTTAAAAACCATTTATAATCTCAAGTAAAGATGGGTTATAAAATCTTTAATCTTTAATTCATCATAATTAACCCTAAATTAATGCATTTTGAGATTATAACATAAAATTGCATAGAATGATAGAAATGCACTCAAAGTATGATAACATGCACATAAATGGAATATTTTATGCCTTAAATTGCATTAATAATCATGTTTTATCATGTTAAGATTACGTGTTATCACTTCACTCATTGATCGCATCTATTTTCTCTTCCAATCTTGTTGTATGTCATTTAGATCTAGTAAACTTTCTCTGTGGTTTGTCCCCTCATTTACTCTATATATAGTTCTTTATGATTAAGGTGAAATCTAATAAATATAATTGAATAAGTCTAATTTGCCCAAATTAGGTTTATGAACTCTCATATGACGAGGATTGTTGATCTATTAACATATGTGTGAAAAAAGTAAGGCAAGGAATTAGGTGCTCTTTCTAAAAAGAGTTCATTGAAATTAATTTTATGAATTCCTACATGATATTTAACAACCAGTCAAGCAAGTTAATTCTTGTAACAGTTGTATTGGTCCTTACATGTAAAACACCAAAGAGATCTTGTGTCAATTTTTGGTCCATGATTAATAATGTTTTATTGGATATGGAATTAATTAATTGGACAGGGAAATAAGAAATCATATGGCCTATTGATAACATGCAATCTTAACATGATAAAACATGATTATTAATGCAAAATAAGGTATAAAACATTCCATTTATATGCATGTTATCATATTTTGAGTACATTTCTATCATTCTATTCAATTTTATGTTATAATCACAAAATGTGTTAATTTAGGGTTAATTATGATGAATTAAAGATTAAAGATTTTATAACCCATCTTTACTTGAGATTATAAGTGTTTTTAAAGTTAAATAATAAGAGAAATTACTTTTATAAACATTCATTTAAATTTCTAAACTTAAAATCTTAAGGAAATGAGTGTATTTTTGAAATATAAATTAAAGCTCTTGTTATTTAAATATTTTGAATTTTTAGAATGATAGATAATTAAATTTCAGATCAAATGAAAGAAATTTGGATTAATTTGGAGTTGTATTTTAAAAGATATGATTTTCACCATTTTAGGGATTTTTCTGAATTTTTCCTGATTTTTATTATTTTAATTTCGATTTAAATAGATTAAAATAAATAAATAAAAAAAGGCAAAATGCGTGCAGGTCCCACGCGGGTGCGACGTGGCACGCAAGGCCACGTGGCAGAGCCACGCGGACCCGCACAACGCGCCTACGTGGCGCGTTTTATATTTATAGTATTTATATTATTATATATATATAAAATGGGTCTTCAGCCTTCCCTAGCTGGGAAGGGTTATTAACCCTTTAGATCGTCGGGTATTATAAACCCGACGATTTGCTGTTTTATTTTCTGTGTGGGACTAATCCACACGTCTTACCTATTTCAGGTGACGTGGCGCGAGGAGGAGCGTCGGATCGACGGTACGCGTCGATCTCACGCGTCGATCGCGTGAGCGCCAGTCCATGGATCAAGATCAAGACCACGTGCTTAATTAGAGTTATTATAACGGTCGGATTGGATGCGACGTGGCAGCATCACAAGCCTCCATCGCGTGGACGAGTGGACCACCGGAGATCATCAAAGCACGTGTCTTAAAAGCCGCGTTATAACGGTCCAGATCGCACGCGATCAAACGCATCCAAAGCGTTAGATCGCGATCTAACGGACGAGCTTTCACGCGTTTTATAACGCATATCGCAAGATCCAATCGGGAGCGTCCATTCAAGATCGTAAGGCCCATCTTCAATCGTAACGGTTCGCCGTTATGAACGCATCGCGACCGTTGATGAAGCCTCAATTACACCGATCGAACGGTTACGCTTTTTCGCCCTTATAAATAGACGAGTTCTTCGTCGATGTATGTATTCGAGTTGGATTTCAATCAAATTGACTTGTATATACACCGATCCACTCGTTTCTCTTGATTCCTTCCTCTTCCTCTTTCATTTCCGCATCCATGGAGGGGTTGAAATCAAGATTTGGTGGAGAATCGAAGGAGAAATCGCAGCTTGAAGTCGGTCGTGACGCTCTTGACGTTTTTGGTGATTAATCAGCTTAATCACCTCGTTTTGATCGCTAAATAGGTTTAGTGGAAGCGGTTTTTCCTAGATTATCTTCCTATTATCTTTAATTTTCGTTTAGATTAGGTTTTAGATTTCAATTTCATAAAATTTAGCATAAAATCACGATTTTAACGTCCAAAAATTTCTCTCCACTTCAAATTTCGATTTCTCCGCGAAATCAAGTCCAAATTCGATGATTCTTGATTCCGTGGATTCGTTTTGAAGTCTTCTTTCTAAAAACACCATTTTCCCTAATTTCTCACCTCAATTCATCGTCCAATTTGACCAAATTCCAAAAGATATCTTGAAAATACCTAAATTCCCTGTGGATTCGACCCTTATTTACCATTATACCCCTCAATTCTCTCTTAATTCCCCAAATTGGTAAATTCGGACTTTATTTTTGACACGAGACTGTGTGAAAACGACGACCTCGCGGTCTCGTCTCGTCACCTATTGAGTTCTTAACTAGGTGTGTAATTAAGCCTAGAGAACCATACACATAAGATTGTTGGACAACGAGATAAATATACAACTATACTAGGTTTTTTGGAAAAAAATGACACAATAAATATAAATAGTAGGCATAGACAGGAAATTATGTTTTAAGTTTAAGACTTTAACCACGAGATTTGCATAGAAAAAGAGATCAATGAAGGTGATTGTGTGGTCAAGATGGGATTGTCTGGCTTCGATAGTGAGAGGGGGCAAAGTGCTGGGATCTGAGGCTCGAAAAGCTCTCCAAATCTTTGTCCAAAATAATGATTGCAGCGGAAGGTGTTGAATCAAAACATTCAACATCGTGGAAGCACCAAGAATGGATAATCTCATCATCCATTCTAGGTGATCCTATCATCTAGTATGCAATAAATTCATACTTACTTGGATCATTTGAAAGAGTTCTTCAACCGTTCAAGCGTCCGGCCTCTAGCGGTATCCACACAGTCTCCAAACGATCGGATCTCCTCTTGAACACTCGTCACCACGAGAGGAAGAGAAGAGGGAGGAGAAGTTCCACTAGGCTTGAATGGGCACCTCTGTTATGGTCGTTCTCAGCCTATTTATAGACTTTGGGAATGTGAACTTTTCACAAAAAACCCTTATTATTATGTCTATATCCACCGACGTCCATTGACCTTATGTGTGTGACCCTCTAGGTCCATATATCTTGCCAGTTAATGACTCTATCAACCCAATAACACTTATTGGTCCTTCTTATCAATTAACTATATCAACATATAGATTAATTGAATAAGGATCGATTTAACCCAATCGACAGGTTGAGTCGCCAGCCCGGTGGGTGCCAAGCTACACCACGTGCTCTAGGAGATATGGAGTATATTAGAACTCTTTCATGGAACCCTGCCATCATTGATTACCGTGTACGTATAATCCTTCATCCACACGAGACTCATGAATGACTTAGGGTATGGTTAATTTTCAAACCCTAATCGGTCACTCAATTTAGTACTGATGCGAGTAGGAAATCATTGAGAACAACTTCTCTAATATTTCCACTACCTTGGCCAAGGATTTAATCGCATCTCATTCCTTGAGTCGATCTCCTCATATACTGAGGGTGGATGATCCCATCTTGACCACTCAATCACCTTCGAGGACTTCATGCCGTATCCAATCTATGACGTTTTGGAGATCCCGTGGCTAGGGGGTCGTAAGTCATAGTCAAAACACGATCATCCATCCACAAGATGTCTTTGGTGTCTCAGGTCAAAGGACCACGTACACAACCGTGACATGAATCAACCTGATTGACAATTTAGGTATATTACCATTCAGGGATTCATACGGATCAATTCAGTGAACTCTTTATCCAAAGAGCACCTACTATCTATCCTTAGTGTCTCCACACCGATGGCTATAGGATCAGCCATACTCATCATATGAGTTGTATTAGATAGTGTTATTCTTTCCAGATAATTCGATGTCCTTCTCGAATATCTCACGAATAGGAATATTTAGAATATATGTTTAAAGACTAGTGATCACTATATTATGATCTCATCATAATTCACTTAGTCATTGCACATGCTCATGTACTTCATTGCAAACATCACACAAGAATGATTATGAATAAATTTCATTTCAATGAACAATATACATGAAAGTGTGATTGGCTTATAGGCCACATAATATCCATCACAAAGTACAGAGAAAAATGCACACAAGTCCTCGGCCAAGGCAGAAAGTGAAATGTAAGAAAATAAGTTTTTTCAATTGTACTTGTCCAAGTAGAATAACCTATTAGGGTCACAATTGACCATGTACTAGGTCATTGAAGGAGTATTGTGCAAATGAGGGATTATACTTATACAATAAGTGTTGACAAATAGGTTTCATATGTGGGTTGTATAACTCCATCACCTTCCATCATTTTCTATTTCAATCTATGATTAAAAAAATTACCATCCATATGCTTGAAATGTGAGACATAGATTCTACAATGTGTGGGTTTAATCAACAATCCAGATAGTATTTGGGCTATTTGATAGTCAAAGGGTTTTTTGGAATTTTTAATGTGTAGATAACTATGCAAGATAGGATTCTTTTGTGTTGTATTGAGAGAATTCAATTTAGGCATATGTATTCGGGAATCGTAAAAAACTAGTATTAGGGAATCATAAATACCTAAGAGTCATACATGAAATAGATGATTTATATAAAAAATTCATAACAACAATCTCATGTACATTTGATGCATACTTACATTATTACATGGGTTTGGACAAGTTCATTAGACCATCAAGACGTGTGAATTGCTTAAAAGATGTCCATTTTATTTAACAAAAACAGTGCTTGAGTCACATCAAGGATGTGATAATTGTATTTTCAAAATCTTTGTCATGTTGAGGTGTCTAAGGTGGTGAGGTTCAATGAATAAGTCTTCGAGAGGCACAAAGAGATTCAAGTTATGCCGACTAAGTTCAAGTGCACTTGTTATCGGGAAAAAACTTCATGTTGCTATTACTATTTATGAAGACCACAGTGATGCCAGATTGAAGAAAACATTGACTACTAGAGCAAAAGGAATGTCAAAAGGAATATGTTCCTTGCAAGAAGTGAAGGCCAAAAGGAATGTCATCTTTCACGAGTACATAAAATCCTTTTTCCCCATTTTCGTGGCCCAAATTAATCTTGAAAAACTCGGTCGATGGGGAAGAAGGTAACTGAGCAAAATGTGAGCTACGGCGCAAGCCGAAAGATCGACAAAAAGCTAAGAATTTTGTGTCAGGGATGGTGCCATGTAATGAAGCACCAAAGATTTACCATCAACAGAGAAGGGAAAATGAAGAAGAAAGTTGAAGGTGAATGACGTATGTGACAGTCCACTTGGGTGAAGAATTATAGTAGATTGAAACTGCATAAGTCTCAAATGATATCCCGAGTAGACCCATCAATTCCCTGTCAAAATTTCATCATCAACCCAAATGTGACTAAGAATCACACGTTAGTCTCGCATGAAAATGAAAATTAAAAAGGTTAAATCTTTTCTTTTTCATCAATGTTTCACATAAACATGAGGTTCAAAACACCTGAAAACTTAGTCTCACCCTACTCCATGAACAACCCTTCCCCACCCCACCCAACCAAAATATTTTCCCTCTCTCTTTGCTTAGATGTAAAATAAGAAGGATCTGCATAGAAGATGAAATTTACTCAACTCAACAGGTGATCTCATTAGGAAGGAGGCTTAAACTCAAGCATTTCCTTTATGTTGAGCCGGATGGATGGCCCCATAGATGAGCATACATGGGCACTCTTCCAGTAAACCCCCTTGGCTCCAGATGGTTTGTTTGCCTCCACTGATTTCTGAAAACAGAAACAAATTTACATCAATTTTAGAGATGTATTAAATATTCAAAGGAATTGAGGATACTTACGATAGCTGCAACCAGATTTATGATGAGATCTTCGTCAGAGAAGCTTGCTTTCCCAAAAGGTATGTGGACAATCCCGGTCTTGTCGACTCGGTACTCGACTTTTCCTTTCTTGAATTCTTGAATTGCCTAAAAAGGAAAAAGTGGGTATTCGTTTCCATGTCAACATTAAGAGTCAACGAAGGAAAATAATACAGGAAAAGTAAAGCTTTTTATAGCACAGGAAAATAATACAGGAAAGGTCAGGTTGAATTATGTATCCAAAGAGTTTACTTTCACTATGAAGAATTTGAGCTTGCAACAGAGTCCCCCCCTCCCCACAACAACAAACAAACAGCACTTTCTCTCCATCTTCCTCTCTCCAATTTTAGACTGTTGGCTGAGGCAAGGCCTAGACATTGACTAGTCAACCATCTGTTGAAACGTGTCATGTGCCATGTACATCATGTCAACGCCATAAAATCTGAAACCAAGGCTTCATGAGTAAGCCATCACCGTCAGTGTGCAAAAACTTCATGTGCAGGGCTTAGAAATAAGATTTTATTCACTCAGGTATCATAATTGCTCTCATATACCACAAGTCCCTGCATTACCTCAAAATGTCTCGATCAAAACAGATAAATAAAATCCTAATACAAACTAACTAATGTCATATATCATGCCTTACTGACAAAGAGATAGTCTTACGAAAAACCGTAGAAATATCAAGCTGCCATCATACCTGTGGTATATCAGTTGTCACAGTGCCAGCTTTGAGTTTGGCATGAGTCCACGTGGCCCCAAAATCTTTCCCAAACTGGCAACCTGAAAATTCAGAATAAGCTTATAATTTGATTATTACTAACGAGAATGAATGAAGACCTTAGGGCATCATATCAGGAGAAGCAATCAATTTGTCAAATTCCATGAATCCATTCTTTATTTGTTGGATAAGATCTTCTCCTCCCACTATATCAGCTCCGGCTTGCTTTGCTTCATCCAGCTTGTCTCCTATAGATTATCATTTCCAATGTTTAACCATGAGTTTTTAAAATTATGTTAGGAATTATAAAAAATACGGATAATCATATTTCTAACTCAGAATGTACCTTGAGCAAGAACAGCCACTTTGACAGTCTGTCCAGTTCCTTTGGGCAAAATTTACCTGCAAAAACAACACCATAATTTGATGACAATTAAAGACATTAGGAGAGAAAAGACTAAATATGATAAATTAAGCTGGTGATGGATTCATCAACATCCAATCATCCACATCCAAATTATGTTAGACAGGCCCGTGTTTGATTAGAGAGAAGTTAGAGAGAGAAAGAGTGCATACCGTGGCCCTCAACTGCTGGTCATTGTACTTGGGATCAATGTTGAGCCGGAAATGGGCTTCTGCAGACTCGACAAACTTCGTGCTAGATGTGCTCTTCAGGATTGATATGGCCGACGTTATGTCATAATCCTTCTTGACCTCCCTCAGTTTCTGAATCTCCAAAAATCTCTTTGAACGAGTCTGAAATAAAAAAATTAAAAAAACATCAGACAAAAATCGGATCTAATCATACACCCATATATATAGACATGGGTATTTATATAGACAGATAGACAGGCTGGCAGCCAAATAGATAGATATATCAACGGAAATTTAGATGGTTGGATATAGACTAAATAGAATATGGATGGTGAGAAGGATAGATTAGATAGACTGACGGATGGATTGGAAAGATTGACAGATAGCTAGATAACTACATAGCAGATAGAAAGATTGGACAAACTAGATAGATAGATTAACAGAAGAAGTAAAAGGTAGAGAAAATATAGAGATACAGATAGATAGACAGACAGATAGATAGATAGATAGATAGATAGATAGATAGATAGATAGATATTTAGTTGGATGGCAACATAATTGACAGATTAGATAGAGAGATAGTAGATATGAAAAGGTAAGATAAATTAGAAATTATACATATGTGGATATAAATATAAAGAGAGGGAGATAGTTGGATGGATAGATAGATAGATAGATAGATAGATAGATGGACAGTAAGAGAGATATATTAGATAGAGAGATAGAAAGATAGTGATACAGAGAGGTATAGAGAGACGGATATTGACAGCTTCTACGGATAGGTAGATCAGGTAGACAGATATAGGATGGATAGAGAGACAAAGATAGACAGACTAGACAGATTCTATGGTTAGGTAGATAGATAGATGGATAAATAGATAAACAGATAAATTAGACATTAAATTAGATAGATAGACATAGAGAGAGAGATATATATAGAAAGATATATACCCTGTCTCTCTTGAGAAGCAACGCCGCCTTCCCTGTCTTCGGCTTGGAGGCAGGGGTCGGAGCAGTGACGGCCGCCTCAGCATCCTCTTCTGCAACGTCAGCTTCCGCCACAGCAGCAGCAGCGAGAAAATTCCTCAACTGTGTAGTCTTTTCAGCTAGGAGATCTTTTCCGCTCACAAAATTCCACCTTTGCTCGAATCTAAGAGGCGAGGAGCGAGAATCATGAATGCCCGGAAGGAAATTAACGCGGCAGCTCAGTCTCCGAGAGGGAACAGCGGAGGAGGAGGAACCCGCGGCGGCGGGGCCCACCGTCATCGCCATTGCCGTGGCCGTCGCCATTTTTCTGGAGGAAGAAGTCTCTCTCGGAAGATTTGCTGAGGCTTCTTCTATCTGCTTGGGAGGAAGAAGTGGATAGCGTATATTTCTGGCGCTGGACTGGAGTTGATATATCTACCCCTCGATTATTATTCTTCGTCCTTTCTGTCTCCCCCCTTTATTTTCTTTGCTTCTGTGACTCGACAAAGCTGCGTAATGAGAAAGGGCCAATTGGGGTGGATTTATCATATTTTTCATTTATTAAGTGTTAACGGGTAAATTTAGAAAAATGGGATCTCATTTTTTTAGATTTGGATGAAATAATTTAATTATATCGCATATAATGTTTAATTCCCTCTTTAACCAATAAATCCTTTTTCATCATTGACAATATAAAAATTTACAATTGTATACAAGAAAAAAAAACCCAAAAATAGAATATGTGGGTGATGGCAATGTACTCATGCACTTTATTTTTTAAATAGATATTTAAATATAATTTTTACAATAGTCTAACTTTTTAATAGAACTGAATTTTAGCCATTGATGGTGTCCTTACTTGAAGTAAATAACCAAGGTCAACACTTGAACCCACGTAGCAAGTCAACGTTTTTGCTTTTCTGTTAAATATTTTATTTACAATATAATTTTTTATATAATTTCTTGTGTCGACAGATAAACATTCCATCATAATTCTTAAGATGCATTTTAATGACAACAATTCTATTCCATGTAGATAAATATAAAATAAATAATTTTAGAATTTAGATATATAGACAAGGAATATGTTATAAAATTTAATAAAATCTCAATATTCTCCTTAACACAAAATAGCTCATATATATTCACAAAGAACTCGATAATAATAATTATTTCAATTATTTCAATTATTGTTTATTATACAAACACCTTTCATTGATATTTTCATTGTCAATAAATACGATATATGTAGATAACAATATAGCCAACATGATCATATTAAGCATTGTTATATCAATTCATGACCTAAACACTAAATGCCAGAGGAGTGCTTGCAAGAAAAAAATGTGCACTCCATGTAAACTTCTCTCTTCATGTTATTTAGTTCTAGTTCATCACGAGAAAGGTCCTTCCCACTTTAGGAAGCTCCATGAGTTGGGAGGGTGACATTATACATTTTTATTGTTTTACTGATTGGGTTGATAATCTTTTTATTTGAAATATTGTTTTTCATTTGGCTTTTATTTTCGTTTCTTAAAAAGCATATGTACATGAGAATAAGTACTTATTCAAAAAATTCAGAGAACCTTGCAAAGTTCCATATATGAAATAAAAATTTCTTTGATTCTCATCATTACATAATTTATGGCTGATTCAAATGATAGAAATCAACTAAAGAAAAAAAAATTTCGTCTCCCATGATATTTAAATAATGACATGGAATGGGAATAGTGAAATCAATTTATAATAATTTTATGATCCCAAAAAAATTTCATGTGAATTCATTTGATCCAAGTGATTCAACAATATGAGTTTTTAAAATGATTTCACAAACCCATTGCCCACTTGTCAATGAAGGAATCTTAGTCAAGAGAATGCTCACAAAGCAGAATTTTGCATTAAATTATTTCAAATTTCATGTCATAAATTGTAAATATAAAACATGGAAATTTTTATGGATGTTTTATAAATGGGAAATCACAACAAGATAAAAATTTTAAATGAAACTTAAGATAGAATGGAAAAAGGGTTTAAATAAACCTATAAAGTGGAGATCAAGCTCAAAATAAGAGTAGAATATTTTTAGAAGCCATGGAGCTAAGTAATGAATTCACAAAAAAAATTTCAACTATTAAAAAAAAAGGGAATGGTGCTTGAGTTTACAAGCTTAAAATCACTCAACAACCACAGGACCACTCAAAGTAGATGATAATGTCCCTCAATAAAATAGTAGATGATATTGAATTTTGAAGGATTAGAAGAGGGGAGAGAGGGGGTGATGGGATCTGATGCCTAATAGGCTCCTCAAATTTTCATCAAAACATTGAATATAATGGAGAACATCAAATTGAACATTAAAAAAACCATGGCACTAAGAATTGATGATCCTATCATCTAGTACAGATTAAAATGCCTAGCAAGTTCATTAAATTGAGTTTTCAAAGATGTTCAAGTATCATGCTTCTATCGGCATTCTCAAAATGGTCGGATAGTTCAATCTCCTCTTGAACGCTCTTCACCAAAAAAGAAAGAGAAGAAAAGAAAGAGTTTTCTACAAGGCTTGTATGGGCATCTTGAGTCACGTCTTTCTCCCCTTCATAAACATTGGGTATCTAAAGTTTTCACAAAAACCCTTATAATTATGTATATATCTACCACTATCCACAAATTCAAAGAATCACATACACAACATGACATGAATCAACCTAATTGATAGTCAGGTATTATACCATTCATGGATTTATATGGATGAATTTAGTGAAATTTTTCTATAAAGAGCACCCATTATCTATCATTGGTGTCTCCATTACTAATGTCAATAAGAGCAGTCATACTCATTATATGAGTCAAATTAGACAATATCCCTCAAATACTAATATTCATTGCTATTATTTCTAGATAATTATATGTTCTTCTCAAATATCCCTCAAATAGGAATGTTTAGAACATATATTTAAAGACTAATGATCATTGTATTATGATCTCATCACAATTCAATTAGTCATTTCATATGTTCATTGACTTCATTCCAAATATCACGCCATAATAACAATAAATAAATTGCATTTAATTAAATATAAATGAGATACATAGAAGTATGACTTTGCTCGTGAGCTACATAATATCCATGAAAATATTATATTTTTTCACTTGGTTATCTTTAACTACCTATTTCTTTAAAGGAACAACTATAAAATGTAACTAATGTTGAGGTTTGATTATGTAATAATTAAATAAAAATTCTATTTCAAAATTAATTAATTTGACATACCAAACCATCAAGAAAGTAGACATAAATTTGGATGACAATCAATTTATTTCCTTCATTTCATTTTCAAGGGATTCAATGTAAAAATATTTGTAGATTTTAGATATCTTAAATATTTTCCATAAACACATCTCATCAATCCTCATTTCAGTGATAAGTGGTCTGAAAGCTTATGACAGTGTGTATTAGACTTGTTTTACTGTAAATAATATGATTATTATTAATTATGTGTAATGTTTTAATGAATTTTGTGCAATGACAAGTGGATTATTATATGATTATGCTAAGGTGATTGATTTTCTATGAATATACATTCTAAATATTTTGATTCATAGAATATCAAGGACATTGGTTATCCATGAAGAGGATAGAATTGCTTGCTTGCTGACTCGCATGAAGAGGATGATTGACTAGGTGACCATTTGATTGGAGGCACTAAAGAGGGACATTAGATGTCTTTTAAAGAAGTGCTCACTTGAAAGATCTATATGAATCCCTATATTTTATTGTACGTAATTATCAACAAGGTTGATTAATGTCACAATTTAATAGGTAGTCCTTAGACTTGATGCACCAAAGTAATATTATGAATGGACTATTATTTTTTTACTTCAACCTACAAGTCTAATAATCATGGGACTTCAAACCAAGTCTTGGTTTTCAGAGCAATAACAAGTTTCATTTCAGAATATGAAAGAAATAAAGTGAATGGAAATCTATTGAAAGTTTAATTTATTTCAGACAGATTTAATTATCCCATCGCTTAACTTAGGACACATGACTATTCCCCTAGGTCATTGCAAAGTGTACCAATTCTAAGCTTAAAAAAATCAATTACTCAAATTTTCTAGGTTTTTAGTATGCATGGAAATGAGTAAATGATGGTAGAAACTTTACCATAGATAATTTTTACTTTCATAAACAATTTGATATAGCCCATGAGCCCACTTCATGGGGCCCATTAACAGCTAGTGGAGAATATCCTAGAAGTGATCAAGATCTCAATGAATCATATTAAAACTTACAATATCTTCTATTAGAATCATAAGTTCTCACCACGTCATAAAAAATTTGTCCCTTGACATCCCTATTAAAATGTAGTTGTTATCACCTTAGTTTTGTTTTGTCTTTTCATAGTTCCTATCGATTTGCACATTCATTCACTTTTGAGAGCTCTGCTTTCTTCTCTTTTAGTGTTCACCCTTTTTGAAACTGCTCTTGTGCGTCTGGATACACACACAACTCCCTTGTGAGTTCAAAAATTGAAGAGGCTAGCCTTTTGGGTACATGACTTAGCTCCTCATAGCGCACGATTTGTAGATTCAAGCCGGCGTGTTTTGTTTCTATGCCACGGCCACATCAGGAGTACGCTAGATAAAGCAAAAACCATTCAGTTAATAATAAGTAGCCTAAAATCATGAGTTAATTATAGAAAATTTTAATGTTAGCGTGAATTTTACGCCAAAGGAAAAATTTTTGAAGTGAATAATGACTAGATTTTCATGCCAATTGAACCAAATAATTTGTTACCCAAAATTTATGAAGCAGAAGATTTGTCCATGGAAAACAAGCCCTAGAAACAAGGATCATGAATTTTTCTGCTTCATAAATTTTACCTATCATAATGTGTGTAATTTTATTTGATAGCATGGTTCCAAGTATACTTATCTAAGTTTGGAGTCCTTAGAATACCATAGTTTCCATCACCATAGTTTATGGCTTCTATTCCATTGCTTGGATTTTCTATTTTATAAGTAATTTTTGAAATTTTGAAGAAAATACTTATCATAAAATAAAATAATGCCTTCCTCCTGAGTCTTGAACTGAATAATCGCAGTCTTACTCTTTTCCACCGTGCTCCGGCGGGGGAAAAGGAAGGGTTCTGGCCAGAAACCCTTGAGCCGGTTGTTTGCTCCGATGGAATCCTCGGAAGAAGCTCTCCAAGCTACGGACGCCGTTGTCCGTCAGAACCCCCTCCCCGAAGTTTCCGGATCCGGTAAGGCAGTTACAACAAGTGTTGTTTTCTTTCGGTTGGGCAATTTCGCTTTAAATTTTTGTATTTCAGATTTAGTGCAGCAGCCTGAGAATCCGGAGAATGAAAGTGGAGTGCAAAAGAGGTTAGAGGATGGACATGGAGAAAATGGAGGAGTTAACATTGGGGGTAGGGTTAATGTTGAGAGGAAGAAGAAAAAATTACTCTTAGAAGATGAAAAATTGGGCGATTTTGATGGAAGAGAGGATGATCCAGGGCAAGGACGGTTTCCGTCGACACCTTCATTGGAGACGCTAGACAGGCCATCGTTAAATGTAACTCCGCCATCTGACCGCAATGCTTCAGAATTTGTTAATGGGGGTTATTATGACGAGGAGGAGGACGATGATGACGAAGATGAGGGTAATGAAGAGGAAGAAGATGATGATTCGGAAGCAAATGCCCATCTTTTTTTAAAGAAGCAGAAAACTCTCATCAGCCTCACAACCCAAGACGCCAAATCCCCTTCAGATAATAACCAAATGTCAGAAAATCTGCAACCACCGGCTGATTCCACAGCTGCAATTGCTTCGACTACTGCGTCAAAGAAATCCAAGAAAAAGAACAGCAATGTAAAGAAGAAATCGGCGTCACGCAAAGGAAAGAAAAAAGGAAAATCGGTGGGCTCTAATAATCTCACTACACCGGAAGACAAAGTACTGATCACTCCAATTCCCCGGTTCCCTGATAGATCAGATGATTCCCCCGATGCCACAATCTGCCTCTCAAAGGTCTACAAGGCAGAAAAGGTGGAACTCAGTGAAGATCGGCTCACTGCAGGGAGCACCAAAGGATATCGAATGGTCAGAGCCACTAGAGGTGTTATTGAAGGTACTTGGTACTTTGAAATCAATGTACTTCGGCTCGGAGAAACGGGGCATACAAGGCTCGGATGGACAACTGAAAAGGGTGATCTTCAAGCTCCAGTTGGGTATGACGGCAACAGCTATGGTTACAGAGATATTGATGGTACAAAGATCCACAGAGCTCTCCGGGAGAGGTATGGAGATGAAGGGTATGTAGAAGGAGATGTAATTGGCTTCTACATCAACCTTCCAGATGGGGAATCATATGCCCCAAAGGCGCCACATCTTGTATGGTATAAGGGCCAGAGATATATGTACTCAGCAGATGCTAAAGATGATCCCCCCAAAGTGATTCCCGGTGAGTGGGTCTTCTGCCTCGTTTTTTAGTTGTTGTGTGTGCTTTGTTTGATCTTGAGCAACAAACATACTCCTATCTTAGGAATAAGACAAGCTTGTAGCTTATTAGTGTGAATGGTGGCTAAAGAGAAGCTCCTCATTGCCTTGGGTTTGGATCAAATTACTCACTTGTGTTGAACAGAGGCATGCCTCATATTGGCAACCCCCTGAAGTGCAAACACCCAAACTTCCGCTGGACTGCCAAATTACTAAATTTGCTAGATTCCAACATGCCCCTAGACTCCAAAACTTGCCTTTGTTTTTCTATTGAGTAGTTGTACAGTTATGCTTGAATGTAATAATCTTCCTTGAAGACGTTCTATTGAATGTAGATGACGACGTTCATAACTTGGCCTCCAATCCTGCCATATTCAGAAAGTCATTAGTAATTGTCATCATATTACATAATGGAAACTGAAATCCATAGATCTCTTGTGTACATATTTAAGTGAAGTTCTATTTATTGTATATAAAATTTATATTATCCCTTAATGTTTAAAATCAAATCCTTTGAATCAGGTAGCGAAATAGTGTTCTTTAAGAATGGGAAATGCCAAGGAACTGCTTTCACCGATCTCTCTGGTGGCCGATATTATCCTGCAGCCTCAATGTATACTCTTCCTAACCAACCCAATTGCGAGGTGAGATTCAATTTTGGGCCTGAGTTTCAGTTCTTCCCGGACGATTTTGGAGGCCGACCTGTTCCCAAACCTATGATTGAAGCACCTTATCATGTGTATGCGAACAAAGTGGAGGAGCCCTCTGAAAATGTGATTACTGAGAAACAAGCTAATGGTGTCGCCTCCTAGGGAGACCCTCTTCCTGATTCTCTGTATTATGTGATGGTTGTATGCTCTTCTCCCTATTCAACAGTATGGACTCAAATCCAATTCTTCTAGAAGTTTTCCATCTTTTGTACTTCTTCTAGGATATCAATTTTGATCAGTGTATTCAATTTATTCTTTTACTGCTTTGCACTGTTTTAATCGATCCATTTGTTTTTGTTCACCTGCCTCTGATTTTCTTTATTAGTGTTGAACAATTTTGTGGTATCTTTTAGTCAATGAGAATGCTTTTTAAGGGGTACCCCCGTTCTTTTAGTCAATGAGAATAGCTGTAGAAGGCTTGATTTCTGGTGATCAAATTATTTTATGCTTTGTATTGTCTTTCATCCATTAAAGATGATACAGTT
The DNA here is from genome assembly GCA_024174645.1 of Lemna minuta. NCBI lineage: Eukaryota > Viridiplantae > Streptophyta > Magnoliopsida > Alismatales > Araceae > Lemna > Lemna minuta. The sequence goes on from CM044111.1 coordinate 9,787,433, forward strand.
GTTTTACCTTCATCTTTCTGTGTAGTGAGATGATTAGATGCCTGCTGATGATTATGGAATATGGGATGATTATAGAATAATAAATTAGTGACATAAGGGGAGTTCACCAACCTCTGATTGTCGTCCTTTTCCATTTCAAAAAAAATAGTTAGTGCCACAAAGTGAAGAAAATAAATCATAGTATCTTTCTGTTGGTTCTCAGTTTTGAGTGTAAATCTGAATATTAATCGTCATTCTAACTTCACTAATTTCCTCTAATTTCAGCTATTTCTTTAAAGTCAGTTACGTTTAGTTTTAATTACTTGCATTTTCAGTCAATGAAAATCATCAGAATTGTTGTTTCCACAAATGATTGTTCCAATAGAAAATCTGATTCATGTGGGACTATCAAACAGAGGGTATATCAATGGTTTGAATGTTATTGGTGGAACAATATAGTAAAAAACAGAATGAATGTCAAACATATGCGAGAGATCACTTTAGTAGATTTTGCGGGAACAAAATTTTGCGATAACTGGGTTTAGTTCCCTGTTTAATTGACACCAGTTTTATGTAAAATTGATGTGATAATGATGTGATAATGTATCATATGTAATGTCTTGTTGATGACCATTTTATTGGATAGTTGACTTCAGGGATGAAGGAGATCAAGTGTTTAACGATGAAAACAACTTGAATTCTTTTCAAAAGAATCCATTTATTCCATTTGGATTGAAATCAAATTAATTATGGGATGTACACAATTATTTAAATGTGGTAATAGTCCCATTATTACTTACTGTTGTCGTTGGAAAAGCAGATAGAGACTTGTCAGGAGGTGACTAATGTGGAGACTGAACTGGGTTCAAGAAACGGGTAGCCTCCAAATTCAATCGGGCAGGAGAGTGGAAGAATAGAAAGGGGGAAGCAGTGTGGAAAATGGACATTCCAGAATCTGGAGTGGAAACTGAGGAGAGCATGGAAGACTTTCAGAGACCTCCCCAAGGGTACTAGCTGTTATGGCTGGTTTCCTCCACCTTTCTCATCTCTTACGTTCTACTGTACTCTGTTTCTCTGAATCAAGAAGTTGCTTCTCTCATTTTTTTAAGAACTAGATGTTTCTCCATGGTCAGGAAAGCGTAGGTTGCAAAGATGGAAAAATTTGAAGCTAGGTGGAAGAATTTCTTGCTGAGCAGCAAAAACAGAAGTTACTGGAGCATCAACAAGAGGCTTTGGATCGTCAGCAGATGATAATGGAGCAGATCTTGCTTTGGCTCCAGAATTTTCCAACGTAGAAGATGCCATCAAATCTTGCACCCACGCAGGTCAGTGATGCCTGTACATCAAGAACTACTCCTATTGCTTTTGCAAAATCCATCGCGCTGGAATTGGCTGTGACAATGAAAGGAGAATTGCTGAGCTTTCACCACGGTGACAGTCCAGAGCGCTGGTTGCGTCATGCCAAAAGTTATTTCCAACCCAATTTGATTTCAGACGAAGAAAGGTTAGAAATTGTTATGTTGTATTTGGACGGAGATGCCTTGCAATGGTTCCTATGGGCAGAGGAACACAATAAGTTCACTTCTTGGGAGCAATTCAAGAGCAAGCTGGTGAAAAGATTTAATTCCAGGAAATGTCATCAGCATATCAGCGTCTGCGAAAGTCTCCAGCAAGAAAGTTCAGTATTTGCTTATCGCTCTGAGTTTGAATGGCTGTTCACTCAGTTGATAGGCCTACCACTGGAGCTGTTGGAGCAAATTTTCCTGTGGGGCCTCAGACCAGCAAACCCCCGGAGCAGTTGGATTAGTACCTATAATGGATACAGTGCTCAAGGCTGAGAAACACACCCAGACTCTCTGTCAAGCTTTACACAGACCTGCTTCTTTGACTGGGAAGCTCACTGGCAGTGCAGAGCCTCCTAATACAGTAAGCGCCAAATGATTCTCCAGCCCATACATGGCGAAAACAACAAGTGTCAACCACAGCAAGGGCATCAGACTGATGGGAAATTCCACCTGTCATGCCTCCAGACTGCCGTGAGCAATGAGAGCAGAGCGTTGCAGGCAACTCTGAATCTCTGATGCAGAATTTCAGGTGCGGAAAGATAAGGGACTTGGCTTTCATAGGGATGAAAAATTCACACTGGGCCACAAATGCTCTAAGAAGCTTAACATAATTATGGTGAATGATGGGGAATAAATCCAGAAGGATGAGATTGAGACTGATTGGACCCCCTTTGGAGAGCACGATTGTAGGAGAAGAGAGCTTATTCAACTCTCTTACAACTTGGTGGGAGGTTTCCTTAAACTCTACCATGAAGCTTAGGGGGCAAGTTATGGAACCAACATAGTGCTGATGATTGATCCAGGCATGACTCACAATTCCTTCACAAGAAGTTGACTCAAGAGCTTTAATTGCCAACTGAAAAATTGATGCAGTAAAATATCTGGTCGGGGGATGGATCAGCAATGAATGGCAATGGCATCTGCCGCAATGTTCTGACCGAAAACGCAATCGGTGACATGACTTAAGATTTTTCGCTTTTTTTCTCTTATCAGCATTCACCTGATATTGCAGTTGCAATGGCTGGTGATGCTAGGTTGGATACACTCATACTGCGAAGCGTTGAAGGGGGAAGGAAGAGAAGCAAGTATTCCACCCAACTGACTGGAGGAGCTAAAAGGAGAAAATGTACTGGTGGTGGAGCTTCATTTCATCAGTAATGAACTGTCCATTGAGTAGCCATCACAAGATCCCCTATTACTACCCCGATTACTGAGTGCATTCTTTATTGTGTTTTTGTTGCCCACGGAGCTGCCACCTGCTCCAGATGTAGATCGTGCAATTTACCTGATTCAGGGGCCTCTCCCGATACTCCGAGATTGTACCACGTGGCGTGTACACATGTCGCCATGTGGCAACTCTCCACCTTATCAGCACATGGTATAAAAACAATTTTTTTAATTTTAGAAATCTAAAATAAATTTAGAAAAATTTTAGAAAAATCCCTAAAAATTAAAAAAATTATAACTTTTAAAATATAACTTCAAATTAATCTAAATTTTTTTTTGAATCAGAAATTAAATAATCTATCATTTGAAAAAGTTAAATTTAATAAATAACAAGAGAATACATTTTTATTTCAAAAATATATTTATTTCTCTTATAAAATAAAAATTAGAGAAATAAATGTCTAGTATAAAAAAAGTATTTTATCTTATTATTTAATATTAATACTTAATTATAATCTCAAATATATATATATGAATAATCTAATCTAAAATATATATATTTGTAATTAAACATAATTATCTCTAGAATAATACATTTTGAGATGATAACTTAAAAATGTATAAAATAATAGATATGCACTCAAAGTATGATAACATGTATAATAATAGAATGTTTTATGCGTAAATTTGTATTAATAATCACATAATTATATAAATAAATTGCATGTTATCAGGTGTCTAAATGTTTTGAATATTTGATTCAATATATTACGTTGCATTTGATGTTTGATCAAAATTTTGGAAAGCTTATCGACCTCAAATTCCAACAACATTATGGCTTGGTAGTACTCATACCCTGGTGATAACATAGCAATCTTAACATATAATTGCATGATTATTAATGCAAATTAAGACATAAAACATTTTATTTTTATGCATGTTATCATACTTTGAGTACATATCTATCATTTCATGCAATTTTAACAAATAATATCAAAATGCTCTATTTTAGGGATAATTCTGTATTTTTAAGAATATATTTTATATTAGATTATTATCATCTATATATAAGATTATAATTGGATTTTAATCATAAATGATAAGAGAAAATACTTTTTATATACTCATTTATTTTTCTAAGTTTTAATTTTTAAGAGAAATGAGTGTATTTTTTAAATAAAAATTTATTCTCTTATTATTTAAATAATTTGAATATTTATAATGATAGATAATTTAATTTCTGATCCAATGAAAAAAATTTAGATTAATTTGGAGTTATATTTTGGAAGTTATGAATTTTCACATTTTTAAGGATTTTTTTAATTTTTATAAATTTTTTATGAATTTAATTCGATTTATTTTGAATTAAATGAATAAATAAAAATATATTGTTATCGCATGCTGACTTGGCAGCTGACGTGGTGCGAACGAAAAAGATGGTGCCGCGTGATGACATATGAGACCGATCAAGTGTCACACACACATATGTGTGCGCATGTGTGTGCGTGTGTGTGTGTGCATAAGGAGAAAGCACCTTGTTAAGGATTTTTGTTAACTACTTATTCGCATATTACTTATATAAGTGCACATTCAATTGAATTTTTATCATGTGGGACTATATGTATGTTTTTATGTGCGCATGTGACGTGGCAGCGCGTGGAGCGTCCGATTGCGCGATTAAATCACGATCGGCGATTGTCACTTGAGGCGGGGGTACGTGGCGCATTTCTACTCGTCGGCTAATCGTTTTAAAAATGATTTAATCTCAAACATTCATGAATAGATTTATAACGGCTTAGATTAAAACCGACAAAAATGTATCCAGAGGGTTAGATCAAGATCGGACGAATGGCGTTCCATACGTTTCTTCTTCACACGCCACATGGTGAAATCTCGGCGGTCCATCTCCAATCCAACGTTCACAACTTAACTATAAAAATTCGCATCTCTGTGTTTTTATAAGAGCCGTTGATCGAAGATTAAACGCTACATCCGAGAGTTACGCCAAAATTTTCTATAAATTGAGATGTTCTTTGACATTGTAAATCATTCTTGGATATTTTCGAGTAATCAAACTATCTAGACACCACCATTCTTGACACTCTTGCTTCCAATCACTTCTAGACTCATTTATGCGTCGACAGAGTGGTTAAAAGTGAGATTTCATCAAAAGAATAGGGAGAATTCGCCTCACCAACGCCAATGATCGTCTTCGAATTGCGGAATGAAAAAAACTTTGATCCGACGATCAATTGGATCATTTCGATTGCTGTCTTGGGTTAGATTATATGTTGTCCTCCTAATCTTTTGTCTTGTATCATTAGATTAAAATTTAGAATCATAGATTAGATTATCTTTAGATTTAATTTTAAATTTATCTCTCTGTGTTCGGAAATTTTTATCTAATTCACTCTTTGTTTTCTCCCCGAATCTTGATCCAAATCGAGTGATTTTTTATTTTGTAGACTTGTCTTTGAGTTCTCTTTTCATATCTATCAAAATTCCTAATTTCTCACCTCAAGTCATTGTTCGATTTGATCAAATGTCAAATAATACCTCAAAAATACCTTAATTCTCCGTAGATTCGACCCGTGTTCACCACTATGCTATCTAATTCATGTTAATTTTATTAAATTAGTGATTTTGGTAATTTATTTTGATGTTTATCCACGTGTATTCAATGATCCCACGGATTCGCTTTGTCACCTGGTACCTGATGCAACAAAATGCTCAAGTTCCTTTTATGATGACCTAAAGATTTTAAGAATTAAAGTCACATGTACTACGATCAAGGCTACCATTCACTTTTTTCAATGGATTATGCTCAACATCTGGGCTTTAGAAGCTCAGTGCCGACAAAGCATCTACGGGAAAACCTTGGTGTAGCTAGAGGAGGAGGCATAATGCTCAACCATATAGGCCAAATTCTTTGTACCTTCTTCTAATTCTATGATGTTCAAACCAACAACTTTGCGGAGACTATGGCAATACAAGGTTTTTTGCTCCTCTAAAAGGAACACAAAATCAAGGGTATCATCGTAGAATCTAATTCTCACATATTAGTCAAGATATTAAATGTAGGTTCTTGCTGACATTGGTGCCTCAAGAATATATGTGCAAACATTATGTGATGTCGAAGGAGGATCCATGCCATGATGTAACAACTAAGAGAAGGGAACCAAATGACAAAGACATTAGCAACTCATGTTGTATGCTCTGATTATAGCTTTGTCTTCTTGTAATGGTAAGACATGTCGATTGAGGATCAAGGATGCCACCAAGTTTAAAAAAGATTCATGCCTTCTCTATGCATGCGACACGCTTATTCATGTCACACCATGATAGTGTTGCATATCATGGAGTTCACCACCAGTGCAAGAATAGGCCACATTGATGTAAACCCTTGAGTCACTAAGCCTCAAATAGGTTTCCACTATTGTGGATTGTATCCCTAATGAGGATGGCCATCATAAATGTGGATCAATAATTTTAGTTTGCATGTGTTTGGAGTAGTCTCGACTAAATTTATGAACGTGTAAATAACACGTACCACATCTATTCCAATTCCCTTGGGAAGGGGGGACCAAGGGCACACATACATCCCTCATTTAAAGTGTTCAAAAAAGTGAAATTGTAATATTTCTAGATGAAAGATGAATATTGGGCCCAAAAAATTTCATCATAGGAGAACCACCTATCTACTCCAAGTGTTGGTATAGAAGATGAAGCAATCTTACTAGTGATATCGGATGCAACTCCTACCCATATTCTCAATTTTTGTTCTATGGTCTAAGGATTTGGAATCAACTAATTGATGGTTGTAGAATATTTTTCGTCTCCCTAATTCAGCTAATACAACATTCAATGAATAGCAGCCTTTATTGTAGCAAGTGGATGGACTCAAGTGATTAGTAGGCATGGGGTGGTACAGTGGCATAGAGCTCTATTGATGGATAGGGCACCAAGGCTTGATCTAATATTGATTTTATTACACGCTAGTGGAGTCCCCATGGGGTACCATTCTAGGAGAGTAATGCAAGAAAGGATCTTGCCCTATTGGGGGCTCCACCACCTACACTTGAAGGGACTGGTGTCTAGGGATCCCAGTGGAGTCCTCTTGGAGGTGAAGATACCCAAGGAGAAGGACATGATCCCTAATAGCCAGAAAACCATGGTGGCCACTTTAGTAGGATTAAAAGGGTGCAAGGAAGGAAGACTAGGTTGATGGATATTATGTGGCCTAAAAGTTAATCACACTTCCAAGTATCTTGTTTATGTTCATCAAAATAAAATTAACTCATTGTCATTCTTCTGTGATGTTTGCTATGCAGTCCATGAGCATATCAAATGACTAAGTGAATTATGATGAGATCATAACAATGATCACTAGTATTTAAAAACATAATTTTAAAATTTCTAATTCAAAGGACATTAAAAATTCTAATTCTAATTCGAGAAGGACATTGAACTATCCGGAAAAGTAATGGACTATTTGATTTGACTTATATGTTGAGTATGGTTGATCTTAGAGTCTTTGGTTTAGAGACACTAAGGACAGATAGTGGATACTCTTTGGAGAAATAGTTCACTGAATTGATTTGTATAAACCCTTAAGTGGTATTATAACTAACTGTCAATCGAGTTAATTCATGTTGTGGTTACATTTTGGAGATCCTTTGACTTAAGACAACAAAGACATCTTATTGATAGATGATCGTGTTTTGACTATGACTTAAAAATCCCTAACAATAGGATCTCCAAAATGTTATTTATTAGATACAACATGAAGTCCTTGAAGATAATTATGCGGTCAATATGGAACTGTCCGCCCTCAGTATTTGAGGAGATTGACTCAAGTAATGAGATGTTATGAAATCCTTATCCAAGATGGTGAAAATATTAGAAGAGTTCCCGATGATTTCCTCCAGACATCAGTACTAACTTGAGTGACCGGTTAGGGTTTAACTATTGACCATATCATAAGTCATTCATAAGTCTCGTGCAAACGATGAATTCTACACGCATAGTAATCAATGACATGAAAGTTGCATACATGACTTCTTATACATTACATAACTCTGATAGCATGTGGCGTAGCTTGGCACCCAACAGATTGACAACTCAATGTACGAATAAAATTAAATCAATCCTTAATAAATTTATCTATTTGTTCAAGAACTCCTTTAATTGAACTGATGCAGGACGCGGTGGTGAAAACCCTCGCGCCTGATCAATGAACCTGAGGATGACTAAGGGTAGCCTATCAAACCTAACCTATGGATAAGCAAATCCTAGACCCTAAGTATGAGACCTAACCTAAACATAAGTACAGGCAGACGTGCCGATCAGCGGAGTCGACTTCGAGTGACCCGGGGAAACTCGCGATGATGGGTAGGGTGAGATCCTCTCGATCCACGTCGGAGGCGTGGAAGTCGCTCAGTCGTGGAGTAGCCGGAGGCTGCAGCCCACGCTCGGTCCGGACCTGACGTACGCGTTACAAATCTCGAACCTATAATCGTACTACTCTATCTACGTCGTCAGACGGCGGTGGAAGCAGTAAAGGAAATGCTTCGAAAAAGTAATTAACTTGAAAGAGGGTCGAAGCTAACTGCGGGCGCGAGCCAGTCGGTCGAGGCGAGGAGATCGTCGCGCGGCAGTGGGAGTCGGACGTCGGGCGAAAGTCGGCGGGTAGCGCGGGAGCGATCAGCGTGGAGGCGGAGTGATGATGAGTCGGGGCGAGCGGACAAGCGCAGCGAACACGGGAGGCGGGAGGCAGCGTCGAGGCCGATTCGAGGCGGGGCCCAGAGCAGTGCAGAGCCGACCCAGGCGGCTCTGGGCGGTCTGGACGGTTTAGGCAGTTTGGGCGAGTCTGGGCCCGGTGCCATCAGGCAATCTCAGGCAGCTGGCGGTCTGGAGCCAGATGCAGGCCGACGAGGCCGTGCTCAGGCCGGTCGGGCCGTGCTAGGCCGGTCGGGCTGGCTGGGCCGTTCAGGCCTAGGCGATCTGGGTCCAGGCCCAGCTGGGTCGATCCGAGGGGCACTGGCGGTCGGTCTGGTCAAGGCCGGTCCGGGCGGTCGAGGGTGACTCGGCCGGTCAGGTCGGTGGGAACAGTTCTCGCCGAGTCGACTTCAGCGGGAATCGTCCACTTCTTCCTCTAGGGGTTTCGTTGCGAGGGTCCGAGCGCGCGCGATTCCGCGCCGAGGCGGGCGCGCCGGGCGGCGAGTCGAGAGAGGAGCCGGGGCAGCGGTCCTCGTGGCGGAATAGGGGAGCGTGGAGCTCGCGGAGGTGACGCGGGAGGCGAGCGGAGCGGCTGATGGCGTCTGCAGCCGACGCGAGCGTCGGCAACGCGGCGCGATGGAGCGGCGTCTAGGCGCTGGCAGCGACGCGGAGCTCGGCGGCGGGGGTTGCAAGCGGCGGTCGAGGCCTGGACGTGGATGGAAGGGGAACTCGATGGGGAAGAGGAAGGGAGGCGGCGGCTAGGGGTTCGCGGAGATGGAGGAGGAGGAGGAAATTGGGGATGAAGGTCAGTGGAGGGGGAAAAGGGAGGCGAAATCGGGGGGAGGGAGATGGTCGGAGAGCGGCGCACTGGGCGGTTCGCCGGAGATGGAGGTGGAGGTGGAGTGGGAGATGGGGAGGATGGTCCGTGGAGGAGGAAGGGGTGGTGGTGCAGCGGTCGCGGCGGCGGCAGCAGCGGCGGCTCGAGGCGGCGGCAGCAGGCGCCGGCGGCTGGATAGCTGCACGTAGGGGATCGATGGGCAAGGCGGAGAAGGCGGCGGCCTCGGCGGCGAGCACGCGGCGGCACTACGCGGTGCGGCGGCGGTGGCGCGGCGGTGGCGGCGGTGGTTCTCCTCCTTGTCCTTCCTTGAGCAGCCACTTGAGATGAAGGATGACCCTTTCTTTCTTCAAATGACGGCTAGGGTTTGTGGGGGTCCCTTCCCCTCTTATAGAGCCCTTGGTGGGCCAAGAGAGGAAAGGGCCCACTTGAGGCCCACAACCCACACCCATACTCATAGAAATAGAATAAAAGGTTCACAAAGAAGGATGGGCTTCACAAATGGGATCCCGAAAAGGGAAGAACCCACCCGGAAGCCTAAAGGGAGAGAAGAAATAAACGAGGACCCGCTTAAACACGTGCGGGTCAAAAGGTCCATAATAAAGAAATAAAGAAGTAAAGATAAGCGGATAGATCTGCGCGCGCAAAAGGGCTCCTCCGGCGCCGTGGTATCGTGTCTTGGTGGCGACCGGGGTCGTACGCCACCATGAACCCTATAAGTTTCGATTATAATCTATAAAATATGATAGGATCATTGACGAGACGAATCCGCAAGGTCGTTAGCCATACATAGACACGTGCCAAAATAAGTTCCAAACTCAACAATTTTGATAAAATAATAACAAATGAGATAGTTTAGAATTGAACAAGGGTTGAATCTAAGGAGAATTAAGGTATTTTCGAGGAACTTCTTGAAATTTGATCAAATAGGATAATGAATTGAGATTAGAAATTAGGAAATTTTCATAAATTTAGAAAGATAACTAAAAGACAAATCTACATAATCAAAAATACTCTATTTGGATCAAGATTCGCGAAGAAATAAAAGACCAAAAATTAGGTGAAAAATCTAAACTCAAAGAGAGAAAACTGAAATAATTTCTAAAATTAACCTAATCTACGATTCAAAATTAAAAGATAATAATACAAGAAAAAAGATTAGGATGAAAACGCATAATCTAACCCAAAGTCATGATTAAATAGATCCAATTGATTGCCAGATCGAGTGATTTTCATTCCACGATTTTGAATATGAAATTCGGCATTCAAGAGTTGATTTCTTCCGATTCTTTCAAAAAAATCTTGATTTTAAACAATCCTTGGATGCGAAAAATCAAGAGATTTCAAACACTCTTCAAGAAGAGGAAGAAATAAAGAGATTCAAGGATTGAGTAGTCTAAACTGCTCGATTTACTCAGAACATCCAAGAATATATTTCTCGTCGAAGAGAGAGAATTTATAATATTTTGAAATTGGGTGTGACCGTTGGATCTTCTCCTTGATGAGATCAATGGTCGCGATGGAATCTGAAGAGGCGAATCGTTATATTTAATTCGTGATGGTTGAATCTTCATCGGCGCGTTAGGATCGTGCCACATTATCGCGTGAAGAAAGAGCGTCGCGAGATCTCATTCCCCCAATTTTGAATCGACGTTCTAGATTCTCAAATGGTGCTTAAAATCCTGGTTATAATTCCTCAAATGAATGGCCAAGATTGATCCATTTGAGTAAAACGAATCATTGTCCATTCAAGTGCTGCCACGTACCCTCCTCAAGTAAAAATGAGGGCCTGAGATTAAATCACATTAATTCACGTCGATCATACGATTCTGAGCGTGCCATGTCACCTACATAAAATAAACAGAAAGATAATCCCACATGACAAAAATAAAAGTATTCTGACGATTATATAAGTAGAGTGAATATAATGGGTTAGCGAAAATTCATAATGGATGCTTAACCCACTAATCACACTCGCGCACACATGCACAGACACACACGCACACACATGTGAACACATGTGCACCACGCAGAAAGTATACACGTCGCAATGTGGCAACATGTCACTCCGCTACTGAGTCAGCTGCCACGTCAGCGCGCGATAAATACTTGATTTTTTTTATTTCTTTTATTTTTAAAATCCAAATAAATCCAAAATAAATTCAAAAAAATTCTAGAAAAACCCTAAAAATTTGAATATTCATATATTTTAAAATAAAACTCCAAATTAATCCCATTTTTATCAAAAATTAAATAATCTACCATTTGAAAAATTAAATTTAATAAATAAAAAGAGAATACGTTTTTATTTCAAAAATATAATCATGCCTATTAGAAATCAAAACTTAGAAAAACAAATGACTGTATAAAAAGTATTTTCTTATTATTTAACGTTAAAACATAATTTTAATCTCAAATATAGATGAGAATAATCTACTCTAAAATATATACTTTAAAAATGTATAATTATCCCTAATATAGTACATTTTGAGAGTATAAATTAAAATTGTCTGAAATGATAGATATGTGATAACATGCAATCTTAACATGACTATATATGATTATTGATGCAAAATAAGGCATAAAACATTCCATTTGTATGCATGTTATCATACTTTGAGTGCATTTCTATCATTTCATGCAATTTTAAATTATAATCTCAAAATGCTTTAATTTAGGGTTAATTATGATGAATTAAAAGATAAATGATTTTATAACCTATCTTTACTTGAGATTATAAGTGGTTTTTAAAGTTAAATAAGGAGAGAAATCATTTTAATAAACATTCATTTAATTTTCTAAAGTTAAGATCTTAAAGAAATGAATGTATTTTTGAAAAATAAATTAAAACTCGTTATTTATTACTTTTGACTTTTTAGAATGATAGATAATTAAATTTTGGATTAAATGAAAGAAATTGGATTAATTTGGAGTTATATTTTGAAAGTTATAAATTTTCTAATTTTTAGGGATTTTTCAGGATTTTTCTGAATTTATTTTAGATTTTAAATCAATTAAAACAATAAAATTTTTTAAAAAGGGGGTTATTTTTTGCGCGGGACCCACGTGGATGCGACGTGGCAGAGCCACCGGACCCATGCGAGCGATTGCGTGGCGCGGATGTGACACGTGTGCATATTTATATTTACTCGTAATATAGGGTTATAGTACATATAAAGCATCCGTAATCGGATATACGCTAACCCCTTATTTCGTCGCGTCTTATAAACCCATCGCTTCCCTTTTATTTTTACCATGTGTGACTATGTTCCACTTTCTTTTTAATTTCAGGCAACGTGGATTAACGCGAGGCGTCGGATCGAAAGCATGGAGATTATTGCGCGTTGATACAGTGGACACGAGGTCCACCGGATCACCTATCAAAGCACGTGCTTTAATATCAACTTAAGTGAACTCTTACGATTAATCTCAACCGTCCATCAATCGAGTTATAACGGTCGAGATTAATCGCGATCAGTGAACTCATCGGATCATCAAGACCATTCGATGAAGATCCAACGAAGGCGATTTCGTGTGTTTTATAACGCATACACACGAGGCTTCATCGGGAGGGTCCATCCGCAATCTAAAGGCCAAGATTTAACCGTAACGGTTCACCTTCATGCGTCTAATATGGACCATTGATGAAGATTAAATGCCTCCATCCCAACGGTTACGCCCAAATCGCCTATAAATTAAGGTGTTCTTTCGATTTTGTAATGCATTCTTAGATGATTTCATCAAATTGATCTATCTACACCCTTCCATCCTTGAATCTCTCGTTCTAATCTCTTCTAGACTCGTTTCCGTGTCCACGGAGTAATTAAAAGTGAGATTTTTTCGATCGATTAAGGAGAATTCATCTCTTGAACACCGATGCTCATTTTCGAAATCGCGGAATGAAAAGCGTTGAATCCGGCGATTAATTAGATCATTTCAATCGCTATCTCGAGATAGAAAACGTGTTTTCCCTCTAATCTTTCGTCATGTATCATCAATTTATAATTTAGGATCATAATTTAGTTTAATTTCCTCATTAATTTTGGTTTTTCGATCTTCCGATTTTCAGAAATTTCATCCCACTTCGCTCTTTGATTTCTCCGTGAATACTAATCCAAATCGAGTGATTTTTGATTCCGTGATTTCCTCTTGAATTTCTCTTTCATAATCTACCATTTTCCCCAATTTCTATTATCAATTCATCGTTCGATTTGATAAAAAAATCAAAGAGATCATCATAAACTTTCCTTAATTCTCTGTGGATTCGACCCTTATTTACCATTATACCCCTCAATTCGAGATATTTCCATCAAATTGGTAAGTTTGGTTTTATTTTTTACACGAAATTGTGTGCAATTAAACGACCGCATCGATTCGTTCCATCAATATGCATTCAAAGTATGATAACATGCATAAGAATAGAATATTTATGCCTAAATTTGCATTAATAATCATTTAATTACATTTATAAGTTGCATGTTATCAATACGAGTTTCTGGTGCCTCGATGTTTTGAATATTTCGATTCAATTTATTCTATTGCATTTAATGTTTTGAACAAAATTTTGAAAGGCTTTTCAACCTCAAATCCCTACACGAGTGGCCTCATGATATGCATTCCCTATAATGTATGTAGGTTTCATGATAAGTATGTTAGAGGGAGCAATCATGAAAGTTATCTACTAGAGACTAAGATGGAGAGTTTCCAAGAAAAAAGATCAGAATGTAGTGAATGCAATAATCTTTTGTTTAGTAGATCGCTCATGAGGCTTAGTGGTGGTGTAGAATGAGATGATTTTCACTACGAAAAACTCATGGTTCATGCAACATTTAGGGAATCTCTTTGGGGAGAGTTGGTCGAGATGGTGTTAGCTATCCAGGATTCCCTTTGTTGTTCATAAGAGAATTCAATGTGACATTAGAGACACAGGATACACCACACGGAGCTAGAGAGAGGGGCTGGAGATCACATGCATTTTCATCTTTCATTTTTGGGGGTTGGATATGCACAAAATGGGGCGTATGGATTGCATGTATGCTCAGAGAAGTATGGCTGGCCCAAATTCCTCATATCCACTAGAAATATTTATATGCTCTATGGAGTTAAAGGAGTGTGTTTCAAAGGCAAATGTGATGTTGCTACCTAGATCATTTTTTATCACTCATTGATCATATGAAAAGCAACATGAGGAAGCAGCAAGTTTGCATATTTCATGATGGACAAATGCTAGATAAGGGAAGATGGATTCAGGGAAGAAGTAGTGAGATGGTGGAACACAACCTTGACATGGTTTAGTGATAACTCTAAAATATGTCACATTCATGCATCATTTATCTTGTTTAAGTGCTGATAAAGACTATTAAAATGAGAATATCCATTTCCATATGGTTGAATGTAACGAAAATATGTCTAAGTCATGTTATGCATCATTTCTTAAATTTTCATTATATTATGAGACTAAACCCATTTGATTTCTTGGAAGTCAAATGGTTGAATTCTCACATTTTTATGAGTTATGTGGATGCAAGGACTTAGGTGAATTGCAATTGGAGCATGGATGCAAACTATATAGAAGAAGAATAATAATAAAATGAGGACTCCATCTTTTCTAGGAGGTTGGTCAACCGTTTCTATCTTTTTAGGAGGTTAGTCAAACCTTTCTACCTTTTTAGGAGGTTGGTCAAACCTTTTTATATCTTTAGGAGGTTAGTCAAACCTTTCCACCTTTTTAGGAGGTTAGTCAAACACCTTCTTATGGGGAGTCAACCCATTCCACCTATTTAGGAGACTAGTCACTCCATTTCTTTTGGAAGTCAATGATAGTCAAAGTGATTCTCAAGAAGTCAACAGTGGTCAAAGGCATTATTTGAAGGGTCAAAGAGGTCAAACTTATTCTCTTTTATTTATTATTAATAAATTTATATATTTTCTATTTTTTAGGAAGGATCCATATTTTTAGGTGGAGAAAGAGGTAAGCCCACCTCCTCACGAAAGTAATAAGGTTACCACCTCTTAGAGAGTGGTCAATCCCACTCCCTAAGGAAAGTGGTTGTGGGGTACCACCTCCTTAAAAGGCCTCTCCCACCTCTTTAGGAGGTTATTATAGTCGTGGCTTATGGATTTAATCTCAACCATTCATTTGGTTACACCCAAAAAGACTAAATCTCCACCATTGATTCAAAGGAACTTCTCAACCCAACACATAAAAGAATCTTCTTCTTCCTTTTTTGTTATTTTTGGCTCTCTCTTAGCATCAGGCTACCATAAGGAAAAGGAGAGGCTTAGGCCCAAGCTTGGCATTTTTTGGTGTTCAAGTTTGTTGTGGAGGCAAGATCAAGTGGAGGATTAAGATCGTAACGAGTCAAGCATCACCCGACCTAGGACTAGCATCAAAAATGGGGTTTGTGTGAGGATTTGGATTTGATTTTCTCTTATAATCCCCTCCATGGATAGTGTAGAACCTATTTCCCTTTTTATATTTTAGATTTGTTCTCTTTTATTTAAATAATCTCGCATCATTACCCAATTTTCTGATTACCTGATTTCCCGATTTTCACCATTCTTCCATCATATTCCATTCTATCATTCTCATTTCTCTATTCCATCATTCCATTATCAATATTTTCATCATTATTTATCATAGAATACTAATATATAAATTTATAATTTTTTTCGTACCATATTCAATTTCTTTGTCCTTCCATATTTCTCCAAAAATCCTTTCTACTATTATTTTTCCCTATAATAGTATCTCTTCTACCTAAAAGCACTAATCTCATTGCCTAGGCTCCCTGAGGATTCGACCCTTACTTTACCATTATACAAAGTGAGGAATTATAAATATTTTTGCATGAAATTGATTTAAAACAACGACTAAAAATACCGCCAAATTGAGTTCATCATTTAGCAATGAAAAGATTGGCTCAAAAATTGGAAGGGTTACATGGACACCTCTTTGGGCATAGGAAGAGAATCAGGATGAAAGGAATCATCGAAATCAAATGCTTTACCATGAATCAAACACTTGGGTGGGCTTTAAGATGTTCACAGTTTAGCAGAGGAGGTAAGGGAGCAAGAGTGTAGGGATGCAGTCACCAAAGAAGACAAGATGGTGGAAATGGATTGGAGATGAAGATTAAGGCAATTGTGATCATCAAGGGGGATGCTAACACATTATTCTTTATCTCACCACTAATGGAAGGAAGAGGGAAAATTATAAATCAAGAGTGTCACTGGAACATCTGGAGTTTCTAAGACCTCAAGAAACTAAAGCAGTGCTAGTCAATAACTTTTTCTCCTTCTCTAGCTAGAGGAGCCAAAGTTGATGGAGGTGGATGGGAAGAGGATAAACCAGGTTATGAAGAGAACAAAGTGGATTTCTTGAGGCTGTTCATAGTGGAGTAGGTGAAGAAGGCCATCAAAGGCTTGAATAAGGAAAGTGCTTGGGGCCACCAAATGGATTTCTGATCTTTTTCTTCTAAGAACTTTTGAGGTTAATCGATACAAATATCATGGCCTTATTTGAGAAGTTTAAAAGTATAACTTATGTCTTGGAGAGCATCAGGCGCATAGTGACAGATCCACATCCCTTAAGATTTATCAAGGTTTATTCAATAGTTTGCTCATTCATTTGTTAAAATCAAGTAATCTTTTATTTTATTCTTAATTGAGCTGTGAAGATGTGATCATTGGTTTTGCTTCCTCGATGTCTAGCAAAGCATATTTGAGTGAAGAAGGAATTTTTTTAAGCTCTAAGATAGGCTCAATCAATGAAAACAAATATGCCTAAAGCTCATCTATATCGAATTCTTCATTGAATGTCATAACTTCCTCTACACAATCCTCGATGTCCTCTTTCAAGCATATTTAAGAAAAGTCATATTTGAGTTTCTAGAACCTCGCCATCATCTACATTTATGGCACCCAAATCTTAAAAAGCTTTTGATGGGTATTTCATCAAATTATTGATGTCGACCTTCACCGTGTGTTCCCCCACTTTTGAGAGTACTTTTCCCTTCCCCCAAATCTTTATCAGCCTTCACATTGACTGAAAACGATCTTCCTAAAATAATAGGGATTTGAATTAACTCCTTCATTAAGTTAATATTCACCATAAAAATCCTCTATCCAAAAAATTATATCCTCTACTTTATAATGAGGATTCCTTACTGATGATCTCAATTACGCGTGTTTTCCGTCGTTGTTGTGTATCAATTTCATGCAATAAAATTTATATTTCCTTACTCATTATAGTGTAAGCAAGGGTGGAATCCACAGGGAGCTGAGGTAATGAGATTGGATATTAAAATGAAAGGTGAGAAAGCGTGGAAGAAGTGAGAGCTTGGAAAGAAGTGCAAACATAAATGCAGCATGTAGAGATGAATATGAGTGATAGTTTTTAGGTTTCTTTTTTAATTAAGAGAGAAATATGAATTCCAATGAAAAAACAATGTAGAAAGAAATGCAATGGGGATGAGATGATGATAAGGTGAGAAGAGTGGTTGGCGGTAGCTATGGATTGATGAATCGATGTGCAGCGATAGGGAGAGAGAGTTGCAAGTCTCGATGATGTCAAAGCCACTACATTAAAATAAAATAAGAAAGAAAAATAAAAGGAAAATATAACTTTACTGTTTATGGAGATGATGAACACAAGTAAGAAATCAATCCGGATCATCGCACATACCCCGTCAGTGTGCTTGTCTTAGGCCGGGTGATGCTCGATCCACTCTGATCACGATCTTTGCTTGCTCTTTTCTCCACTACAAGGTTGGGCATCAAACAATGCTCCTCCTTGTGCCTTGACCTCCTCTCCCTTTTCTTCTGGTATCCTGATGCTAAGAGAGAGCAAAAAACGTAAGGAGAGAGAAAATGAAGGCTTTTATAGTGGGTTCCTAGAGTTTGAGTGTAAAGAGGGGTAAAAGAGTCTAATTATTAAAATCATTTTTTTTAAGCTTGATTGTTTAATCCAAGGGTATATATGGATAAAGGGTTAAAAGATGAATCTAGAAATAAAATTTCAGCTCAAAACTTCATCTAGATCATGAGATATCATGATTTTAATTTAGAGAAATCATAGTCTTTGATTTGAGATAGTGCGAGTGGCATTTTCTGTAAATTTCTGACTTCAAAAATTTTCGTAAATTGGAGGGGTATTTTTGTAATTTTTCACTTTAAAAATCGGAGTGGCATTTCTGTAATTTTTCACTTTAAAATTTGGAGTGGCATTTTTGTGAATTTCTGACTTAAAAAATTGGAGGGCATTTCTAAAAAATTTCACTTTAAAAATCAGAGTGGCATTTTTGTAAATATGCTCAAAATCTGAAAAGTCACTAAAAAATTTAGAAAATTTCTAAAAAAATTCCAGAAAAATCAATAAACTTAGAAATTGAATATCTCACAAAATACAACTCCTTTTTTCATAAAATTTTCTCCATTGGATCAAGAATTTAATCCTCTATCTTTTCATGCCAAAATATCTAAAATCTTGAGAAAAAATTAAGGTCTCATTTCATTAAAATTAAGCTTGGTCCAACCTCCTTAAAAATAAGGAGATTGGCCTAATATTCACTCTAAATTAATTTTGGATTAACCTAAAAATCATATGATGATCCCTTAACCAAATCCAAATCTCATTTACCACATTTCATAAAAACATGGTTGTCTTGATGTTCAAATTTAGTAGAGAGTTGTTTCGTCTTTCCTCTTATCGTCATCCATATCCATGTTTTCCTACTTGCATACCTATGTCCCTACATCCATATAAATCATAGAAAAATATGAGAATTAAACCACTTGACTTTGAAAGAGTTAAATGGGGTTAGTCTCATAGTATAAGTAATTAAAATGAATGGTGCATGATAGGACATATCTATTTTTTTTTTACCAAATTAGCACTAAATAGATGTAAGTTGAGTATATGAGTGGAATGTAATGATGAATGTAAAAATATCATAAAAATATGATAACGTGCATTATATGACTAAGAATTATGTGTTAAAACCTATTTATATTGATGAAAATGAATGAATCAATGACATGTTATCACTCACTAATCTGTGTGCTAAAAAAGTAATACTCTGTAAAGAAACTTTGCAACTCGCTTACATGATGTTAGTCAAATATTCCCCAAGGAAGGACGTTAAGACTAGCTCTAGTATCTAACAAAGATCTTGTAAAGGTTATAGCTCCTCTCTCAATAGTAATTATATGCTCTCTAATGACGTGTCATTGATTCATTCATGTTCATCATGAAATATAAGTTTTAACACATAATTCGTGTTCATATAATGCATGTTATCATGTTTTTTATGATATTTTTATATTCGTCATTTCATTCCACTTATATACTCAACTTGCATCTATTTAGTGTTAATTTGGTAAAAAAATAAATATGTCCTATCATACATCATTCTTTTCAATTACTAATACTATGAGACTAACCCCATTTGACTCTTTCAAAGTCAAGTGGTTGAATTCTCAAATTTTCTATGAGTTATATGGATGTATGGTCATAAATATGCAAGTAGGAAAGCATAAATATGAATGACAATCATAGGGAAGAAGAAATAACTTTCCACCAAATTTGAACACCAAGTCAACCATATTTTTATGAAATAAGTAGAAGACAAGTTTTGGATTTGGTAGAGGGATCATCATAAGATTTTTACGATGATCCAAAATTGATTTAGAGTGAATATTGGGTCAACCCCCTTATTTCTAACGAGGTTGAACAAAACATAATTTTTATTAAATGAGACCTTAATTTTTCTGATAATATTAAAAAAAAATTTATGAAAAGTAGATGATTAAATTCTTGGTCCAATGGAGAAAATTTCATGGAAAAACGAGTTGTATTTTGTGAGATCTTTTAGAACCCTTGATCCGATCTATAGCGTGATTGTCAATTCGACTACTGATCAAGTAGCCAAAGTCAGGAAAAAAATAAAATAAATTATAAAAAATGTTTAAATTTTTAAAAAATAAAGCTTCATCTGATCGATGATCAAATCGAGGTTCGAGCTCTTTACCTTGATCAATACATGTAATCACAGTCCATTTTGGCATATCAGCATTTGGACTGAGGGAGTTGATCATGTTGATCAGATCTCCCTGATTCAATCGCTGATCGACATTCCCTAGTTGTACCTTGGATCCCTCATAGGTCTCTTGATAAACTTCCACCCATTTAAAAAAATATAACAACCATGAGCGATGACACTTAAATGAACCATAAAAACTCTTTAAAAACTCCTCTTAAAAATGTGAGACAAATGCCAAAGCCAAACACATAGTCAAAGCATTTGTACTTATGATGATCTTAACTTTGAATTCATTCAAAAAATGTTCAGTATCAAGAACAAAGGTTTCTAAATTTATGCTCGTGCTCACATTTGAGTTCATGTTTCAATAAATGTTTTATTTTATCTCATTATGTTTATTTTATCTTTGCCAGGTGATGTCTCAAAGAGTTTGATAAATTGGGTGCAAATGAAAAATCAAATTGTAGTGTAATTCACAGGAAATTTCAATTCAATTACAAGAGCCATCTTTTTCACTATGGTTTAACATTCATCTGATAATCAATTGACTAGCAAATAATGGCCAATTCCGTTGCCTGATTTGTAGAGTGGTTACCATTTTATCACCTCATTCTAAGCTGTATAAGAACAGTTAACAAGATAGTAGAACGACATAGTTGCATGCACATACTCATTGGTTGACTATTTCATATGAAATAGGTATTATTCATTCATATGATGTACACTGCGATAGAATCATTCCCATACCCATGTAACATTTTGATCATGATTATCTTCATTGTTAATGAGTTTTCACCGAGATTTCACCGTGACTCCACCCTTATCCGCGCAAGAAGATGTCCACTAGACAAGGTTGACTCTCTTGAAAGGAGTTCAACTCCTTTCGTCAGTCAAGTTAATCAATTCATGAAAATATGCCGTTGACAATCAGGTTCATGGTTTGACTGGCCCACATCTCAGTTGGGACACACATGTTTAATTATCAAATCGTAGTCAGACCGATCGTTGGAGTAAATCCCTAAAATTATAAAATATTTTGGGAAACAAGAAAGCAGTTCATACCATCTCCTGTACGCTTACCATAAAATTATCAAAGAAACGAATGATCCATCATCATCATGCCATGACAACATTTGGATCAATGGCATAGAATTGAAGAACTTGAATGCAATACAAAACTTTGAAATCGGAGTGGTTGAATATGAAGGCAGACGGATTGGTATTTTCAAATGAAATTGAGATTTAGCCTTGACCTCATTAGGATTACTTGTTTGTTTCGATGAACTCTCTATACTCTTTCTTCATCTTCACCCCGGAAACACTCCTGCGTACAATTCAAAACAAAATGAGATTTCAATTGAGGCAAGTTATCTTAAAGGATAATACATATATCAAAGAGGAATTAAAGTGATTAAGAGGAACATCTAGTGAGAGAGAGAGAGGGGGGGGGGGGTGAAGAATTACTTGAGCATCTCCTTGCTCTTGAAGAACTGAACACATGGTGTGCCCATGATCTCAGCAGCCTCAGCGATCTCGGGATCCTCTTCGATGTCGATTTCAACAAAATGCACATTTTGATCATATTCATCGATGACCTGAATAATACAAACAAAAAATAAAACATTACCCATCTAAGCAAATGACGGTCACCAATCTTCATAAATAAAATCATGCATTAGCAATAATTAGGAGATCCCGCAACCCAAAGAAAAGGTAAAACGGATATGTTCGTTCAACAAGAAAAGATCTCATTAGAACTAGAAAACCAAAACACTCACAATGTACACAGGAACAATTCTAATAAATCTTGACCCATCAAAATCTCACGTAAAACCAAGGCCAGAGAAAGTAAAATAATTTTCCGATGAAGCATGTAACGAATCCATACCTTGCTTAAGATAGGTTTGAGCGTCCTGCATGGACCGCAAGTTGGTGAAGTATACAGGACACATATAAGCCTCGGGCTCTCATGGTAAAGTTTTCTTAGAGCATACTGCAAAGGTCAGTTAATGAGATTAAATTAGCTGTTATGAATGTTCATCGCCATGCTTCCTATTCAACATAAATTTTTGGCACTGCAGATCAAATTTAAGGAGAGAAGCATATGAATTACCTGGCCCTTGTGCTTGGTGAGCGAAATATCAAAGCCCATGTTGACATCACGATCAGATATTTCTTTCTTCGGCTCTTCCGTTAAAGGCTATAAGATATTGGGAATAAGTCAAAAGATTTCCTCAGAAAATAAAAATTGCTGATGACAGAATATCACACTTTTCAATAAAAAATGAGTTAATCCAGACAAACAATGTAGCAAAAAATCCAATGACACGGTGCGTAATTCAAACCTTTCAGAAACATGTCGGCCTTAAATTACTTAAGGAACTGATAAAGACCCAACTTAGGTCCTATATGATAGTAACTCAGATGATAAGAAATAAATCAGATAGATGAGATGAAGAGGGTGAATAAGGCTAGACAGGGTGAGGTGCCATCAGGGAAGGAGCACCATCAAGCTCTGTTGAAAGTGCCGGAGGGGAGAAACAGCAAGGAGCCAGAAAAGAAGAGAGAAATGACAGGGACTTAACCGTAACGGGAGAGGAGAACAACCTACATAATAATTCCATATTCACATAATAAACCCGACCCCCTATTTCTAGCCTTTCTCAAGGCCATGGAGGGTGTCTTTACAACAGCCCTCTCCTGAATGCCTCTAGGGTCATATCAGGAACCAATAGATGGTAACAAAATCCTAGCAAACTCAGCATGGTTGACTTTGAAAATTGTGTAGAATTCATCCCTAACTCAAAGCAGTTGGTCTAGTCCACAAGATTCCCTTGCACACTTCAAAGCTTGTTGATATTCAGTAGCCAGTCATCAAACTGCAGGTGTGCCATAAGAATGGAGATCTAAGGGATTCTGGATAATCAAAACGAGAAAAAAATAGTTGATTTCCAAGGACTCCAGGGATGCCATATAATACAGTATATGAAGGGCTGAAGGTGAACTGAAACAGGCGAATAATTGTGAATATTAAACCATTGGATTTGATGGTCAAATGATCCACCAATGAAAGACAGATCAATTGATTCATACACCACCTATTCCACACTGTCGGCATGATATTTGGGTAAATCAATCATGTCAGAGCAAGGTTTTCCAATTTTTACATGGAAGATTTCTCCATGGCCTTCATTATCCTTTTTCGATAGTTACCTAGGAAATCTGTTCAGAGCTTTACACTGAAACTTTATGAAAGTATTCTACGAGTTCAGTAATCATCCAGGTTCTGTTTGCTTGTTGAGTTGCACTATGATGAATCAGAAGAGAAACCAGAAAAAAAAGTCAAAGTTGTCATAAAACCTGAAGGGAGATTGGAGCTAAAATACCTGGTGGAATTCCACAAGAAGATCGTTTGCAACAAGGTATCTTTCAACCGACAAGGCAGCAATGCATCCAGACCCCGCAGCAGTTACTGCTTGTCTCCATTCATAATCCTAAAGACAAATAAGGCGAAATCAGAATATTCAAGAAAACAAAATGACAGGTCAAAATAAGTGAAAAGAGACACACCTGCACATCACCGGCAGCAAAGACACCATCAATGGAAGTTTTGGCAGTCCCCTTCTTGACCAACAAATAACCGGCACTATCAAGTTCAACTTGGCCTTGCAAGAGCTGGCTATTTGGGGAATGACCAATGCCGTAGAACAAACCCTTCACGTCTAACACTGATTCCTCCCCCGTGTCAGTCTTCTGCAATCTAATGCCAGACATCTGGCCCTTCGAATTGCCAACAACGTCCAGAGCTTTTGTATTGTAGCGCACGGTAATGTTTGGGTTGTTGAAAACTCTGTGAAACATTCGCCATAATCAACCTGTTAAAACAAACACTAAGGTAGTTGAAAATTTTACCATCAAGAGATATGCTTCTTTCCCTATTGACAAAGTCTTAGCAGTTGATTTGTTGGCATCCCCATTGAGTTAAAACTTAATAAAAATCCAGCAAAGGAGATACTTCAATGTCTCATAGATTAGAAACATGGTCAACATATATCTTCCTATTGTACTTATATGCCTGAAGACAAGTCTGACAGTCCACTTTATATCTCAGTTGATCTAGCTCGATCATTATAACCATCACCTGTGGTTACTGGCAATGGTGATGATAATTTTCTAGTGGCATATCAACTGATAGATCAATCCCTCAATTTTGATTGGCCTCTTGATGAACAGGGATCGTGAGTGATTGATGCCTAAAGCCTACCCTTGGAATTTTCCGCAGTTAGTTCTGGAAATACTTAGCTAGGACAAATGTTTGAAGCTGTCATGGAATGTTTGAGATTGAAATAGAAAAGAAGATTTCAAGATAAAAGAGCCATTTTCTCACCTATCTTGCATTGCTTTGGATGCCTTCAGCATGCTACCACGAACAAGTAAATGCACATGGCGAGCATATTTTGTGAGGTATATAGCTTCCTCTGTAGCTGTATCACCTCCTCCTACAACAGCAAGCACTTGCCCCTTGAAAAGAGGTGATGCCCCGTCACAAATTGCACAAGCACTTATTCCTCTACTCCAGAATTCGTCCTCACGAGGCAGGCCTAGCCTTTTTGCTGCAGCTCCTGTGGCTAAAATAAGAGAATGGGACTTCACCTAATATGAGCAAGTTAAACAAAAAGATGATTACTTTCATAAACATTATAATAGGGAGGAAGCAAACAACTGATGTTTACAGAAAGAATTGAAATTATGATTTAATTAATGCCTAATTTTAGTTGCGAAAATCTAAATAGAATTTTATAGTAAGATTTTCACTTCTATTATAAGTGTGGAAACGTTTTGTGTATTTCAATAAGCCACAAATGTCACCAATGTAAACATATAACATTTAGATATGTTATTTTCGTGCATGGATGGGGACTAGTCATGTCTTTGGTTAAATACATATGTTAGTTCAATTCAATAGTTTTAAAGAATAGACAAATGTAGATGCACCTCGCGTTCGCTGCTTCTAATTGTGAATGGTCTATTTGTTACATCAACATATTCCACATCCTCTTGAAAAAGTTCCGCACCCCAACGTTCAGCTTGCTTTCTCATCCTGAATGTAATTAGGGATAGTTAAAGACAACAATGAATTACTGAGGCTAAAAACTAAATAAAATAACATATTTTATTTACCTATCCATCAAATCAGGACCAGTTATTCCCTCTGGAAATCCTGGAAAATTCTCAACTTCAGTAGTGGTCATCAGTTGTCCTCCCGGAACACCGCCTACTTGAAATCCTTCAAATACTAGAGGCTTTAAGTTTGCCCGAGCTGCATAAATTGCAGCCGTATATCCAGCAGGACCAGATCCAATAATAACCAAATTTTCGACATCCCTAAAAGAACCTGGAAAAAATAGATCTCCCGCTGTTATGTACTGACACATAAGAGATAATTGAAATAGACAGTGTATTCATATGAGACTGCAAGAATTTCGAAGTGCATGCAACTTCACATATATAAGCAATAATAGAAAGTACAGAAGAACTTAAGTGGCTGACTTTATTGAAGAATTTTAGGGAAATCAAAACCCGACAGACATTACAGTTTTTCTAAACATCTGTCAGATTAACGCCTGTCCAAGGACAGTTAGATTTCTCCGTAGCCTTCAATCTACCGAGTAAGGTGCATCCAGAATACACCTGTCTAATAAATCACATGCTGAAAGTGGCTGCCAAAATACAGGTTGGACCAACTAGGAGACTGTGCTAATATTTTTTATTTAACCTTGATGTTATGCGTAATAGATAAATTTCTTAAACAAAAAGATCGATCCAAAGCATCAAGAATTTTTTTCATGTTCCATGAAGAAGCTCACTGTGTCCTATGGAGTGAAACATCCCTTTGCATGCAGATCACAGAATGATGAAGAAGCTTATCCATGAAAGGATCGATTTATGATATGTCAAGATAAGAAGTACAATGAAATAGATTAAAGTACCCAATCCTCCACAGATACAAGTCAGTCACAGGAACTATCTATTGCAATAGAAATGATTTAAGTTCCATGCAGAACATGACTGGAAATTATGTTTAGAAGTAACAAACTGTTCAGCACAAAGTTAGGACAAGTTTTTACCTAAGTTTGGCTTTTTCTTTTTTGAAAGAAAGTTTGACTGATGAGCTGCCCCTTAAAGTTTCAAATGAGGTTCCCCGCCTATTATTTTCAAAATGCAATAGTCGCAGAATATCCGATGATCTTTGATGAGCCTCTATTATTCTCAGAGAACATCATCAAAACAAGCAAGAACAATTTCAACATTCCTAAAATGTTCATGGGGAAAGGTGTTTGGAAAATAGATGAGCGAAATAGATGAGGGTGAAATGAATTCATGTGCCGCACATCAAGAAAGAAGCCAGAACTAAAAGTTCAGCTAAAAGATTAGATGAGTTCAACCTACAACATTGAATGCATACTTATAGTTTTCTCTCTTTCACATACGAGCATCACTGAACATTCCAAATCGTTCTTGTGAATCTAGTCTTCAAATCTTCCTTGATTGATGGTTTATGGACAACAAACACAAATAGTTAAAGATAAAAACATCGAATTAACAATTTATGATCCTTATACTTCAATACAAAAAAAGAACTAGCACAACACAAGAAATTACTAAGAATCATTCATAACTGACAATGCCACATTATAAAAAATACTAAACAATAACAGATTTAAAACAATGATCGTGTACTGGTTGATCAAGAAAGAAACAATAACTAAGAGCTTAGATAACATTCCAAAAGAGCATAGAATGAGTTTGATCATCGAAATTAAATATGAACTAATGGTCTCTCTCTCTTTCACAGACAAACGTCCAGAAATATTCCATATCAAGCTTGCAATCTAATCATCGGATCTTCCTTTAGTGAACATTTCCAGACAATTGGTTTATTCGCCTTCTCGTATCGATATCCAAAAGTATTCTTGTTCCGCTAGAAATAACATCACCCTAGTATATCCAGACAAAGAATAGCTACCGCGTCACCATAAATTATAGAGAATCATTTAATAATGAACGACTCCAATCGGAAAAGGAAAACGGTTGATCAAGAAAGAAACAAGAATTAGGAGTTTAGCTAGCATTCCAGAAGGACATGCAACGAGTTCGATATGGAATATTTTCGGACGCGATCTAACCGACGGCTCTTTCTCCGTTGAATATTTACGGACAAAACTATAATGGATGACTCCAACCAGGAAAATAAGAAGAACAAGAAAAACAATAAACTTAAATTAAAATATACCGGCCGATTCGGAAACCGCCGACGGCGAAGAAGTAGGGACATCCTCGACAGTGGAGGCGGGGAGAGCGGAGGAGCAGAGCCTACAAGGGACTTCAGGTTGCCGGCGGGTGAAAGCGAATCCTGGACGCACGGGGGAGCGGCCACGGCGTAGATTGTGGTCCGAGAAGAAAGGGCGGACGTGGGGCGGCACGGTTACCGAGGAAGCCATCCGATCCACTCCTATCCTCACGGCCATTTGTCTCGGTTAACTGTCCACCGTGCTCCGGTTTTATATACATTCAGGTACGGACTGTGGAATAACCCTCGTTCAAATAAACTTTCTTTGGTAACCCTCGGAGATTATATTATTCTCTTTTTACTTTTTGTAAATATCTTTTAGTTTGTTGATGCTTGGATTTTTCAACCATTTAATAACTGTCAGAAATTAATTTAATATCGTTGATCTCTCTGGCAACAAATTCATTTCTTGATTAAAAGGGCATGACCAAATATTTGTGTGATATTTGTAATGATGATATCAATTAATATTTTGTAACTGAAATGTTTAATAATATTCTATAAATGTAACATTTCTAATTTTAAATTTTAAATTCTATAAGTAAAACACTCACGAGTCCAATTTTTCTAATTTCAATTTAAAATTGAGAAGTCATTTTTTGGGGCTTTGAGCTGGAACAAATCAGTTCAAAAAACCCACAAAAATCTTGAAAATGCAAAAATTAGGAGACCAATCCTCAATTTACTACAACAATATTATTATTTGTTTGTTTATTGCATTTGACATTTATTCTATTTCAAACTAACATTTATTCCATTTTTGTATTTTAAAATGTCAAGAAGACTCAAAAAGTTCGTAAACTTACATGCATTTTTTTAATGGTTCTTTTATTCTACAATTATAATTATTTGCCAAGCCTCTATTGAGCTAACTATTTTATTGATAAATCATGTTAGTTGGATGGGAGTTTGATAAATTACTATAATTCTTCATATTGATGTCATGAAATATTTACTCTTTAGAAAAACTGTTTGAGGAAAGCATATTTTCATAGTTGTAGGTACCAAAGGCCCAAGCAGCTGACCAACACTAACATCAAAACCTCCATGAATAAACTTTAGAGTATAATTTTATATTTGTTCATTCAAATCTTGTCTTATTAAAAACATGTGAACATGCATCCTTTTTTAGAATCAATATCAATGTCGCGCATTTGCATTCAGATTTTTGGATATCATCATCATTATCTTATAAATACCCAAGTCATCTCATAAAGACAATAGATATAGATAATAACAAATATGGATATTATCAATATATATATATATATACCAAGTTTGGCTTTAATAAAGTATAGGTTTTATTTATTTTTGTTAATTTTATTTTTTTACTCTTATAAATATTATCCTTTATTTTTTATTCTCATCTAGCGGTCAATTTTTACCAAAACTTCAAGCAAAAATGAAAAATAGAAAAATGTTCGTCTCTCTCTCTCTCTCTCTCTCTCTCCACCCTCTCTTACTCTCACGTTGCGATCTCAAGCTTTCTTGCTCTCGAGGATGCAATCTCAAACACTCTTTCTCAAGCATGATCTTAAACTCTTCTCCAAAACTCTTATTACTATTAATCACTCTACAATTTTGCTTAAATAATCTTATAGGTATGGGTTTAGGTCACTTTGTGTTTCATATTAGTGTTGGGATCTGGGGTCAATAAGCATTTCAAATTTTGATCAAAAGAGTGAACAAGTCAAAATACATTGACTCGGATATTTAAAACATCAAGGCACCAAGAACTGATTGGCATATCATATATTATGTATGAAAAAACGTATTGACAGGGTTCACTTGAAGCATTTTTTAAACATATTCAACTATCTAGCCTCTAGCAGTATCCACATGATTATCGTATGGTTGGATCTCCTCTTGAAGCTCTTTAAAAAAGATAGAAAGAGGACAAAAAGGAGAGAATTCTCACAAGACTTGCATGGGCACCTTGTATCGTGGTCGTTCTCCCCTAGTTATAGACTTTATATTTTTTTATAAAAACCCTCATAAGTATAAATATTTGATAATACTGTAATTTATACATGAAATTATATGGTTATTAATGCAAATTAAGGCATAAAACATTCCATTCCTATGCATATCATCATGTTTTGAGTCTATATCTATCATTCTATAAAAAATTTAGTTATAATCTCAAAATACACTATTTTAGGGATAACCATAGATAATTAAAGAGAAAATATTTAAATATTAGATTATTCTCACCTATATTTGAGATTATAATTAGGTTTTAATGTTAAATAATAAGAGAAAATAAATTTTATACACTCATTTATTTTTCTAACTTTATTTTTCTAAAAGAAATGAGTGTATATTTTAAATGTATTCTCTTATTATTTATTCAATTAAATTTTTTATAATGATATATTATTTAACTTTTGTTCAAACAAGATAAATTTGGATCAATTTGGAGTTGTATTTTGAAAGATATGAATTTTCTAATTTTTCTAATTTTTTAAGAATTTTTATAAATTTATTTAGATTTATTTTGAGTTTAAAAGAATAAAAAATCATTAAAAATTATGCAGTGATGTGACAGCTAATGCGGCGAAGTGGATTATGTGTCGCCATGTGACGGCATGTGTGTGCGCCACGTGGGCACGTGTGTGTGCATTTACGTGTTTACGCGCTTCATTAGTGGGTTAAGCATCTATTCATAGATTTTTGCTAACCAATTAATACCGCACGCTTTATATACACATCATTTCGACTCAATTTTTGTCATGTGGGACTATTTGGGTTTATTCCTATTCGCAGGTGACATGGCACAATCTTGAGCGGATGATCGCATGATTTAATCACGATCGTCGATTTTCACTTACTCGAGGGCTACATCTAGTGAGGCAAAAAGTCATTTTAACGCGAATTAATCTCAGTCACTCATCTTAGGAGTTATAATGGTCGAGATTAAAAGTGCTCGATGGACTCCAGTGGACACGTGGACTCATATCGAAAGTTCAATGAAGATCAAATGGTAGACATCAAGCGACTCTTCTTCTTCACGCGGGACGTGACAAAATCTAAGTGCTCCATCTTCGATCAAACAGACACAACTTAACGGCAACGATTCGCATCCAAGCAATTCATCTGAGCCGTTGATTGAAGATGAAGAGCCAAATCCAACGGTCATGCCCAATTTAGCCTATAAATACACATGTTCTTCGACGATGTAAACCATTCAAGGGTGTTTTGAGAAATCAAACTGTTTAGACATCTCAATCCTTGAATCTCTTGCTTTCTTTCACTTTTAGATCAATTTCTGCATCCAATGAGTGTTTGAAAGTGAGATTTTGTTGAGAAAATAGGGTGAAATCGGTTCTTAAATGCCGACGATTGTCTTCGAAATCGCATAATGAAAAGCCTTTGATTCAGCGATCAATTGGATGATTTCAAGCGATATCTTGGGTTAGAATTCTTGTTTTCCTCCTAGTCTTTCTTGTTATAACATCATATTTCAATTTTGAATCATAGATTAGTCGAATCTACGATTTAATTTTGGTTTTCTCTATCTTCGCTTTCGAATTTTCTACCTAATTTTTGCTCATTGATTTCTCCATGAATCTTGATCCGAATTATGGGAATTTTGATTTTGTGGATTTTTCTTTGAGTTATCTTTCTAAAAATATCAAAATCCCTAATTCTTTACCTTAATTTATTGTCTGATTTGATCAAATTTGAGAAAATGCCTAAAAAATACCTTAATTCTTTGTGAATTCGACCCTTATTCACCTTTATACTACCTAATTCATGATTATTTATCAAAATTGGTGAGTTTTGAACTTGTTTTGACATTTCTCCACGTGTATTCATTAACCTCATGGATTCGTATCATCAGACCTACCAATGTCCACAGACCTAATGTGTATGACCCCTTAGGTCTATATATCTCACTAGTCAATAGGTTTATAGACCTAATAATACTTTATTGGTCAACCTTTATAAAGTATCTACATCAAAATATAGATTAATGAATTAAGACTTGATTCAACTCAATCGACAAGTCGAGTTGTCAGCCCATTGATTGCCAAGCTACAACATGTACTTTAGGAGATATGGAGTGTAGGGGAACTCCCGTATGGAACCTTGTCATCATCTATTACCATGTATATATAATCTTTCGCCCTTGCAAGACTCATGAATGACTTAGGGTATGGTCAACAGTCAAACTCTAATCGTTCATTCCAGTTAGTATTGATGCATGGAGGAAAGAATAAGGAACTCTTCCAATATTTTTTCCAACTTGGCCAAGGATTTTATGGCATCTCATTCTTTGAGTCAATTTCTCAAATACCAAGGGGGGACGATCCTATATTGACCACACAATCATCTTCAAAGACTTCAAGTCGTATCCAATATATGATGTTTTTGAGATCCTAAGTCTAGGGATTCATAAGTCATGATTGTTAGAAACTCTAACTTGCATCTTATATTCATAAGTATAATCAGATTCATAAAATATAAATAAAATCATACCTGAATTCCTTGCATGATTCTTCG
Source organism: Lemna minuta (assembly GCA_024174645.1). NCBI lineage: Eukaryota > Viridiplantae > Streptophyta > Magnoliopsida > Alismatales > Araceae > Lemna > Lemna minuta. The sequence goes on from CM044111.1 coordinate 9,819,596, forward strand.
TCTTTGTAGATTTCTTAAGTGGAGAATAGTCTCCCCAATATCCCCAAGACAACCTCTTAATCTCTAGAAGAAATAGGAATCTATCTAGAGGGTTATGGACCTTAAGTTACTCAAGTAGACTTAAGCCTATTTACATAGAGTGAGGAGAGCTTAAGCCTATAAATCATAATTAGTTAGCCCATTATTGACTATTAACTTATTTAATTGTCTCTACACATAAATAACCTCCACACGCATAAATGAATGTCTTATTCCCCTCATTAAACATAATTGAATCACTTAATGGGATTAAATGATGGCTAATCCACAATAATACATAACTATGTCCTCTTAATAGAGATTAAACTTAACAATAATCACATACACAATCGTGACATGAATACATTGATAGAAATTTAGTTTGCATCTATAATTCATCAGGATAATTAGAAATATAAACAAAAATAAAGTCATACCTAAGTTCAACACTTGACTCACCATTACTTGGTTTCTATAGAGGAGAGCGATCACTTGAATATACCCATGCCAACCTCTTTGTCTCTAGGAGAAATGAGAATATTCCTTGAGGGTTATTGATAACATGATAATTATACATGATAATACATGATTATTAATGCATATTAAGGCATAAAATATTTCATTCCTATGCATATTCTCATATTTATGAGCATTTATCTATCATTCTATGAAAAAGTCCTTATAATCTCAAAATACTTTAATTTAGGGTTAATTATGATGAGTTAAAGATAAATAATTTTATAACCCATATTTTACTGGAGATTATAAGTGTTTTTAAAGTTAAATAATAAGGGAAATCATTTTTATAAACATTCATTTAATTTTCTAAAGTTTTAATCTTAAAGAAATAAATGTAGTTTTGAATAAAAATTAAAACTCTAGTTATTTATTAAATTTGACTTTTTAGAATGATAGATAATTAAATTTCTGATCAAATGAAACAAATTTCGATTAATTTGGATTTATATTTTGAAAGTTATGAATATTCTAACTTTTAGGGATTTTTTCGAAATTTTTTTGAATTTTTCTGAATTTTTAATGAATTTCCAAGGATTTTATGGAATTAAAAATCAAATTTTCTAATTTAAAATTGATTTTTCAGACTATTTAAAGCGCGCAGGTGACGTGGCGTGATCAGAGCCGTCCAATCGATCGCGATCAACGATCGTGATGAGGAGGCAACGTGGCAGCGTGTGGGACGTCCAATCATGCGTGCGATCTTAGCCGTCGATCTTCACTTCAATTGATGGGCGCACGTGCCTTAATCGGGGTACACCGGATGCGTCTAATCTTGACTGTTGATCGCGATAGTTACAACGGTCGAGATTAGATCGCGAAGAAACGCATCTGATGCGTCTGATCGCGATCCAACGGCGACCGTTTCAAGGCATTTTATAACGCGCATCGACGTGGCTTCATCTCGAGCGTCCGATCGTGATCCAACGGCCATGACTTAACGGTAATGATTCGCGATCAAGCGTTTTATCAGAGCCGTTGATGCGTTTAATCGGACAGTTATGCCCAAATGTCCTATAAATTGAGATGTTCTTCCGATTTGTAAAGAATTCGAGAGCAATTCAATCTAATTGAATTGTTTAGACACCAAATCTCTTAAATCTCTTGATCCCAATCACTTCTAGACTCAATTACTCTATCCACGGAGTGCTTAAGATCAAGATTTGGGCAAAAGATGAGGAAGAAATCGACGCTTGAACTCCACGAATCGCGATTTTTCGGATTTTGATGAATAGCCTTGATTCTGGCAATTAATTGGGTTAATCCAATCGCAATTGTGGGTTAGTGGAAGCGGTGTTTTCCTAATCTATCATCTATTAGTGTTTAATTTCCATTTAGATGAGTAATTTAGTTTAATTTCAAAGTTAATTTTCGTATTTTCGCATTTACGATTTCAAAAATTTCATCTCACTTTGATCTTCAATTTCTCTGCGAAATCAAAGTCAAATTCGATGATTTTTTATTCCTTGGAAACGTCTTGAAGTTCTCTTTCATAATATATATTTTTCCCAATTTTTATCATCGATTCATCGTCTAATTTGATCAAATTCGAAGAGATCATCAGAAATTTTCCCTAATTTCCTGTGGATTCAACCCATATTTACCAATATACTCATCAATTCGAGATATTTTCATTAAATTGGTAAGTTTGGACTTTATTTTGACATAAGACCGTGTGCAATTGACGACCTCACAGTCTCGATTCATCAGTTATAAACATGGGTTACTCAAGTGAACCATGGTCTCCTATTTATAGAGAAAAGAGGAGAGCTTAAGCCTCTAAATCATTAATTAGTCAGCCCATAATTGACTAATAACTAATTTAATTGCCTATACACATAAATAACCTCTACACATATAATTAAATGTCTTAATCCCCTTATTTAACACAATTGAATCATTAAATGGGATTAAATTATAGCTAATCCATAATAATACATATAATTTCCACTTAATTGAGATTAAAACTTACAATCTCTCACTTGGAAAAATTATGTATAACTAAATATTATGTATTATAACTGAATGAGCTGAAAAAAATTTGTTATCATTTGAAGACATTTTCACCAATATCGTCCATCATCAAATCAGAAAATGAACCAAGGGGATATTTCATCACATTGAGAGTAACTAAACCCAAAACAATGATCACATGTACTGAATTAATGAATGCCATAGATAATGTGTGGATGTCTAGCATAGAAATTACATGAAATGTGATTTGTACATGTACATATCCAGCTTAGTCCTCTGAAGTCTGAAACGAGATCAACTAAAGTTCTGTTCATAATGGCAAATATTAAAACACATGTATGTTACATAATAAGCACACAAAATACATAACTCCCACTGAAATTACATATTATCATATGACATCAGGCCCATATAAGCAATATGTTTATGATGGACTTTAGCCGACACTGCTTTAGTGAGTAGATCTGCTATCATGGAGTTTGTACCTATGTGCTCAATAGACAATTACCCATTTTGAACTAGCTATTTAACAATCATGTACTTGATATCTATATGTTTAGATTTTTTTAAGCTCTGATTATTATTGGCAAACCTAACAGCTCACTAGTTGTCACAATAAAGCTTAAGTGGTCTTCCACTTCCTTGAACTATCTTCAAATTTGTGACAAAATTTTCCAGTCAATTTTCATTATTTGATACTTCGTAGCATGCTATATATTCTGGTGTCATAGTAGAAGATGCTATGAATGCTTGTTTAGCGCTTTTTCATGAGATAGTGATAACATGCTAATTAAACATGAAAATACATGACTATTAATACAAATTAAGGCATAAATCATTCCATTCTAATGCATGTTATCATATTTTTGTGTTTATCTATCATTCTATGAAAAAGTCATTATAATCTCAAAATGCATTAATTTATGGTTAATTATGATGAATTAAGGATAATATTTTCATAACCCATCTTTACTTGAGATTGTAATTAGTTTTTAAGATTAAATAATAAGAAAAATTATTTTTCTTTATGCTCATATATTTTTCTAAGTTTTAAAATCTAAAAGAAAATAGTGTATTTTTTATATAGATATTTAATCTCTTGTTATTTATTAAATTTGAATTTATAGAATGATAGATAATTTAATTTTTGATCCAGTGAAACAAATTTGGATTAATGTAGAGTTATATTTTGAAAGATATTTTAAAAGAAATGAATTTTATAATTTTTTTGATTTATTTAATTTAAAATCGATTTTATAAGTGCGCAAGTGATATGACGAAATCTGGAGCGTTCGATTGGGCGTTTAATCGTGACCGTTGATCATCACTTAAAGGCGGGGGTACGTGGCACAATTTGATTCGACGGTGAATCATTTTCAAATGATTTAATCTTAGCCATTGATTTGAGGAGTTATAACGGTTGAGATTAAAACTGACGAAACGCATCTGGAGCGCTCGATCGAGATCAAACGGCCGTGATTCAATGTGTTACTTATAATGCGCGTGACGTGGCATCATCTCGGCGGTCCATCGAAGATCGAACGGCCACGGCTTAATCTTAACGATTTACAATTGTTCATTTCATTAGAGCCGTTGTGATGCAGCACCGGGTGCGAAACCGGTCCAACACCGCGATACTAGGGGGGGTGAAATAGGGAAACTCTAATATGATGAAATAAACTAATGATGCAGCCAAGCAGAGTGTCGTCTCGGGTGTCGCCTCCGTAGATCCCGGGTGCGCCGAGTAGAGTCAGTCCGGGATTCCTTCCGGTCCACGTCCTTGCGGGCGTTGGGCCGTGAGTCGTCGAGGGGAGCTCGACAGTCAACCCGACGGGTTGGACCACGGTCTGAATCCTATCAATTTCGTCTAAACCCTCGCCTATACTAGGTCCCGATGGCGGCGGAGTCGGTGCGGGAAATGCTGAAAAGAAATATAGACGTCGACGTAAAATAAAGGGGAGATGTGTGCCTAACCTGCGGCGCGAGGCCGGTCGGTCGTGATGAGGGAGGTCTCCCATACGCAGCAAGGTCGATCAGCAAAGTAAGCCAGGAGAGGGAGGCTGGGGTCGGCGAGAGTGGCGGCGCAAGGAGCGTACGAGGTTGGTGGATCGTGCGCGGAGCGGCGTACGAGGCACCTCTAGGAGGAGAGGCGAGAAGGTGGGTCAGTCCTCAAGTTGATGGGACGTGAGCGGTCGGCTGCAGCGGGAAAATCACGCCGAGTGATTTCGCGTCGATCCGCGGAGCGATGATGGCCAAATATCACCCGAACGGGGAATAAGCTGGGAAGGGTTGCAAGGGGGTGTTGATGGATGTTGGAGCGTGGCGCCGGGACGCACACTGAGAGGGATGAGATTCGTTCCTTGACGGAGAAAACGGCGGAGGACAGTCGGCGGCCGTGGCGTGCGGTATTGGGGGAAGCGGGACAAGAGTGTCGCGGGTAGGAACTTTGGCCAAGGAGGCGGGCGGAAGGAAGCGAATTCGTGGGTCGACGGAATTCGGGGTTGGCTCTCGAAATGTCACAGAAGGGCTGGGAATTGTCGGAATGAGAAAGTTCGCGGGGTAATGGAGATTTCGTGATGGGGATGGGCGGTCGACTCCCAAACGGCGGACGGTCGAGTTATGGATTGACGGAGTGGGAGAGATGGAAGATGATTGGGGGCGATAGGAATGGGGCGGCGTGAGAAATTCTGGATGGGGAGAGGGAAAACTTGGCGTAATGGCGGACGGAAGGAGGGCGGGAGACGTCACGGTCGATCGCGGGAAGACGGGGCGCGGGGATGACGTAAGGTAGGTTGTGATGTGGAATTTGGGAAAGGATGTATTAATCTAGTCGCGCGGAGGAGGGATTTTAATGAAGGAGGCGTCGAGAGGGACTCGTCGGGAAGGGAAACCAGTCTCGCGAAGATGCCGATCCCCTCGGAATGCAGGATGGAGGGAATAGCAGGAGACGCTATTCCGTGGCAAATCGTGGAAATAAGTCGATGGGAGTGGGATAGCCGGTTTCGGAGGGCGCGTGGAGGGGAAGAGAAATCGGCGGTTTGCAGGAGGCGAGGCGGGGAGAGGAGGGGAATCCCGCGGTGAAAGTATGACAGACCGAGGGCGGAAGGTAGAGGAGGAGGGAAATGGGGGTGGTTGACGGGAGGTTCGTGGGGTGAACTGGGAAAATTTGGGGAAGAAGGGGTGGACGTGGAGGGGCTCTTGGCGCGGACGGGGGAAGGGGGGGGTGGAGCTGTGGGGAAGAAGGTGGTCGGGGAAGATGGCGGTGCTGCGATCTGGCGGCGGCGGCTACGGCGGCCTGAGGCGGCGGTGGCGGCGGCGGCGTGAAGGCAGCACGCTAGTATCTCGCGAACAAGGCAAGGGGAGGCGGCGGTCTCGGCGGTGGCACGGCGGCGGCACGTGGTGGTGCGGCGGCGGTGGCGGCGGCGGAGGCGGCGGTTGGTCTCCTTCCTTGTTCTTCCTTGAGCAGCCACTTGAGAGGGAGGAGGCTCCTTTCTTTCTTCAAATGACGGCTAGGGTTTGTGGGGGGGGTCCCTTCCCCTCTTATAGAGCCCATAGTGGGCCGAGAGAGGAAAGGGCCCACTTGAGGCCCACAACCCACACCTAACATAATCATAGAAAAATAGAAAAGGGTCCACAAAGAGAAGGGCTTAACGAATGGGATCCCGAAAAGGGGAAGAGCCCACCCGAAAGCCTAAAGGGGAGAGAAGAAGATATGCAAAGGCCCGCTTAAACACGTGCGGGCTAATAAAGTTCATAATGAAATAAAAACTGGAAAGATAACTCCACGCGCGCGCGAGCCCTGTGAAATGTGTCGTAGTGAGATGAGGTCCTCACTTGGTGTAGTGAAACTCGGCATCCTTCATCTTCGCCTGTCGAGGGGGCTGGACGCGCGCGGGTGTCGGCTCCTCCAGCGCCGTAGTGTCATGCCTTGGTGGCGACGGGGGTCGTACGCCACCACGTTGATTGAAGATTAAATGCCTAATCAGATGGTTACACCCAATTCACCCAATAAATAGAGGTGTTATTAGAAATTGTAAAGCATTCTAAGGCAATTCCAGTAATCAAACTGTTTAGACATCAAATCCATTAAAACTCTTGCTTCCAATCGCTTCTAGACTCATTTGTGCGTCTACGAAGTGCTTTAGAGTGAGATTTTGTTGAGAGAATATGAAGAAATTGACACTCGATCATCAACGATCGTATTTTCGAATTTGGAATGAAAAACTTTTGATCCGGCGACTAATTGGATTAATTCGAGTGCAATCTTGGGTTAGGGATCGTATTTCATCCTAATCTTCCTTCGAATAGCTTTAGATTTTGAATCGTAATTTGAGCCAATTTTGATTTTTCATGATTTTATTTTTTAAAAAGTTCTATGTTGTTCATTCAATGATTTCATTTGATTTTTTAAAAAAGTTCTATGTTGCTCAATGATTTGATTTCATTCAATGATTTGATTTCATTTGATTCAATAATTTAAAAAGTTCTATGTTGTTCTATGTGGATTCGTCTTCAATCTTCTTTCCAAAATTATCAAAATCCCTAATTTCTATCCACATTTCATTGTCTGATTTGACAAATTTCAAAAGATCATCTAAAATTATCTTAATTCTATGTGGATTCAACCCTTATTTACCACTATACTCCTTAGTTCGTGATTATTTGATAAAATTGGTTGAGTTTCATAATTTTTATTATTGACTGCGTGTTTTCAACGACCTCGTGGTCTCGATTCGTCAAGAAGCTACTTGGTAGCCAAAAGGTGCTTGGCATGTTGTTAATTAGTGCAAAACTATCCTTAAGAAAAGAAGGACTTGGCTATAACCTAGCCAAGGTCAAGGCTAAGAAATTATATGTAGAAAAATAAGATAAGTAAAGAGAAGAATAACTTCACACGATGGGGAAATTAGGTCAAGAATGATAGAGAGGAAGTACAAACAAGATGAGAACATTAGAACTGATAAGATAATGATGCTTAGCTGGTCTTTTTGGATGATTAGCCACACTAGGACTGAGACAACGCTCCGACTCTCATGGGGGGCAATAGTGGGAAAAGCTCGATCTATAGGTGTGTGTGTGTGTGTATTTACTCCGATAGTTTTGGCCTTGAAGGTTGGTGTAGAGTAATCGATGACCTAGTTGACTCCTCACATAAAATCAAGGCAAGAGATATTAGCCATAAAGCATCAACCTCGAGTATCACTTTGCACCCTTGAGGCATCTATAAGAGGTTTCCAACTAATTCACCTAGTGCATGTCTATCACATCATATGCAGCCAAATTTTAGAATGTGAAATGTAATGAACTCATGGATTTGATTCCTTGGTACTAAACCAATAACACTAGAAAATTTTGAGGTATTGGCAAATTTTGATAGATGACAATGTTTTCATGAAAAATATGTTTGTGGATGGTCTCCATCATAACTTCATCAAAGTGAGTCAACAATGTGACAATTAAATGATTGTCAAATTTACTTGGCTGGAGCATAACATCCTGAATGAAGAAACAATGAAATTACTTCTAATAATAAAAGGGTAAAAAATTTATACCTAATTGACCAACGAGAAATTGGTGGTTCTTTACTATTCCTTTGGTCTAAGTAGGAAGAAAACAAAGCTGAACCAAGGCACCATAGATTGGGAATTCCTAGCTAGAAGCTCAAGTTCTTAAAACTCCTTCAACTACTGCCTTTAAATTTAGAAGACAAACTTAAGACTTGTGAGATTTGTATCAAGTCAAAACTGGTTAATCTATCTTCAATGAGAAGCCATAGATATCCTCTAAGAGACCTTTAGAATTCCTTTAGATGGATATTTTTTACCCAAATTGAGTATCCAACTTGGGCAGTAAGCTGTATGGATTAGCCATCACCAATAACTACTTGCAATACACTTGGGTCATTTCTTTTCTACCAATAAAGATTATCTTTGAAGTCTTTGAAATCTTTCTCACAAGGGTACATAATGAACACGAGTCAAAAATCAAGATCATTTGCCTGATCATAGTGGTGAATTTGAAAATAAGTTCAATAAATCGAGCAACACAACAAGCAAAATTCATCAATATTTGGCTCCAAGAACTCCACAACAAAATCAGTGTCTAAGCCTACAATAGAATCATGATAGAGATGTATTGGAATATGTTGGCCGAGAATATTTATGGGCAGAGGCGATAAATAGTGCATGCTATGTGGCCATTAGTGCCTTAGTATGTCCGCAACTTACGAAGACTTCATCTGAGATTTTTAAGAGAAGAAAACCAAACGTTGCCTCCTTCTTAGCATTTTGATGTAGATGCTGAAGTTTAGTGAAAGGAAGACTTAAGAAAATTTGACTTACATAGTGATGAAGGCATCTTCCTCGGGTACTCGAAGGTAGATCGAGTCTTCAACAAACACACCTTGATTATTGAAGAATTGATTCATACTGAGTTTTTCAAAGAAAACATGTTAATAGTGAGAGGCATGTTCCTTATGAACTCATATCTATCATGGAAATAGATAACTAGAAGATCATAGAATATGATGATCAAAGTTCGCCTGAGGATGATATTCCACCGAATCATGTTAGAGAAAACCCAACTACTAAGGCAGACAACCATAACACTACCACAACCATGACATTTCTCTAATAAACATAGGTTGAAGATGGATGAGATCCACACTTAGAGAAGAGGTGAAGATTACACTTACATCTTAAATTGAACCAAAAAAGGTAGATGAAGCCCTTCTTGATGTCGAAGGATTCAATGCTGTGCAGGAAGAGCTTGAATAGTTTGAGTGTAACCATTTTTGGAGCTTGAATAGTACAATGCTAAGCCCTCTTGCGATCGAAACTTTCTTTCAAGACTTCCATCCCGAGCAATTAAAAAATATTTGATGATCGCCATAGCCACGATAAATACAGCTTCAACAGTCTCTCCAACTTCAAAAATCTATCCTTCCTCTTTCACTCCTCGGTCCAGAAATTCCAGCAGCGCCGCCGCCTTCCTCTTTCCCCGGACCGAACCTCCATTCTCTGCCATCTCCCTCACCAAAGCCACCGCCCCCTCCACACTCAAGATTTCACTTACCGCCACGTCACCGCCGGCGGCGGCCAGATTCAACAGCGCCGCCGCCGCATTGTCCCTCACTCTTTCCGTCGCCGCCGTCCGATCATCCACCAGATCCAGCAGAATGCAAACCCCAGACACCTGCACAAGTGCCTCTAAACTCTCCTCACAGCCGGCAATTTGCGCAACAACCGCTGTACAGTCTTCAATAATCCCGGTTCTTCCGTCGTTAACGATAATGGAAAAAAGCGCGGGAACCACACCTAACTCAATAACTAACGGTCTATTCCCTTCGTAATGCGCAATAGCATAGATCGCTTTTAGAGCATCCTTAATAGATCTGCTAGGATTGCTACCTCGGATCATAGAGATCAAGGCGGAGACGATGTCGCGATTATTACCGACGATCGGACGGTGGGTCTCGACTGAAAGGAGGCTATAGATGACGGTGGCGGCGTGCTGCGCCGCCGCCGGAGAGGTAGGGCGGCGGATCGCGGCGGCGATACCGTCGAGGAATCCGGGAGTCGCGATCAGAGGATCCTTGGTTGAGATCGAGATGTTGAGGAGCGCGGCGGCCGCGTCTTCTTGAGAGGAACTGCTGTGGCGGTAGAGGTCGCTCGAGACGATTAGGAGATGGTGAGAGAGGAGAGGAATCGCTCCGGACTCGACCAGGAGAGGCCGGATCTCTTCGTCGTGCTTCGTGAGGAGGCGGATCTCGGCGATCGCTTCGTCCGTGGACGCCTCGTCTCCTTCCGACTCGCCGTAGATCATCTTCCTCACAAGTGCTTTCGCTGTTCTGTTCTTCACCTCCATGCGCTCTCTTCGCAGTTCGTTCACCGGCCGTCTTTCTCGCTCTAAAACAGAAATTGCAGGTGGCTCATCCTAAAACTGCATCGATTGAAGCGTTTCGGATATCCGCCGTTGAATCTTGGATCAGATGGGTTGTCATAGTCTTCACCTACCACGTGTACGGTTGGTCAACGACTTTCTTCAAAAGGTAAATTAATTTTGACGGCTTGACCTACGGATTCCGATTCAGACAAGCGTCGAATGTTGAAAAGTAGTTGAAATTCAGGTTCGAAACGGTCGTTGTGGCCCGTATTACGGTGGGCTGACTCTCAGCCCGCTGGCTGGAGTCTTGGTCAAAATGACGCACGATAATTAGATATCATAACTTGAGAACAGCGATCCAATCTGATCATCCGGCCCATGATTGATCGTTGGGCGATCGATGGATTTGGTTGATCAGACAATGATGATTGTGATCGAATTGATCGGACAATGATCATTGATTGATCAAAGGCGATCAATCTGATCAAAAATCAGTGATAGATTGGCGATCATCTATTACCAATAAATGAGTGATTTTAATTTTAAAAATATTTTGACAACAAACCTAAAAATAAAATGATCTTATCAATTCGATCGCCAAGAAGATCATTAATACAAAGGAGCACAGGTCAGTCGATCTTAGAATCAATCAATTGGCTTTGATAATTGATCAATCAAAGCTAATTGTATATGATCCTTGATCACATTGTCACATTTGATTGTGATTATCCGATCCAATTAGTGATCATAGTTCTTTGGCCATAATCAAATGGAAAATTCCTATCAATAGCACACAAATTAAGCAACCAAAGGGAGACATAATGTAAAAAAAAAAAGTTAATAATACTATTAAAATGATAAAATTACAATGAGTTAGAATTTTTTTAATTTTGGTTGAAACCAGCCACTCTTTACATGAAAAGGAAGTACTATTTTTTTACAAGTTTGAATTTTTTTATGACATCATCTTTCCTAAAATCTAGGTTAAGTGTTATTGGAAAGAGAACCAGAGATAGCGAAGGGTCTAACTCTTCTAAGGAGAAATCACTAGAGGATTCCCAATAACAAGTACAATAGTCACCAAACTACAAAAGATAAATATGCACCTATTTATCTTTTTGCACTAGAATTTCATTATATATAGTTTAAATTTATAAATAAACTTACATTCCTTAGCATTTCATCAGGTCACTAAGATGAAAGAGAAATTCTTAAAATAAACTGAAAAGTAGGTCACTATACAAAAACTGTTTAGAGAGCTATTTTTATTCATAAAATATTTATGGTTCTCTTCTTTCAAAAATGAATGCCCTATTTGATAAATCCTCTTTTAAAATGTTAAATGTGAATATTGGCTACAAACATTCGTGGATGTCATGACTACCAATCTTTCTATAAATAACTTGGCTCAAATACCAATGATAAGATCCTATTTGGGTTGTATATAGTTTCTTTGAGGATAATGGTGGATGAGGGAAGAGAAGAGACACCAATGGGTAAACAGTGGAACAGCGCCAATGTCCAATGAGAGCACTATGACAGAGTTACAAAGGCAAGGGTAGAGAGAGATATATGAGGGCAAGGACAAGGGGAGAAGTGCCTAATTGATTGAACTCATAATGAAAAGATGTAACATATAACCCTAAAAATGTCTCTTGAAAATTTGTAGATTTTAGGAAGGCTAAGATGATGATGTGAAAAATTATCTTGATCGTTGAAAACACACAAATTTGTGTCAAAAAATTACCAAACTCACCAATTTAAAGTTTTGATAAAAAATTAATTAGTATAATAATGAATAAGTGTCGAATCTATGGAGAAATATGGAACATTTTAAGGTACTCTTCAAATTCAATCAAATCAAATGACGAATTGAGGTAAGAAATTAGGAATTTTTGTATATTTATAAAGAAGCCTCCAACACAAGTCCACGGAATCAAATTTTTTCAATTTGAATTGGTATTCATAGAGAAATCAAGGTAGAAAAATCGATCTCAAAGAGAGAATTCGATAAAATTTATAAAAAAAATAATCTAAGCTAAGATTTGAAATTCAAATCTAATGATAAATAAAAAAAATTAGGAAGAAAAGATATAATTTAACCAAAAATCGCGCTCAAAATGATCCAATTGATCGTCGGATTAAAAGCTTTTTATTCAGCATTTCTGAAAATAAATATTTGGCGTTCAAGAGGTGAAATCTCCTTATTATTTTGACTAAATCTTAATTTCAAGTACTCCCTGGATGCGGAAATGAGTCTAGAAAAGGAAAAAATCAAGAGATTCAAGGTTTGAGTTGTCTAAATGGTTGGATTACGCAAAACATCCAATAACATATTTTTCGTCGGAGAGAGAGAGAGTATACATAAGATGAGAATAATATAATTTAAAATATATTCTTTGATTATGCATGATTATCCCTAATATAATATATTTTGATATTATAACTTTAAATTACATAGAATGATAGATATGCACTCAAAACATGATAACATGCATAAGAATGGAATATTTTCTGCCTTAATTTGTATTAGTAATCATGTAATTACCGGTGTAAATTGTATGTTATCATCTGACAATTTCAAAGAAAGAAAGAATTTTTGGTGGAGGCCAAGGAACTTGAGATAGAAGGAACTTTATACCACATAAGAAACTTTTGCCATTTTTATAGCTCACACTAATCCCTTTGTTTTTATGTAAGATTTTAATGGCACAATGAAAATGAGAAAGGTGACCGAAGAAGAAAGTGTTGTAATGATGGCACAAATAGGTAACATATTGATTAAGAATTTGAGTACACATAGTCATGGATATTATGTAGCCTAAACCCTAAACCCTAAATCCAATCACACTTCCATGTATCTCATTTATGTTCATTGAAATAAAATTTATTCATTGTCATTTTTGTGTGATGTTTGTAATAAAGTCTAAGAGCATATGCAATTACTAAATCAATTATGATGAGATCATAATATAGTAATGAGTAGTCTTTAAATATATGTAAAAAAAATTTATATTCGTGGGATATTTGAGAAAGACATTAAATTGTCTATAAAAAATAACCACTACCGATTATACTCATATGATGAGTATGATTGATCTTGTAGCCATCAGTGTAGAGATACTAAGGATAGATAGTGGGTGCTCTTTGGAGAAAGATTTCGATAAATTAATCCATGGTAATCCTTGCATGGTACTATACCCAACTATCAATCAGGTTGATTCATGTCGTAGTTGTGTATGTGGTCTTTTGACTTGAGACACTAAAGATATATTGTGAGTGGATGATTGTGTTCTGATTATGACTTATAGATCCCTAGCCATGAGATCTCTAAAATGTCATATATTTAATACGACATAAAGTCCTCAAAGATGATTGTGTAGTCAAGATGTGACCATCCTCCCTTTATATTTGAGGAACTTAAATCAAGGAATGAGATGTCATGAAATCCTTGGCCAAGGTAGTAGAAATATCGGAGAAGGAGTTTTCGATATTTTTCTACATATAATAGTATTAACTTGAGTGATCAATTAGGGTTTGATAATTGAACATACCCTGAGTTATTTGTGAGTCTTGTCCGGATGAAAGATTCAAAAAACATGATAACTGATAATAGACAAGTTTCAGGAGTGACTTCTTATATACTCTACATCTCCTAGAGTATATGGTGTAGCATGGCACCCAAGGGGCTACCAACTCAACATATGGATTAGGTTAAATTGATCCTTGATTAATTAATCTATATGTTGATGTAGAAAATTAATAAAGGTTGACTAATAAGGTGTTATTGGGTGTATAGAGTTATTGATTAGTGAGCTATACGAACCTTCAGGGTCACACACATAATGTCTATAGATGTTAGTGGATATAAACATAATTATAAGGGTTTTTTTTTAAAACATTCACATGCTAAATTTTTTAAAATAGGAGAAAACGACCACAACTCAAGGTGCTCATGTAAGCCTTGTGAGAATTCTCTCCCTTACTCTCTATCTCTCTTGGTGAAGAGCTTTGAGGAGGAGATCCAACTATTTGAATATTATGTGGATACCTCTAGAGGTTAGACACTTAAATAGCTTTAAGAACTCCTTCAAGAGAACCATGTAAATATATATTTTCATACATACTAGATAATAGGATCATATGTTCTTGATGCTTCAATGTTTTAAATATCCGATTACATGTATTTTGTTACATTTAATATTTTGATCAAAATTTTGGAACTCTTATCTGATGCAGGACGCGGTTGTGGAAACCCTTGTGCCTGATCAATGGAACTGAGGCTGATTGAAGATAATGTGGTCAAACCTAGTCTACGGGTAGGCGAGTCCTAGACCCTAAGTATGAGACCTAACCTAAACCTAAGTACATGCAGGCGTGCCGATCAGTGGAGTCGACTCCGGGTGACCCAAGAAAACTCGCGATGATGGAGAGGGTGAGATCCTCGCGATCTACGTCCGGAGGCGTGGAAGTCGCTCGTCGTGGAGTAGCCGGGAGGCTGCAGCCCACGCTCGGTACCGGACCTGACGTAAGCGTCAGAAGTCTCAAACCTATAATCGTACTATCCTACCTACGTCGTCCGACGGCGGTGGAGACGAGTAAAGGAAAAGCTACGAAAAGTAATAAACTTGAAAGAGGGGTTGAAGCTAACCTGCGGGGTGGAGTGCCCGGTCGTTCGTGACGAAGAAGATCGTTCATGCACCGCACGAGCGGACAACAGAAGAGGTCCGGGTCAGCGATGTGCGGGATGTCGAGTGATGGTCTCGGGGTGGGGCGAGATGGCGGTCGGGCGCCCGCGAACAGCGGCTCGCTCGATGCAACGAGCGACGAGCCTGCAGGTGGATCAATTCTCAGGATACGTGCAGGGCAGGGTGCGCATGTGGGCCCACTAGAGGCCTGAGTGTGCGGATCGCACACAGGACGGTCGCGGGACGCTCTTGGGACACAGGGTAGCTGTAGGGGGGGAGCACGGAGCGCGCCTGAATGCGCACGCAATGGTGAATTCCGGCGTGGGTGCGGTTGCGATTCCAGGAGGTTCGGATGCGGGCCTAGATGCAGGTGGGTGCGTGAGCTGGCGGCCGGGAGGAGGGCGCGATCTGGATTCCGATCGCAGAATCACAAGATCAGGCCACGGGCGGGCAGACCAACGGAATGGCAGAGGAAAAAGGGGATGCGGAGATCGCGGGAGCGACTCAATAGTGCGGAGGATGGGGTGACGGCACGGCGAGTGGAATTCCGTGATGCGGAAGGGTGGAAATTTCGGCGAGGAGGGGAAAGAGGGAGAGAGATTGAGGCAACGACTTGAATTCGAGAGGGACTAGGGAGGACGAATTCGATTGGGTGGGGTGAATTCGACCGAAGCGAAGAAGAGGGGGGATGGTGGGGCGTTGGCGTGAGCTCGTCAGGGAATGAATTTGGCAGACGGAAGAGCGAATTCGGTGAGGGTGCGAAAGATAATTGGTAGAGTCGGGTGAGGGGAATTCGGACTAGATGTGGCTGAAGTCGACGGGACGGGATGGATGACTTCAGCAGGGCAGTCGGCCAAAGGTGGGAAGCAGCAGGGGCGTGCGGCAGACGGATTGCCGCGGGGAGTGAGGGCGAACTCGATTCTCGCGGGGGGTTGAATTCCGCGGCAGCTTGAAATCGGCGGGAGGTGGAATTCCACGGAATTTTGAGGAATTCATTAATTTCGCGGTGAGGAAGAGGAAGTTCGTGCGACGGGGGATACGTGAGTGGGAGATGAAGTAAATGGCTGAGAGGGGAGATTCGGATGAGCGAGGCGGGGTTGGAAATTGGGGGAAGAGGCGGGAATTGTTGGAGGGCTGGAGGACGGAATTCGGGGGAAGGGGATAACAGAAATTGAGGGCAGATTCACGGAGAGGAAGCTGGATCGTGGAGGGCGACGGAAATTCGGGAGAGCGATGAGCGCGTTAATGGAATTTGGGGGGAGGGAAATCTCCAGAATTCGATGATCGTGGAGGGGCGACGGAAATTCGGGATGTGTTGAGAGATGTGCGACGGTAATTTTCATCAGGCGCGCGGCTGAAATTCCGCAGGGACGAGAGGAAAGGGGAAGATCGTGAGAGGGGGGGGGGGGGAAAGAATTCCAGGTAATCGGGGAGATGAGGATTCGGGGTGAGGAAGAAGGTGAACGGCAGTAGGTTGGGTGACGGAGATGGCAGAATCGTTGGAGAGGTGAAATCGGGGGAGACGAAATCGTGGGGGGGGGGTGGATGACGATCGTGGCAATGGGAGGGGGAAGATCGGGAAGGGGAAAATCTGGAGGTTCGTGGAGGGGCTGTGTGGCAGGGGAGGAAGATGACCGGTGGGAGGAGGAGCTGGAGAAGAAGATGGAGGTGGAGGGGATGGTGGCACGGCGGTCCGGAGGCGGCGGTGGCGGCGGTAGCGGCTTGAGGACGGCGGCGTCGCAATGACAGTGGAGAAGAACCGTGGCCGGGGCAAGGAGTGGCGGCGGCGGTGGCACGGAGGCGTGCGGCGGCAGCGGCGGTGGCGGCGGCGACGGTTGGACCCCTTCCCCGGCCTTCCTTGAGCAGCCACTTGAGAGGGAGATCACTCCTTTCTTTCTTTAAATGACGGCTAGGGTTTGTGGGGGGGGGGGGGGGGTCCCTTCCCCTCTTATAGAGCCCATAATGGGCCGAGAAGGGAAAGGGCCCACTTGAGGCCCACAACCCACACCTAACATACTCATAGAAAGAAATAAGGTTCATAAAGAAGAATGGGCTTCACAAATGGGATCCCAGAAAGGGAAGAACCCACCCGGAAGCCTAAAAGGGAGAGAAGAAATAAACGAGGACCCACTTAAATATGTGCGGGTCAAAGTTGATAATAAAGAAATAAAGATAAGCGGATAGATCCGCACGCGCAAAAGGGCTCCTCCGGCGCCGTGGTATCGTATCTTGGTGGTGACGGGGGTCATACGCCACCATTATCAATATCAAAACCCAACATATACAACATTCATATGAAAAGGTTTAGAGTCGCAAAAACATGTCCTTGAACCCAGATGAGGCATGAGCAATTGTCAAGTGGGATGAGGACATGAATTATAGAGAAAACCAAGATATAATTGACGTGTGGGTAGAGGCTCTAAAGTAAGTCATCTAAGAGTTTTACTAAGAGAAAATTAATGCGTGTGTACATGAGATTGTTGACACTCCAGTGTAGAGCAAGAGATAGACAATCAAGTGTAGTTGTAGTAGGTAGTTTGTCTTAAAAATAGTTCCCAAAATGAGAGGCTAATTTTTTATGCGCACTTCATTTTCACAAGCATGCTTTTGTTATGAAAACCCCTTTAAATATGGAGGGGTGAATTAGTCTCATGATTTCATTATTATTTCTCTAAGTGTCTCCATGTCTCTTTCACATTAGATTTTCACACTAGATAGGGTCTCCAAACTCTCATGCTAGTTCAAGGATGAGACAGTTCTCCTAGAGTCACACTCTCAGCTTGTGACTTTCCTAGTAAAAAACTACTAATTTATAGAAGATACAATTAGATGAAATTTCAACTGATTCCCAATCAAGCTGAAAAATTCACACAAACATCATCTAACTTCATTCTTTTGGCATCTATTCCATATGATACCACCTCCTCGTGCCAAGCATTTTTAGACTCCTAAAGTTCTACTTGCCTGTCCCTACTCCCTTTAGATTGGCTTTCCCCACTAAATTTTATGAACCTTGTCAAACATGCTCTCTCCAAGCGAGCACATGATCGTGGTTATGGGTTCTTGCAATGTAAAGTACAAAATCAGATAAGCTAACTCTTTATTGTCAACTACCTAGATTCGCCCCAAGTCTAGGATTGACTCATTAAGAGTTTACCCTTTACTCTAACAGGTAAGTATGACTCACAAGGATTCCAAGAGTGTCCTATCCCAAGAAATTTATCTAAACCAATAGATAATCAAAAGGCTTCATGAAATATAATAAATTAAGTGAGAAAATATATTAATGAAAAAAAACTAAACTAAAGTAATCTAAAATAAAATAGGA
Organism: Lemna minuta; assembly: GCA_024174645.1. Lineage (NCBI taxonomy): Eukaryota > Viridiplantae > Streptophyta > Magnoliopsida > Alismatales > Araceae > Lemna > Lemna minuta. Next base: position 9,838,004 of record CM044111.1, read on the forward strand.
TGAGAAATTCTTCCATGGCCTTGAGTTGACTTTGAGTCATGTAACAAATGGATTTTTTTTCTATGCCTTAGACTATGCGATGCTCTTCAACTTTATTTTACTTTCCCACTGTGCCCTTGACCTTCTACTTGTACTTGACTTTTGGACAACCTTTGACTTCTTTCTTTGATTTCGATTTTTTGCTTTGAACTTCATGTTATGAAATGTTGCCTCTTACATTGTTTAAGTACTAAATTTGAATTTGAGAGATGACTTATGGTTCCAAATATGCCTCTACACTTCAACCTCAACTTTGATTCTCTAATATGGTGAGAATCTTATTCTTAGTATGCACAGAATGAAAATTGGATGATGCAATGACTTACTTGAAGACTAGAGTTTAATGTTCTACCATAGTAATCAGTAAGGAAAGATAGGTTGATCATTAGGCTACACTTAAAAAAAATTGCATAGATTTGGAATCTATGAGTATACTGAGCCATAAGATGATAATAAATGCAAAGGTTTTCAAAAAACTGATGACGCCATGACGGATCATTTTCGTACGTCGTTAAATCACAAAAATGTCGGTCAAAATTTTTTTATAAAAACCGAACTCACAAAGATAAGATATAAAATCAAGTAATGTGTAAGTATCAGGTGGATCCACAAAGAGCAGGGTTGACTTTAATCGTATAGTTGACTTGGTCAAACTTAGGTTTAAAAGGGGTTTTAAAGAAGTAAAAATAAGATGTAATGAGTAAAAATGATCTAAATAGACTAAATAAGAATTTTTAAGAATTTAATTATCGGGTTTGACAGAGAAAAGTCAAAAGTCAAAGTCAAAGCGTTGACCATGACCAGCAGTAAGTGTACTATAAAATTAGAGAATCAAACAGTGTCAGAAGATTACGAAAATTATATATTTGGAAACTATAGAGAAAAGGAGAATTTATTGATATATAATTCGTGATTTTTGGATAAGAAATGGATTTACTATGAATTATTAAAAATCAATAATCCGAAAACCTCCGAAATGAACACCTCAGAGGAAATCTTCAAATTGACCAATCAAATGAAATCCAAATATTGCAATTTATATGTCAATGGAAATCTAAGAACCAGAGGAATCTAACAAGACCAAAATTATCGAATTCTGATTTGTAAATTAAAAGTAATTGACCTCAAAAGTCAACATTTGACTTCTGATGAAAGATGAACAGTCCTTGGTCAAACATCAAATTGGAAGGTCAAATGAACTCGGAATTTGATGAATTTAGTATCCACGGAAAGTTGAGGAAAAGAGGAATCCACTGAAACTAGAATCAGGTGATTTAAAATTACAATCAGAGAGATATCTTATATTTCAAAATCTGCAATTTTTTAGACTCGAATCTGGGGAAAATGAAGAACACTATGAACTAATTTGCAAAATTAAACTTCTAAATCTAATACAAACTCAAATTACCTCCTGATAATCGATCAAATCTTACTACTAACCCGATTGCCGCAAGAATGGGGCTTCAATTCTCGTGGATTGAAGCGAATTTGCTCGGATTCTTCCTCGTGGACGTTCGGAATTCAAGGGGAAAATTCGATAAAATCAAGGAGAAATTCGTGATCAATACTGCTCCAATTGCTTCGCAATCGAGTCTAAATGCGGGGGGATCACGATGAACTAGAGATCTTCCTCGAAATTCGCTTAATTCCTTCACGAATCGATCAAAAGTTGAAGAACAAAGAGAGAATACATGGCTTTTTAAAGGGGAAATTGGCCCAAATTCATGGGCGATAGAGGCGGTCGTGGGGGCTGATTACTGGCGTCGTGGGAGCGGTTCCTTGGGGCGATGTCGTGGCTTCAATTCTGCTTCAATTTGATGGTGAGCTTGGCTTTAATTTCGCTTCCAAAAGAACCACAATCGCGCCACGATCGGGCCACAATTGCGCCGCGATCGGCCACAATCGTGCGTCGATCGTGGTTTTGATGCTCCAACGATCGCCATACGATGATCGTGGAGGTGATTCCGCGAGGAATGATGCGCGATCGTGGCTCGATCGCACCGCGATCGCGGCGTTCTTCCACGAAGTGTCTGGGCTGTCCGATGGAGATCCAAGCGATCGTGATCCGCACGATCATCGTGGTACGCACTATTCGCTGCCGTCCGCGTGATGGAAATCGGACGCACCGGAAAGCTCCGCGCGTCTCCACGGTGAGCCATAGATTAGGCTTCATTCCAGCCGTCCGATGACGATCGGGAGCCCTTTCATGATGCCGCGTGGCATAAGGTAAGCCCTCTGATCAACTTCACTTACGCGATCATTCCCGCACGTGCTTCATTAATGATCGCGTGGACTTAGGTCCACGCGATCTCCGCCATCTGATCGCATCCGATGCTTGCGCTGCGTCCACGTCGCCTGAAACAGGTAAGAAATGTGTGGGACATAGTCCCACACGGAGAAAATTTTGGGACAAAACACGTATAAATAGGGGGGGCGCAATTATTATTTAATTGCATTACCGCCCCCCCTCTGTTACCAGGGTTCTACTATGCCCATGGGCCCTCCACATGCGAACCCCTCACATGCCACGTGGCGCCCCTCACGGGCGTCCGCGTGGACCCATCCTCGTGGCCTCCTGCCACGCGTCAGCGCCACCTGCGCCTCGTGCGGGCCAGCCGTGGCTCTGCCACGTGGCCTCAGTGCCACGTCGCATCCACGCGTTGGTCTCGCGTGCCACGTCAGCTCGCCGCCTGGGCCTGCTCGCCACGTCACCACTTGCTGTAAGTTCACCCCTTTTTCGCGATTTAAATAAGGAAAAATTCATTAAAAAATCAATTAAAAATTAATTAAAATTCAGAAAAAGGGCAAAAATTTCATAAATTCAGAACTTTAAATATACAACTCCTTTTTAATCCAAATTTTCTCCATTGGATCACAAATTCTTTTCTTTTTAATATCACGTCATTTAAAATATATTTTGAAAGAAGAAATTAAGATGATTTAGAATTTTCTTAACTCATTTCTCACTAAACATTCTTAATCATAAATTCATCTTAAAATTATCCTTCCAAACATTTACTCAAGTCAAAAATCATTCAATACAAGAGATTAACTTCTATTAATTTAAACTTAACAAAAGATTAATCATCGATTAAGCATGAAATTATCCCTAATTTATGCATAAATATCAACTTTAGTGAAATGACATGCCAATGGAGAAAATTCCTAAAAAGTATGATAACATGCATCATATTCACATAAAATAAGCATGAATATGAGTTAATTAGGATAAGAATTCAAGTTATAAATGCATGTTATCACGCCACCACAAAAATGTTATAAATTTGACAATGCCAAGATGTTTCTTGAAGGACTTTTGAACCAACCAGAAAAGCTTGACTTGTAGTGTGGACTTCAATGAAGAGAAACCCACAGACAACACCGTATAGCCTTGAAGGCTTCCATAATCAACCAATTGGCTCCAAATGTTTCTCTTGCTAAGACACACACCATCAAACTAGTCGTTCTAAAGAGGTGATAAAATAAATAATGATCTCTTAGAGACTTATAGTTGCCTAAATGGACAAATCAATATCTCCTCGAGAAATCTTCATAAAAAGTATTGTTGGGGCATCAGATCAATGTCGCATGATGTTGGAAAAGTATCTTGGTGCGTATCTTATGTGGATCTCTAGAAAAATCATGGAAAAAATGGCAAAAAAGAGGGCATTAAATAAAACCAATATTTACAAAATTAGAGTTTTTGGAATCAATTCCAAGCAAGGGATATATAATTATGAATGAAAAATTGCCCAAGAGAATTTTTGCAGCTCTAATAGCATGTAAGAAGAAAGAATGAGACAAAATGAGGGTCTAACTCCTCTTGGAGAAAAATAGCCCTACATAAACGATGAAATTGGCACACCCAAGTAGGCCCAATAAGAGGTACAAAGAAGGAATGAGAACTTCATTCCCTAGTTCACTCCCTTGGAATAAGGGTTCAATGAAGTTTACGAGGATAAGAGTGAGAGGGTTGTATCAAAACCAATAAATATAGCGAACCTCAGTATAAGTACGAAAATAATGTCATAAGATGATAAAAAAATACAAAAAGAAGACACACGTTCATCAAAACTCAATGCGCTTTTTATGTTCACAAAATATCAACCAGGTAGTTACAATTCAAGGATATAAGGGTGAACATCCAAAGTGGAGCTCAATCACATCATTTTCGAAGAAGAGAGCATATCCACATCATTTTTTGTATAGTATATGCCATCACCTAGTAATCCACATCGGCACTTGAATGAGACCCTAATTTTTCTCTCGCCCAATGACAATATTACCCTTAGGCAGTTGGGGTATCTAGATATTGAATTTTGATCGCCTGTGTCACGAAATAGCTAGAATTTAAATAAGCCTCGACCTAGAGGCACCTTCACCTATTCTATCAGTCATTTGTCTCGAGGCTCGTTTTACATACGTCGATGCACAGAGCTTCAAGTCAACGTGTATAAACAATGTCGAGTCAAAGAGATCGACCATGTAAACAATGTCGGGGTGAGTGGTGGCTAGTCCATAAGCTTCGAGTCAACGTGTATAAATGGTAAAAAAGATCAACCATATAAACAATGTCGAGGTGAGTGGTGGATAGTCGATAAGCTTCCCAATCAAGCAACAACACCAATTGATATCATCCATAGGAGAATCATTGATTGGGTCATGGGTCAGTCTATGTTAATTTCAGTTTAAATGAAGAAAGATTTCTGTCTTTACTAGATCCATTGAATGCTTGAATTGAGAAAGAATCGTCAACAATGGTAAGGTAACTCAATTCCCAAGAAGTGGCAACGCTAGACAATATTGTGAGTGACAAGTCTTGGTTTGTGCAATTATTGTCAAATGATTTGGTATTGGAATGATGTTAGTCGCTAGAAATTCTTGGCTGGTCTTAAATGCGATTGAACTGATCCTTTCAAGCCTGAGTATCAATTACGATCTTGTTCGCCGATCGATATATCAGATTTTCCCAGCGCTAACCCTAAATCTCCTTAGACAGTAATTTTCTCCTCTTCAAACTTTACAAGGGTTTTGTCAGATCAGGTAGGGTTTAAGATTCGAATCCATTGAAATAGTTATTTTGCCGCCGGAAACAATAAAATCCAAGTGCAGTCTCAGTTGCCGGTTGGAGGGAGATGGCGGAGGGTAGTGTGAAGGATGAGCAAGGCGGAGTACCGGGATTCGCGGGGGAGATGGAGATAGAGGCGTACCGACGCCTCTTCCCGCTCCCCTACTACGAGCGGCACCTCTCTGAGTCTGTGCGGCCAGATGCCAGGCCTCTCTCTTCCGCTCGCGACACCTCTATCGCCGTTGGTTCGTTCTTGACTACTGTGTTTCCCTATATCTATTAATCCCTGAATTTATTCGTGATCTTCTCTCTGTAGGTGCTGTTTCTTCTGCCGATGGCTCCGCTCTGGTGAAGATTGGCGAGACGGTTTGTTCTTTCTGTTGTCATCTATTTTTTAAGTGCGTTCTCGTTTTGTCCATTTTTAGGTTATAATTGGATGCGACTGCAATAGTGTTTATATTTGTTAGAACTTTTGATAGTGTCTTCAGGCTGTTTGAATTAATGTTTGTGACATCAAACTCTGCAATCACAGCGTTTCGTTTTTACCTTCTCCTCCATTTTATCCACTTTTAGATTATAATTAAATGAAATTGAGATGGTGTTTACATTTTTATGAGTTTCTGATCGTGCCTTCAAACTTTTGGACCCGATGCTTATGTGGAATTATGCCATCCAACTCTATAATTAAAACATTTTGTTTTCAGCTATGCTTTCTAAATTCTTCTTGTCAGGTATGTCATTATTCTTCAAAAGTAACTTTTGTGGACCTTTCATTTCCTCCTATAGCTTTTTTCTAAGCCCACTTCTTAACAATTTTAAATGTTTCCGAGGAAGGACGCCATCAAACTCTGTAAACAAAGTATTTCGTTTTCTCCCTCTTTTCTATTTATCCATTTTTTAGATTATACTTAGGTACGATTGATTTGGTATTTATATTTGTTTGAGCTTCTGGTTTGTCCTTCAAGCTGTTTGGCTTAATGAATCTGTGAATCAGATGATGCTTGCGGCCATCAAATTGGAGGTTATGAGCCCTACTCATGATTCACCTGATGAAGGCTCCATAGGTCTCTTTGCAGACTTCTTTACCATCTGTAATATGAATTCTATTATTTTGTGGCTAATGATTCATTTCTTATGTTCGTCCTTTAGTTATTGATTTCCACATGCCTCCAATCTGTTCTCCCAATGTGAGGCCAGGGAGACCGGCTGAATTGGCCCCTGTGATATCTAAACAGTTGTCTGATGTCATCTCAAGGTATCTTCTGCTTTTTCTTTATTCTCTTGATTATTCTTATTTTAATAAAAGCATCTAGTCCTGTGTCAGCTATGTAGATTGTGGTTCTGTGTTAATTGGGTTATGGGAGTCATGGAAGAACTATCTGATAGGTGGAAGATCATCCATCATGATAAGTTTTAAGTCTTTGAACCACACACATTATTATAAAGTGTCAGACCTTCTCAATGATATAGAAAAGATGATGATAATATCCAAATTGTGACGTGAGAATGATGGGCTGAATGTTCAAGGACTTGATTTCTAGAGTGCTGACTTATCTCGTGCTTCCATTCCCTTAACCAGCACTCTTGTTACATGCATAAGAATTATTGATCCTTAATTTCTAATCAAACATCTGATTGTGCCATTTTTATCTGATTGCGTCAGCTTCATTCATTATTTTTTGCCCCTGTAGTAGGTGTAACTCTCAAGTCTTGGGTGGCACTCGGTTGGTTATTCCTGGATGTATTATGTACGTGAAGAGAAATCTACTTCACCCAGCTAATTAGGGAAATGAATACAGAAGATAGATCAGGGATGAAAAAGGGAGGAAGAGAGAGGAGCATTGGTCTGGCTATTGATTGAGATGCTGTAGACCTGTAAAGAGGAAGAGATAACAAAAAGGACCCGATGAGGGAGAAGAAGAAGGGAAAAAAGACAAGAACCACGGGACTTACCAGTTGTGTCCACTAGTTTCCCTTGGTGATTGCCTCCTTATATAGTACTCCGATCTCTGGGTGGGCTGATAATGGGCTGAGCCTGCCCAATTATTCCGCTTTCTGTCATTCACATGAACAGCTATTTTATCAAAGTTAAATTTTTCAGTAGTTTATGCTTTCTTTCAATAGAATCAAGTATTTGTGCCTCTTCTTTTCTCTTCTAGCCTTGGATTTGTACAGTTTCCTCTTTACATGCAGATCAAAGATGATTGATCTGAAAGACCTCTCTTTAGTCAGCAGCAAGGCTGCCTGGTTGGCTTATCTGGTAAGATATGTAATTATTAGCTATTCCTCTGTTTTTGCTATATTTTTTTATGCTAATGATTTACTTTGTGATCTAAATTGTTCCTTCATGTCTCACAAGTGATGCATTTTTTATCCTCAATTTGTTTAACGATCTCATCATTGTTATGTTGAGTGACAGTTCTGGGGATAAATGGGTTCGAATATTGTACTATCATTAATATATCATGTAAATATTGTACTTGCTTTAGTAATATGTTCTGTTTCTTTAATGGCTTTTACCATTCTTGCTTGGCAGGATATTTACTGTCTCAATGCTGATGGCTCTCTCTTTGATGCTGCATTGCTGTCTGCAGTGGCAGCACTGGCACACTGTACTGTTTGGTTTTAACTAACCTTTTCATTTTGAATCTATGATATCTTTTCCCATTCTGTGTTATCTGTGGATGAGACAAATCGATGATGCCTACCAATATAAGTTTGTCGAAGTGCCAAGTACTCATGTAATCATTGTTTTGTGCCTGTTTACCATGAGCTCATATTTCTTTTTTGAATCCAAATGGCGAGATTTGAAGCACCTGAAAATGCAAGCTTTCATGTTATGTTGATACAATATTGTTGAATATTAGAACTTTCAGTTAATACTGTTCCAGCAATACCTCTGTATGCTGAAACAATGTTAACTTTTTTTGTTGGCATGTTTGTGGTATGACCCTCGACTGGAGTAAAAGGCGTGAGATGAGGAATGATCTAATATACCCTTCATCAGGGGCAGCTTTTGGAGCATTCTTCTCCTCTGCCCTTAAGATGCAATCTGCGCATATCTTAGAATAGATCAAAATTAGTACTCTGTGGGTTTGGAGATTTCACAATTCCCTCGATCTATGACAAGGTTGTATATGATACATAATTTGGGCGCTATGAAGATCTAGCTCTTATGTGGGAGACTATAACGAGAAATTGGTAACTATCGACAGAGTTCACACTGGGAGGGAGTACAACAAGTAGAAGGAAAAGTGAAGGATGGGAGCTAGGGATTCAAGAAGAGGGAGGGGAAGGCAAAGGAACAGAAGGCGGAAAAAGAACTGCTAGGAGGATTGAACAGCTGGCAGAGATGGGTAAAGATAGTACCTAATTCACGTCACGCTTCTTCCATTCCCAAAACCCTCTAGTTCTGACTCAACTTACAACCTTCATATGGGCCATAGCGTTTTGTACGATATTATCCTTAGAGCTGCTCTCTATTGAGGGATATAACTGACTTAATTTAACTTCTCTTGATTCTTAGGCTGTAATTTAACTTCTCTTGATTATTCAATCATGTTGTCAATTCCTCTACTTATGATATATCATTGTAGCAGTTTCTCCTTTTCCAAAGAGAAGTCATTGTAGCAGTCTTTTTCCATTGTTTAAAGAAACTATTATACTTCTGTGAAGTACCATTTTCACCATACCTCGTGACGCTTAAAAAACATTATTTCGCTCTATTGGTAGCAACAAATCTAGTGCATGCCTTTATAATGTGCAGTTTGGTTCCACAAAAAATGTAAACAGGGATGAACTCAGATTCTTTCCATTTTTTTTAAAAACTAAGCTCAAATGAGAGTCTCGGCTTATATGCACCAGACCTCTTATTTGTGTTTTTACTCCAAATTTCCTGTCGTTTTTTACTTGTGCTCATGTCGTTTTTCAGCCAGTAACATAAACAGATGATCAGGAGGAAACTAACTTTATATCAACCAAAAAATCATACCAACAGTCCACTTCCTCAGGTTTCTGTAAAGTAGGAAATAGAGAAAAGAGAGAAGGAACCACTGGAGTGATGATTCCCCGCAGGAGAGTGCAGAGAGTAACTGGAAATGATGAAGACAGAGAGCAGAGGAAAGAAAATGTCAATGGTGCTGCCTGACAATGATCGTCATTGGGGATAGTGCCTCCTGAAGGGATTGATGGCTGGAGGTCACCTGGCATCCCGTTCACATCTGCCCAGCTGTGCCCTCACTGGCCCCCTTGACAAAGCCTACTCCCCTGAGACAAGGCTGCACACTACCTTTAGGACACGGCCTGCAGGGCCCAGCCTAGTGGGCCTGCCTTGTGGTCTCAGCCCAAACCTGGCCCAGTGCAGTCCACTTGCGACCCCATTGCGACTGGTCCCCAATTTGCAGCATGTCTCTGTCTCTGTCCAAATGTGGCAGGGCAGCCTTCTGCTTGCTGCCTGGGTGCACAGTGGCCCTGGACTTTGTGCAGTGCCAAGTGTCCCTGCTGGCCTTGTTGCTCCCAGATGCCTCACCAGTCAATGGGGCTTATCAGTTTTCTTGGAATATTGAAGAAGTGCAAGAATCTCTAAGTGTAATTCAAGAGAATATTATGTTATTCTATGCCCTGCTGAGGGCAACACTATTTTAAAATACAAGGGCAACACTATTTTAAAGGTATAATTTTAGAGAATTTCTTACTAGGGTACATTGGGGCCTCGCATTGAAATTTATCGTTGATGATCTCTCTTTAAGATCATAAATTAGTTTACAGGTAGATCTTTTACTGCCCTACTCTCTCTGTTCTATCTACTGATCTGTCTCCTACAATCAGTCTCTTTCTCTCTAATATTGACTTGGTCAATAATTTGGTTTATTCTGATTTTTCACGAATTAGGTTTTTTCTTGTCTTTTCTCTTACTTGTGGAGAGTTGCCATTAGATGGATAGTTTACCAACTCACCTCAAAAGAGGTGAGAAGATTTCAAAGGTCTCTGTAGAAAAGTCAAACAGCGACAGACAATTGGGTTTCTTAAGATAACTCACTTATCTTCTGTCTGTCTAAAACCTTTTTCCAGCTTCAATTCCTGGATGTCAAATCTGTTTTACTGCATTGATGTTATTCAATTCGTACAATCATGCCCCTTTTACAATCATCAAATCATTTGATCCCAAAATTCAATCAGAACATTACAAGTATTCAAATTCTATCAGCATGATATTTCTTTTTATTATGTGAAAAGTTCAAACATCTTCTGATAAGCGCACCTTCCATGCAGTGCATATTCCTCTGGTATCTCTGAATGACGACGGCAGAGTGATCCCCTTATCCGAGGACCCTTCAAGAAAGTCAATGAAAGAAGCAGTCAACAAAGACCGTAGAAATTTATCCCTGAAACTTGTACCCTTCTCGTTGACTTGTCTACTCCACAAGAACTACATCCTCGTTGACCCTACAGCAGAGGAAGAATCAATAATGGATACCCAATTGACCGTAGTGTTGAACTCCTGTGACTCGCTTGTTTCTCTTTATAAGCCAGGAGGAGCAGCCCTTGCCTTCACATCTTCGCTCAAGGTCTCATGCCCTTTATCTCTCTTATTTTTCTTTATTTTTTTTAAGACCATTCTCAAATTTTTGTTGGTTCTAGGAAAGCAAATAAATGTTGCCTAATAATGTTTACATTCTTCCGAAAGTAGAACTTTTCAGTGCTATGATACCACTTTTTTCTCTCCGGACCACTCTATCCAAACTCTCTCTCTGTCTAATTTTTTAACATTGCTGACTAGTCAATGTCAGGGAAATGGCTATAACTGACAAACCGTGACTAGGGTTTGAGGACAAACCGTTTCTGGTTTGAGTTCAATGCGGCATTCAATGTAATGTGTTTTTTTTTTCTATTTTATGCTTTGCAGGAATGCGTGTCCCTCACTAGAAAAAGGGTTCAGGAGCTGCAGAGTATTTTAGATGAAGCTCTTCATTCTACGGAAATGGATGAAAATTGATTAGTCTACTCTTGAGGTGAATGCCACTAACCATAGCTCCATTGGGCTTATTTTATGATAAACTACCAAGCTCGTAAATTCACCTGATAAATTTTCAATTTAAGGTTAAAAATTTTACAAAATTCACCTCCGTTTTTTATTTCTCACATAGGCTGATTCCAGTGAAGTCCTTGTAACAATATTAGCACATCATATACGTTAGTCAATTCATATGGATTTAGTTACCGGAATACAAAACATAGCTAGATAAATTATGACATCCCTAAGATTTCTTATTATTAATTGATTTTTGACTGTGCTTGATTGGTGTTTAATTACATTCTTCCTGATTTAATCGAAAACCACAGGATTCATTAAATCTGCCTATACACCTTGTTAATTGTTGTGAGAGGTGTGGATTGTAGAAGAGGTATGGTTAGAAACATCATTAATTTGAATAATCTTTCATGAGCATCATCATCAGCATGATTGATTCTTATTTTTAACAATTGTAACAATTGTTGAGCTCTCTCATTAAACTATTTTTAACTAATTGATTAAAGTAAAAGTTTTAGCACTCTTGTTTTTTGTTCATCTATAAATTTACCTACATGAATTCCACGTGAATATTGGCTGTTGATTCCCAAAGTCGCAACAAATGAGATTAAAAAAAGACAAGATTCATTATAAAAAGAGAAATTTGAATAACTGTTTTCAATTTTGCACCATTGATATAGATATGTTTTATCAATTTTGATATACCACTGTTACTCACAGTTGCTAGGATGATGACATATAAGATGTTACGACCCCTCAATACTGTGATATAAATGAAGATCAATGCCCACTCTGATTTCAAGCAACACACTGCACCACTAGAAGAGGACAGAGCATGACCTGAATAGAGTTTCAGCCAGCAGTAGAGAGCAAATTCTTAGGAATCCACCCTATTTGCTTCTGTAAAACTTCACGAACAAGTCCTTTCAAAACAAAAAAAAACTTCACAAACAAGTCTCTTTTCCTTCAGCATCTATGATGTTACCATCAAATTTGAATTTGAGAAGTGGTGTACCCATCAATGGTAGAGCCCCATTATGTAAATTTTTTTCAAGCCCTTTGAGATAGCAAAGCACCAATTTCAGCATCTATTACAGCTTTCTAGTGAGGAATTTGAGATGTTTTAAAACAATTCTTGGTTATTGACTTTGAGAAAAGGAAACTGGACAAATGCTCTATGTAGGAGTGAGTTGGTCAAATCTCACAAATTGATAAATAAGGCAGGGTTGGTTGGTTCGTATGGTTGACAACTTTGACTCAAGAGATCATCATGATGATAACATTGATATTGATGATTTTTTAATTTTTTTTCCAAAAAATAAAAATAAAAATAATGGGAGCATAGTTGGCAGAGCTTGTGGCAACGATGGTGGCGGAGTTAGGCTGAATTGGACTTTCATATGTTTTAATTCTCGATACTGTCGATATATTATTGATATGTCATGGAAAATATATCGAGTTGTCGCCCTTTTATCGATAAAACATAGTGACGATATGCATCGTCGCTAAAGACTATCGATCAATATTGATTGACCAACCTCGATATTCGATTTTGTTGTTCCTCCATCCCTGATATTAAAATGTGATGGCGTAGGTTTGTGATGTCAGGGATGATCACATGCTGGTAAACTTAATTATTTTAATTTTAATTTTGATTTTAGCTTTGCAACTTGAGTTTTACAGTTGATATGAGTCTATAAATTAATATTTATATGATATACTTCTGTGCATTATTATTCAAGCTGATATCCATCGATGATATAATGCATATATGAGTTATGTGTAATAAAAAATTTTAATTTGATTTTTAACATATATAATTTTAGTTCAAAACTCAGAAATAATCATTAAAAGAGAGGTATTTTACTTTGACAAAGTAATTTGCATACATTTATATGATTTAATTACAATTGTGCATAATAAATTAACTTCAACAAGTTAAAGTGAAACTATAAATTAATTTAATATATACTATATATTTTGTATTTATCACTAAAAATATTATATTTGATTCATACATGAAACAAACATGTATATTCATTTTAATTTACAATATATAGAATTTAAACTTGAAAATACGAAATTAACATGAATATAAATTAAAATGGAATTTAAAAAATAAATGTAATCTCGAAATAAGTTTGTTGATTACAATCTTGACAATGTTAGGTGTAGCACCAACCAAAAAATGTCATCCAACATCAATCCTTGACTCATCTTTCTCCTTTGTCTAACTCAATGTCATTGAATTGCATCAAACACTCAATTGATGATGAATTTTAGTATAATTTATGAATGAGGGTTGAATTAGTCGAGAATTGCAATTGATTTGTGAGAGATCTTAGAATTTGGTCAAATTGTACAATGAAATGAGGCAAGAGGAATATTTAGAAATTAATTGAGTAGATCTTTTCAATATATCAAACCAGACATCAAACAATAGAAGAGACATTTAAATATTTAAATATGTGGACATATTGAAGAGATAATTAAGAGAGAGAAAATAATAGATAAGGAGAGAGAAAGTGTAAAGAAAAATGTATACCAATTAATTTAATTTGCATAAATAAATATAAAGCCATCACATGACAAATTAGAGTAAATCGGACCAATCCAAAACAATACCCCTAAAAAATTCTACCAATTGCTCCTTAAATTGAAGAAAGCATGATTCAGATGTTCTAAATGAGATCTGACATTCAAAGTGCAAATCATCTCTCAATATATCTTTAAATCTTGACTTTTAGGACTTCATAGATGCAAAATTGAGTCTAGAATCCAAAAAACATCAAGATATTCAAGGGCCAAGGCACACTTACATAATTTTTTTAGAGCAATTGTTGTTGATGAGAGATTAGTTTATTTTAAGGGCTAAAATCCTCAATAATATAGTGACCATAAAATTTCATTTATGAAATCAAACACATGTTATGCATCCATATCATCGCATATAAAGGAATGAGTCCACAATCACTGCCATCCAATCATGAAGAAAGCGTCACAATGGAGTGAAAGAGAGTCCTCTTTTGAATCCATGGTGTCAGCTTGATATTTAAGGAGATTGACGCCCACGAGATTACCACTTATCAAAGACATGGTTATCATGGTCCATGTCAAAAAATTGACAAGTCATGTTGTTATGTGACTCCCAAGCCCCTTAAGTGAAGATCAATGCTTTACATTAATTCTAATGATCTGACCAACACTAATGCGCCATGTGTACCTACTAAATAAAAGATACGTCTTTAGTCCCACATTGAACATATCTTAGATATATTAGGCTATATATGGATAGCGATGTTTGACATATAGCCATTTGGTTATAATAGTAACATTATTTTTTATCAACTACTCCCATATAAGGGCACAACACAATTAGCATGTGCATGGCTGCCACATGGCACCTGTTAAGTGCATTGTCATGTCAGCTTTGCCAAATCACCAGCTTAGGTGGGCCCCCTTTTGCCCATTGTAGCCTTAAAATATCAAAAAATGTATGAAAGATTCCAAAATGGGAAAAAATATATCTTTCAAGCATAAGACCTTTTTCAATGAAATATGTTGAAATTTTTTGGAAAGGAAATAAGATATATTAATGTCATTTATAAACCCAAGATAAATATATAAACAAGAAGAATATTAGTATTTTTGAAATTTTGATTTTAAAATAAAATTCAAAAGTAAACATGGGCATGCAGCCATTAAAACTCAATTGTTCCATTTAACACCTGAATTTTATTTTAATGCGTGTTATCATCATATTTGCATATTTTTTGTGCATATTATACCATTTTCTCCTAATTATGCATTTTGCATATTTTTGTTTTTAATAATAGATTAGAGGCGCTTTAGCACAAAAAATTTTAAGTTTTTTTAGGGAGGGGGTGAGGGTCATTGAATTGAGATGTTGAAAGTTACAAGGCAATATATATTCTTTTCAAGTTATCTTCACATTCATGCACGAAAGCTTCTCCCATGCAATGTACATATTTGTTTCTCCCTATTTCTTGATTTTTTGGGGGATGACACTGTTAGGTTTTCCGTCCCATCCTTAATAGATTGGCGGGTTGTGACATAAAATTTGGGTATATGGAGAATTATTTTGGAACCGTTCTTTATGAAAGTATGAAAGTAGAAAAGTCTTTTGGTATGTGGAATATTAATTCTATTAAAATGCATTGCACGTGAATCTTGAAGTCATTTTTGGTGCTATTATAATCTTATTCACTTCCATTGATAAGAGACTAGCAATATTTAAGTTTTAGGGGGGGTATGATAACGTGCATTTTGTGTTTGCAAAAATGTGATTATTAAATTATTTTAATGCATAACTCATGGTATTACAATGCATGTTATTATGCCCCCAAAGTACTTGATGATAATCTTTCTAGAGATCAGGGCTCAAAACGTGCAATGTCCAATCACCCTCAATCTAGTGCACCCTAATACTTAAAATAGAAATATTTTTGTCTTTCCATTGACAAGGACTCATTACTAAAATGTCCAATCATTTTTGATCTTGTGGACCCTAATATCTTCCCTTTTTTCATGCATCGAGTGTTAGTAATACCTCTAAATGGTAAAGCCACACTATACTAGATGATTAAATGTGAGATCACAAACATCCATTTATAGAGGAGATAGAGGGAGAAACCAAATATCCCCATATACGACTAATGTCCCTAACGTGGGCTAAGCCCTCTAATGGGATATATGTAGCACTCCCCCTCATGTTGGAGCATATAGATTAGACATGCCCAGCTTGTATCCCAAGCAAATCATATGACAAACCCAAAGACTCTAAAGGAAGATGTAGGTGAGTTAGTCTGATTTTATGATACATAAGGTGTTGAAATAACTTCCTTTAACACCTTGTCATGGATAAAGTTAAAGTAGATCTCAATAAGCTTTGCTCTCTAGTAAAAGGCAAGGTTTCAAGACTTAAGATAACTGTTTGGTAATTCGATAACATGCAATTTATACATGAATTTACATGATTATTGATGCAAATTAAGGCATAAAATTTTCCTTCTCATGCATGTTATCATATTTTGAGTGCGTATCTATCATTTCATATAATTTTAAGTTATGATATAAAAATGTATCATTTTAGGGATAATTATGCATAATTCAAACAATATAGTTTTATTTCCACCTATATTTGAGATCATAATTCAATTTTCATGATTAAAATATTTTTATATGCACTCATCTATTTTCTAGTTTTACTTCCTAAGAGAAATAAATGGATTTTTGAAATAAAAATTTATTCTCTTGTTATTTAAATAATTATTTCTCCATATATTCGACCCTTATTCACCATTATACTATATGATTCATAATTATTTCTCAAAATTGGTGAGTTTGGTAATTGTTTTGACACGAATTCATATCGTCATTATGTCAGCAAATAGGCATAGGCATAAAAGTTGTGATGCCCTAGTCTTTTGGAAAAGATTGTAGCCGTACCACCTCATGAGCAATAATATCCATAACTGGGTACTCAACTTTCTCACTAGAACAAGAGATGACCTCTTATTTTTGGGAATTCTAGGTGACACCTCCATTATATATGCAATAATTTTTAATCCATTTCTAGTTTCTTTTGTCACCAACCTATAGTGCATCAGAATAGGCCTCAATGTAAAGAAAATCTTGACATTGATAGATAATGCCTTTGGCAAGGGAACACTTGATCTACACAAGAACCCGTTATGCATCCTCTTAGTGCACCATGCTAGGTTCTTACATGAACTAACTAAGAACCCTGAAAAAAAAGTAATATTAGGGTGAGTAACAGTCAAATAAAATAGCCTCCCTATTAGACACTGATAGCAGTTGGCATCCACCATTATAATTGAGTAAGTTTCCTAGAACTTGGGTCATTCTTCCAATGGTGATGTAGTTCTCTTACACCCAATTAAACTTGTCTCTTGTAGAAGATCCATAGCATACTTTTGAGATAGTCCTAATATACTTGGTTTGTAGGCAAACTCAATTTGAAGGAAATAGCATGATGTTTGCAAATCTCGTGTCACAAAGTGTGTATGAAGATAAAATTTTAGAAGCATAGATATCAAAGTCATCACAACTAATGAAGATAATATAATTAACATATATTTCAAGTACCACAAAGCTTGGAGATGTGATCTTGTGCATCATTATCAAAGCACACTCACAAGGGGGTAAGGCCATAAGACATGAGAAAACTACTAAACCTAAAAAACCAACTATGAGAACTCTATTTGCGCCCATAGATGGCATGATAGAGAGGGGAAAACTTGAAAGTTTCCCCTTGAGAAATGTACTATGGAGGTCACTCAATAAGACCCACTCCATCAAATCATCATATAAAAAGGCATTGGAGATATCCAACTAATGTAGAAACCAGTCTTGATTGACTCTTAGAGATTAAAAAAACTTGAACAGATAATGTCTTAATATATCTAATGTCTTGAGCTTGCATGACTCCTTTGGCTACTAGCCAGGCCTTATAATGAGCCAAATGAACTTTTAGAACATATTTTCAAAGATGTTTTTTAAGTGATCGATGTATTATAATCTTATCATAATCCAATAATCACTTGATATGCTCATGGCCTTCATTATAGACATTACATAAGAATAAAAATTAATAAATTTCATTTCAATGAATATTAATGAAACATGAAAGTATAATTTGGCTTATGATGGAGTGTGATCATGTGGTTGTTGCATGCACATATCTACACATAAAAAATAAGTTAAACTCACATAAAATGTGAACCAATCAAGTTTAATTTTATATAAAAGTGAGAAAGGGCTAAATTGAATTGGGGAAAATTATATATTTAGACAAAAAACTCAAAAATATTTACAATAGATTAAAAACCACTCAAACGGGCTCTAAATCCATAGAGAAATCAAAGAGAGAAGTTATATAAAGAGAAACTTGTTTGTGGTGAGAGAGAAAATGAGAAAAAATTATGAAATTCTATAAATCTAGGCTTTGAAATTAAAATATAATGCTAAACGATGATAGATCAGGGAAATAAAGAAAAAAATTAACCCAAAATTATGCTTAAAATGATCAAATTAATTGCTCGATCAATGGCTTTCATTCAATGATTTTAAAGTTGAACTTTTGAGTTCAAGAGATGATATTTCTTTCAAATTTCTCAACGAAATCCTTGTTTCAAAGGCTCTATGGACTTGGAAACGAGTGTAGAACATGATATGATCAAGAGATTCAAGGAAAAATTGTCAAAAAAAGTTGATCAATTAGAATTTCCAAGAATGCATATACCATTGGATTGCCCTTTCAGATGTAGTCAATGGCAAAGATCGATCAAGGGGAGGCAAATTTTGGCCATTAAGTCTTAGCTATTCGAGTTTTATTGCAGAGTTAAATGTTTTCATCACCTTGCATAGA
The DNA here is from genome assembly GCA_024174645.1 of Lemna minuta. NCBI lineage: Eukaryota > Viridiplantae > Streptophyta > Magnoliopsida > Alismatales > Araceae > Lemna > Lemna minuta. The sequence continues at coordinate 9,856,553 of CM044111.1, forward strand.
TCAAGCGTTGTGTAACGGTTGCCATCCAATTTCCTTATGACAGTTCAGATGATTCCTTTGCAGATGTCCATCAAACATATTTAATCCTAGTCATTATAACTCCCATAATAAATGACCATGATTCACCTAGATTTATAGCTCATCGTCTAATGAGATGTTGCCATGTATCCCCCTCTTTAAGTGACGAATGACGGTCGCGATTAAGTCGAGAGATCCAACGCTCCATGTTGTGCCACATCACTTGCAAAAATAGAAAATACAAAATTTTGAGGAGTATAAATTTTAAGAGATTTTGGATATCTAATTCAAAAGTTAATTAAATTTTAATGCTCCCCTTAAGTTTTGCCATGCGTGCACCACTTGCATGCCATGCCCATGATCCCACGACGTGTTGCCATGCAGGCACATGTGCCACATCAGCTTACCATTTCAGCATGCACTTAGATCCCCGTTTTTTCAATTAAAATATATTCTTAATATTCAATTAAATTAAAAAAAAATTATAAAGAATATAAATTCATATATTTCAAAATACAATTCTTGTTTAATCTATTTTTTTATCATAAATTAAATAATCTATTATTCTATACAATTTACCCTTAGAAATAACAAGAGAATAAAATATTTAACTCTAAAATACACTAAATTCACTTAAAATGTAAAACTAGATAATTTCAAATTAAATGAATCTAATCTTAGTTAATTTTAAAGTTTTAGAAATTCGAACTCATGATTTGTGCACATTTAGCCTTTAAAATGATGCATTTTGAGAATTTTTTTCATGATTTGCATAGAATGATGAAAATGAACTCAAAGTATGATAACATGCCTCAAAAACATGTGAATTGTGCCTTAGAACACACTAGTATTCATGTAATTACATATTATTAGTTTATGTGAGACATAATCTCCATAATTAATAGTGTACTTGATGTCACTGATCTTTGCCTCAATAATTACCTCATTGAACATATATGTTTTAGCAGCCTTCCAGGGTTGATACTCTCAGGGATTTTACCATAGTTTTACAACACAATCAAGTTGAAGGGTAACATGTCTGACCATATATGAATTACTTTGAAGGATCCCTCGAGAGAAATTTCCATTGGTTGATAAAATTTCAAGATATGTTAGGCAATCAATTTTCAATCAATGATGGAGCAAGAAGTATGAAAAATTTCTAAGATTTGAATGCAAGTTTAACCTTTTTTTGTGAACGGTTGTTCTTGCTTATTTCTATAGGTTCATTATAAAAAACGTTAAATGCATTCTTATTGAGGTGTTTCTTAGTCTTGTAATTCCTAAAGTTAGAAGAGTTTGGGGAGTATGTTTACTTTGTGATATTTACTTTTATATATATATATATATATATATATATATATATATATATATATATATCTCAGTGTGTGCGCATTAAGGGATATTATGCAATAAAGATAGTAATAAATTACTCTACAGATTTATTTGAACTTTATGATTACTAATTCCAGTTTTTTTTTAAAATTGTGAATTAAACCTCGAAAATATAGAGAAAATTTCTATGTCAAATTTAAATTATTTGATTCTAAAAGTTATTAGACTTTTTTTTAATGTCATTTTGATGTTCACTATAACTACTTTGATACCAACATATTTGCATGAGTTCAATATTGAATTTTTCATGTCCATTAGTGCTCATTCAAAAGTCAATGGGAGTTCATGAAGTGGTGTAATTTAGAGCTTCAAAATTTCAACTTCACAATTCTCGGGTTGACATTCAAATTTCCCTAGAGTGACATGCTCTCTGTATTACCATGACACTAAAGTCTCATTGCTTTACTTTGAAGTGCTATCTCAAACTAGAGAACTCATTTTGTTTGTGGCCTTCTAAGAAACTAAAGATCCTTATGAATCCTTAAATATCCTTCATGGAATAAAGTCTTTCTTTTATGTCCTAAAAGGGAAGAGCAACTTGATTGCCTCTACTTTTCTCTCCAAAACCATGGCTTGATGACCTACTACAACTAAAGGATATATTTCACATCCACATTAATGTCATACGAGAGAAGATTGATTGCATGTAGAAGTTGGCAGAGAACAAGAGATCAATGTGATTATCATATGCCTAGATTTTACTAGATAAGTGCTTGAGGAATAGATGAATATGTGAAATTAGGCATTACAGATTTTTGAAATCCTCACCTCTCATGGCAAGATACTATCACAGCTTTTGATAGGCTCAAAGTCGTCGTGTGTTTAAGCCCTACAAACTTACTATTTATACTTAA
>CM044111.1:9859319-9926924 GCA_024174645.1 Lemna minuta
GAGTTTCGTAATTTTTTGTTATTGACTGCGTGTTTTCAACGACCTCGTGGTCTCGATTCGTCAAGAAGCTACTTGGTAGCCAAAAGGTGCTTGGCATGTTGTTAATTAGTGCAAAACTATCCTTAAGAAAAGAAGGACTTGGCTATAACCTAGCCAAGGTCAAGGCTAAGAAATTAGATGTAGAAAAATAAGATAAGTAAAGAGAAGAATAACTTCACACGATGGGGAAATTAGGTCAAGAATGATAGAGAGGAAGTACAAACAAGATGAGAACATTAGAACTGATAAGATAATGATGCTTAGCTGGTCTTTTTGGATGATTAGCCACACTAGGACTGAGACAACGCTCGGACTCTCATGGGGGGCAATAGTGGGGAAAGCTCAATCTATAGGTGTGTGTGTGTGTGTGTGTATTTACTCCGATAGTTTTGGCCTTGAAGGTTGGTGTAGAGTAGTCGATGACCTAGTTGACTCCTCACATAAAATCAAGGCAAGAGATATTAGCCATAAAGCATCAACCTCGAGTATCACTTCGCACCCTTGAGACATCTATAAGAGGTTTCCAACTAATTCACCTAGTGCATGTCTATCACATCATATGCAGCCAAATTTTAGAATGTGAAATGTAATGAACTCATGGATTTGATTCCTTGGTACTAAACCAATAACACTAGAAAATTTTGAGGTATTGGCAAATTTTGATAGATGACAATGTTTTCATGAAAAATATGTTTGTGGATGGTCTCCATCATAACTTCATCAAAGTGAGTCAACAATGTGACAATTAAATGATTGTCAAATTTACTTGGCTGGAGCGTAACATCCTGAATGAAGAAACAAGGAAATTACTTCTAATAATAAAAGGGTAAAAAAATTTATACCTAATTGACCAACGAGAAATTGGTGGTTCTTTACTATTCCTTTGGTCTAAGTAGGAAGAAAACAAAGCTGAACCAAGGCACCATAGATTGGGAATTCCTAGCTAGAAGCTCAAGTTCTTAAAACTCCTTCAACTACTGCCTTTAAATTTAGAAGACAAACTTAAGACTTGTGAGATTTGTATCAAGTCAAAACTGGTTAATCTATCTTCAATGAGAAGCCATAGCTATCCTCTAAGAGACCTATAGAATTACTTTAGATGGATATTTTTTACCCAAATTGAGTATCCAACTTGGGCAGTAAGCCGTATGGATTAATCATTGCCGATAACTACTTGCAATACACTTGGGTCATTTCTTTTCTACCAATAGAGATTATCTTTGAAGTCTTTGAAATCTTTCTCACAAGGGTACATCATGAACATGAGTCAAAAATCAAGATCATTTGCCTAATCACAGTGGTGAATTTGAAAATAAGTTCAATAAATCGAGCAACACAACAGGCAAAATTCATCAATATTTGGCTCCAAGAACTCCACAAAAAAATCATATTCTAAGCCTTCGAATAGAACCATGATAGAGCTGTATTGGAATATGTTGGCCGAGAATATTTTTGGTTAGAGGCGATAAATAGTGCATGCTATCTGGCCATTAGTACCTTAGTATGTCCGCAACTTACGAAGACTTCATCTGAGCTTTTTAAGAGAAGAAAACCAAGCATTGCTTTCTTCTTAGCATTTTGATGTAGAAGTTGTAGTTTAGTGAAAGGAAGACTTAAGAAAATTTGACTTACATAGTGATGAAGGCATCTTCCTTGGGTACTCGAAGAGCTCGAAGGTAGATCGAGTCTTCAACAAACACACCTTGATTATTGAAGAATTGATTCATACTGAGTTTGTCAAAGAAAACATGTTAATCGTGAGAGGCATGTTCCTTATGAACTCATATCTATCAAGGAAATAGATAACTAGAAGATCATAGAATATGATGATCAAAGTTCGTCTGAGGATGATATTCCACTGAATCATGTTAGAGAAAACCCAACTACTAAGGCAGAGAACCATAACACTACCAGAACCATGATATTTTTCCAATAAACATAGGTTGAAGATGGATGAGATCCACACTTAGAGAAGAGATGAAGATTACACTTACATCTTAAATTGAACCAAAAAAGGTGGATGAAGCCCTTCTTGATGTCGAAGGATTCAATGCTATGCAGGAAGAGCTTGAATAGTTTGAGTGTAACCATTTTTGGAGCTTGAATAGTACAATGCTAAGCCCTCTTGCGATCGAAACTTTCTTTCAAGACTTCCATCCCGAGCAATTAAAAAATATTTGATGATCGCCATAGCCACGATAAATACAGCTTCAACAATCTCTCCGACTTCAAAATTCTATCCTTCAGCATCTGAATTCACTCCTCGTTCCAGAAATTCCAGCAGCGCCGCCGCCTTCCTCTTTCCCCGGACCGAACCTCCATTCTCTGCCATCTCCCTCACCACAGCCACCGCCCCCTCCACACTCAAGATTTCACTTACCGCCACGTCACCGCCGGCGGCGGCCAGATTCAACAGCGCCGCCGCCGCATTGTCCCTCACCCTTTCCGTCGCCGCCGTCGCATCATCCACCAGATCCAGCAGAATGCAAACCCCAGACACCTGCACAAGTGCCTCTAAACTCTCCTCACAGCCAGCAATTTGCGCAACAACCGCTGTACAGTCTTCAATAATCCCGGTTCTTCCGTCGTTAACGATTATGGAAAAAAGCGCGGGAACCACGCCTAACTCAATAACTAACGGTCTATTCCCTTCGTAATGCGCAATAGCATAGATCGCTTTTAGAGCATCCTTAATAGATCTGCTAGGATTGCTACCTCGGATCATATAGATCAAGGCGGAGACGATGTCGCGATTATTACCGACGATCGGACGGTGGGTCTCGACTGAAAGTAGGCTATAGATGACGGTGGCGGCGTGCTGCGCCGCCGCCGGAGAGGTAGGGCGGCGGATCGCGGCGGCGATACCGTCGAGGAATCCGGGAGTCGCGATCAGAGGATCCTTGGTTGAGATCGAGATGTTGAGGAGCGCGGCGGCCGCGTCTTCTTGAGAGGAACTGCTGTGGCGGTAGAGGTCGCTCGAGACGATTAGGAGATGGTGAGAGAGGAGAGGAATCGCTCCGGACTCGACCAGGAGAGGCCGGATCTCTTCGTCGTGCTTCGTGAGGAGGCGGATCTCGGCGATCGCTTCGTCCGTGGACGCCTCGTCTCCTTCCGACTCGCCGTAGATCATCTTCCTCACGAGTGCTTTCGCTGTTCTGTTCTTCACCTCCATGCGCTCTCTTCTCAGTTCGTTCATCTGCCGTCTCTCTCGCTCTAAAACAGAAATTCCAGGTGGCTCGTCTGCATCGATTGAAGCGTTTCGGATATCCGCCGTTGAATCTTGGATCAGATGGGTTGTCAAAGTCTTCACCTACCACGTGGTACGGTTGGTCAACGACTTTCTTCAAAAGGTTAATGAATTTTGACGGCTTGACCTACGGATTCTGATTCAGACAAGCATCGAATGTTGAAAAGTAGTTGAAATTCAGGTTCGAAACGGTCGTTGTGGCCCGTATTACGGTGGGCTGACTCAGCCCACTGGCTCGAGTCTTGGTCAAAATGACGCACGATAATTAGATATCATAATTAGAGAACAGCGATCCAATTTGATCATCCCGCCCATGATTGATCGTTGGATTTGGTTGATCAGATGGATTTGTTTGATCAGACAATGATGATTGTGATCGAATTGATCAGACAATGATCATTGATTGATCAAAGTTGATCAATCTGATAAAAAATCAATGATAGATTGGTGATCATCTATCACCAATAAATGAGTGATTTTAATTTTAAAAATATTTTGACAACAAACCTAAAAAATAAAATGATCTTATCGATTAGATCGCCAAGAAGATCATTAACACAAAGGAGCACTGGTCAATCGTGTTAGAAACTTTTGAGTATGCATCATGATTTATCAGAATAATCAGATTCATAAAACGGAATTAAACGCGTACCTAGATTCGCTGGATTAATCTTCATCCGAAGTAGATTACTGAAGTGGAGATAGCCTTCTTGAATATCCTTTATGTAACCTCTTGATCTCTAGAGGAAATGAGATTCTCTCTTCAGGGTTATAAGCATCAGGTTATCCAAGTGGACTATGGCCTCCTATTTATAGAGATGAGGAATGCTTAAGTCTCTAATCAGTCATTAGTCAGCCCATTAATGACTGATGACTGATTTATTGCCTCTACACTGTTAGAGAAGTAGTTTTGAAGTTATACATCAATTGAATGGATGTATGCATGATTAGGGTATCAATGGAGTGCTAAGGACATATCTAATTTTCTCTTTTCATTCTTAGTTATGTTCGTGTCATTATATCTCTAGTTATATTCATCCTTTAATAATTTCATTAATGTCAGACTTTATTGTATCATATTATACCCTGATTATTTTCCACTAACCGACTAATGTGTCCATGAAGATTTGTGTTTTTCAGGAACTTATTGCCTCAAGTAGTCATTATCTTCTCATTCATTAATTTGTTGTTTCTATCATGCATATCTTCTTACTTTCTAGTTAAATAGTTGAATTTACAGATGCATTATTGTTATCTGATGGGTCATGTCAAGGCCCATTTCGTCTTTTCCCTATCTCTCTTATTTCTCCTTTAATGTAAAATCCTATAAAAGGGGTGATGAACTCGATTACGCGTGTTTTCCGTCGTTGTTTTGTATCGATTTCATGCAATAAAATTTATATTTCCTTACTTAGTATAGTGTAAGCAAGGGTCGAATCCACAAGGAGATGAAGTAATGAGATTAGATATTTAAATGAAAGGTGAGAGAACGTGGAAGAAGTGAGAGCTTGGAAATAAGTGCAAATGTAAATGCGGCATGTAGAGATGAATATGAGTGATAGTTTTTAAGTTTCTTTTTTTTAATTAGGAGAAAAATATGAATTCCAATGGAAAAACAATGTAGAAAGAAATGAAATTGGGATGAGATGATGAGAAGGTGAGAAGAGTGGTTGGCGGCAGCGATGGATCGACGAATCGATGTGAAGCGATAGGGAGAGAGAGTTGCAAGTATCGATGATGTCAAAGCCACTACATTAAAAAGAAAAATAAGAAAAAGAAAAAAATAAAAAGGAAAAATACAACTTTACTGTTTATGGAGACGATGAACACAAGCAAGAACTCAATCCAGATCGTCGCACAAACCCCGTCGGTGTGCCCGTCCTAGGCCGGGTGATGCTCCATCTGCTTTGATCATGATCTTTGCTTGCTCCCTTCTCCACTACAAGATTGAGCATTAAAGAATGCTCTTCCTTGGGCCTTGACCTTCTCTCCCTTTCCTTCTGGTAGCCTGATACTAAGAGAGAGTTAAAAAAACTCAAGGAGAGAGAAAATGAAGGCTTTTCTAGGTGGGTTCTTAGGGTTTAAGTGTAAAGAGGGGTAAAAGAGTCCAATTATTAAAAAAAAATTTAGCTTGATTCTTTGATCCAAGGGTATGGATGGATAGAGGGTAAGAGATGAATCTAGAAATAAAATTCAGCTCAAAACTCCATCTAGATCATGAGATATCATGATTTTAATTTAGAGAAATCATAGTCTTTGATTGAGATATTGTAGAGTGGCATTTCTGTAAATTACTGACTTCGAAAATTCCTGTAAATCAGAGGGGCATTTCTGTAATTTTTTACTTTAAAAATCGGAGTGGCATTTTTGTAAATTTCTGACTTCGAAAATCGGAGGGCATTTTTGTAAAATTTCACTTTAAAAATCGGAGTGGCATTTTTCGTAAATATGCTCAAAATCTGAAAAAAAGTCCCTAAAAATTCAGAAAAAAATTCCAGAAAAAAATTCCAGAAAAAAATCCCTAAACTTAGAAATTGAATATCTCACAAAAATATAACTCTTTTTCACGAAATTTTTTTCCATTGGATCAAGAATTTAATCCTCTATCTTTTTTTATCCCAAAAATATCTAAAATCATGAGAAAAATTAAGGTCTCATTTAATAAAAATTAAGCTTGGTCCAACCTCCTTAAAAATAAGAAGATTGGCCCAATATTCACTCTAAATCAATTTTGGATTAACCTAGAAATCTTATGATGATACCTTTACCGAATCCAAACCTCATTTATCACATTTCATAAAAATATGGTTGTCTTGGTGTTCAAATTTAGTAGAGATTTGTTTCCTCTTTCCTCTTATCGTCATCCATATCCATGCTTTCCTACTTGCATACCTATGTCCCTACATCCACATAACTCATAGAAAATATGAGAATTCAACCACTTGACTTTGAAAGAGTCAAATGGGGTTAGTCTCATGGTGCATGATAGGAGATATCTATGTTTTTACTAAATTAACACTAAATAGACGCAGTTGAGTATATGAGTGGAATGCAATGATGAATGCAAAAATATCATAAAAAGATGATAACGTGCATTATATGACTAAGAATTATTTGTTAAAACCCATTTATAATGATAAAAATGAATGCGTCAATGACACGTTATCAAGGGGGTAAACTGTTGCTTAGAAAAGTAAGTGTTCAAGAGTATTTGGAATCGTGATTCCCTATCTCTCTCTCTCTTTGGAAACCCTAGGTCTCTCTACTTTTCATTCACATCTTAATCTTCCTACTCCAAGATTGTGACATGGTACCAGAGCTTTTGCACTAGCAGAAGGATCGGTCAAGGAGCGAGGAGTGGCAGCATCTGCGGATCGTAAGTGGAGCACGATCGCAATCGCGATTCTTCTTCGCCAGTGATCGCGAAGCTCTGATAGCGATTGCGAGTCTTCTTCGCCAACGTCTTTGAAGATCTCGTTCCTATCCGAAGGCGGCTGCATTTTGTGAAAGTTCAGAGCAGTGATTTCAATGGCCAATGATGCGATTCATCTACCAAAGGAAGTTGTTGTCGAAACAGGACGGGAAGTGTTAAATCCAGTCCATGGTATGTTAAATCCGGTCCTATTTCCTCCCATCCCAGAAGATATCAAGTTCAATGGCTTCAATCTCGAAGATTGGAGCGAGTACGTGGAGATGATACTCGAAAGTTGAGGACTTGACGAGCATCTTCGGTCAGAGGTTGAACCACATCAACCCAAATATCAGATATGGAGGAGAGAAGATTCGAATGTACGTTCATGGCTACTTAGTAGTCTTGCTGGGAATCGGTTTCGAAAATACTTATATCTCAAAACTGTGAAAAAGCTTTGGGATCATCTCCAGAGAGGGAGAATTCAGAAGAGCAACATGTGGCACTTGTATGAGCTGGTGATGAAGGCGAGTACTCTGGTTCAAGGAGACATGCCGGTCGCAGAATATGCTGAGGAGCTCCAGTCAACGTGGTTGGCCATAGATCACTTCCAACCAATCAAGAACCCCGACGAGTGGCAGTCAACGTTTCAAAATCGGATGTTCCGATTTTTGATGGGTCTCAATCTTGAATATGAACAACTGCGCAGTCAACTTCTAAATCGGGAACGAGTACCTACTCTTGAGGAAGCGATTCTATCTGTCCTAGATGAGGAGAAGCGACGGAAAATTGTTCCAGGGGCCGAGAGGGACGAGGTTAAGACAAGACTCTTAACCAGATCCAAGCCGATAAAAGGGGGTGAAGTAGATCTTGGGAAGAATCTGAAGTGTCAAGGGGATGAAACTCTTGATCATAAGACCACTTCTGGCAAGTCTTCTTAGAGATTCTGCACACACTGCAAAAAGCGTAGTCATAATAGAGACACCTGTTATTCCCTTTATCCTCATCTTCGTCCGCCGCGTGCCAATGTTGCGGATGCCAGACCTACTGAAGGCTCCTCTAGTGACTCAGGGGCAGAAGTTCCGAAGATGGTCCCTGTGGAAGAACTTGAGAGAGTGAAAGAAGAATTGGAGAAACTGAGGGCTGCTCGAAGCTTTACTTCTATGGCGTTATCAAGTAAATTCCACTCTAAAGTATTTCGTTTCTCTAAGGAGTGGATTATTGATACAGGAGCTACTGATCACATGACCCCTCATCGACATAAGTTTATTAAATATATCCCCTGTTATGGAGAAAGGAGGGTTTTTACTGCTGGAGGTGAAGTCCTACCAGTACTTGGAATCGGAACTGTTGAAATTGACAAGTTGGGTGTTATTAAAAAAGTTCTTCACGTACCAGATCTCTGAGCATAACTACTCTCACCTCAGAGATTTGTGAAAGACCTGAATCTTATTTTTTCTATTGCACCTGATGGTTGTTTTATTTATGACAAGGGCCAGAACATGAAGACTTCTCCTTTTAAGGAGATGGATGGCGTGATATATGCTGTGGAGGCAGCTGATGGACCTCTAGCCACCGGATGCCTGGCTCAAGGAAGACAGGGAGTGTTGGAGAAAATCATGCTACTACACTCTCGACTTGGACATCCATCGTTTGGACTTTTAAAACTTATGTTTCCTGCTCTCTTTAAACATGTGGATCCTCTTTCTTTACATCGTGATACATGCCATTTTTCTAAACATAAGAGAGTCCCATTTAACGGCAAGGTAGAGAGATGCAAGGCTCCATTCTTGCGTGCTCAGTATGATATTTGGGGACCGTCCTCGACTACATCGTTAACCGGAGCAAAATGGTATCTTATAATTGTGGATGATTTTACTAGGTTGACGTGGGTGTATCTTCTTAAATCAAAGGGAGAGGCGTCTAATGCCATTGAGAATTATTTTAATATGATCAGGAGACAATTTGATATTTCAATCAAGAAGTTCAGGTCGGATAATGCTCGGGAGTTCTTCAATTACCATTTGTCAACAGTCTTTGAGAAGCAGGGGGTAGTTCATGAATCCTCTTGCGTCAACACACCACAACAAAACGGTGTAGTGGAGAGGAAGATTGGACATGTTACTACTATGGCTCGCACACTACTTCTGCACTACAACGTCCCAAAATATTTATAGGGTGAAGCAGTCCTAATGGCTGTTCATGTGATAAACAGATTGCCATCGAAGACGTTAGATGAGAAAAGCCCAATAACCCTCATGAAATAGGTTTATCCAAACTATTCGTGGCATACCGGTCTAGCTCCTCGTGTCTTTGGTTGCACGCCATTTGTGCATCTTCATAATCCCGAGGATAAATTTAGTCCAAGATCTTTGAAGTGCTTTTTTGTGGGATACTCTCTCACCCAAAAAGGGTACAAGTGTTATCATCCCCAGTCAAAGAAGTTCTTAACATCTACTGATGTAACTTTTCAAGAAACTAAGAAGTTTTTTGAAGATCCAGATTCAGAAACAAAGGAGAAAGGGGGGGGGCAAAGTAGAATCCTACCTTCCTCCAATTCCAATTCTTGAATCAAGTGTGCAGCCGGTTGATGCAGATGATCAAAGGGGGACAGATAATGAAGTTGAAACTCAGCCGCAGATAATTTCTGAGGCAGCTGAGGAAGATCTTGAGGAAGTCGAATAAGATATTCCTAGGAGACAAGATGTAGATGAAAATGCACATGAAGAAGAGGAACATGAGCTAGAAGGAAGAAGCCCAGATGGTGATCCAGAGTTGAGCTGGCCCATTGCTCTCCGGAAAGGGAAGCAAAGTTGCACTCATAAACCAAGATACCCTATGGTCAATTTGATGGATTGCCAACATATTGGAGAAGAATATAAAGCCTTCATATCAGCATTGCATTCATCATCAATTCCAAGTTCATATGATGAAGCAAAGGTATTGAATCACTGGCAACATGTTATGGATGTTGAGATGGATGCCTTGATCAACGACAAGACATGGGAGCTAGTGACTTTACCTCAAAATAAGCGGCCAGTCGGTTGCAAGTGGGTCTACACAATTAAATATAACGCAGATGGAAGTCTCGAGATATATAAAGCGCGGCTGGTGGCAAAAGGTTATACTCAATCCTATGGGATTGATTATGGCGAGACCTTTGCCCCCATGGCAAAGTTGAATACAGTACGATTGCTGATTGCTTTGGCCACAAGTATGGACTGGGTAATACTACAATTTGACGTCAAAAATGCGTTTCTCCATGGTGACTTATGTGAGGAGGTATATATGCAACTACCACCGGGTTATTACTAGGAGGAAAGAGAAATGAAGGTCTGCAAGCTGAAAAAGGCACTCTATGGACTTAAACAGTCCCCTCGAGCTTGGTTCGGAAAATTTTCGGGCCGCATGAAGGAGCTAGGATATCTCCAAAGTAATGGCGATCATACCCTATTTTGGAAACACCATGATGGGAAGGTATCTATTTTATTGGTCTATGTGGAAAATATTATAATCACATGGAATGGCGAGTTTGGATTCTCTTTCCTCAGTTCAATGTTAGCTAAGGCATTTGAGATTAAACCCCTAGGAAGACTCAAGTACTTCCTAGGGATTGACGTTGCTTATTCTCCTCAAGTTATATTTATATCTCAACATAAATATATATTGGATCTACTGAAAGAGACCAAGATGAATCACTGTAAATCGTCGGCTGTCCCTATTGATCTGAATTTAAAATTGGGACTATGTGAAGAAGAAACTCCTATTGATAAAGGCCAATTCCAAATATTGGTCGAGAAGCTAATATATCTAAATCACACAAGACCCGATATTGCCTTTTCAGTTGGGGTGCTAAGCCGCTTCATGAATAGTCCAAGGAAATCACATCTTGAAGCTGCTATAGAGTGTTGGCCTACTTAAAGGGATCAGTGGGACACAGGTTGTTATTCAAAAGACATGGAGGCACCACGGTGACTATGTATACGGATGCAGATTGGGGAGGTTCCCCTATAGACAGGAGATCTACAACTGGGTATTGTGCATTCCTTGGTGGGAACCTCGCTACTTGGAGGAGCAAGAAGCAAGCAAAGATATCACTCTCAAGTGCGGAGGCTGAATTTCGAGCCCTTTTTAAGGGAATTAGTGAAGCCATATGGATAAGGAACATTCTTGGTGAATTAGCTTTTGAGCAATGTCAACCAACAACAGTTCTATGCGATAGTAAGGCAGCAATCGATGTCGCTCATAATCCAATTTCACATGACAGAAAAAAGCATATCGAGCTAAACAAGCATTGGATCAGAGAAAAAATTGACGAGAAGCATGTTCATGTTCAACACACTCGATCAGCTGGACAACTAGGGGACGTGCTGACTAAAGGACTGACCCGACCAATGTTTGAACGTCTCGTCAGCAAGTTGGGAATTCGAAGCCTCAACTCACCAACTTGAGGGGGGGTGTTATCTGATGGGTCATGTCAAGGCCCATTTCCACTTTTCCCTATCTCTCTTATTTCTCCTTTAATGTACAACCCTATAAAAGGGGGTAAACTGTTGCTTAGAAAAGTCAGTGTTCAAGAGTATTCAGAATCGTGATTCCCTATCTCTCTCTCTCTCTGGAAACCCTAGGTCTCTCAACTTCTCATTCACATCTTAATCTTCCTACTCCAAGATCTTGACAATTATAAATGAGCTAAGTCATTTGTTAATACTGCTAGCATATATAGATGTGTATATATCTATATAGATATAAATATACATACATGCTTGGTAATACTGTTATTTTATATAAAAACATATTAGGGTATTTGATAACATGCATTTATAACTTGAATTCTTATCCTAATTAACTCATATTCATGCTTATTTTATGTGAATATGATGCATGTTATATTACTTTTTTAGGAATTTTCTCCATTGGCATGTCATTTCACTAAAGTTGATATTTATGCATAAATTAGGGATAATTTCATGCTTAATAGATGATTAATCTTTTGTTTAAATTAATAGAAGTTAATCTCTGTTATTGAATGATTTCTGACTTTAGTAAATGTTTGGAAAGATAATTTCAGGATGAATTTATGATTTAGAATGTTTAATGAGAAATGATTTAAGTAAATTCTAATTCATCTTGATTTCTTTGGTCAAAATATATTTTAAATGACATGAGGTTAAAAAGGAAGAAATTTGTGATCCAATGGAGAAAATTTGGATTAAAAAGGAGTTGTATATTTTAAGATATGATTTTTGGAAGTTTTAGCCTTTTCCGATTTTTATTTGATTTTTAAATTGAATTTTTATTTAAAAAATCGCAAAAAGGGGGATATTTACCTGCAGGCACTGACGTGGCGAGCGGGGAAGGCGGCGAGCTGACACGTGGCGCGCGGGACCACCGCACCGATGCGACGCGGCTCTGAGGCCACGTGGCAGGGCCGCGGGTGGCCCGCGCGGGGCGCAGGAGGCGCATAGTGGCGCGGCCACGTGGGCGCCCGTGTGGGGCGCCACGTGTAGGCTGGTAATAGAGGGGATAGTGATGAAATTAATAGGGGAATCCACTCCCCTATTTAAGCGCGTCTTGTCCCTTTATTTTCTCCGTGTGGGACTATGTCCCACACGGCTCTTACCTGTGCAGGACGCGTGGCAGCTCAACGACCGTTGGATCCAAGTGCAAAGCGTTGATCGCGTGGACCTGAGTCCACGCGATCATCAATCACAGAACGTGCTTAAAATATCACTTCAGTGAGGCGATCTACACCTTACCTTTCGCCACGTGGAATCACCAAGAGCGTCCGATCTTCGTCGCGACTAAGGCCATACGATCTCCATCAGACGGCACAGAGGGCATCGCGAGATGGACGCTCCGGATTTTTCGCAGCAATCATCATCGCGATCTTCTTCCATCGGATGGCGGACGCTCCTCGCAATCATGGTCCACGCGATCGCGCGATCATGACCATCCAGTCACCAGAAGCCCAATCGGACGACGTGGAGGGTTCGTGGAAGAACTCCACGATCGCGGTCCGATTGAACCGTGATCGTGACGCGATCGAGCCGTGATCGTGGCTCTTCCATCACGGAATCAATGCCACGATCTCGGCGCAAGATTCCAATTCAAAATGGCAGGGGAAATGTCCAAGATCAAGGCTCGATTGCCGGTTAATCATGACCACGATCAAGAGCGATCGTGGCCCCAATTGAAGCGGAATCAAGGCCAAATCAGCGCGGGATTGAGGCCACGACGCTGCCGAATGGAGACCGCTTCCATGATGCTTGAAAACCGCGTCCACGAATGCATCAATCCGCGCCCACGACCGGATCAAACGGCCGGAATTCTCGGGCCAATTTTCCTCTTTAAAAACCCATGTATTTCTTAATCGTTCTTCAACTTTTGATCGATTCCTGAAGGGAATTAAGCGAATTTCAAGGAAGATCTCTAGTTCATCGTGATCCCCCTGCATTTAGACTCGATTGCGACGCAATTGGAGCGGGATTGATCGCAAATTCCTCTTTGATTTCATCGAATTTTCTCCTTGAATTCTGAAAATCCGCGAGGAAGAATCCGAGCAAATTTGCTTCAATCCACGAGAATTGAAGCCCCATTCTTACGGCAATCGGGTTAGTAGTGAGATTCGATCGATTATCAAGAGGTAATTTGAGTTTTTATTAGATTTAGAAGTTTAATTTTGCAAATTAGTTCATAGTGTTCTTCATTTTCCCCAAATTTTAGTCCGAAAAGTTACTGATTTTGAAAATAGGATATCTCTTTTATTATAATTCCAAATCACTTGATTTTGGTTTTATTGGATTCCTCTTTTCATCAGCTTTCCGTGGATAGAAAATTCATCAAATTCCGAGTTCATTTGACCCTCCAATTTGACGTTTGACTAAGGACTATTCATCTTTCATCAGAAGTCAAATGTTGACTTTTGGGGTCAATTACTTTTGATTTACAAATCAGAATTTGATAATTTTGGTCTTTTTAGATTCCTCTGGTTCTTATATTTCCATTGACATAGAAATTGCAAGATTTGGATTTCATTTGACGATTCAATTTGAAGATTTCCTCTTAGGTGTCAATTTCAGGGATTTTCTGATAGTTGATTTTCAATAATTCATAATAAATCGATTTCTTCTCCAAAAATTACGAAATATATATCAATAAATTTTATTTTCTCTCCAGTTTCCAAATATCTAATTTTCGTAATCTTCTGACTCTTTTTGGTTCTCTTATTTTACAGAACACCTACTGTAGGTCAAAGTCAACTCTTTGACTTTGACTTTTGACTTTTCTCTGTCAAACCCGAGAATTAGATTCTTAAAACTTCTTATTTAGTCTATTTATATCATTTCCATTTCTTAAATCTTATTTTCTCTTATTTAAAACCCCTTTTTAACCTAAGTTTGACCAAGTCAACTCTGCGATTAAAGTCAATCCTGCTCTATGTGGATCGACCCGATACTTACACAATAATTGATTATTATATCTTATGTTTGTGAGTTCAGTTTTATAAATTTTGTTTGACCATCGTTTTTGTGTTTTAACGACGCACGAAAAAGACAAGTCAGTATTATCGTAACTAAGTCTTTCAGATGACTTAAAAGCCTTAGGTTTCCCGTTTCTAGGGTTAACGCCTTTTTTGTTGCAAAATCAAAGTTGAAATTACGAAAAAGAAAAGGGGGCGAAAAAAGATTCTCGGTGACTAGTGATCAAGAAGACTGCGAAATCTGTCTTTCTCTCGTGTTTCTCCCTTCACAGCAGCATACAAACGTCTTTTGCAAATCTCCGAAAAAGATTCGTGGAATCATCTTCAACACTCATCGAATCTCAAGTTCTTTCCTTATCGAAATCTTCTTTAGTATTTAATCCTTGAAGTTTTTCTTTGTTCTTTCCACTGTCATTTCTTCGCAGGTCATTCTGGTTCTCTTTCTTGATTCTGACGCAACGGATATTTATTAGTTTACCATAAAAAATTGTGTTTGTATCTCTCTTATTTCGCTCATTCACGAGCAAGTTTATCTGACATCATAAATCGATTGTCTTCGTGCTTATTTTGGTTTCTATTCGATTCGACGGTTTAGAGCTCTTCTAATTAAGTTAAAACTAGCATCTCGTAATTAAGGCTGCAATCGTCTGATTTGTCTCAGTGTGCTTCTCCTTGTTGTTATTCCATCCTAGAATCTATTTTTCCAAACTAAAAAATTCTCTTTCTTTTCTTGTTTTTTATCCACTGATTCTCGGTGTTCTTAAATTCGTAGACATAGCAGCAGACTGTTTCCTCGGTGTTTTGCTCTTGTTACATCTGCGCATATAATTAAGCCATCTTACCATATCTGCCCTCATATGTTTCTCTAAGATTGTATCTTCACTATTAAAGACTAAATTCAAATTGGTCTGTAGTGTCAGACTGAATTGAATTTAACTGGAGTTTATAATCTGTTCGTCAACTTAACAAACTGTTGTTACAGTGACCCAATTTCGACATAGGTGAATTAAGGTACAGTTTGTCAGTTACATTGTAGTTTTTCTCTTTAACAAATTCGTATAATCGTGAATACCCTGATATTGTGGTCATCGGAATTGAAAGTAAAAAAAAGTGGTATGTAATCTACCTTTATTGATTATTTCATCAGATAGTATATACTAGATTTATTATCTGTTGATTAGATATTAACATTTCTTTTATCTGTAGGGAGAATATTGTTCTGTCTATTGAATATATTATTAATTGATTAGGAATTAAAGTTTGTTTTTTGTCTTAGAGTTATTTGGTATTGAAATTTATTTATTGATAATTAATTACTATCTGTTGTGATACATCTATCTGGTTACTTCCTGATCTATCTATCTGTTTAGGTCAGTCTATCTGTTGTGATATACAGTGACCTTTCACACAGTCAACCTTATTTAAATCCAGTCAACCTTATTTAAATCCAGTCAACCTTCCTCAGAGTCAACCCAAGTCCATCACATAGATCTGAGTCAACCCTGATTTATTACAGTCAACTGTATTAGTGGAAAGTCAACTCCTATCAACAGAAGTCAGAAAGTCAACTCTAGGTCAAAAGTCAACCCAAAGTCAACAGAAGTTAGAAAAGTCAACTCTAGATCAAAAGACAACCCATAGTCAACAGAAGTCAGAAAGTTAACTCTAGGTCAAAAGTCAACCCAGAGTCAGTCGAAGTCAGAAAAGCCAACTTGTGTCAAAAAGTCATCCCTAATCAGAAGGTCTACTTATTTAGGTAGCGGCAGTTAGATACACACTCTTTTAGATTCACACACACGCAGAGGACGGGAGCGTCTCATTCATTGAGACGAGAAGGAGTCTAGACTTCGGGAGTGGGAAGACCGAGTGGAGCTTGAAGACGAGGTCTCAATTTACCGGTGGTCGGCGGTAGTAGCGGAAGAGGCACGACATGGCGTGAAGGGACGAGTAATCGGGTAGAGATCGACTTGAGGGAGTCAGGGCGTCCAGGAGCCAAAGTGGTCGAGGCCTAGAGGGTAGTGCTGTAGGGACAAGTAAAGGTGAGTGTTAGGTTTGCCGTAGGGGGAAAATCTAAAACCTTGTATTTGAACGTTGTCCTTCACTGATTTGAGGGGTGAGAGGATTAGGTTTCATTTTGGTGAGGATTGAGGCTCTAAGTCTACAACACTCTGGACTTGATTAAGGGACATTAGGTCCCCCAACCAGTATAATAATATTTGGTGCATCGAGAGGACAAGAAGTGAGTGCTTAACTAACGAATCCTAGTAAACAGAAAAAAAATAGAGATTAAAAATTAAAATTAACCTTTAACCTAATTCACCCCCCCCTTTTAGGTTAAACCACCACCCTATCGGGACTTTCATACACATAATTAACCTCCACACACATAAATTATTGTCATAATCCCCACATTAAACATAATTGAATCACTTAATGGGATTAAACGATAGCTAATCCACGATAATACCTAACTATGTCCACTCAACAGAGATTAGACCTAACAAACCGATCTTAGAATCAGTCACTCCCTCAATCAATTGGCTTTGATGATTGATCAATCAAAGCTAATTGTATATGATCCTCGATCACATAGTCACATTTGATTGTGATTATCCGATCCAATTAGTGATCATCATTCTTTGGCCATAATCAAATGGAAAATTCCTATCAATAGCACAAAAATTAAGCAACCAAAGGGAGACATAATGTAAAAAAAAAGTAATTATACTATTACAATCATAAAATTACAATGAGCTAGAATTTTTTTTGATTTGGTTGAAACCAGCCACGCTTTACATAAAAAGTGTAAGAGCAGTAGTTTTGATGTAAGTCTTCCTTCTTGAATTGCCAATTGTTATCCATTAAGGCATTAACGAGTCATTGAGTTTAATGTTAATATTGTATTTTCGCTTTTGTTATTAATCCAAATCATTAATACTTTATCTTTTATATGATTATCTTGACTAATAATTTTTGGTTCATGGGTGTATGTGGTTTCAGGAAATTTGAAGTTAACTATAGCTAAATACTCACTCCTAACTATAACTATAGCTGAATACTTTTAGTTATATGTTTATCTGCATTTTAATCATTTTCCAGTTTAACTTAGGATCACATCATCCCTAAAATATCTTATATACTACTAATACCGTTGAGGGTACTATGGGGATTTTCCTCCTCTCCTCTAACCCGATATACTATAAAAGGAGTTAGGGTTTGAAAAGTCGAAGATAGAGAAGACAAGAAGAATACACCAACTTCGATGATCGAGTAAAAAAAATCATCTTCTCTTCTGCGATTTGTGTGAAGACAGAAGAACGGTGCGAAGAGAGATCTTCATCTGGCATTCATGTTCACTGTATACGAAAAGGCTCCTGGTTGGTGATCTGATCAAGAAGCGAATAGAAATCAGCGTCTCTTTCATTCCTTCTCTCTACGACATTCAGGTGATATTGATTTTACGGTAGTTGGTTTATTCGTTTTTCCGTTTTTGTGTGTTTTTTGAAACACTCGACCGGCTATTCTATTTTGTATTAATTCGTTAGCAGCTTGATAGTGTTGTTTCTCGTTCGAATCATCTGTCCACTTGCTCAGCTCAGTATTTTATTCACTTGTTCAGTCGTTTGATTCTAACTAGATATCAAGTTCTCTAATTTTCTCGTTCCTTAATCTCATTTGTTCCTCTCCATGTTCAAACTTTATTTGCTAATTTAGATTACGTTGGTGCGAGATTAGATCTATTAATTTGGATAGCTGATACGGCAGTCTGACTGTTGCCATTCATACTGAAATTACGATGTCCGTTTGTCGTTAGCTACATTAGGACTGTCTGGAATCATTTTAATCTCTCGTACAGTGTTTAATCGAATGCTGAATTGATTTCATAGGTTCATAGAATCTATTTCATCTATCTTAGTCTGCTCAACTCAGATCTATTTGATCACCATCCTTAAACATCATCAATTCCTTTGCTGGTTTATTATTTCCATTGAAATTAAACTCATTGTTTCCTATGCTTCAACTGTAATTTTATCTAGTCAACTACAGATACATTCTATATATTGGGTTCAGTTTTTTTTTAATATATATCGTTGGCATTGGTTCAATCACTTGTAGTCATTTAATTTCAATATACATCTTTAGATTCCTGCCTACCTAAATCTCGGTCTGTTGGTCATCTTCTAATTCAGATTATATATAGTCTTCATATCATAATATAATTTTCATAATTGCAGTGGTAGATACCTTCTCATCTATATCTCAGTTAGTTGTTTTTATTACAGTTGTCAGTAAAATATTCTTCAGGTAGTCATACAACCTATTTACGTTCTACTACTGTTGTAAGGAGTCGGCTTGTTAGTTAGATATAAATTGTTTCTTCTGCAATTTATTGCTCTCAGTCATACACTCTATTGCTCAGTGTTTTATGTTTATCTGCCTAAGTTCAGCCTCACAATCGGTAATTTCTAATCGTCTGCGTCCGATTACTTTATCATTCTAAATCTTAAATCTCTCTGTGATTTGTTATTATTATATGTCTTGTTAATTTATTGATTGTGTCCCGAATCTTAAGTGTTTTCTGAGAACTATCTGATTAACAAAACATCTATTGATTTTTAATTTCAGTATATATAAAGTATCCTATTTATCCAGTCATATATCATTCGATTTTCAGACTAAAGCTCTTGTTATCTACACGAATCATTCTATGCCACATATAGTCGTCTAATCTGTTGTCATTTAATTTAAACGCATATTACATAAATTATTGTCCTATTTAGTAGACTGTTGTCACAGTCACCGTGAGACTGACAGAGGTACAAAAGGTACAATTTGTTTCAGTCAATATCTAGTCTAACCTTACTTTGCAGGGATTTACTTTTAAAAGAAAAAAACTTACGTATAGTCATTTGATTTACATTACATATCTTCCTTCATTTGAATATCGAATCACTAGTATTATTCTTTTTAAGAGTAATCAGTTACTTAATCAATTGACTGTGGTTCTAGGTCCACAAAGGCAGTAGCAGGTATCGATTAATTTGAATTAATCTTTGTTTCAATTTGTGCATCCTTTTGTTTGTTATTTTCAAGATAGTATTGCTCATTTCCTCAGGTATAGTAGTTAGTGCCTCTGTTAATCTGTCATCATCGTTGAAGTTATTTCCATTATCAATTCCATTTCTCAGTCATACATACAGTTATTTGAAACTTCTATTAAGTTTGAGTTCTCTGCAGATGTTATACTAAGTGCACCTTAGCTAGGTTGAATATTCAGGTCTGTGATTGAAAAATTAGAAGTCCAAAGTCAACTGTCCTTTATCAAAAAGTCAACGCTAGGTCAAGAGTCAACCCAGAGTCAACAGAAGTTAGAAAGTCAACTCTAGGTCAAGAGTCAACCTAGAGTCAACAGAAGTCAGAAAAGTCAACTCTAGGTCAAAAGTCAATCAGAGTCAACATAAGTTAGGAAAGTCAACTCCAGTTAGAAAAAGTCAACTTTAGCAAAAAGTCAACTCTAGGTCAAGAGTCAACCCAGAGTCAACAAAAGTCAGAAAAGTTAACTCTAGGTCAAAAGTCAACTAGAGTTAACATAAGTCAGGAAAGTCAACTCAAGTTAGAAAAAGTCAACTTTAGCATAAAGTCAACATTTGAGAGAAAGTCATCGTTAGTCAGAAGAGTTACTTATTTAGGTAGCAGCAGTTAGGTATACACCTTTTAGATTGACACACACACGCGGAGGACGGAAGCGTCTCATTTGTTGAGACGAGAAGGAGTCAAGACTTCGGGAGCGGGAAGACCGAGTGCAGCCTGAAGACAAGGTCTCACTTTACCGGTGGTCGGCGGTACTAGCGGAAGAGGCACGACAAGGCGTGAAGGGACGAACGATCGCGTGGAGATCGGCTTGAGGGAGTTAGGGCGTCCAGGAGCCGAGGAGGTCGAGGCCTAGTGGGTAGTGCCGTAGGGACAAGTAAAGGTGAGTGTTAGGTTTGCCGTAGGGGGCAAATCTAAAACCTTGTATTTGAACATTGTCCTTCACCGATTTGAGGGGTGAGAGGATTAGGTTTCATTCGGTGAGGAGGAGGCTCCGAGTCTATAGTACTCGGGACTGGATTAAGTGACATTAGGTCCCCCAACCAGTATAATAATATTTGGTGCATCGAGAGGACAAGAAGTGAGTGATTAACTAACGAATCTTAATAAATAGAAAAAGTAGAGAATAACAATTAAAATTAACATATAACCTAATTCACCCCCCTATTACGTTAAACCACCGCCCTATTGGGAATTTTCAAAAAGGAAGTACTCTTTGTTGACAAGTTCGACCTTTTTATGACATCATCTTTCCTAAAATCTAGGTTAAGTGTTATTGGAAAGAGAACCAGAGAAAATGAAGGGTCTAACTCTTCTAAGGAGAAATCACTAGAGGATTCCCAATAACCAGTACAATAGTCACCAAACTACAAAAGATAAATATGCACCTATTTATCTTTTTGCACTTGCTTTTCATTCTATATAGTTTAAATTTATAAATAAACTTACATTGCTTAGCATTTCATCAGGTCACTAAGATCAAAGAGAAATTCTTACAATAAAAATGAAAACTAGGTCACTATACAAAAACTACTTAGAGAGCTATTTATTTTCATAAAATATTTATGGTTCTCTTCTTACAAAAATGAATGCCCTATTTGATAAAACCTCTTTGTAAATGATAAATTTTAATATTGGCTACAAACATTCATGGATGTCATGACTACCTATCTTGCTATGAATAACTTGGCTCAAATACCAATGATAAGATCCTATTTGGGTTGTATAAAGTTTCTTTGAGGATAATGGTGGATGAGGGAAGAGAAGAGACACCAATGGGTAAGCAGTGGAGCAGTGCCAAGGTCCAATGAGAGCACTATGATAGAGTTACAAAGGCAAGGGTAGGCAGAGATATATGAGGGCAAGGACAAGTGGAGCAATGCGTAATTTTTAATGATCACGTGATCGTTGAAAACACACAAATTTGTGTCAAAAAAATTACCAAACTCACCAATTTAAAGTTTTGATCAAGAATTAATTAGTATAATAATGAATAAGGGTCGAATATACGGAGAAATAGTGAAATTTTTAAGGTACTCTTCAAATTCAATCAAATCAGACGACGAATTGAGGTGAGAAATTAAGGATTTTTGTATATTTATAAAGAAGCCTCCAACACAAATCCACGGAATAAAAAATCTCTTGATTTGGATTAGTATTCATGAAGAAATCAAGGTAGAAGAATCAGTCTCAAAGAGAGATAATTCGATAAAATTTTTAAAAAATAATCTAAGCTAAGCTTAGAAATTAAAATCTAATGATAAATTAAAAAATATTCGCGCTCAAAATGATCTAATTGATCGTCGGATCAAAGGCTTTTTCTTATGAATTTTTGAAAAAAAATATTTGGCATTCAAGAGGTGAACCTCCCTATTATTTTGACTAAATCTTAATTTCAAGTACTCCCTCGATGCGCAAATGAGTCTAGAAAAGGAAGAAATCAAGAGATTAAAGGATTGAGTTGTATAAATGGTTGGATTTCTCGAAACATCAAAGAATATATTTTTCGTCGGAGAGAGAGAGAGAGAGTATAAATAGAGTTGAAATTGGGCATGCGTGTTTGATCGTCTCTTCATCTTCGATCAATGGTCGTGGTTAATCCATAGAAGGATTAAAACATGGTTGTTGAATCCTTGATTGAGCATCCAGATTACGTCATGTCATCGCGTGAAGAACAATCGCCGCATAGCAGTTATCGTTTGATCTTCATCAAATGCTTCAAAATGATGTCACACGTCCATGGAAGTCCATTAAGAGCATTTAATCTTGATTGTTATAACTCCTTAGGCATGAAGAACATCAAACGCCTGAGATTCAATCATTTTCAAAACATGAATTGTCGCCCTATTAGAGTGCACGAACTCCTTCGAGTAAGTAAAAATCGAGGGCTACGATTAAATCATTTCCTTTTGCATCAATCGAACGCTTATGAGCACGCCACTTCACCTGCCTAAAAGATAATAGAAACATAGTCTCACATGGAAAAAATGAGGAGAAAATAATGTATAAATATTGACAAAGCGAGACCGCAAGGTCGTTGAAAACACACGGTCTCCAGTCAAAATAAAGTCCAAACTTACCAATTTAATGAAACTAATTCGAATTGAGGGGTATAATGGTAAATATGGCTCGAATCCACATGGAATTAGGGAAATTCTTGATGTTCTCTTTGAATTTGATCAAATCGGACGATGACTTGGTGATAGAAATTAGAAAAAATGGTATTTTATGAAAGAGGGCTTGAAGACGAATCCACGAAATAAAAAATAATGACTTTGACTTTGATTTCGCGGAGAAATTGAAGATTGAAGAGAGGGTTTATTTTCGAAAATGTAAATTATAATTTTACCGAAATTAAGACTGCAATTAAACTAAATTACGATTCTAAATTGAAAAAAAAACACTAAACGAAGATAGATTAGGATAAAACACGATCCCTAACCCACAATTGCAATCGAATTGATCCTATTAATCGCCAGAATCAAGGCTATTAATCAAAATTTGAAAATCGCAATTCGTGGAGTTCAAGAGTCGATTTATTCCTCGTCGATCGTCAAAATCTTGATCTTAACCTCTCCTCGGACGCGGAAATGAATCTATAAGCGATTGGGATCAAGAGATTCAAGAGATTTGGTGTCTAAACAGTTCAATTTGATTGAATTGCTCTCGAATGCTTTACAATCTCGAAGAACATCTCAATTTATAGGCAATTAGGGCGTAACCGTCCGATGAAACGCATCAACGGCTCGATAAAAAGCGCTGATACGAATCGTTACCATTAAGTCGTGGCCGTTGGATCGCGATTGGACGCATCAGATGAAGCCACGTCGCATGCGTTATAAAACGCATCAAAACGCTCGTCGTTGCATCGCGATCGGACGATCTTGATGCGTTTTGAGTCGGTTTAATCTCGACTGTTATAACTCCTCGCGATCAACGGTCGAGATTAAAACGCATCCGGTGAACCTGATCTTGCCACATACCCCCTTCACTTAAGTGAAGATCAACATCTAAGAATCCATGCGCGATCGGACGCTCCTCATGCTGCCACGTCGCCTCCTATCCTAGGTCATTGATTGCGATCTGATCAGACGGTCTCGATCATGCCACGCCACCTGCACGATTTACAAAATTCAGAAAAATCGATTTTAATTAGAAAAATCGATTTTTAATTCCAAAAAATCCTTAGAAATTCATTAAAAATTCAGAAAAAATCCCTAAAAATTAAAAAATTCAGAACTTTCAAAATATAACTCCAAATTAATCCAAATTTTTCATTTGATCAGAACTTTAATTATCTATCATTCTAAAAAGTCAAATTTAATAAATAACTAGAGATTTAATTTCTATTTCACAAATATATTCATTCATTTAAGATTTTAACTTTAGAAAATTAACTGAATGTTTATAAAAATGATTTCTCTTATTATTTAACATTAAAAACTACTTATAATCTCAAGTAAAGATGGGTTATAACATAATTTATCTTTAATTCATCATAATTAACCCTAAATCAAAGTATTTTGAGATTATAATGACTTTTTCATATAATGATAGATAAATACTCTTAAATATGATAACATGCATAGGAATGAAATCTTTTATGCCTTAATATACATTAATAATCATGTATTATCATGTCTAATTAGCATGTTATCAAATATCGAACGGTCTTAGTGGGTTACCTTATGTCTTTTAAAGGATACTAAACCCACTAATAACATGCACGCACACATACACCCGCATGCGTGACGTGGCTCCTGCATACGCTACCACGTGATGACACGAAAGGGACTGCGCCGTGTTAGCTGCCACGTCAATGCACGAAAATTATAATTCTTTTTATTATTTTAAATCAAAATAAAATTAAAAATTAATTCAAAAAATTCAAATTTTTTTCTAAAATTCAGAAAAAATCCAAAAAAATCCCTAAAAATTAAAAAATTCATAACTTTCAAATTATAACTCATTTTTAATATTTTTTTAATTATAAATTAAGTTATCTATCATTATAAATATTTAAATTTAATAAATAATAAGAGAATAATTTTTTATTTAAAAATATACTAATTTTCTTCAGAGAATAAATCTAAGAAAATAAATGAGTGTATATAAACTTATTTTCTCTTATTATTTTTAATAAAAACTTAATTATAATCTCAAATAAAGATGAGAATTAGATAATCTAAAATATAATCTTTAATTATGCATGATTATCTCTAAAATAATGTATTTTGATATTATAAATGTAAATTATATAGAATGATATATATACACTCAAAATATGATAACATGCATAAGAATGGAATCTTTTTTGCCTTAATTTGTATTAATAATCATGTAAATACCAGTATAAATTGTATGTTATCAGATGAAAATTTCAAAGAAATAAAGAATTTGTGGTGGAGGCCAAGGAGCTTCAAATAGAAGGAACTTTATACCACATAAGAAACTAGAGGTTTTGCCATTTTTATAGCTTACACCAATCCCTTTGTTTTTCTAAGATTTGAATGACACAATGAAAATGAGAAAGATGACCGAAGAAGAAAGTGTTGTAATGATGGCACAAGTAGGTAACATATTGATTAAGACTTTCGGTACACATAATCATGGATATTATGTGGCCTAAGCCCTAAAGCCAATCACACTTCCATGTATCTCATCCATGTTCATTGAAATAAAATTTATTCATTGTCCTTTTTTTGCGATGTTTGTAATAAAGTCTAAGAGCATATGCAATGAATAAATCAATTATAATGATATCATAATATAGTAATGATTAGTCTTTAAATATATGTAATAAAAATTCATATTCATGGGATATTTGAGAAGGACATTAAATTATCTATAAAGAATAACACTATCTGATTATACTCATATGATGAGTATGATTTATCTTGTAGCCATAAGTGTGGAGATACTAAGGATAGATCGTGGGTTATCTTTGGAGAAAAAGTTCACTAAATTGATCTATGATAATCCTTGCATGATATTATACTTAGCTATCAATCATGTTGATTCATGTCATAGTTGTGTATGTGGTCTTTTGACTTGATACGTTAAAGACATCTTGTGAGTGGATGATTGTGTTTTGATTATGACTTATCAATCCCTAGCCATGAGATATCTAAAATGTCATATATTTAATATGTCATTTAGTTCTCAAAGATGATTGTGTAGTCAAGATAGGACCATTTGCCCTTTATATTTGAGGAACTTAAATCGAGGAATGAGATGCCTGATGGATATTATGTGGCGTATAAGCCAATCACACTTTAATGTATCTTGTTTATGTTCATTGAAATGAAATTTATTCAATGTCATTCTTGTGTGATGTTTGCAATGAAGTCCATGAGCATGTGCAATGACTAAGTGAATTATGATGAGATCATAATATAGTGATCACTAGTCTTTAAACATATGTTCTAAACATTCATATTCGTGGGATATTCGAGAAGGACATCGAATTATCCGGAAAGAATAACACTATCTAATCCAACTCATATGATGAGTATGGCTGATCCTATAGCCATCGGTGTGGAGACACTAAGGATAGATAGTGGGTGCTCTTTGGAGAAAGAGTTCACTGAATTGATCTGTATGACTTCCTGAATGGTATTATACCTAACTGGAAATCAGGTTAATTCATGTCATGGTTGTGTATGTGGTCCTTTGACTTGAGACACCAAAGACATCTTGTGGATGGATGATCGTGTTTTGATTATGACTTACGAATCCCTAGTCACGATATATCTAAAACGTCATATATTGGATACGACATGAAGTCCGCAAAGATAATTCTGTGATCAAGATGGGATCATCCACCCTCAGTATTTGAGGAGATTGACTCAAGGAATGAGATGTGATGAAATTCTTGGCCAAGGTAGTAGAAATATCGAAGAAGGAGTTCTCGATGATTTCTACACGCATCAGTACTAACTTGAGTGATCGATTAGGGTTTGACAGTTGACCATACCCTAAGTAATTCATGAGTCTAATGTAGATGAAGGATTATACCTACATGGTAATCGATGACGGGAAGGTTCCACAAGCGAGTTCTTATATACTCCATATCTCCTATTGTACGTGGTGTAGCTTGGCACCCAACGGGCTGGCAACTCAACCTATCGATTGGGTTAAATCGATCCTTGATTAATTAATCTATATGTGGATGTGAATAATTAATTAAGGTTGACCAATAAGGTGTTATTTGGTCTATAAAGTTATTAACTAGTGAGATATATAGACCTAGAGGGTCACACACATAAGGTCTATGGATGTTGATGAATATAGACATAATTATGAGGGTTTTTATGAAAAAACCTCATATCAAATGTCTATAAATAGAGGGAGAACGACCACAACTCAAGGTGCCCATACAAGCCTTGTGGGAATTCTCTCCTTTCTTCTCTTTCTCTCTTGCTAAAGAGCTTTGAAGAGGAGATCCAACCATCCGGAGATCGTGTGGATACCGCTAGAGGCTAGACACTTAAATAGCTTCAAGAACTCCTTCAAGGAAACCTATAAGTATATTTTCTCATACATATTAGATGATAAGATCATCTGTTCTTGGTGCCTCAATGTTTTGAATATCAGATTTAATGAATTCCGCTGCATTTGATGTTTTGATCAAAATTTTGGAAAGTTATCGACCTCAGATTCCATCAATGCCATGAAATCCTTGGCCAAGGTAGTAGAAGTATCGGAGAAGGAGTTTTCAATGATTTCCTACATATATTAGTATTAACTTGAGTGATCAATTAGGGTTTGATAATTGACCATACCCTAAGTCATTTGTGAGTCTTGTACGAATGCAAGATTTAACAAACATGATAACCGATAACGGAAGGTTTCAAGAGTGACTTCTTATACTTTATATCTCCTAGAGTATATGGTGTAGCATGCACCCAACGGGCTAACAAATCAACCTATCGATTGGGTTAAATCGATCCTTGATTAA
The DNA here is from genome assembly GCA_024174645.1 of Lemna minuta. Classification (NCBI taxonomy): domain Eukaryota; kingdom Viridiplantae; phylum Streptophyta; class Magnoliopsida; order Alismatales; family Araceae; genus Lemna; species Lemna minuta. The sequence goes on from CM044111.1 coordinate 9,886,549, forward strand.
TTAATCTATATGTTGATATAGACAGTTAATAAAGGTTGACTAATACGATGTTATTGGGTGTATGGAGTTATTGATTAGTGAGATATATAAACCTTGAGGGTCATACACGTAAGGTCTATAGATGTTAGTGGATATAGACATAATTATGAGGGTTTGTGTAAAACATCCACATACCAAATGTTTAGACATAGGAGAAAGACGACCACAACTCAAGGTGCTCATATAAGCCTTGTGAGAATTGTCTCCCTTATTCTCTATCTCTCTTGGTGAAGAGCTTTGAGGAGGAGATCCAACTATTCAAAGATTTTGTGGATACCGTTAGAGGCTAGACACTTTAATAACTTCAAGAAACTCCTTCAAGAGATTCATGTAAGTATATTTTTTCATACATACTAGATGATAGGATCATATGTTCTTGATGCCTCAATGTTTTAAATATCTGATTTAATGTATTTTGCTACACTCAATGTTTTGATCAAAATTTTAGAAGGCTTATCAATATCAAAACCCAACATATACAACATTAATATGTAAAGGTTTAGAGTCGCAAAAGCATGCCCTTGAACCCAGATGAGGCATGAGCATTGGTCAAGTGGGTTGAGGACAAGAATTATAGAGAAAACCAAAATATAATTGACGTGTGGGTAGAGGCTCTAAAGTAAATTATCTAAGAGTTTTACTAAGAGAAAAGTAATGCATGTGTACATGAGATTGTTAACACTCCAGTGTAGAGCAAGAGATAGACAAACACGTGTACTTGTAATAGGTAGTTGTCTTAAAAATACTTCCCAAAATGAGAGGCTGATTTTTTATGTGCACTTTATTTTTCACAAGCATGCTTTTGTTATGAAAACTCCTTTAAATATGGAGGGGTGAATTAGTCTCATGATTTCATTGTTTTTCTCTAAGTGTCTCCATGTCTCTTTCACATTAGATTTTTCACACTAGATAGGGTCTCCAAACTCTCGCGCTAGTTCAAGGATGAGATAGTTCTCCTAGAGTCACACTCTCAGCATGTGACTTTCCTAGTAAAAATTACTAATTTGTAGAAGATACAATTAGATGAAATTTCAATTGATGCACAATCAAGCTGAAACATGCACACAAACATCATCTAACTTCATTCCTCTGGCATCTATTCCATATGATACCACCTCCTCGTGCCAGGCATTTTTAAACTCCTAAAGTTCTACTTGCCTGTCCCTACTCCCTTTAGATTGGTTTGCCCCACTAAATTTTATGAAAATTGTCAAACATGCTCTCTCCAAGAGAGCACATGATCATGGTGTTATGGGTTCTTGCAATGTAAAGTAAAAAATCACACAAGCTACCTCTTTATTGTCAACTACCTAGATTCACCCCAAGTCTAGAATTGACTCATTAACATTTTACCCTTTACTCTAACAGGTAAGTATGACTCACAATGATTCCAAGAGTGTCCTATTGATAACATGCTAATTAGACATGATAAAACATGAGTATTGATGCATATTAAGGCATAAATGATTTCATTTCTATGCATGTTATCATATTTATGAGTATTTATCTATCATTTCATGAAAAAGCTATTATAATCTCAAAATACTTTAAATTAGGGTTAAAAATAATGATTTAAAGATAAATAATTTTATAACCCATCTTTACTTGAGATTATAGATGTTTTTAAAGTTAAAATAATGAGAGAAATCATTTTATAAACATTTATTTACATTTTCTTAAGTTAAAATCTTTAAATAATAAATGTATTTTTGAAATAGAAATTAAAACTCTCATTATTTATTAATTTTGACTTTTTATAATGATACATTATTAAATTTCGGATCAAATGAAAGAAATTTGGATTAATTTGGAGTTATATTTTGAAAGTTATGAATTTTCTAAATTTAGGGATTTTTTTGGATTTTTCTGAAATTATTTTCAATTTTTAAATGATTACAACAATTAAAAAAGGGCAAAAACGGGTTTTATTTTTGTGCGGGACCCACGTGGGTGCGACGTGGCACGCAAGGCCACATGGCAGAGCCACGCGGACCCACGCGAGCGCCTGCGTGGCGCGGAGGTGACACGTCGCATGCATATTTATATTTACTCGTAATATAGGGTTATAATACATATAAGCATCCGATATTTTGGATTTAAGCTAACCCTCTTAATTGTCACGCCTTATATACCTGAGAGTTTCCTTTAATTTTATCCGTGTGGGACTAATTCATTCTTGTTTTAAGTGCGCAGGACACGTGGCCGAAGGAGGAACATTGGATCAATCGGCGCAACGATTGATGCGCGTGGATCGTGTGGACTCGTTGTCCACCGGATCCCATCAGACGCACGTGCTTTAAAGAGGGAGTTATAACGGCTTAGATTAACGCGCGGGGGGTGCATCCTGATCGTCGGATCGCGATCCAACGAGAGCGATCTGATGTGTTTTATAACGCTTATCCACGTGGGTTAATCCAAGCCCTCCATCAAGATCGGACGGCCACGATTTAAGTGAAACGGTTCATGGTGAACCGTTTTATCTGAACCGTCGATTGAAATCCATCAGACGATTACGCCCAAATACCCTATAGATAGAGATGTTCTTCTCATTTGTAATGCATTCGAGAAAGAATCAATCCAATTGATCTGTTTAGACACCTAGCTTCTTGAATCTCTTGATCCTAACCTCTTGATCCTAACCTCTTCTACATTCAATTCCGCATCCTCAAAGGGCTTAAGATCGAGATTTGGTTGAGCAACGGAGGAGAAATCAAAGCTTGAACTTGTTGATCGCGATTTCTGGATTTTCGATGAAAAACCTTAATCCCGACGAATAATTGGGTTAATCCGATTGCAATCGAGGGTTAGTGGAGTAGGTTTTTGCTAATCTTTCATCCATTCATGTTTAATTTCAATTTATATTAGGAATTTAAGTTCAATTTCGTTTAATTTTCCTCAAAATTGTGATTCTAATTTTCGGAAATCTCTCCCCACTTCGATCTTCAATTTCTCCGCAAAATCAAAGTCAAATTCGATGATTTTTGATTCCGTGGAAATGATTTGAAGTTCTCTTTCATAATCTACCATTTTCCCCAATTTCTATCATCAATTCATTGTCCGATTTGATCAAATTCGAAGAGATCATCATAAATTTCCTTATTTCCGTGTGGATTCGACCCTTATTTACCATTATACCCCTCAATTCGAATTAATTTCATCAAATTGGTAAGTTTGGACTTTTTTTTGACACGAGATCGTGTGAAATCGATGACCTCGCGGTCTCCGCTCGTCACCTATCCCTAGAAATTTATCTAAACCAATAGATAATCAAAAGGCTTTATGAAATATAAGAAATTAAGTGAGAAAATATATTAATGAAAAAAATAATCTAAAATAATCTAAAATAAAATAGGATGAGAAATTCTTCCTTGGCCTTGAGTTGACTTTGAGTCATGTAACAAATGAATTTTTTTCTATGCCTTAGACTCTGTGATGCTCTTCAACTTTATGCTCTTATATATTACTTTCCCACCGTGCCCTTGACCTTCTACTTGTACTTGACTTTTGGACAACCTTTGACTTCTTTCTTTGATTTTGATTTTTTGCTTTGACCTTCATGTTATGAAATGTTGCCTCTTACATTTTTTAAGTACTAGATTTGAATTTGAGAGATGACTTATGGTTCCAAATGTGCCTCTACACTTCGACCTCAACTTTGATTGTTTAATATGGTGAGAATCTTATTCTTAGTATGCATATAATGACAATTGGATGATGCAATGACTTACTTGAAGACTAGAGTTTAATGGTCTACCATAGTAATCCGTAAGGAAAGATAGTCACACAAACGGTATACTAAGACAAAGGTTAAATAAATCTAACCTTAGATTCAATTTGTTAAATTCTATTTATTTTTTGGGTACTTTTGTAATAAATAAGTTTTTGTAATTTTGATTTTAGATGTGAAAACATCAGATTGATGGACTAAGAAAATCTAATGTGAAATTAATATTCAAACTGAAACTAAGCTTAATTAACGTTCAAAATTAAATATTCTGAAATTAATCAGAAATGGAAACAAACTTAAAATTTATGTTCAAACTCAAACTAACCTGACGATTATGTTGAGTCATGCTGAATCTAATAGCTTTAACAAACTTGTAGTTGGTCATGTTGAATCTAATTATAAGCATCTGGAACTGAATTCTTGGAATAAAAAAACCACATGTTTACAATAGAGGAAAAACAAACCTATTAAAAATGAAAACAATATAATTATAATTATACCACACAAACTAAAACTATCTCACACATATTCAATCATAAACAACATGTTAACGTCGAGAACTGGATTGGGAGGTTTTGGAGTTGATGGAGTTTCTAGTGGTCTTATCACTCTCTATGCAAAGAGGAAGACTAGGTCTTCTCTTTCTTGTCACCAAATTGAATTAGAGAGATGTTTGTTGGTTTTATCAGGAGTAAGGAGAACATGAGTTTGTTGGATTCAAAATGAGCAACGGAGAGCATGAGTTTGATTTGATAGTTTTTCCCCCTTTTTTAGACCTAGTTCCATGCTTCCTCAAAATTAAATATCACGAAAGATAATAACCATGATAAAAGAAAATTAGAAATTAAAAAATAAAACATAAAATTAAATATAAGTAAAAGGAATTGTTTTAGAGAAATATCTATTAATGTGGTAAATAGAGATTTATCTATATTAACATTGAATCTAACTTGAAAATAGACACATAAGTGAATGAACCAATACATTCGGTTTTATATAGACTACGTTTGAGATATATTGTAGTCATATGATATCACTTAATTACTTCATTTACCTTGGTTGCCTTGTTGACGAAGCGAGACCGCGAGGTCGTCATTTTCACACGGTCTCGTTGCAAAAATAATTCTAAACTTACCAATTTAATGAAAATATCTCAAATTGAGGGGTATAATGGTAAATATGAGTCGAATCCACAAGGAAATAGGGAAATTTTTTATGATCTCTTTGAATTTGATCAAATCGAACAATGAATTGATGGTAGAAATTGGGAAAAATGGTAGATTATGAAAGAGAACTTCAAGGCAATTCCACGGAATAAAAAATCATTGAATTTGACTTTGATTTTGCGAAGAAATTGAAGATCGAAGTGGGAGGTATTTTCCGAAAATTGAAATCACGATTTTAACGAAAATAAACTCTAAATTAATCTAATTTCTTAATCTAAGCTGAAATTAAACACTAATAGATGAAAGATTAGTAAAAACCGCCTTCACTAACCCACAATTGCGATTGGATTAACCCAATTAATCGCCGAGATTAAGGCTTTTCATAAAAAATCTGAAAATCGCGATCGTGGAGTTCAAGCGTCGATTTTTTCCTCGTCTTTCACCCAAATCTTGATCTTAAGCACTCCGTAGACGCGGAATTGAGTCTAGAAGAGATTAGGATCAAGAGATTCAAGAGACTTGGTGTCTAAATATATCAATTTGATTGATTTACTCTCAAATGCTTTACAAATCAGAAGAACATCTCAATTTATAGGGATTTTGGGTGTAACCGTCTGATCGAATTGATTAACAGCTCTGATGAAACGGTCCATCGCGAACCGTTACAATTAAGTCGCGTCCGTTGGATCGCCGATGGACGCTCAAGTTGAAGCCACGTCGACGCGCGTTATAAAACGCCTAAAAAACGCATCCGGTGGATCTTCATCGGACGCCTCAGATGCGTTTTGATCGCATTTAATCTCGACCGTTATAACTCCTTGCGATCAACGGTCGAGATTAAAACGATCGGTGAACTCCGATTCAAGCCACGTGGTCCATCGATCTTAAGTGAAGATCTACGGTCGAAAATCGCACGCGCGATCGGACGTCCCACACGCTGCCACGTCGCCTCCTCATCGCGATCATTGATCGCGATTGATCAGACGGCTCTGATTGCGCCACGTCACCTGCAATCTTAAAATATTCTGGAAAATCTATATTAAATTAGAAAAATTGATTTTTAATTCAGGAAAATCCTTAGAAATTCATTAAAAATTCAGAAAAATTCTGGAAAAATCCCTAAAAATTAGAAAATTCATAACTTTCAAAATATAACTCCAAATTAATCAAAATTTCTTTCATTTGATCAGAAATTTAATTATCTATCATTTTAAAAAGTCAAAATTAATAAATAACAAGAGTTTTAATTTATTTTTCAAAAATACATTTACTTCTTTAAGATTTTAACTTTATAAAATTAAGTAAATGCTTATAAAAATGATTACTCTCATTATTTAACTTTTAAAAATCATTTAAAATCTCAAGAAAAGATAGGTTATAAAATTATTTATCTTTAATTCATCATAATTTACCCTAATTTAAAGTATTTTGAGATTATAATGACTTTTTCATAGAATGATAGATAAATACTCATAAATATGATAACATGCATAGGAAGGAAATTGTTTATGCCTTAATATGCATCAATAATCATGTATTATCATGTCTAATTAGCATGTTATCACTTGTATGCATGACTTCTTACATTCTTGTAACCTACAATCTTATGAGCATACCTTTCTCGCATGGTTTGGCTAAATAAAAACCATTAATTCATCAAATCAATTATAAATATCACACCAATGTCTATTACTAGACGTTTTCAATAAATGTGTGAAGTTAAATGAAACCAAATTTTTCCTTATCATATTTTAGCTGAATACAATTACCACATAGTTTTTCTAATTTTTATTTCATTAGAATGTGAGCTAAAATGACAAAAATGCGCTCAAAATAGTGAAAATTTAGAAAAATTCCTTAAAAGACCCATTTAATTATTTGTATTAATAAATAGCCCAATCATTCCACAAAAGACCAAAGTTTGATAGATTGTAGACTTGGGTGAGAGCAATCCCTTCAAACATACCCAATGGTTAGGATCCACTTCATGATCTAATATCTAGATGATTGGGTTTGATATGATTGATAGGTTGATCATTAGGCTACACTTAAAAAAATGCATAGATTTGGAATCCGTGAGTATATTGAGCCATAGGATGATAATAAATGCAAAGGTTTTCAAAAAAATGATGACGCCACCACAAAAATGTTATCAAATTTGACAATGCCAAGATGCTTCTTGAAGGACTTTTGAACCAACTAGAAAAGCTTGACTTGTAGTGTAGACTTCAATGCAGAGAAACCCACAGACAACATTGTATAGCCTTGAAGGCCTCCATAATCAACCAATTGGTTCCAAATGTTTCTCTTGCCAAGACACTCACCATCTAACTAGTCGTTCCAAAAAGGTAAGAAAGTAAATAATGATCTCTTAGAGACTTATAGTTGCCTAAATGGAAAAATCAAGATCTCCTCAAGAAATCTTCATAAAAAGTATCGTTGGAGCATCAGATCAACATTGCATGATGTTGGGAAAGTATCTTGGCACGTATCTTCTGTGGATCTCTAGAAAACTCATGGAAAAAATGGCACACACCCCTAGTACCAAAAAAAGATGGCATTAAATAAACCAATTTTTACAACATTAGAGTTGTTGGAATCAACTCCAAGCAAGGGATATATAAGTATGAATGAAAAAATTGCCCACGAGAATTTTTCAGATCTAATAGCATCTAAGAAGAAAGAATGAGAATGAGACAAAATGAGGGTCTAACTCCTCTTGGAGAAAAAGAGCCCTACATGAACGATGAAATTGGCACACCTAAGTAGGCCCAATAAGAGGTACAAAGAAGGAATGGGAACTTCATTCCCTAGTTCACGCCCTTGGAATAAGGGTTCAATGAAGTTTACGAGGATAAGAGTGATCGGGCTGTATCAAAACCAATAAATCTAGTGAACCTAAGTGTAAGTACGAAAATAATGTCATAAGATGATAACAAAAAAATACAAAAAGACAACACACATTCATCAAAACTCAATGCGCTTTTTACGTTCATGAAATATCAACCAAGTAGTTACAGTTCAAGGATATAAGGGTGAACATCCAAAGAGGAGCTCAATAACATCATTTTTCCAAGAAGAGAGTACATCCACATCATTTTGTGTATAGTATATGCCATCACCTAGTAATCCAAATCGGCACTTGAATGAGACCCTAATTTTTCTTTCTCGCCCAATGACAATATTACCCTTAGGCAGTTGGGGTATCTAGATATTGAATTTTGATCGCCTGTGCCACGACATAGCTAGAGTTTGAATAAGCTTCGACCTAGAGGCACCTTCACCTATTCTATCAGTCATTTGTCTCGAGGCTCGTTTGACATACGTCGATGCACAAAGCTTCGAGTCAACGTGTATAAACAATGTCGAGTCAAAGAGATCGACCATGTAAACAATGTCGGGGCGAGTGGTGGCTAGTCGATAAGCTTCCCAATCAAGCAACAACACCAATTGATATCATCCGAGGGGAATCATTGATTAGGTCATGGATCAGTCTATGTTCATTTCAGTTTAAATGAAGAAAGATTTCTGTCTTTACTAGATCCATTGAATGCTTGAATTGACAAAGAATTGTCAACGATGGTAAGGTAACTCAATGCCCAAGAAGTGGCAACGCTAGACAATATTGTGAGTGACAAGTCTTGGTTTGTGCAATTATTGTCAAATGATTTGGTATTGGAATGATCTTAGTCGCTAGAAATTCTTGGGTGGTCTTAAATGCGATTGAACTGATCCTTTCAAGCCTGAGTATCAATTACGATCATGTTCGCCGATCGATATACCGGATTTTCCCAGTGCTAACCCTAAATCTCCTAAGACACTAATTTTCTCATCTTCAAACCTAACAAGGGTTTGGTCAGATCAGGTAGGGTTTAAGATTCGAATCCATTGACATAGTTTTTTTGCCGCCGGAAACAATAAAATCGAAGTGCAGTCTCAGTTGCCGGTTGGAGGGAGATGGCGGAGGGTAGTGTGAAGGATGAGCAAGGCGGAGTACCGGGATTCGCGGGGGAGATGGAGATAGAGGCGTACCGACGCCTCTTCCCGCTCCCCTACTACGAGCGGCACCTTTCTGAGTCTGTGAGGCCAGATGCCAGGCCTCTCTCTTCCGCTCGCGACACCTCTATCGCCGTTGGTTCGTTCTTGACTACTTTGTTTCCCTATATCTATTAATCCCTGAATTTATTCGTGATCTTCTCTCTGTAGGTGCTGTTTCTTCTGCCGATGGCTCCGCTCTGGTGAAGATTGGCGAGACGGTTTGTTCTGTCTGTTGTCATCTATTTTTTTAGTGCTTTCTCGTTTTGTCCATTTTTAGGTTATAATTGGATGCGACTGCAATAGTGTTTATATTTTTTAGAACTTTTGATAGTGTCTTCAGGCTGTTTGAATTAATGTTTGTGACATCAAACCCTGCAATCACAGCGTTTCGTTTCACCTTCTCCTCCGTTTTATCCACTTTCAGATTATAATTAAATGAAATTGAGATGCTGTTTATATTTTTATGAGTTTCTGATCGTGCCTTCAAACTTTTGGACCCGATGCTTAGGTGGAATTATGCCATCCAACTCTATAATTAAAACATATTGTTTTCAGCTATGCTTTCTAAATTCTTCAAAAGTAACTTTTGTGGACCTTACATTTCCTCCTATAGCTTTTTTCTAAGCCCACTTCTTAACAATTTTAAATGTTTCTGAGGAAGGATGCCATCAAACTCTGTAAACAAAGTATTTCGTTTTCTCCCTCTTTTCTCATTTATCCATTTTTTAGATTATAATTAGGTACAATTGATTTGGTAATTATATTTGTTTGACCTTCTGGTTTGTACTTCGAGCTGTTTGGCTTAATGAGTCTGTGAAACAGATGATGCTCGCGGCCATCAAATTGGAGGTTATGAGCCCTACTCATGATTCACCTGATGAAGGCTCCATAGGTCTCTTGCAGACTTCTTTAACATCTGTAATATGAATTCTATTGTTTTGTGGTAAATGATTCATTTCTCATGTTCATCCTTTAGTTATTGATTTCCACATGCCTCCAATCTGTTCTCCCAATGTGAGGCCAGGGAGACCGGCTGAATTGGCCCCTGTGATATCTAAACAGTTGTCTGACGTCATCTCAAGGTATCTTCTTTTGCTTTATTCTCGTGATTATTCTTATTTTAATAAAAGCATGTAGTCCTGTGTCAGCTACGTAGATTGTGCTTCTGTGTTAATTGAGATATGGGAGTGATGGAAGAACTATCTGATAGGTGGAAGAGCATCCATCATGCTACGTTTTGAAGTCTTTGAACCACACTCATTATTATAAAGTGTCAGACCTTCTCAATGATATAGAAAAGATGATGATAATCTCCAAATAGTGACGTGAGAATGATGGGCTTAATGTTCAAGGACTTGATTTCTAGAGTGCTGACTTATGTTGTGCTTCCATTCCCTTAACCAGCACTCTTGTTACATGCTTAAGAATTATTGATCCTTAATTTCTAATCAAACATCTGATTGTGTCATTTTTATTTGGAAGCTCCTGCGTCAGCTTCATTCATTATTTTTCTTGCCCCTGTAGTGGGTGTAACTCTCAAGTCTTGGGTGGCACTCGGTTGGTTATTCCTGGATGCATTATGTATGTGAAGAGAAATCTACTTCACCCAACTAATTAGGGAAATGAATACAGAAGATAGATTAGGGATGAAAAAAGGAGGAAGAGAGAGGAGCATTGGTCTGGCTATTGATTGAGATGCTGTAGACCTGTAAAGAGGAAGAGGTAACAAAAAGGCCCCGATGAGGGAGAAGAAGGGGAAAAAAACAAGAACCATGGGACTTACCAGTTGTGTTCACTAGTTTCCCTTGGTGATTGCCTCCTTATATATTACTCTGATCTCTGGGTGGGCTGATAATGGGCTGAACCTGTCCACTTATTCCGCTTTCTGTCATTCACACGAACAGCTATTTTATCAAAGTTAAATTTTTCAGTATTTATGCTTTCTTTCAATAGAATCAAGTATTTGTGCCTCTTCTTTTCTCTTCTAGCCTTGGATTTGTACACTTTCCTCTTTACATGCAGATCAAAGATGATTGATCTGAAAGACCTCTCTTTAGTCAGCAGCAAGGCTGCTTGGTTGGCTTATCTGGTAAGATATGTAGTTATTTGCTATTCCTCTGTTTTTTGTTATATTTTTTATGCTAATGATTTACTTTATGATCTAAATTGTTCCTTCATGTCTCACAAGTGATACATTTTGTTATCCTCAATTTGTTTAACGATCTCATCATTGTTATGTTGAGTGACAGTTCTTGGGATAAATGGGTTCGAATATTGTACTATCATTAATATGTCATGTAAAGATAAGAACTTGCTTTAGTAATATGTTCTCTTTCTTTAATGGCTTTTACCATTCTTGCTTGGCAGGATATTTACTGTCTCAATGCTGATGGCTCTCTCTTTGATGCTGCATTGCTGTCTGCAGTGGCAGCACTGGCACACTGTACGGTTTGGTTTTGACTAACCTTTTCGTTTTGAATCAATGATATCTTTTCCCATTCTGTGTTATCTGTGGATGAGACAAATCGATGATGCCTACCAATATAAGTTTCTCAAAGTGCCAAGTACTCATGTAATCATTGTTCTGTGCCTGTTTACCATGAGCTCATATTTCTTTTTTGAATCCAAATAACAAGATTTGAAGCACCTGAAAATGCTAGCTTTCATGTTATGTTGCTACAACATTGTTGAATATTAGAACTTTCAGTTATCGCTGTTCCAGTAATAGCACTGTATGCTGAAACAATGTTTGTTGGCATGTTTGTTGTATGACCCTTGACGGGAGTAAAGGCTTGAGATGAGGAATGATCTAATATAGTCTTCATCAGGGGCAGCTTTTGGAGCATTTTTCTCCTCTGCCCTTAAGATGCAATCTGCGCATATCTTAGAATAGATCAAAGTTAGTACCCTGTGGGTTTGGAGATTTCACAATTCCCTCGATCTATGACATGGTTGCATTTTGATACATAATTTGGGCGCTATGAAGATCTAGCTCTTATGTGGGAGAATATTATGAGAAATTAGTAACTATCGACAGAGTTCAAACTGGGAGGGAGTACAACAAGTAGAAGGAAAAGTGAAGGATGGGAGCTAGGGATTCAAGAAGAGGGAGAGGAAGGGAAAGGAACAGAAGGCAGAAAAAGAACTGCTGGGAGGAGTGAACTGCAGGCAGAGATGGGCAAAGATAGTACCTAATTCACGTCATGCTTCTTCCATTCCCAAAACCCTCCAGTTCTCTCCCAACTTACAGCCTTCATATGGGCCATAGAGTTTTGTACGATATTATCCTTACAGGTGCTCTCCATTGAGGGATATAACTGACTTAATCTAACTCTTCTTGATTCTGAGGCTGTGATATTCAATCATGTTGTCAATTCCTCTATTTATGATTTCTCATTGTAGCAGTTTCTCCTTTTCCAAAGAGAAGTCATTGTAGCAGTCTTTTTCCATTGTTTAAAGAGACTATTATACTTCTGTGAAGTACCATTTTCACCATACCTTGTGACGTCTAAAAAACATTATTTCGCTCTATTGGTAGCAACCAATTTGGTGGATGCCTTTATAACATGCAGTTTGGTTCCACAAAAAATGTAAACAGGGATGAACTCAGATTCTTTAAAAAAAATTTAAAAAAACTAAGCTCAAATGAGAGTCTCGGCTTATAATATGCACCAGATCTCTTATTTGTGTTTATACTCCAAATTTCCTGTCGTTTTTAACTTGTGCTCCTGTTTAGATGCCCAAATTCAGCCAGAAACATAAACAGATGATCAAGAGGAAACTAACTGTATATAAACCAAAAAATCATACCTACAGTCCACTTCCTCAGGTTTCTGTAAAGTAGGAAATAGAGAAAAAATGATGATTCCACTGGAGAGATGATTCCCCGAAGGAGAGTGCAGAGAGTAACTGGAAATGATGAAGACAGAGAGCAGAGGAAAGAGAATGTCAATGGTGCTGCCCGACAATGATCGCCATTGGGGATAGTGCCTCCTGAAGGGATTGATGGTTGGAGGTCACCTGGCATCCCGGTCACATCTGCCCTTCTGTGCCCTCGCTGGCCCCCTTGACAAAGCCTACTCCCCTGAGACTTGGCTGCACACTACCTTTAGGACACGCCCTGCAGGACCCAGCCTAGTGGCCTGCCTTGTGGTTTCAGCCCAAACCTGGCCCAGTGTAGTCCACTAGCGACCCCATTGCGACTGGTCCCCAATTTGCAGCATGTCTCTGTCTCTGTCCAAATGTGGCAGGGCAGCCTTCTGCTTGCAGCCTGGGTGCACATTGGCCCTGGACTTCGTGCAGTGCCCAGTGTCCCTGCTGGCCTTGTTGCCCCCAGATGCCTCGCCAGTCAATGGGGCTTATCAGTTTTCTTGGAATATTGAAGAAGTACGAGAAGGACTGCAAGGATCTCTTAGTGTAATTCTAGAGAATATTGTGTTATTCTATGCCCTGCGGAGGGCAACACTATTTTAAAATATAAGGGCAACACTATTTTAAATGTATAATTTTAGAGAATTTCTTACTAGGGTACATTGGGGCCTTGCATTGAACTTAATCGTTGATGATCTCTCTTTAAGATCATAAATTAGTTTACAGGTAGATCTTTTACTGCCCTTCTCTCTCTGTTCTATCTACTGATCTGTCTCCTACAGTCAGTCTCTTTCTCTCTAATATTGACTTGGTCAATAATTTGGTTTATTCTGATTTTTCACAAATTAGGTTTTTTCTTGTCTTGTCTCTTACTTGTGGAGAGTTGCCATTAGATGGATAGTTTACCAACTCACCTCAAACAAGGTGAGAAGATTTCAAAGGTGTAATCTTCCACATCATTGTTAAAAGTTTTCCGATGAGGATAAAATAAGAGACTTAATCTGAACGTATGGCTGTTAAGGAAGCCATATTCTTGATAATTTGAGCTCCAGATGAATCATCCAGATGGTCCCAACAGTTCTAAAGTTTCTTTATACCTGAATATTTCTATTCTTAATAAAATCCTGCCAAAATTTCAGTTCAGTAGCTAGTTCAAGAATCCAGGCAGTCAACATGAGGATTTTTTTTTTTGAATTGAGGGGGAAGGGCACCCCGGAACAGTGCCCCCCCAATGTCATTAAAATAATGACGAAATGAACAGATCATGAACTACAGGGGTATAGTAGTCGAGGGGCCTAGACCACCTCGGTGCCAAAAAGACGCAAACCCCCTCGCGTTGTGCTGGATAGCATCACCGGAAGGGGAACAACCCCTGAATATGACCTCATTCCTATGGGTCCAAATGGACCAAAGTGTGGCAAAAATAGAATGCCACTCAGCTTCCCGACGGAAAGCTCCGCCACTAAGAGACCGCCAGAATGCCTCCTCCGAGGTCGTCACAAGTCGACCGACATCTGCCGCCCTCCACGCTTCTTGGGCCAAGGAGCAGGCAAAGAACAGGTGCTGGCAGTCCTCTACCGCCCTAGCGCATAGCGGACATTCCACGGGAGAGTCCGGTAGCATGCGCTGCCGCAAGGACCTTGTCATCAATCGTCGTCGTAGCAGGAGCCAGGCGAAAATCTTGATCTTCAAAGGGAGACGTCGCTTCCACACCACTCGGCACCTCTGCAGAAAGATCGGGTCCTCCGATGCCCCCTGTTCGCGAAGCAGACTATAAACCACTCGGACGGTGAAGCTTGGGCCGCTCCACACCCACGCATCTTGGGTTGCCTCTGACAAGCTTTGGTCGGCAAGGAGCTCTTGCAACCTCAGCAACTCAGCCACCCGCTGGTCTGATAATGCCTCGGGCAGAGCCGGGGCCCATCCTCCATGCCAAGCCTGCTGTACCGAAACCCGCGGGTCCATGGATAACGCGTAGAGACGAGGGAAGACCCCATTGAGACAACCGTGTCCGGACCAGTTATCCTTCCAGAACCGGAAGGTCTCCCCGTTCCCAAGCTGTGGGCGGAAGAACCTCTGCACTTGCGGAAAACACGTCCGCATGCTCGCCATAAATGCCGAATCGCCGCGCCTCGGGGTCTTCCACATCTCCCAATCCAGCGAATGTCCATACCCATCCCTCAGCACCACCGATACTAAGTCTCCCGAAGGATTCAGAATCCGGCACACCCACTTAGTCAAGAGAGCCATGTTGGTATGCTGAAGATGGCGTACGCCAAGTCCGCCTTGAGAAATCGGCCGACACACGGTGGTCCATGCGACGAGCGCCGCCCCCCGGGATTCCTCGGGCTAGGAGCCTCGCCAAAAAAAACTTCGCATAGCCTTCTCGAGGCGTCTCCTCACTCCGGCCGACATCCTAAAGATCGACATATAATAAATGGGAATAGCGGCCAGGACTGATTTCAGTAGAACCAACCGGCCCCCACGTGAGAGGAGGCGGGCCCGCCAGCCTCCTAAGCGCGTCTCCACCTTCTCGAACACTGGCTGCCAATCTTGGGTCCGAAGGCGGCGATCGACAAGCGGCACCCCAAGGTATCGGATCGGCAGGGTTCCAATAGGCGTCTCCAGGATCTGAGAGCATCCATTCAGCTCCGCCGCGGATAAACCGAAACCGACGAGGGTGGACTTGGCGCGGTTCAGTCTAAGGCCAGAGAAATCTGAGAATATTTCCATCATGATCGAGAGTGTCTGCGCCATTTCCGTGGATCCCTGGATGAAAAATGTGGTATCATCGGCATATTGCAGCAAAGGTATGCCACCGGGAAGGCTAGTCGACTGAAATCCGGTCAAGGCACCATGCCGACACACTTGCGATGTGCATACCGCCAAAGCGTCCGCAGCTAGGATGAACAGTAAGGGGGCCAGCGGGCAGCCGTGTCGAATACCTCGTTGGGGGTGAATCCATCCCCCTTGCGGCCGACCGTTCACCAGGACGGCGAAAGTGGAGGTAGTAACGCACTGTTTCACCCAACGCACCCATGTCTTTGGGAAACCCCGATGTCGAAGGACATTCCAGAGAAAACGCCAGTCAATAGAGTCATAGGCCTTGGCAAAATCCACCTTCCACATGAAACCGGTGGTGCCATCCCGATGCCATGCTGCGACGATCTCTTCTGCCAACACAATGCTGTCTGCCATCTGCCGGCCCGGGATAAATGCAGACTGAAACGGGCTAATCAAAGATGGAAGCACCCCCCGGAGTCGATTAGCCAACACCTTTGCAAATATCAGGTACAGAGAGTTGGACAGTGAAATCGGACGGAAATCACCAATTTGCTCCGCCCCTTGGAACTTCGGCAACAGCACAATGTATGCTTTGTTAAGCCTGTCCATCTGGCATCGGCCTGCCCTGAAATCCTCCAACGCCGCCATAACTTCATGCCTCACCGTGTCCCAGCAATCCTTATAGAAGAACACCGGAATGCCGTCTGGTCCAGGGGCTCCCTCGTTGTTAGTCAACATGAGGATTGGCTTGATCATCAAGCATGGCGGATTACCATTACGATCCTGATCACTGGGTCCTGATTTCCGTCAAGAACCCAGAAAGCCTCAATTTTTTCATCTCAGGTAAGCAAGCAGTGGCCTGGCTGTCGGCTGAGCATGACAGAGATCCAGCAAACAGCTGGAAGCAAAAAAATATCCCTATCTATCTCTGTAGAAAAGTCAAACAGCGGCAGACAATTGGGTTTCTTAAGATAACCCACTTATCTTCTGTCTGTCTAAAACCTTTTTCCAGCTTCAATTCCTGGATGTCAAATCTGTTTTACTGCATTGATGTTATTCAATTCGTACAATCATGCCCCTTTTACAATCAGCAATCAATTGATCCCAAAATCCAATCAGAACATTACAAGTATTCAAATTCTATCAGCATGATATTTCTTTTTATTACATGAAAAGTTCAAACATCTTCTGATAAGCGCACCTTCCATGCAGTGCATATTCCTCTGGTATCTCTGAATGACGACGGCAGAGTGATCCCCTTGTCCGAGGACCCTTCAAGAAAGTCAATGAAAGAAGCAGTCAACAAAGATCGTCGAAATCTGTCCCTGAAACTTGTACCCTTCTCGTTGACTTGTCTACTCCACAAGAACTACATCCTCGTTGACCCTACAGCAGAGGAAGAATCAATAATGGATACCCAATTGACCGTAGTGTTGAACTCCTGTGACTCGCTTGTTTCTCTTTATAAGCCAGGAGGAGCAGCCCTTGCCTTCACATCTTCGCTCAAGGTCTCATGCCCTTTGTCTCTCTTATTTTTCTTACATTCTCAAATTTATTTTGTTCTAGGAAAGCAAATGAATG
Source organism: Lemna minuta (assembly GCA_024174645.1). NCBI lineage: Eukaryota > Viridiplantae > Streptophyta > Magnoliopsida > Alismatales > Araceae > Lemna > Lemna minuta. The sequence continues at coordinate 9,903,754 of CM044111.1, forward strand.
TTGCCTAATGATGTTTACATTCTTCCAAAAGTAGAACTTTTCAGTGCTAAGATAGCACTTTTTTCTCTCCTGACCACTCTCTCTATCCAAACTCTCTCTCTCTGATTTTTTAACATTGCTGACTAGTCAATGTTAGGGGAATGGCTATAACGTTTCTGGTTTGAGTTGCAATGCAACATTCAATGTAATGTGTTTTTTTCTTCTTTTTTTTATGCTTTTCAGGAATGCGTGTCCCTCACTAGAAAAAGGGTTCAGGAGCTGCAGAGTATTTTAGATGAAGCTCTTCATTCTACAGAAATGGATGAAAATTGATTAGTCTACTCTTGAGGTGAATGCCACTAACCATAGCTCCATTGGGTTTATTTTATGATAAACTACCAAGCTCGTAAATTCACCTGATAAATTTTCAATTTAAGATTAAAAAATTTACAAAATTCACCTCCGTTTTTTATTTCTCACATAGGCTGATTCCAGTGAAGTCCTTGTAACAATATTAGCACATCATATACGCTAGTCAATTCATATGGATTTAGTTACCGGAATACAAAACATAGCTAGATAAATTATGACATCCCTAAGATTTCTTATTATTAATTGATTTTTGACTATGCTTGATTGGAGTTTAATTACATTCTTCCTGATTTAATCGAAAACCACAGGATTCATTAAATCTGCCTATACACCTTGTTAATTGTTGTGAGAGGTGTGGATTGTAGAAGAGGTATGGTTAGAAGCATCATTAATTTGAATAATCTTTCATGAGCATTATCATCAGCATTATTGATTCTTATTTTTTAACAATTGTAACAATTGTTGAGCTCTCTCATTAAACTATTTTTAACTAATTGATTAAAGTAAAAGTTTTAGCACTCTTGTTTTTTGTTCATCTAGAAATTTACCTACATGAATTCCACGTGAAAATTGGCTGTTGATTCACAAAGTCACAACAAATGAGATTAAAAAAAGACAAGATTCATGATAAAAAGAGAAATTTGAATAACTGTTTTCAATTTTGCACAATTGATATAGATATGTTTTATCAATTTTGATATACCACTGTTACTCACAGTTGCTAGGATGATGACATATAAGATGTTACGACCCCTCAATACTGTGATATAAATGAAGATCAATGCCCACTCTGATTCCAAGCAACACACTGCACCAGTACAAGAGGAGAGAGCATGACCTGAATAGAGTTTAAGCCAGCAGTAGAGAGCAAATTCTTAGGAATCCACCCTATTTGCTTCTGTAAAACTTCACGAACAAGTCCTTTCAAAACAAAAAAAAACTTCACAAACAAGTCTCTTTTCCTTTAGCATCTGTGATGTTACCATCAAATTTGAATTTGAGAAGTGGTGTACCCATCAATGGTATAGCCCCATTATGTAAAATTTTTTCAAGCCCTTTGAGATAGCAAAGCACCAATTTCAGCATCTATTACAGCTTTCTAGTGAGGAATTTGAGATGTTTTAAAACAATTCTTGGTTATTGACTTTGAGAAAAGGAAACTGGACAAATGCTCTATGTAGGAGTGAGTTGGTCAAATCTCACAAATTGATAAATAAGGCAGGGTTGGTTGGTTCGTATCGTTGACAACTTTGACTCAAGAGATCATCATGATGATAACATTGATATTGATGATTTTTTAATTTTTTTTCCAAAAAATAAAAATAAAAATAATGGGAGCATAGTTGGCAGAGCTTGTGGCAACGATGGTGGCGGAGTTAAGCTGAGTTGGACTTTCATATGTTTTAATTCTCGATACTGTCGATATATTATTGATATGTCATGGAAAATATATCGAGTTGTCACCCTTTTGTCGATAAAACATAGTGACGATATGCATCGTCGCTAAAGACTATTGATCAATATTGATTGACCAACCCTGATATTCGATTTTGTTACTTGGCTTTTTGTTCCTCCATTCTGAATGAAAATGTGATGGCATAGGTTTGTGATGTCAGGGATGATCACATGCTGGTAAACTTAATTATTTTAATTTTAATTTTGATTTTACTTTTGCAACTTGAGTATTACAGTTGATATGAGTCTATAAATTAATATTTATATGATATACTTCTGTGCATTATTATTCAAGCTGATATCCATCAATGATATAATGCATATATTAGTTATGTGTAATAAAAAATTTTAATTTGATTTTTAACATATATAATTTTAGTTCAAAACTCAGAAATAATCATTAAAAGAGAGGTATTTTACTTTGACAAAGTAATTTGGATACATTTATATGATTTAATTACAATTGTGCATAATAAATTAACTTCAACAAGTTAAAGTGAAACTATAAATTAATTTAATATAACTATATATTTTGTATTTATCACTAAAAATAGTATATTTGATTCATACATGAAACAAACATGTATATTAGTTTTAATTTACAATATATAGAATTTTAACTTCAACATACGAAATTAACATGAATATAAATTAAAATGGAATGAAAAAAAATAAATGTAATCTCGCAATAAGTTTGTTGATTACAATCTTGACAATGTTAGGTGTAGCACCAACCAACAAATGTCTTCCAACATCAATCCTTGACTCATCTTTCTCCTTTGTCTAACTCAATGTCATTGAATTTCATCAAACACTCAATTGATGATGAATTTTAGTATAATTTATGAATCAGGGTTGAATTAGTCGAGAATTGGAATTGATTTTTGAGAGATCTTAGAATTTGGTCAAATTGTACAATGAAATGAGGCAAGAGGAATATTTAGAAATTAATCGAGGAGATCTTTCAATATATCAAACCAGACATCAAACAATAGAAGAGACATTTAAATATTTAAATATGTGGACATATTGAAGAGATAATTTAGAGAGAGAAAATAATAGATAAGGAGAGAGAAAGTGTAAAGAAAAATGTATACCAATTAATTTAATTTGCATAAATAAATATAAAGCCATCACATGACAAATTAGAGTAAATCGGACCAATCCAAAACAATACCCCTAAAAAATTCTACCAATTGCTCCTTAAATTGAAGAAAGCCTGATTCAGATGTTCTAAATGAGATCTGACATTCAAAGTGCAAATCATCTCTCAATATCTTTAAATCTTGACTTTTAGGACTTCATAGATGCAAAATTGAGTCTAGAATCCAAAAACATCAAGATATTCAAGGGCCAAGGCACACTTACATCATTTTTTTAGAGCAATTTTTGTTGATGAGAGATTAGTTTATTTTAAGGGCTAAAATCCTCAATAATATAGTGACCATAAAATTTCATTTATGAAATCAAACACATGTTATGCATCCATATCATCGCATATAAAGGAATGAGTCCACAATCACTGCCATCCAATCATGAAGAAAGCGTCACAATGGAGTGAAAGAGAGTCCTCTTTTGAATCCATGGTGTCAGCTTGATATTTAAGGAGATTGACGCCCACGAGATTACCACTTATCAAAGACATGGTTATCATGGTCCATGTCAAAAAATTGACAAGTCATGTTGTTATGTGACTCCCAAGCCCCTTAAGTGAAGATCAATGCTTTACATTAATTCTAATGATCTGACCAACACTAATGCGCCATGTGTACCTACTAAATAAAAGATACGTCTTTAGTCCCACATTGAACATATCTTAGATATATTAGGCTATATATGGATAGCGATGTTTGACATATAGCCATTTGGTTATAATAGTAACATTATTGTTTATCAACTACTCCCCTATAAGGGCACAACACAATTAGCATGTGCATGGCTGCCACATGGCACCTGTTAAGTGCGTTGCCATGTCAGCTTTGCCAAATCACCAGCTTTGGCGGGCCCCCTTTTGCCGATTGTAGCCTTAAAATATCAAAAATTGTATGAAAAATTCCAAAATGGGAGAAAAATGTTGAAAAATTCTTTCAAGCAGAAGAGCTTTTTCAATGAAATATGTTGAAATTTTTTGGAAAGGAAATAAGATATATTAATGTCATTTATAAACCCAAGATAAAGATATAAACAAGAAGAATATTAGTATTTTTGACATTTTGATTTTAAAATAATATTCAAAAGTAAACATGCAAATCATCTATTCTCTTTCTTCTCGCCTTCTTTGATTCTTTAAATTCAACAAGGCATGCAGTCATTAAAAATCAATTGTTCCATTTAACACCAGAATTTTATTTTAATGCGTGTTATCATCATATTTAAAAATTTTTTGTGCATATTATACCATTTTCTCCTAATTTCGCATTTTGCATATTTTTATTTTTAATAATAGATTAGAGGTGCTTTAGCACAAAATTTTTTAAGTTTTTTTAGGGAGGGGGTTGATGGATATTATGTGGCCTATAAGCCAATCACACTTTCATCAATCTTGTTTATGTTCGTTGAAATGAAATTTATTCATTGTCATTCTTGTGTGATGTTTACAATGAAGTCCATGAGCATGTGCAATGACTAAGTGAATTATGATGAGATCATAATATAGTGATTGCTAGTCTTTAAACATATGTTCTAAACATTCCTATTCTTGGGATATTCGAGAAGGACATCGAATTATCTGGAAAGAATAACACTATCTGATCCATCTCATATGATGAGTATGGCCGATCCTATAGCCATCGGTGTGGAGACACTAAGGATAGATAGTGGGTGCTCTTTGGAGAAAGAGTTCACTGAATTGATCCGTATGAATCCCTGAATGGTAATATACCTAATTGTCAATCAGGTTGATTCATGTCATGATTGTGTATGTGGTCCTTTGACTTGAGACACCAAAGACATCTTGTGGATGGATGATCGTATTTTGATTATGACTTATGAATCCCTAGTCACGGGATATCTAAAACGTCATATATTGGATACGACATGAAGTCCACGAAGATGATTGTGTGGTCAAGATGAGATCATCCACCCTCGGTATATGAGGAGATCGACTCAAGGAATGAGATGCGGTTAAATCCTTGGCCAAGGTAGCGGAAATATTAGAGAAGTTGTTCTCAATGATTTCCTACTCGCATCAGTACTAAATTGAGTGATGGATTAGGGTTTGACGGTTGACCATACCCTAAGTCATTTATGAGTCTAATGTGGATGAAGGATTATACGTACACGGTAATCAATGACGGTACTAGAGCACGTGGTGTAGCTTGGCACCCATCGGGCTGGCGACTCAACCTGTCGATTGGGTTAAATCGATCCTTATTCAATTAATCTATATGTTGATATAGTTAATTGATAAGAAGGACCAATAAGTGTTATTGGGTTGATAGAGTCATTAACTAGCGAGATATATGGACCTTGAGGGTCACACACATAAGGTCAATGGACGTCGGTGGATATAGACATAATAATAAGGGTTTTTGTGAAAAGTTCACATTCCCAAAGTCTATAAATAGGGGGAAAACGACCATAATAGAGGGGCCCATGCAAGCCTAGTGGAACTTCTCATCCCTCTTCTCTTCCTCTCGTGGTGACAAGTGTTCAAGAGGAGATCCGATCGTCTGGAGACTGTGTGGATACCGCTAGAGGCCGGACGCTTGAACGGTTGAAGAACTCTTTCAAATGATCCAAGTAAGTATGAATTTTATTCTATACTAGATGATAGGATCACCTAGAATGGATGATGAGATCATCTATTCTTGGTGCTTCAACGATGTTGAATGTTTTGATTCAACACCTTCCGCTGCAATCATTATCTTGGACAAAGATTTGGAAAGCTTTTCGAGCCTCAGATCCCAGCAGGGGTGAGGGTCATTGAATTGAGATGTTGAAAGTTACAAGGCAATATATTTTCTTTTCAAGTTATCTTCACATTCATGCACGAAAGCTTCTCCCATGCAATGTACATATTTTTTTCTCCCTATTTCTTGATTTTTTGGGGGATGACACTGTTAGGTTTTCCGTCCCATCCTTAATAGAGTGGCGGGTTGTGACATAAAATTTGGGTATATGGAGAATTGTTTTGAAACCGTTATTTATGAAAGTATGAAAGTAGAAAAGTCTTTTGGTATGTGGAATATTAATTCTATTAAAATGCATTGCACGTGAATCTTGAAGTCATTTTTGGTGCTATTATAATCTTATTCACTTCCATTGATAAGAGACTAGCAATATTTAAGTTTTAGGGGGGTATGATAACGTGCATTTTGTGTTTTCAAAAATGTAATTATTAAATTATTTTAATGCAGAATTCATGGTATTACAGTGCATGTTATTATGCCCCAGAAGTACTTGATGACAATCTTTCTTTCTAGAGATTAGGACTCAAAACGTGCAATGTCCAATCACCCTCAATCTAGTGCACCCTAATACTTAAAATAGAAATATTTTTGTCTTTCCATTTACAAGGACTCATTACTAAAATGTCCAATCATTTTTGATCTTGTGGACCCTAATATCTTCCCTTTTTTCATGCATCGAGTGTTAGTAATAACTCTAAATGGTAAAGCCACACTATACTAGATGATTAAATATGAGATCACAAACATCGATTTATAGAGGAGATAGAGGGAGAAACCAAATATCCCCATATACGACTAATGTCCCTAACGTGGGCTAAGCGCTCTAATGGGATATATGTAGCACTCCCCCTCATGTTGGAGCATATAGATTAGACATGCCCAGCTTGTATCCCAAGCAAATCATATGACAAACCCAAAGACTCTAAAGGAAGATGTAGGTGAGTTAGTCTGATTTTATGATACATAAGGTGTTGAAATAACTTCCTTTAACACCTTTTCATGGATAAAGTGAAAGTCGATCTCAATAAGCTTTGCTCTCTAGTAAAAGGCAAGGTTTCAAGACTTAAGATAACTGTTTGGTTATTCGATAACATGCAATTTATACATAAATTTACATGATTATTGATGCAAATTAAGGCATAAAATTTTCATTCTCATGCATGTTATCATATTTTGAGTGCGTATCTATCATTTCATGTAATTTTAAGTTATTATATAAAAATGTATCATTTTAGGGGTAATTATGCATAATTCAAACAATATAGTTTTATTGCCACCTATATTTGAGATCATAATTCAATTTTCATGATTAAAATATTTTTATATACACTCATCTATTTTCTAGTTTTACTTCCTAAGAGAAATAAGTGGATTTTTGAAATAAAAATTTATTCTCTTGTTATTTAAATAATTAATTCTCCATATATTCGACCCTTATTCACCATTATACTATATAATTCATAATTATTTCTCAAAATTGGTGAGTTTGGTAATTGTTTTGACACGAATTCATATCGTCATTATGTCAGAAAATAGGCATAGGCATAAAAGTTGTGATGCCCTAGTCTTTTGGAAAAGATTGTAGCTGTACCACCTCATGAGCAATAATATCCATAACTCGGTACTCAACTTTCTCACTAGAACAAGAGATGACCTCTTATTTTTGGGAATTCTAGGTGACACCTCCATTATATATGCAATAATTTGTAATCCATTTCTAGTTTCTTTTGTCACCAACCTATAGTGCATCAGAATAGGCCTCAATGTAAAGAAAATCTTGACATTGATAGATAATACCTTTGGCAAGGGAACACTTGATCTACACAAGAACCTGTTATGCATCCTCTTAGTGCACCATGCTAGGTTCTTGCATGAACTAACTAAGAACCCTGACAAAAAAAAGTAATATTAGGGTGAGTAACAGTCAAATAAAATAGCCTCCATATTAGACACTGATAGCAGTTGGCATCCACCATCATAGTTGAGTAAGTTTCCTAGAACTTGGGTCATTCTTCCAATGGTGATGTAGTTCTCTTACACCCAAGTAACCTTGTCTCTTGTAGAAGATCCATTGCATACTTTTGAGATAGTCCTAATATACTTGGTTTGTAGGCAAACTCAATTTGAAGGAAATAGCATGATGTTTGCAAATCTCGTGTCACAAAGTGTGTATGAAGATAAAATTTTAGAAGCATAGATATCAAAGTCATCACAACTAATGAAGATAATATAATTAACATATATTTGAAGTACCACAAAGATTGGAGATGTGATCTTGTGCATCATTATCAAAGCACACTCACAAGGGGGTAAGGCCATAAGACATGAGAAAACTACTAAACCTAAAAAACCAACTACGAGAACTCTATTTGCGCCCATAGATGGCATGATAGAGAGTGGAAAACTTGAAAGTTTCCCCTTGAGAAATGTACTATGGAGGTGACTCAATAAGACCCACTCCATCAAATCATCATATAAAAAGGCATTGGAGATATCCAACTAATGGAGAAACCAGTCTTGATTGACTCTTAGAGATTAAAAAAAACTTGAACAGATAATGTCTTAATATATCTAATGTCTTGAGCTTGCATGACTCCTTTGGCTACTAGCCAGGCCTTATAATGAGCCAAATGAACTTTTAGAACATATTTTCAAAGATGTTTTTAAGTGATCGATGTATTATAATCTTATCATAATCCAATAATCACTTGATACGCTCATGGCCTTCATTATAGACATTACATAAGAATAAAAATTAATAAATTTCATTTCAATGAATATTAACGAAACATGAAAGTGTAATTTGGCTTATGATGGAGTGTGATCATGTGGTCGTTGCATGCACATATCTACACATAAAAAATTAAGTTAAACTCACATAAAATGTGAACCAATCAAGTTTAATTTTATATAAAAGTGAGAAAGGGCTAAATTGAATTGAGGAAAATTATATATTTAGAAGAGAAAAACTCAAAAATATTTACAATAGATTAAAAACCACTCAAACGGGCTCTAAATCCATAGAGAAATCAAAGAGAGAAGTTATATAAAGAGAAACTTGTTTGTTGTGAGAGAGAAAATGAGAAAAATTATGAAATTCTATAAATCTAGGCTTTGAAATTAAAATATAATGCTAAACGATGATAGATCAGGGAAATAAAGAAAAAATTAACCCAAAATTATGCTTAAAATGATCAAATTAATTGCTTGATCAATGGCTTTCATTCAATGATTTTAAAGTTGAACTTTTGAGTTCAAGAGATGATATTTCTTTCAAATTTCTCAACGAAATCCTTGTTTCAAAGGCTCTATGGACTTGGAAACGAGTGTAGAACATGATATGATCAAGAGATTCAAGGAAAAATTGTCAAAAAAAGTTGATCAATTAGAATTTCCAAGAATGCATATACCATTGGATTGCCCTTTCAGATGTAGTCAATGGCAAAGATTGATCAAGGGGAGGCAAATTTTGGCCATTAAGTCTTAGCTATTCGAGTTTTATTGCAGAGTTAAATGTTTTCATCACCTTGCATAGATCAAGCGTTGTGTAACGGTTGCCATCCAATTTCCTTATGACAGTTCAGATGATTCCTTTTCAGATGTCTATCAAACATATTTAATCATAGTCATTATAACTGATGGATATTATGTGGCCTATAAGCCAATCACACTTTCATCAATCTTGTTTATGTTCATTGAAATGAAATTTATTCATTGTCATTCTTGTGTGATGTTTGCAATGAAGTCCGTGAGCATGTGCAATGACTAAGTGAATTATGATGAGATCATAATCTAGTGATCACTAGTCTTTAAACATATGTTCTAAACATTCCTATTCGTGGGATATTTGATAAGGACATCGAATTATCCGGAAAGAATAGCACTATCTAATCTAACTCATATGATGAGTATGGCTGATCCTATAACCATCGGTGTGGAGACACTAAGGATAGATAGTGGGTGCTCTTTGGAGAAAGAGTTCACTGAATTGATCCGTATGAATCCCTGAATGGTATTATACCTAACTGTCAAACATGCTGATTCATGTCATGATTGTGTATGTGGTCCTTTGACTTGAGACACCAAAGACATCTTGTGGATGGATGATCGTGTTTTGATTATGACTTATGAATCCCTAGCCACGGGATATCTAAAACGTCATATATTGGATACGACATGAAGTTCACGAAGATGATTGTGTGGTCAAGATGGGATTATCCACCCTCGGTATTTGAGGAGATTGACTCAAAGGAATGAGATGCGATAAAATCCTTGACCAAGGTAGTAGAAATATCGAAGAAGGAGTTCTCGATGATTTCTACACGCATCAGTACTAACTTGAGTGACCGATTAGGGTTTGACGGTTGACCATACCCTAAGTCATTTATGAGTCTAATGTGGATGAAGGATTATACATACATGGTAATCGATGACGGAAAGGTTCCATAAGTGAGTTCTTACATACTCTAGATCTCCTAGTGTACGTGGTGTAGCTTGGCACCCAACCGGTTGGCAACTCAACCTATCGATTGGGTTAAATCGATCCTTGATTAATTAATCTATATGTGGATGTGGATAATTAATAAAGGTTGACCAATAAGGTGTTATTTGGTCTATAGAGTTATTAACTAGTGAGATATATGGATCTAGAGGGTCACACACATAAGGTTAATGGATGTTGGTGGATATAGACAGAATTATGAGGGTTTTTATGAAAAACCTCATTCCAAAATGTCTATAAATAGGGAGAGAACGACCATAACTATAGGTACCCATGCAAGCCTTGTGGGAATTCTCTCCATTCTTCTCTTTCTCTCTGGTGAAGAGTTTTTGAAGAGGAGATCCAACCATTCGGAGACCGTGTGGATACCGCTAGAGGCTAGACACTTGAATAGCTTCAAGAACTCCTTCAAGGAAACCCTGTAAGTATGTTTTCTCATTCATACTAGATGATAGGAACATCTGTTCTTGGTGGCTTGGTATTTTGAATGTCTGATTCAATGTTTTCCGCTGCATTTGATGTTTTGATCAAAATTTCGAAAAGTTATCGATCTCAGATCCCAACAATAACTCCCATAATAAATGACCATGATTCACCTAGATTTATAGCTCATCGTCTAATGAGATGTTGCCATGTATCCCCCTCTTTAAGTGACGATTGACGGTCGTGATTAAGTCGAGAGATCCAACGCTCCATGTCGTGCCACATCACTTGCAAAAATAGAAAATACAAAATTTTAAGGAGTATAAATTTTAAGAGATTTTGGATATCTAATTCAAAAGTTAATTAAATGTTAATGCTCCCCTTAAGTTTTGCCATGCGTGCACCACTTGCATGCCATGCCCATGATCCCACGACGTGTTGCCATGCAGGCACATGTGCCACATCAGCTTACCATTTCAGCATGCACTTAGATCCCCGTTTTTTAAAATTAAAATATATTCTTAATATTCAATTAAATTCAAAATTTTTTATAAAGAATAAAAATTCATATCTTTCAAAATACAATTCTTGTTTAATCTATTTTTTTATCATAAATTAAATAATATATTATTCTATACAATTTACCCTTAGAAATAACAAGAGAATAAAATATTTAACTCTAAAATACACTAAATTCACTTAAAATGTAAAACTAGATAATTTCAAATTAAATGAATCTAATCTTAGTGAATTTTAAAGTTTTAGAAATTGGAACTCATGATTTGTGCACATTTAGCCTTTAAAATGATGCATTTTGAGATTTTTTTTTTCATGATTTGCATAGAATGATGAAAATGAACTCAAAGTATGATAACATGCCTCAAAAACATGTGAATTGTGCCTTAGAACACAGTAGTATTCATGTAATTACATATTATTAGTTTATGTGAGACATAATCTCCATAATTAATAGTGTACTTGATGTCACTGATCTTTGCCTCAATAATGACCTCATTGAACATATATGTTTTAGCAGCCTTCCAGGGTCGATACTCTCAGGGATTTTACCATAGTTTTACAACACAATCAAGTTGAAGGGTAACATGTCTGACCATATATGAATTACTTTGAAGGATCCCTCGAGAGAAATTTCCATTGGTTGATAAAATTTCAAGATATGTTAGGCAAACAATTTTCAATAAATGATGGAGCAAGAAGTATGAAAAATTTATAAGATTTGAATGCAAGTTTAACCTTTTTTTGTGAACGGTTGTTCTTGCTTATTTCAATAGGTTCATTATAAAAAACGTTAAATGCATTCTTATTGAGGTGTTTCTTAGTCTTGTAATTCCTAAAGTTAGAAGAGTTTGGGGAGTATGTTTACTTTGTGATATTTACTTATATATATATATATATATATATATATCTCAGTGTGTGCGCGTTAAGGGATATTATGCAATAAAGATAGTAATAAATTACTCTACAGATTTATTTGAACTTTATGATTACTAATTCCAGTTTTTTTTTAAAATTGTGAATTAAACCTCAAAAATATAGAGAAAATTTCTATGTCAAATTTAAATTATTTGATTCTAAAAGTTATTAAACTTTTTTTTAATGTCATTTTGATGTTCACTATAACTACTTTGATACCAACATATTTGCATGAGTTCAATATTGAACTTTTCATGTCCATTAGTGCTCATTCAAAAGTCAATGGGAGTTCATGAAGTGGTGTAATTTAGAGCTTCAAAATTTCAACTTCAAAATTCTCGGGTTGACATTCAAATTTCCCTAGAGTGACATGCTCTCTGTATTACCATGACACTAAAGTCTCATTGCTTTACTTTGAAGTGCTATCTCAAAGTAGAGAACTCATTTTGTTTGTGGCCTTCTAAGAAACTAAAGATCCTTATGAATCCTTAAATATCCTTCATGGAATAAAGTCTTTCTTTTATGTCCTAAAAGGGAAGAGCAACTTGATTGCCTCTACTTTTCTCTCCAAAACCATGGCTTGATGACCTACTACAACTAAAGGATATATTTCACATCCACATTAATGTCATACGAGAGAAGATTGATTGCATGTAGAAGTTGGCAGAGAACAAGAGATCAATGTGATTATCATATGCCTAGATTTTACTAGATAAGTGCTAGAGGAATAGATGAATATGTGAAATTAGGCATTACAGATTTTTGAAATCCTCACCTCTCATGGCAAGATACTATCACAGCTTTTGATAGGCCCAAAGTCGTCGTGTGTTTAAGCCCTACAAACTTACTATTTATACTTAAGAAAACTAAGGTCGGATGGAGATAATAAAGGCGCATAGCTTTCTAGGTCGATCCACAGGGATTCTAGGGCACAACAATATCAATAATAGAAGTAGAGATGAGGGTAATGATGAAAGATTGGTGGTCAACTCTTTGAGTTGACCGTGGAAAGGAAGGAATTTTAATGGATGATTTAAGTGAACCTACAGATATAAAGATCATAAATTCAAAGTACAGAAAAGTATTAGAATGAATAACTAAGGAAATATAAACCATGTAGAAAGAAAAGAAATAAGAGGGAGAGGGAGAGGGAATTGGAGAGAATGAAGAGCTAGAGAGGGGATATTTTTTTAGAAGAAGTAAATAAAGAGAAAGAGTGATAAAGGAGATGAAGAGAAAGGGAACAGATGCAAGAGAGAAATTGGAATGAATGAGATAGGGAGTTAGAGAGAGGGCTAGCTCTAGAATAAAGGGGAGAGAGAGAGAGAGAGAGAGAGATTTAGAATGAAATGAGGGGAAGAAAATAACTTGACTGATAGTAGAAGAATGTGAGAGACCGAAATTAGGGGAAGAAGTGAGGGAAGCGAAATTAAGAGTGAGAGAGAGAGAGAGAGATTAGTGTGATAAAGAGAGAGAGAGAGAGAGAGAGAGAGAGAGCAAAATTAGTGTAATAAAGAGAGAGAATATAGAGAGAAAAATAGGAGAGGAGTGAGATATAGCTAGGGTGTAGAAGACAAGAGGACAAAGAGAGATTTAGAGGGAGAGAGAAGTTTGGGAAGAGACGGACTGGATAGAAGGAGAAAGAGAAAAGCAATTGAGAGAGAGAGGGGAAGATAGAGATGATGAAAGAGAGGTTGTGAGAAAGATACGTAACGGAAGAGAATAAAACGAGAAATGGAATAAAACGGAAGATATGAAGAAAAGAGGGCAGGTGAGAGAGAAGACGTGAGGACGTGAAGAGAGAGAAGAAAGAAAAACGATGGTGAGAGAGAAAATTTGCGGAAGACCGGGACGACATTAGAGGAGAACGGGAGAGAGATTACCGAAGAAATGGGAGAGAGAGGGAGAGCAGAATTAGAGAGAGCTTAAACGGTAGAAAAGAAAATAGAGAGAAGAGAAGAAAACGAGAGAGGGAGCGTTCGGAAAATAGAGAGAGTGAGTGCGAGGGGTTGCGAGACAGCGGAAAGAGGGAGAATGCGAATGTGGGGGTTTTAAGGAAATGAAGAACGATCGGAAGAGAAAAAAGATAGCGGGAGAGGGAGAGAGAGAATACCGCTGGAGAGAATAGAGAGATTGTGAGGAAGATGAGGGTAGGACTTCGGAAAATGAAGCAGAAGAAGGGGGAGATACGACTTCGGAAAAGAAATTGTGATGGAAGAAAGAGGAGACAAGAGAGGATACGAGATGGGGGGAAAGAGGAAAACGCAGGAGAGATACGGAAGAGAGGGAGAGCACCAGTTGAAGCGAGGGGGAAATTTAGGGGGAGAGACGATCGGTAGAGAAACAATTGAGAGGTAAGAAATCAGAAATTAAGAGGTAGAGAGGAAGTGTAGAAGACTGGGGAGAGAGGACGAAAATGGAATACGGAAAACATAGAAGATGAAAACGGTGAACTGGGGAGAGAAAGAGGAGATACCGAAATGACGAAACAAAAAGACGAAAACGGGAAAACATAGAAAACGAAAGAACAACCGAAAAGTCAACAGAGAGGAGATGGCAAAAACAAGAGAAAGAAGATTGATCGAGAAGAAGCGGAAGAACGCCGAAGAACAAAAGAGAAAAAAAAAAGAAAATCTAAAAGAGAGAGAAGTAGCAGAGACGAGGAGGGCAAAGAAGCAAAAAAAGAGAAGGAAGCAGGAGAGCGATATCTAGAGGGAAGGGGAAGCGAGAGAGCACGTAAGATAAAGAAACGATGAGAAGTACCTTGGAGAGAGAGCAGAAGAGAGGGTAAGAGAAAGAAAATGCGAGAAGGAGACAGAAATCGTGAAATCGAAGAAATTGGTAGAAGGAGACGGGCGTCCGGACAAAATTACGATGAGGAGGTAGAGTAGAAGATGGAGAATTGGAGACGGAGAGAGTGGAATTTGAAGAGGGAAGGAGCGAATTAAAAAAATTTGAGAGCTAGAGAGAGGAAGGAGGAAAAGAGTAGTGCCAGAGAAATTAAAAGAGGAGATAGACGAGAGAGAAAAGAAGAGGAATAGTGAGGAAGAAAATGAGGAGAGAGAGAGAGAGATAGATTAGTCACAAGACAAACCATACACCTTTGAAAATAATAATAATCATTCTCTATGGTTGTTTGCCCAAAGTAGTTATTGTTCCCTCAAAATACCCAAACGCCTGTGATGAATCATGTGATCATAGCGATAGACATCCGAATCTAGGATAGTTGACAGCCACATGAGAAATGTTGTTCAAGGGGGGTTCCAACAAAGACAAAGTATCGGCGCCAAGAAGATAGTCATTGAAAGAGATCTTGAAGGGTCACAGAATCTTCTCATATTCAAAGAATGAATCAAAATTTAAGCCACAACTTCCAAATTCCATAGCCCAATTCCTTCCAATCCAATCAGGATAATAGCATTGCATTAAATTTATCGATACATCCACCAGTGGCTTGACAGATTAATTCATATTCATGCAATTTCCTCCCAAAATAGAATTCACCACTCCAAAAAAATATTAAACCAATGCAGGTAGAAGCATATAGTCGACAAAGTGCTTCCCAAAAAAAAAAATCTAAGATCACTGAATTTTCTTCCAAAAAGGGGTATTGATTTCTGATTGAATGAAATTCCAAAACGTACAGTACTTGTGAATCAACAATAACCGAAAATCAACATTAAATCATGCGATGGTGACAGATTATTTTACTAGAGTTTTCTGGCCATTTCCTCCCTGCCTTCCTACAATCTCTCTCTCCTCTCTCATTCTCCTCTTTGATTTTTTTCTCTTCCTCTCTCTCGAACAATTTAACATTGTTGAGTATCCAACGTACAGTGTGACATACAAAATGTCATTCACAGGATATTTTGTACAATTCAGGATTGTAACCAAGCATGTGGCTAGATCCTAAATCAAGGTAAAATGCATGATAATCGATCACCTAATTTTAAGAAAGGAGGGGGGATATGAGAATTATAAATGGACCCATGATCAGATGAACTTGTTAGATGCTCCTATGAACTGAATGATGTCAATAATCGCTTCATAATTAGCTCAAGGCCTAAAAAACTACCTTTTATGAGTCCACTCTTGAGAAAATCATGAAGCGAACAAATCAGTTGATGGTCTAAATGATCTCCACTTTCAACATACCGATTTTGTTGTCCAGCTCATTGACTTCATCCACCTTCAACTGTACGCCAACATTCCTCGTCGAATGATTAAGACGAACAGCCATTTGTCTCCTTATAATTGATCTCTGAGGACAGCTCCCAATAAATTTAAGAGTCTCTGAATCAGGGGCCAGCATAAGGTCCATCAAGTTTCTACCATTCATGCTCCCACTCGATTTCGATAAATCCCTTGCATTTCTGATAGGATGTACTGCTTTTGACGAAGATGGCGATTTCCTGGTGGTCGTTTCCCTCTCGAATGAATCACTGGATCCGCGGTCAGGGCTCGAAGGGGCAGCCTCCTCAATTTCAATAGAACTTGGATTCTTCAGTTTAGTGATATCCACGGCTTCCACCATTAAACACGGATTTCTCACAGAAAGATTGCTCGTCCAGTTCTTTGAAGAAAGCGATTTATACAGAATCTTGAGACAACCAATCACCTCTTCCATCGAAGGCCGCTTATCCTTTGAAGATCTCACACAACTGGCAGCCAGACAAGCGAGCTGCTTTCTTGCCGAAGGATCTCTTGGAGGAGAAATCCTTGGGTCATAGAGAGAAAGAACTTTCCCCTTTCGTAAAAGAGGAACTGCCCATTCTACAACAGACGGTGGTGAGTGTGCAACATCAATGGCTTTCCTCCCACTTATAATCTCAAACAATAAAATCCCAAAGCTGAATACATCCGTCTTTGTACTCAAATTCTCCGGAGTAATGTATCCCGGATCAAGATACCCCAAAGTACCTGCAGGTGGCGTCGATCTAAGAGAAATCAAAGAAGGCGAATTCAACACCAGATCCCCCTTCTCTCCCTCTTCCGCTGCAATAAGAGCAAGCCCAAAATCTCCCAACCGGGCATTAAAATCAGAATCAATTAAGACATTAGCAGACTTAACATCCCTATGAATAATCGGGGGACTGCAAGAATGCAAAGCGTGGATCGCCTTCGCAGTCTGAAGCGCCAATTGAATTCTCCTCCTCCATCCGGGAGGCCGAGAATTCGAATGCAAAAGCTCGTATAAATTCCCATTAGGCATATATTCCACGACTAAAAGTCTCTCTCTTCTTCTAACAGAAGAAGAATTTAAATTAGGAGGATAATTAACCTCTTCATAAGTGCTAAATCCAATAAGATTAACCAGCCGAGGATTATATATTTTGGAGAGGATTTCTATCTCGTTTTCCACCTCGTTGCGATCCAAAACTAAGAAATTATGCGATCTAGAAGGACGCTTAACGGCAACAAAATAACCTGGAGGCTTAATCACGGCGCGATAAACAGATCCATGACTTCCGCGGCCTAACAACCTCTCGTCAGAGAAATACGACGTCGCCGATTCAAGATCCGAGTACGGAAATACCTGAATCGATCGATTTCCCCTCCAATTTCTCCAAACCTCTGTCTCAGCCTTATCTTCCACATTTCCCCCCATTTCCGCCACATTGGAGATAGACCTGCAGGTGATCACGGAGTCTTCAGCTTTGCAAGAAAGATATCTCATTTTGACTTCCCGATTTGAGAACCCTAGCAAATCTTCATCAAATTAGGTCAAGAAAACGGTGATCCGGAGGACAGAGATTCGCCGGGAGACGGCACTCGGTTTTCCGGGAAGGGAAGGAGAGTGCAGGCGTTAGATAAGGAGAGGAGAGAGGAGAAATTTCGCCATGGCGAATAATCTCGGTGGTCGTCCTGACAGACTGTGACAGTACATTAGAACTTAATTATTTATTGCAGATTGACCTAATATTTAAAGTATTTTCTTTCTATTCCTGCTTTATTTTTTATTTTATGTTTACCTCCCTTGCAAGGAAAAACTCTCTCTTTCTCTCTCTAGGAATTTCGTCGTCCCCGTGTTTGACCCGCTCATTTTAAACCATATAATATTTGTTGTAGGGATGAGAGAGAGAGAGATGGTAGGAGGTGGGAGATGAAAATAGCAGCTAGAGAGAGAGAGAGACCTTGAATGTGTCACCTCGTTTAGAGAGATAAAGGGAGAAGGGTGTCTCTTCTTTTAGAGAGAGAGAGGAACTGAAAAGGTTGGTTGGGAAGGATAGAAAGTGGGTGAGGAGATTGGGATAAAGAACGAGAGGGAGGAGCTTTGAACAGAGAGAAAAGAAGAGAGGGGATCTTTTCTTCTAGAGAGAGATAGGTAGAGGAGCTTGCAGTCTAGCTTGGCGGGTAGAGAGGGATAGAAGTGGGTGTGATGAAAGAGATAGACAGAGAGGGATAGAAGTGGGTGTGATGATAGAGATAGACAGAGAGGGATGAAACTAGAGAGTATCACCTCGTTTAGAGAGAAATTAAGATAAATTTGGAAAAAATATTTATTTATTTACAGTTTTTTAATACTAAAATGCAAAGGGCTGAATATAAAAATGAGAATTATATAGACAAATGAGATGGAGAAAAAGACGAATAAAAACATGTCAAAATATTTCAAAAATGAGAATTATTTAATGGAAGACATTTCAAAATATTTGAATATTTAATTTATTTCCAAGTTCTTGGAAATATTATAAAACAAAAATAATGGGTCAAAGGAGAGAGAGAGAGAGATAGAGAGAGATCGAGGGAATCTACAAGAAAAAAAGAGGAAAGGGAGACTTTAATTTCACATCAAAAACTTTAATTTCACCATTTTTACCTCAAATGGGAGCCCCAAAAAGGGGGAAAATGTACAAGAGAACTAACGTTTGAAGAAAATTGAATTATTTCCCACCATAAAATGAGTGGGAATTATTTTCAATTAAAGGAAAAAATGTGGAGCTAGAGAGAGTATTCGATTCAAATTTTCATTTTATGGTGGTTAAAAAAATCAAATTTCTCCCAAAAATCGCCTTGAATTGAATGCCTAGGCTTCATAAATATTCAAGCTCTTCCTGGTGGACCCTCATTCCCCTACTGCGACGCATATTCTGACGAAATCCCGAGTTTCTAGGGAGTTTTTCGTAAAATATGCGGTGTTCAGAATACTCTGTCAGTCCAGATGGATAATTTTCCACGAGACAGGGTGGTCCTGCAACAACTACGTCACTACAGTGCAAAACTACAGCGGACATTTAATTCAAAGTGGCGGGCACTTCGGGGAATTTTTAATTATTAATTTAATGCGGGATCGCGGGACTCCCGACCTTCTGTTTTTCTCATTTTTTAATGAAAATTTACGTGGGCCCCACAAAACTTTCAACACGACCTCGGGGAAGGCAATTTAGACGGAATCTTGGGTAATTTCGATAAAAGAGGATTTAAATGGAAGAAAAATGCAATTAATTAATGAAATAGCAATTTTTACAACAGTGGCAGATATATCGGGTTTATTCGGTATTTTACAGAAAACCCCGTCACTGATTTTGATTTAGACGTTCTACTTGCCAAAAAGTCAAGATTTTGCTAAATCCAGCGGGTAAAGAAATTTGACTAATGTGCCTTATCTCCTACGTTTTTTTAATTTTTTATACTTTTTACAGCCGGCACGTTTTTACAGCTTGTAAAAAAGACTGACCGGACTGGCTCCTTTTTCTCTCTTTCAACCCACTTTTTTTTTCTGATCATATTATCAATATTTGGAGTAAAAATCAGTGCAATTTTTCACAGTTCTCCTCTCCAAAATAAATCTTTCGCCTCGATAATATTTATTTTATAATTTTTCTCCTATTTAAAGTAAATAATGAGATAATATAAATAGAAATTCTTGGCTTTTGAAATGTCTTATGTGCATTTAAGGAGCAAACACTTAGGTTTGCCCATGTTTTTTCTTTAATTTACATAGAAAACCATCTGATGGTTAAAATTGAAGCTTTATGTATGAGGTGTGGACATGATTGAAATATGGTGAGTCAAACTCAATTCATTCATATCCCAAATTTTATTTGGATTTTTATAATATAAATTATAGAAATATTTATGCAGCTTCATCGATATTATTTGTTCTCATTCTTTTGAAAATAGTTTGATGCATGAGAAGCATACTTCGATCTAACATGAAAGGACCCCATACATCACAATGGACCAAGTCGAGAGGTTTCAAACCAAGAACAAAATAAAGACATTTAAAGGTAGCACAGTTGTGCCTAGCTAGTTGCAATAATTCACACTCAAATGGGGAAAAGGTGATCCATGGAAAATCTTGGTATAGCTTGGAAATGGGAGGATGGCCAAGACAGTGATGCAATAGTAACAAGGAGTTTGGCTTGACTGCATGAGACACTTATGGATGGTAGATAATCCAAGACAAGCTCGTAAAGCCCTACCCATTCTCACACCATAAACCAATCTTCTCCCCCATATTCAAATCTTAAAAAACACAATAATGAGGAAAATAAAAGGTGCTAGAGTAGAAAGTGGTAACGAGGAATGTAGATGATTTATGACTTTGCTCACCGGCTTATAAGAAGGATGGTTTGTAATAGAAATGGGAGAAAGGTTATGTTGACAGTGAGAGCAAGAAAACCTAGAACTGTATACAAAAAAGAGAGTACATAAGTCCTTATATGAGAAGTAAAGATGAGGGGCCCTAAATGGTATGAGATTTTGATACCACCATCAGTCACTCCCCCTCAGCTATATCATATTAATTAAACATGTTCAGCTTGGTACATATTATATCATAGGAGATCTCAACTAGACTCTTCGTGATGATGTCCCCTAGCTGATGAGATGATATCACATGAGGCATGGAGATGACTCTGAATATAACCTTGTCTTGAATGAGTGGTAGTCAATCTCAATGTGCTTCATATGTTCATGAAAAGTGAAATTTCTAACGATAAAAATAGAGACTAGATTATCGAAATGCGTGGGCATTAGAGAAGGAGATGAGATGTCAAGATCTTTGAGAAGTGATTGAAGTCATACCATCTCCCATACGGTCTAGTCATAGCTTGATACTCAGACCCCGCGCTTGAGCATGATACCACCTATTTCTGGGACCTCCAAGTGACGAGTTTACCTCCAATGTATGTTCTATAGCCTATAATAGATTTACAATCTCCCTTGTCACCTGCCTACTTGGCATCAAAGTAGGCTTCCATACAAAGATGACCATTTCATCTATAGATGAGCCCTCTCCCTAGGGCTTGCTTGATGTATGCTAGAACCCATAGACCTCCCTCATAGTGAACTTGTTGAGGTTCTTGCATGAACTAGTTTAGAACACTAACCATGTACTCTATGTTGAGCCAAATAACCATGAGATATATCAACTTTACCAATAATATATGATAAGGATTTGCATCCTCAGGGAGTAGAGATGAAGTTTCCTAGAACTGCGAGTGAGTCTCTATAGGTGAGTGGTTCAGACCGAAGAAGCAATGTCACTCGATTCTTATCAAACGGACTGTCCCTAGGTTGCACCTTAGAAATCCCGTCTCTTCAAGCATGTCAAGGGAATACTTCCGCTAGGTTAGAGAGAGCTTCTTGTCTCGATGGGAAAACTCAATCTCAAGAAAGTATCCAAGACTCCCCAAGTTCTGGTAGATTGAATACTAGTGTCATCACTACTAGTTAGAAGAACATCATCTACGTAAACTGCAAGAATGACAAGACCATCCTTAGTCTTTTTAGTGAGCACGATGGGATCAATGGCACTTGATGTGAAGCCAAAGGGGGGATAAGACCACTAAATTTAGATGGATATTGAGTGATAACGTTTGTGAAGAAGTGCATGATGCTAGTCACAACCTCAAAGCGATCACAAAGAAGGTAGACCCAACTCACAGGGGTGTAGTTGATGAAACGAATTTGATTAGTTGTTGAAAACTCATGAATTCATGTCAAAATAAATAGAAAACTCACCAATTTGAAGGTTTAATCATGAATTAACTAGTATAATGGCAAATAAGGGTCGATTCCACAGAGAGTTGGGGTATTTTTTTTAGATGTATTCAAAATTTAGGTGAGAAACTAGGGAAATTAATATTTTTAGAAATTAGACTCCAAGAAGAATCCACAAAAACAAAAATCACTCAATTTTTATCAATACTCTTAGAGGAATCAAGGAGCAAAATTGAGAGTTGATCGCGAAGAGAGAGAAATTGACTAACATTTGTAAAATTAAACTAATATATGCATCAAAATTAAAATCTAATGTCAGAGGACAAAAGGTTAGCAGCAAAACATGTAATCTATCCAAAAAGTACACTCGAAATGATCTAATTGATCGTTGGATTAAGGCTTTTCATTATACATTTCTAAAAAAGAAAATTCAGAATTCTTCATATTCTCTCAACGAAATATTGATTTCAGCACTCCTCGAATGCGAAAATGAGTCTAGAAAAGGAAGAAAGCAAAAGATTCAATGACTGAGATTTTTAAATGGTCTGATTAATCGAAGCATCAAAGAATACATTTTCTGTCGAAGAGAGAGAGAGAGTATAAATAGGCAAAAAAAATTGTGGCTGTTGGATTTAACAGTCGATCTTCAATCAACGGCTTAGATGAAACATCAGAATGCGAATTTTTATCATTAAGTCTCGTCCGTTCGATCAAGGATGAAGCTCTGAGATTTCTCTATGTCATGAGTGAAGTTAGATCGTTGTGTAATATCTATCATTCGATCTTCATCGAATGCTTGAGATGTCACCACATGTCCAAGGAGTCCATCGAGAGCATTCAATTCTAGATGTTATAACTCCTCAGATAAATGTCTAGGATTTATTCGTGGCTTATAACGTGAATTATCATCAAATCTCAGAGTGCCACATACTCCTTCACTTAAGTGTTCATCGACAATTGCAATTAAACTTGAAAATCAAATGCTCCTCGTTTCACCAAGTTGTTAACAATAAAATAAAAAGAAACATAGTCCCACTTAAGAAAATTTAAAGTAATGCGACATATATATCAAGGATAGTGGTTTTATAAATTAAAATTATCCCATCAAGGGCACTTAGTGCTAATGATGCGCGTTAGTCAAGTGTCAC
>CM044111.1:9927424-10055240 GCA_024174645.1 Lemna minuta
AAAAACTAAAAAAATAAATGAGTGTAGATAAAAATATTTTCTCTTATTACTTATAATTAAAACTTAATTATAATCTCAAATATAAAATGGAAATAAACTATTTCTAAAAAAATTTGAGCTTTAATTATGCGTGATTATCCCTTAAAATAATGTATTTTGATATTATAACTTTAAATTATATGGAATGAAAATATGTACTCAAAAAATGATAACATAAATGTGAATGAAATGTTTTATGTCTTAATTTGTATTAATAATAATGTAATTATAAGTATAGATTACATGTTATCAGTAGTCATTTAAAAATAGGATATAGTAGTGATGAGCTGAAATGGAAGGGGTAGAAGAGGAAACCTAACATCACAGTGAAGCAAATCAAAAGGTGCAAAGGAGGGTGTACAATCACGAGCAGAGTAAGAAGATTGATAATATCTAAACTGACATCACATGCACACAAATTGAGTGAGATACGGATATGATAAAGCCTATTGAAGTTTGTCAAAATATAGGTGGCCCAAACAAAGATGTCACCAAAGGGAAGGAGTGATAGTAGATGTAAAAAAAAGAGCTCAAAGACCCAATGAGGGTTCAATCAGAAGCTAGCTCAAAGATGTCCCACCCATTTCTATGGCCTAGTTAGTCCTCTGCACGGTGTATAGATCTTGGAAAACAAGTGAAAAATGAAATAATGTAACTATATGGGGAAGAACACTAGTGATGAGACTAATAGAGAGAAGGTTTACAGGGAAACTAGGAACATATAGGATTTGCGAAGAGAAAGGGAAGTAGTGACACGAGTAGTACTATGGCCTTGGATTGAACAAGGTCAACCATCGGCAATGGTAGGTTGATATGATAATAAGGGCGACGAAGTCTTATTCACTTAAGAGGAAGCTTGATAACATGCAATTTCTACATGAATTTACATGATTATTAATGCAAATTAAGGCATTAAATATTCCAATTGTATGCATATTATCATATTTTGAGTACATTTCTATTATTTTATGTAATTTTAAATTATCATTTAAATATATAGCATTTTGAGGATAACTATGCATAATTCTCATAATACAATTTTATTCTCATTTATATTTTAGATCATAAATTGTATTTTCATGATTTAATGATAAGAGAAAATATTTTTTTTATACTCATGTATTTTTCTAAATTTATTTTCTAAGAAGAATGAGTGTATTTTTTAAATTAAAATTAATTCTTGTTATTTAAATATTTTGAATTTTTATAATGATAGATAATTCAATTTATGATCTAAAAAACAAATTTGGATTAATTTAGAGTTGTATTTTGAAAGTTATAAATCTTCCAATTTTAAGGAATTTTATAGAATTTTTCTGAATTTATTTAAACCTATTTTTTATTTTTAAAAGAATAAATAAATAAATAATGTTTTATTTAATCGCGGGCTGACGTGGCAGGACGTCACCACGTGACAACTGATAACATGCTATTTACGCATGAATTTACATGATTATTAATGCAAATAAAAGCATTATTTGTTTTAATTGTATGCATGTTATCATATTTTAAGTATATTTCTATCATTTTACATAAATTCATGTTATGATCTAAAAATACATCATTTTACGGATAAGTATGCATAATTGAACAATGTGATTTTAATCCTAATTATATTTGAGATCATAAGTATGTTTTCATGATTAAATAATAAGAGAAATGATGCTTATTAACATTTATGTATTTTTCTATAAATTTATTTTATAAGATACATGAATCTATTTATTTAATTAAAATTCATTCTCTTGCTATTTTAATATTTTGACTTTTTATAATGATAGATTATTCAATTTCTGATCCAACAAAAGAAATTTGAACTAATTTAGAGTTGTATTTTAAAAGTTATGATTTTTACAATTTTTAGGAATTTTTTGGAATTTTTTTGAATTTATTTAACTGTATTTTTTGTTTTAAATTAATTAAAAATAATAATAAAAAGGGTTTTATATTACCGCGTGCTGATGTGGCAAAGTGAAGCGACATGGCGACGCGCAAATGCGCGGACGTGTGACACGTGGAAACGCGTGTGTGCGTGTTTGTGTGACATGTGTGCGTGACACGTATGCGCACATATTAAAGATATATTATAAGCATCCCGTAATCGGAATTCGCTAACCGCTTACGTCCGTCGTAAGTTATAAACCCGATAAAATGCATTAATTTACTCCGTGTGTGACTATGTTCCTTTGATTTTTAATTCAGGTGACGTGGCGACGCGTGGGACATCCGATCACGTGATTTAATCACGTGCGTCGGTTGTCACTTACTCGAGGGGTACGTGGCAGCATCTTATAATGCATAGATTTGATTAAATGGACTTCAATCATAGCCGTCTATCAACCGAGTTATAACAGTCGAGATTAATCACGATCGGTGGACTCTTCGACTTATCGCGATCGTCATATGGAGATCCAACGGACGCGATGAATCCACGCACCTCTTCACACACGTGACGTGGATGCCTCGTGATGCTCCATTGCCAATCAAAAGGACGTGACTTAATCGCGTCGATTCGTCAATCGACGCGTCATCTCAGCCGTTGATCGCGATCAAACCGTTGATCCGACAGTTACGCCTATTTTCCTCTATAAATTCAATGTTCTTCGCGACGGAAAAGACACACTTGGATTTTCGAGTTAAATCAAACTGTCTAGACACCACAATTCAAGGGTCATTCAATTTTTTTCTCTTCTTGACACATTTTCGCGTCCGAGGAGTGCTTGAAATCAGAATTTGATCAAGGGAGTAAGGAGAAATCACATCTTGAATTCCAATTTTCGTCTTCGAAATCGCGGAATGAATAGTCATGCATCCGACGATTAATTGGATCATTTCGACCGCGACTTTGGGTTATATTGTTTGTTTTGATCTTAATCTTTTGTCATTTAGCATTAGATTAAGTTTAATTTCAGTTTTAAATCAATTTCGCGATCGATATTTTATCTCATTTTCAAACTTCGATTACTCTGCAAATTCTAATCCAAATCACTCGATTTTTGATTCCGTGGATTTGCAATTGAGTTATCTTTCTTAATATCATAAATTGCCCAGTTTCTAATCTCAATTCGTCGTCTGATTTGATCAAATTTCAAAGATATCTCTCAAAATTCCCTAATTCTCCGTGGATTCGACCCCTATTTACCATTATACCCTTCAATTTGTGAATTAATCTTTAAATAGGTAAGTTTAGACTTTGTTTTGACACGAAATCGTGTGTATGTAATGACCATACGCATTTGTAACTGATAACATGCAATCTTAACATGATAAAACATGATTATTAATGCAAAATAAGGCATAAAACATTCCATTTATATGCATGTTATCATACTTTGAGTGCATTTCTATCATTCTATGCAATTTTATGTTATAATCTCAAAATGCGTTAATTTAGGGTTAATTATGATGAATTAAAGATTAAATATTTTATAACCCATCTTTACTTGAGATTATAAGTGGTTTTTAAAGTTAAATAATAGGAGAAATCATTTTATGAACATTCATTTAATTGTCTAAAGTTAAAATCTTAAAGAAATGAATATATTTTTGAAATAAAAATTAAATCTCTTGTTATTTAAATAATTTGACTTTTTAGAATGATAGATAATTAAATTTCAGATCAAATGAAAGAAATTTGGATTAATTTGGAGTTGTATTTTGAAAGATATGATTTTTACAAATTTTAGGGATTTTTTTTGGAATTTTCCAATTTAATTTTTGATTTAAAACTTTTAAAATAATTATTTAAATGTCAAAAATGGTTCTCATATTCCGCGGGGCCATGTGGATGCGACGTGGCACGCAAGGCCACGTGGCAGCGCCACGCGGGCCCACGTGGCATATGCATTTATGTATCTATGCTATATAGTATATGTATATAATGGGTATAGTCAGCCTTCCATAGTCCGGAAGGGTATTCGACCCTTTAATCCGTCTGGCGTTATAAACTCGACGGATTCCACTAATTTTTTCCGTGTGGGACTAAAGTCCCACACAGTGTTTTAAACGCAGGCCACGTGGAGCGATGTGAGGCGTTGGATCGCGATCGGAGCGCACCGATCGAGTGGACGCGTGGTCCACGGATCAAGATCAAGACCACGTGCCTTTTAAAACAAGTTATAACGGCCACGATTTCACGCGATCAAACGCATCTGGAGCGTTAGATCGCGATCCAACGGGTGCCGTTTCATGCATTTTATAACGCACATCGCGAGGATAAATCTGGAGCGTTCATCTGAGATCTGACGATCGCAATCTTTGAGGCGTTTTGATCTGGACCGTTGATCGAGCTTAACGCACCGATCGGACGGTTTCGCCCAATTTGGGCTATAAATCGACGTGTTCTTCGTCGTTTGTAAGCATTCGAGGAGGATTTCATCTAATTGACTCATCTATACCCTTCCTCTCTTGAATCTCTCACTTGTAATCGCTTCTAGACTCGAAATCGCATCCACGGAGCGTTTATAAGTGAGATTTCGCTGATCAAGCGAGGAGAATTTGTCTCTTGAACACCGATGTTCACGATTGAATTCGCGGAATGAATAGCTGTCGATCCGGCGATCAATTAGATCAATTTGATCGTTATCTCGGGATAGAAAACAAGTTATTCCTCTTATCTATCGTCATATATCATCAATTTTAGGTTTAGGATTTCAATTTAGTTCAATTTCGTTTTTAATTTCAATTTGTGTTCTTCGCGATTCCGAAAATTTCCTCCCACTTCCATCTTTGATTTCTCTGTGATTACTAATTCAAATCGAGCAATTTTTGATTCCACGGATAGATCTTTAAGTTATCTTTCTAAAACCACCATTTTTCCTAATTTCTTACCTCAATTCATCGTCCAGTTTGATCAATTTCCAAAAGATATCTCAAAAATATGTTAATTCCCTGTGGATTTGACCCTTATTTACCATTATACCCTTCAATTCATGATAAATTCCCAAAATTGTTAAGTTAGGCTTAATTTTTGACGCGATACCGCGTGAAATTGATGACCTCGCGGTCTCGTCTCGTCAGTAACATCAACAACGCGTGTATACGGCACATGACACCGTTTGTGTGTGACACGTGTGCGGGTATGCACGCGTGTGCGCGAGTGTGCGCACGTATGCGCTTGAGAGTGATTAATGGGTTAAAGCATTCTTAACGTATTTACGCTAACACATTAAACTCTTATACAATATATATGCTATTAAACATCAAAATTTATTTTGTGTGGGACTATTTATCTTTCTTTTTAGTTACAGTTGACGTGGCACAATGAGAGACGTCCGATCGTGCGGTTAAATCGCGATCTTCAGATTTCACTTACTCGCGGGGGTACGTGGTGACGTCTAATTAGGAGACGATTCAATTTAAAGTGATTTAATTTCAGCCGTTGATCTGGGGAGTTATAACGGTCAAGATTAAATGTGCCTGATCGACACGTGGATTCATCGCGATCGTTCGATGAAGATCGAATTGACATCATCAAATGACGCTTCTTCATGCGCAATGTGACGAAATATAGACACTTCATCATGGATCGGACGGACATGACTTAAAGACGTCGATTTGCCAAATGACGTGAAATCTGAGCTGTTGATCAGATTGAATCGACGCATCCAATGGTGATGCCAAAATTTGCTTATAAAATCAAAATGTTCTTCGACGCAAAAATCTGTTTTTGGATTTTTTAGCAAATCAAACTGTTTAGACACCACAATATGAGAATCTCTTGAATTCTTCATCTTATAGGCTCATTTCTGCATCCAAGGAGTATTTGAAATCAAGAATTGGTTAAGGGAATTGGAAGAAATCACATCTTGAATGCCAAACTTCATTTTTCAAAATCGCGGAATGAAAAGCCTTGAATTATACAATTAATTGGATCATTTCGAGCGCGACTTCAGGTTAGGTTGAGTGTTTTCATCTTAATTCATCCTCCTTTAGCATTATATTTATATTTTGAATCGTAGATTAGTTTAATTTTAGTTTCAATTTCAGTTTTAATCAATTTTCGCGATCGAATTTCTAGCTCGATTTCAAATCTCGATTTCTCCACAAATTCTAATCCAAATTCACTGATTTTTGATTCTGTAGATTCATATTAGATTATCTTTCTTAATATACTAAAATCCCTTATTTATCACCTCAATTCATTGTCTGATTTGATCAAGTTTCAAAGATATCTCAAAGACTTCCCTTATTCACCACTATACTCTTTAATTTGTTATTATAACTTTAAATTGGTGAGTTTGGAACTTTTTTGACACGACTTTGTGTGTATTCAACAATCGCATGAAATCGTTCCATCAAAGCCTCCAAAACAATAATCCATGATAGTGAAGAGGAAGCGATGAGAGTGGATATACCTAACATGGAAGGAGCTGAAAACGAGTGGAGGCTAGCTGAAGAAGAGGCGTCGATACTCTTGGAGCAATGAAGCGCATCATACTCAGCCAACATCAAGGTTACATCTTTGTGGGGGAGCAGGGATGCTTGACAAAGCTAGGGTAAAGGGGACCCGAAGGAGTCACAACTACTTTAGCATAAGGAGGGTAACTAAATTGCTTCCTACATTTTTTAGCAAGATGATTCAGCTTGTCATAGTGAGAACATGAAAAAAAGAGTTGTGACCATGCCCATAAGGAGGACAACTACCATTAGAGCACTGAGGGAGACTATCATCATGAACTGTAGGAGTAGAGATCGCCATAGCTAAGAGAGGAGTCGTATTGCCTAGAGCAAAAATGGAGGTGGGAGGGAGGGTCATGGTGTACCAGCCATGATCCAAAGAGCTATAGAGAAAATGATAGTGAGGCTTGGTACACAGTCACTAGAGAGAAGAGAGCACCTAATATGGGATGCGATAGAAGGATAAGCCCACTAAGATAGATGCCAAATAGAGCTCTTTGAGATAAGGCTTCAATGTCACAAGGTTTGTGATGGGCGGCTGTTAAAGGTCAACCTTGTAAAGCAAGGCCTACAAGTGGCCAAAGTGGGCCTAAAGAGCGAGATCACTTTTCTTGTAGAAGAGAAGGGACTCAAAGATTTCTATGACACTATTCATGTTCATCTAGTTGGCATGCATTATCTTAAATTTTTGCCAAAGGGAGTGTGCATGCGAGAGAGTTGGTGATGAATTGGTTAATATTGTGAAGCATTCAAGTGATGATGGTTAAGTTAGATTGCTACCAAGTGGCATAAGACGGGTTGAGAAGTGGTGGAGGGTTTGCCCATGAGATAATGAAGAAGACTATTAGACTTAAGAAAGAGCTCAAAACTAGAAGCCCACGTCGCATAATTATGATTGTTAAAATTTTAGGAAGGCTAAGTAAGTTGTGCCTTGATCAAAAGACAAGGCACATAAGTTTGGTAGAGTAGGAAGCACTATAGGCGAGAGAACCACTACGAGTGTCGGTCCAGGGTGTCGAGACAGGTTGCATCAAAGTATCATGCACTAGGAGCCAAAGAGGATGGAGAGGACATAGAATCCCAAAACATTACCATAGATTGTTGGTGGAGACCTGATATATGTTAGGGCGATGGATATAGGCATGAATAGACGTGTTGTTTAAGGCGAAGTGACGAAGGACACTTTACAGATGTGCGTTGCTACATGGTGTCCTCTACTCTTGATGTTGCATAGGATGAAGCAGAGCAAGGGACTGTGCTTTCTGGGTCGGCCAAAAAAATGTTCAAATACAACAATGGAGACAATAATGGAGATGAGATTGCACAAGAGTGGGAGGAGGCGGCATGCTGGGAATGATGACTACAACCTCCTATGATGGCGACGACTGTGGCGGAGACAAGAAGATTTATAACTCTAATACCATGTTAACGATGAGATCAAGAAACCCTAAAATTGTATATAGAAAAGAGAGTACACAGGTGGAGATGAGGGTCTATAAATGGGCTGAGAGTCCTATAGCCCTAGTGGACAATCAGATATAGATTAAAATATATAGTTATAGGGTTCATTGAAGGAGTTCTCAAAGTTATTGTAAGAGTTCTCAAAGTAGATATCGCTGGATAGTTGGATCTCCTTATTAATCCTCTTCAGCAAAAGTGAAAGAAAAGAAATATGAGAGTTTTCTCAAGACTTGTATAAGTACCTTGAGTTGTTGTCATTTTTCTCATATTTATAGACATTGGGTATGTGAAATTTTCACAAAACCCTCATAATTATGTCTAAATGTACCAACATCATTAAGTCTTATGTTTGTGACCCTCTAGGTTCATATATCTAGCAAGTTAATAACTCCATACACCCAATAATACTTATCTGCCAACCTCATTAATTATCTATATCAACAAATAGATTATTAATCAATGATCAATTTAACCTAATAAACATGTTGAGTTGCTAGCTGACGAGACTAAATCGTATGGTCGCTAATTACACACAATTTAGTGTAAAAAAAACTCCTAAACTTACCAATTTATGATTAATCAATTTAATTAATTAGTATAATGGTAATTAAGGGTCGAATCCACGAAGAATTACGGAAATTTGAGAGATATCTTTGAAATTAGTTCAAATCAGATGACGAAATGAGGTTAGAAATTAGGGAATTTATAATATTAAGAAAGACAACTCAATTTTGAATCCATGGAATAAAAAATCAGATGATTTGGTTGAGAATTCGCTGAGTAATCGAAGTTTAAAGATAGAAGAAAAATCGTGTCGCGAAAATGATTAAAAATAGAAATTAAAATGAAATTAAACTTAATCTACTATTCGAAATGTAAAATTAACACGAAATGATGAAAGATTAAGATGAAATCACGCAACC
This sequence comes from Lemna minuta, assembly GCA_024174645.1. Classification (NCBI taxonomy): domain Eukaryota; kingdom Viridiplantae; phylum Streptophyta; class Magnoliopsida; order Alismatales; family Araceae; genus Lemna; species Lemna minuta. Next base: position 9,936,247 of record CM044111.1, read on the forward strand.
TAACCCAAATCAGCCTTCGAAATGATCCAATTAATCGCCGGATGCAAGGCTTTTCATTCCAAATTGACGAAGACAAAAATTGGAGTTCAAGATGTGATTTCTTCCTTCTCCTTCGATCAAACTTTGATTTCAAGCATTCATTGGATGCAGAAATGCATCAAGAGTACTCGGAATCAGACGGCACGCGAATTCATGCTCTAAACACAGAGAATTTGATGGATGATCGCCGGCACGTTCTTCCGTCGCGAAGAACTGCTTTTAAATCAATCGAATTTGGGCGTGGCCGTTGATCTTATGGAGATCTCGCGATCAACGGCTCAGGTGCAGCATCGTTTGATCGAAACGATGTGATTAAGTCGCAGTCGTTCGATCAGAAATGGAGGCTTCAGATGCGTCCACGTCGATCGTGTGAGGTAAGTCGTCGCTTTTGATCTTCCGTCAGATTTTAATCGTGCGGTTACGATTAATCGGAGGTCCATCGATCGCACGCGATCCCAGCCGTTATAGCTCGTTGATGGACGGCTCGGATGATCTCACTAAAAGTCCAATTGAAGCACGTGTTTGATCTCTGATCGGGTGGACCTCGTGTCCACCGCATCGACGCGATCCGTTAATCGTGGTCTTGATCCAATGTGTGGAGTGTGGCCACGTCGCCCTGAAATCAAAATAAAACAAACAAATAGTCCCACACCGAAGATATTAAAGGGAATCGCGAGTTTAAAAGGTGGAGCGAACGTGTAGGTTAGCTAAAATTCCTCTATAGAATGCTTATAAGTACTATAACCATAGTATATTAAATATTATATGTACATGTCATCAATGTGCCAAGCAGGCACTCGCGCCGGTCCACGTGGCGCTGCCACGTGACCCTGAGTGCCATGTCGCATCCACGTGGGCTTGCGCGAATATTACCCCCTTTTTGCAATATTTTTATTGATTTAAATAGCTTTAAAAATCGAAAATAAATCTAAATAAAATCAGAAAAATTCCAGAAAATTCTATAAAATTGTAAAAATCATAACTTTCAAAATACAACTCCAAATTAGTTCAAATTTGTTTTGTTGGATCAGAAATTGAATAATCTATCATTATAAAAAGTCAAATTATTAAAATAGTAAGATAATAAATTATAATTAATTTAATACATTTATGTATCTTATAAAGTAACTTTATAGAAATACATAAATGTAAATAAAGATCTTTTCTCTTATATTTTCATTCTCAAAACATGATTATGATCTCAATTATAATTAGGATTAAAGATTATAATGTTTACTTATTTATAATAATCCATAAATTAGTGTATTTTTAGATCATAACATGAATTAATACAAAATGATAGAAATATGCTTAAAATATGATAACATGCATATATTTGGAATAATTAATGCCTTTAATTGCATTAATAATCATGTAATTAATGTAAATATAGCATTTAAATAATTTATGAATTTTCATCCACGGAAAGCTGATGAAACAAGAAATCCAATGAAACTAGAATCAAGCAATTCGGACTTAAGATTAGGGAGAAATACTTGTTTCAAAACCAGAGAAAATTTGAACCAAATTTGGGTGAAAATGAAGAACAAAACGACTTTTAAAACAAAATTAACCTACCAAATCAAATCTAAATTGCAATTATTGCAAGGACAATGATTGCATTAGACTACTAACCCGATTGACGTGAAGATTTGGCTTCAATTCACGCGGATTGAAGAGTATTCGATTGATTTTGTCTTCGACATGATTTCGGCGTTCAAGGGGAGATTTTGATCCATCCTTGCAATAAATCGCGACGAATCCTGCCTCAATCTGATCGCGATTGAGTCTAAAACGTAGGGGAATCGCGATGAACTCAAGATATGCCTTCAAAATCGCTTAATTGCTTCTCGATTGATCTAGAGTTACTTAGAAGAAGAGAATACATCGGTTTTTATAAGGAAATTTGGTACAAAAACGCGAACCGTTCGATCTGATGAAGATCGGTTAGAAGGCCACGATCGTGTATGTAAGATGAGCCATGATCCCATGATGCAGGCCCACGTTCTCCCTTTTCCTTTCGCCCGTCTGATCTTGATCAGAGCGTCTCGATGCGTCCACGTGTCTCCCCACGATGCGCCAAATTCGTGATTAATCCGAGGCCGTCCGATTTCATTAATGAGATCGACGGCTCCATTTTGCGCACGTGCCTTGATGTTCGATCGGGTGGACTCCAGTTCACGCGATCGAGGCATCTCCATCATCGCGATCGCATCTGACACATATCACAATGCCACGTGTCCTGCACTTTAAAATCCCACGAGAACATAGTCCCACACGGAAGAAACTCACGGAAATCCTGCGTATAAAAGGAGAAAGGCCTTGAGGCCTTTGCGTTAACACCCCAAATAACTCACCTGGGCCCACTAACCTGTGGGCCCATCATCTGCCAGCCCGAAGACCTCATGCCAAGTGGCGCCACCCGGGCGTTCGCGTGGACTCATGTGGCCTTGCCACGCGTTCGTGCCACCTCCGCGCCACGTAGGCACCTGTGTGGGCTCGCGTGGCTCTGCCACGTGGCCTTGTGTACCATGTCGCATCCCCGCGGGTCCCGCGCGATAAAACAACCCCTTTTTGCTATTTTAAAAATCAGAGAAATTCCTAGAAAAATCAAAAATACATTCTTGAAAAAAATCCAAAATCAATATCTCTAAAAATATAACTCCTTTTTTTACTCAAATTTTCTCCATTGGATAAAAAATTCCTTCATCTTTAATATTATGCCATCTAAAAAATTAAAAGAATCATATAAGATGAATTTAAAATAAACAAAGATAATTTCTTAGGAAGTCTATTTTATATCATCCAACATTCTCTTCTTAAAATTAAATCTTTTAATCATCTACTAAAGTCAAATTAAATTAAGGGAGGTAATTAATTTCTATTTATTTAACCTTGTAAATGATTAAACATCCATAAAGCACATAATTAACCCTAAATAATGCATAAATATGGACTTTAGTAGAATGGCATACCAATGGAGAAAATTCATATAAACTATGATAACATCTATCATAATTACATAAAATAAGCATGAATACTAGTTAAATAAGATAAGAATTTAAGTTAAATATCCATTTTATCACTTACTCCTTGAGTCAATCTCCTCAAATATCAAGAGCGATGACAAATGAAATAACCATGGTTGTTTAAGGGACTTATTGAATCACACATTTACATATATAAAATATAGCCTAATCCACTCTAAAGATGGTTGAAAGCATTTGAAGTGGTGAATATGGGTCAAATCCACAAGGACTTGGATTGATTACGACGAAAGACCAAAAACTAGTTGCATTTAGTCAAATTAGAAGATAATAAAATAAAGATAGTGCAAGATTTAGAAGGAGGGAGGAAAAAGGAATCCTAGGAATCAAAGTGGGCATGAAGGAGATGTCAAAGAAAGGAGATTATGATCACAAGAGAGAGAATTGTGATGAAATTTTCAAACATAAGCTAAAACTCCTACTCCTAATCTTTTAGAATTCACATCTCATACATGAGAAAGACAATTACTTACTTGATAGTGTCACGAAGATGATCGTAAATCACCAAATCAAATGATGTAGATAGTGACTCTTCAACAGTCATTATCGTCATTTGATAACACGCATATTTAACTTGAATTCTTATCATATTTAAGTAATATGCATGCTTATCTTATGTAATTACGATGCATGTTATCATAGTTTTAAGAATTTTCTCCATTGGTATGCCATTTTACTAAAGTTCATATTTTTGCATAATTTAGGGTTAATTATGTGCTTTAATGATTTCTTACCTTTTACAAGGTCAAACAAATTAAAATTAACCACTTTTTAGTGATTTTTATTTTTTCTCTAGTAGTGGATGATTAAAAGAATAAATTTCAAGAAAAAGAATGATGGGATGAAGCAAAATAGAATTCTTATGGATTGATTTCATATTATTGTGCATTCATCCTATTTTCTTGCTTGGATTTATATTTTAGGGGCATGATATTAAATATGAAGAAGTTTGTGATCCAATGGAGAAAATTTGAGTAAAAAAGGAGTTATAGAAATGAAGTTATGAATTTTATACAATTTTTCTGGATTTTAATTTAATTTTCACGTATTTTTTGGATTTATTTCTTTATAAAAATCACAAAAAGGGTTTATTTATTCATGGGATCCGTGAAGCTGACGTGGCATGGTGCGCACACATGGCGGAGCCACACATGGCCACGTGGACACATGGACACATACATGGACGCGTGGACTTAGTGGGCTGAAAAATGCGTGTTGGCCCACGGGTATAGTAGGCCCATGGAAGGCATAGGGGGGCGTACTAGGCCCATGCGGGCGACGCATTGGCCAATGGTGGTTCTACGTTTTATACCCGTCCTTCTCTTTTAATTTCCTCTGTGAAGGACACTGTTTTTCTTTCTTTTTGTAGGCGACGTGGCACATCGAGGAGCCTCCGATCTCACGCGTAAAATGACGCGCATTGATCAGGTGGATTTCAGTCCACTTGATCGTGATCATACGCGCGTGACATTTTGCAACCGTCGATCTCATTAATGAAATCCTACGATGGCGTTTTAATCGCTTACTCAGTGAATCATGGAGCGACACATAGTCGCGTAAGGACACTCCGATGAAGATGGGACGGCAGAAATCAAGGAGGAGTGGAATCCGTGTCGTGGGATAGTGGCCCACCGATTTCGCGCGATCATAGTCGTCCAAAGTCTCTTCAGTGAATCGGAGGGCCTGCATTTTTCTTGATAAAATCTCTATAAATTGATGTCCTCTCTCTTTGTAAACTGAACTTTTGATTGAAACGTGAAGAAAATTAAGCGTTTTTGGAGAAAAATCTTCAGTTCTTCGTGACCCCCCTGCATTCTAGACTCAATTGTGATCATACTGAGGTAGGATTGGTCACGAATCGTTGCGAGAAATGGTCGAAATCGCCCCTTGAACGCCGAGCGCATGTAAAAGAAGAAGCTGGATCAATACTCTACAATCCATGTGATTTGAAGCACAATCTTTGCGTTAATCGGGTTAGCAGTGTGATTCCTTTGTAATCCTTGCAATTTATGTAGTTTAGATTTGATTTAGATAGGTAATTAGAGTTTAAGAATCAGAATTTTCATCATTTCGTCCAAATTTGATCGCAAAATTTTGCTGATTTTCAAACAAGGATTTCTCCCTGATCTTAAGTCCAAATCATTTGATTTTGGTTTCATTGTATTCATTGTTCCATCTGCTTTCTGTGGATATCTCGTACGTAAAATTTTATCAACATTTGACTCATCAACTTAAACGTTTAACCAATTGATGTTCATTTTCAATCCGAAATTTGGGCGTTGACTTTCGAGGGCAATTACTACTAATTTACAAGGTGAAATTCAACAATTTTGGTCTATGTGGAATCCTCTAATCGTAAGCTTTCTATTCATATGTGAATTGCTCGATTTGGTTAGTCACTATCATTTGGTTAGCCAATGTCATGATTTTGACCGAGATCTTTATTTTGGGATTTTTCTGATTATTGATTTTCAATAAATCATAGTAAATCCAATTATTTTTCTAAAAAAATCACAAATTATATATCAAAATTTTCCATTTTCTCTCTAGTTTCTGAAAATATAATTTTCGTAATAATTTCTCACCTTTTCCTCTCTGATTTTATATAAAGTTAACATTTGCTCAAAGTCAACACTTTGACCTTGACTTTTGACTTTTCTTCTTCAAATATTTTCTAAAATTCTTAAAATATCTTTTCTCATATACTCATATTAATTATATATCATTTTAATTTCCTAAAAACCCTGAATTAGACCTAAGTTTGACCAAGTAAACTCTTCGATAAAATGTCAACCGTGTTCTTTGTGGTTCGACCCGATATTTTTGCTGTACTTGATTTCATATATTAAAAATCATTGTAAGTTTGGAATTATAAATTTATTTTGACCGACGATCGTGCATTTTCAACGACCACATAAACTGTTCCGTCATCATTCAACCATGAATTCCTCATGCATTTCAAGGGTAGCTAATGATAATTCTATTCAATCTCTCACAAAATCATGAAAGAAATGCAAATTCATTACCAATTGGGTGAAAGAAACAGTTTTTGACCATTAACAAGGCCTCAAATGGTCAAGCATAAGAACATTTATGCTCTCTACAAATGGAGGAGAGGATGGGCTTTTTATAGGGCTTTTGAAATTTAATTGACCATAAATGGGACCATTTCAAGCCTCAGTCATCCAATTTAAGCATTTAAGATCACGATGATTGAGATCTTGCCACATCATTACCCCAAGAACCTCAAAAATAGCCCTTCAACTTGTCAAAACACTCCTAACCGTCTAATTGTGTGTTTCATGGGTTATGGATGGCCCATATCACGCCATTTTGCCTAAGGGCAACCATTTGATGAAGATCAAATGTCGAGAGGAATTCTAGCCATCATATAGGTGGTTTGAGGAATTCTAGCCATCATATTTGCCACATCATCAAATGTCAAGTTCTTCCATGTAGCATGCTTGATGAAGAGGATATGCTGAGAGCCTCGTCCACCGTTTGATCAAAATCTAATGATTGCCATTATGTCGTGAAGAGAGAGAAAATAACGCCAAATGAGATGTCGCAATGACCATCTTCATTAAGCTATGAAGATCAATGACCTTTATTAGATTGCATAATCCAACACCTCGGTATGCCACATCACATATGTCAAAATTGAAGATAGTGCCACATTGAAGAAATCAAGGATGTTAGAGTCTTTAAAAGATTATGCAATTTGGATAATTATATCAGCCCACTAAGGGCACCCTTAGCTCTAATTATCTCCTAATCGTGCAACCACCTAGGCGCGAAGACACGCGCCAAGTGCACGTCACATGGCATTGCTAGACATTGTCATGCGACACCACATAGATACACATAGACGTGTTAGCACACACATTAAAAACCCCATTTTGACAATTTCAATAAACTGCATTTCTTATAATTCTAATTGAAATTCAGACAAATTCACCAAAATGCCAAAAAAAAAAAGAAATTTAGATATTTCAAGATATAGCTCATGTTTAATATATTTGATTTATCATTTTTTATTTGATTAGAAATTAAATAATTTATCATTATAATGTCATTTAATTTAAGAAATAACAAGAGATTAAATACTTAACTCCAATATACTCTACATTTACTTAAAGGACTTGGCTATCGAGGGCAACCGGGTTGCCACGAAGGAATCCTGGGCAACCCAATTAAACAGGGAAATTTTCCCCCGTGGGCTTTCTCTCTCCCATCGAGAGAGAGATTTTCGGGCTCCCTCTCTCTCTCTCTCTCTCTTCCATCGCCCAGCCCGGCCGACGCCACTGCCGCCTCCCGCCGAGGCCACCGCCCCCGCCGCCTCCCGCCGGCTCTCTCTCTCTCTCTCTCTTCCATTCCCACCGGCTCGGCCGATCGTCCCACGAAAAGCTATTTCAGATTACGCCTGATAAAGATTGTTTCTCTATCCGATCTCTCTCACAGCTCTTTCCTCTCTCCTGCTTTCTCTACCTTGCTCACTCCCTATTCCAGGAGATCGAGAGAGAGAGAGAGAGAGGAAGAGGGAGAGAGGGAGAGGGAGAGAGATCGAGAGATCGAGAGAGAGAGAGAGAGAGAGAGAGAGAGGGAGAGGGAGAGGGAGAGCGAGAGGGAGAGCGAGAGAGAGAGAGAGAGAGCAGAGAGAGAGAGAGAGAGAGAGAGAGAGAGAGTCTCAGTATCATCCACATACAGACAGTCGTTAGCTTGAGGAGTCACCATTGACTACTGCTAGTGATGATAATGCCATGCAAGTGGACAATGTCGTTATAGTCCTAGTCCATAATAGCCTTCCATTCAATTGATTTTGGAGCCTCCATGGACCAAATAGCAATCTACTCAGGAGGCAAGACAAAAGGAAAATGCATGATAGTCAGGGTAGAAGATTGTCATAGGGAACAAAGTAAGAAATTTGATGGACAGAGCAAGAGCATGTGACTTTTAAGGGGACCGGTTTTTAGGTATAGATCCTCTTGTGGGGAAGAAGGGGGCACCAAATATGAGGATAAGAATGAGAAATGCAAGGAAGAGTTTTTGCGATGAATGAGGGATTTAGTGATTGTGGATCAACCGATGATGTAGACATGGCAGAAACAAGAAAGGCTAGAGAAGGGAAATAAGGAAAAGAACTGGTGGTGGATGATAGCAATGTAGGAGTAAATGACGAGTGTCCTCAAAGAAAAGTAGATAATATGTCTTTTAAATACTTCTCAATAATTGATGAATGGGGAGGTGGCGGAGGCGGAGGCGCTAGTGGAGGCGGAGGAGGTGGCGAAGGCGGAGGAGGAGGCTGAGGCGGAGGCGGAGGAGGTGGCAGAGGCTACTTCTTCTACTTGCCCAGAGGTGGGGGCGGATGCGGGAGCCGGGAGGGGGAGGCCAAGGGGGAAATTTCTTTCTTTTTCTTTTCGCGTTTGGATGTCTTATATACCAGTTGCCCCCGTAGCAGAGTCCTTACTTAAAAAGTAAAAGTAGATAGTTTTAAAGTTTATTTTTAAAATATTTTTATCATATTATTTTTTTTAAATCTAAAAATCTAATATGAACTAAGGCCAATCTTATGAAATTCAACATTCTTGAAATACAACTCATGACTTATCCACAATTAGCCTTTACAATCATGCATTTGAGATTTTTAAGGTAAATTGCATAGAATGATGAAAATGTATTCAAAGTATGATAACATACATTAAACTAATATGAACTATGCCTTAAAAAGCACTAATAATCATGTAATCTCAAGTGTATATTGCTTGTTATCAAGCAAACAATCCTATCTTGACAATACAATCACCTTGAAAAAATTGAAGTCATAGCCAATATATAAAGTTTTGGAAATCTCATGGCTGGGGATTGTAATTTATAATTAAAAGGCAGTCATCCATCCAATAGATCTATATGATATCTTAGATCAAAAGATCACATACACAACCGTGATATAAATCAACTTGATTAATAATTTGGAATAATATTGACGAAGCGAATCGGCGAGGTCATTGAAAACACAGGGTAAGCGTCAAAACATTAATCAAACTCACCAATTTAAAAATTAATCACAAATTAAGGAGTATAGAGATAATAAGGGTTGAATCTATTTATTTTACTCATACTAACCATTATATTGCATACTCAATCTATGCACTATGCCAATTTATGCACAACCCAAAGGCCTTGCCCTTGCACATAGCTCATTAAGAACTAAGATGCCTAAAAGGCAATATGGGTCTCAGCTTGACATTTTCAACAAATTGACAAACTCTTCATAGAAATGTACATTGATTTTGATTTTTCGGGCTATATAACTGATCATAGGTGCACTAGTGGGCTGTGAGCAATCCTCAGTGGGAACTTAATTTACTAGAAGAGATAGAAGCATAGCACAGTGTCCAAGTCAAGTGCTGAGGTTGAGTTTAGAGCCATGGCCAATGGCATTGCCGACATTACATGAGTCAACGGCATCCATAAAGATCTTCAAATTCCCTATGAGAAGCCCATCAAATTACTTTGTGACAGTAAGTCTGCTATCCATAAGCTCATAACCTGCCGGTTCTAGGAAAGAACAACTGAATAATAAGATGGTGTGTACACCCTACATCAGTTCTGGAGATCAATTCACAGGTAATTCCAATTCTATGTGAGCCTCATTTCTGCACCTCAAGAACATTTTTATTTGAGTCATCATCATCATCATTATCATAGACTCGTTTACATATTTCATCTAAACTTAAAAAAGGTAACATCAATCTTACATCTCATTTTTCCTTTTGCTTCTCATCACAATCTTCTTCCTCTCATGGAACCTCATTGCGCCCCATAACTCCTATTTAACTATCGAACAATGTCTTCAAGCATAGCAACAAACCAGAAAAAAAGCTGTATACACTGCCCTGCTAATGGTTATATGTTAACTCATAGACAAGTGTATACTATCAAATATGACCTTGATAGTGCTATCAACTAGGGTAAGATCAAAGGGCAAGGCTAAAATTAATCAAAGTCTAAGTCTGCCTTGTTTTTCACCATACTTTGATACCCCCCCCCCCATTTGTGTAACCAATATATTTCTTCATTTTAATCCAACTGAGCATATGTTTATCTAATATCCTCCAAATATGTGACTAAAAGAGAGTCTGATAAAACTATCTAGATTCATCGTGCCAAACAAAGTGAGATAATATCATATCAATAATCTATCAAACAAAGTCAATCTACACACCTCAAATAGATAAACCTAGTTGAAGCCCTTGAATGATATATTTGAAAGAACTAGACCAGATAGAAACAATTTTCTCCACACGCTGGGCAAAAAAGATGAAAATGAAGAGACAACACTTATTATCACCACAAGGACTGACATCTAAGTAGTAGGTGAGCCACACTACCAGAATGATCATCATATAGTGTACATATGATGATCATTGTAAAAACAATTCAAAAATTTATTCCCATCTTAATGAGATCCCAAACTAGATAAAACTAAGCCCAATCTTCAACTTAACCTTCCATTTTCCGAGAGGAACCCTAACTTTCTTCCATTATCCTTTCCTGTGAGAGAAACAAGCACTAAAATTCGAAGAGGTGTGTACAAAGCCTAATTCTTGAAAACAAATCGATAAACTTGAGAGTTTGGGAATAATTACATTTCTACTGCATCCCCGAATGTCAAAGTGTAGACCTCAAGCATCATTATTAAAAATCTATGCAACATAGTGAAGTATAACAGACCTTACATCACATATCACAATTGATTAATTACCTGACTCAATCAGCCATACGGTTCAAGAATATCTCTGTCACTGGACCTTCAACCTCAGCGATCTAAAAGGGCACAGATGCTGTCAACTTTTATTTGCATTTTTTTTCCTTCATAAATAAATGATATAAAGGGTAATTCTTACATTCTCTGGAAGTGGTAACTTTTTCCACAGCAAAGGATCAGGATCTTGGTCAAGCGAAATCACAGCCATGAAACCCAAACCCTGAGTCCAATCCAGCAGCCCCAACTGCAAGAGATGGTAAATGCATGGGTTGACAATTACTGTCAGTTATCTCATCACAACAGTCACGGGATTCCAGAAGTTTCTTCAAATTCTTGAAGCTGGAAGACTGAGCCAATATGCCAGATGCGGTGATGCCCTGATGATCCTCGAGAGATTCTCTCGTTGGGCTGGGCAAAATATGGCAACTGATACGGCTGGGTGCACTGTAAGGAAGACTCTAGTGTGTGCAATTCTGCTTCAAGATTATTCAAAAGTGCATCTGCTTCACAGCAAAACCTGTCCGATGTGTCTAACTGGTGAACATTTTTTGGGCTCCACCATCTAATCAGATGGGTAAGGTCAATTTTTGTCTTCATGTCTCTGCTTATGCCTTCATACAAAGAGAGACAGAGAAAGAGAGTTATATCATCCTTTTGAAAGAATAGGGCAGAAGTTGATGACCTTCTGGATACTAATGCACTGATCAGAAAGTAGTTATTACCAAGCACATGTGCGAGAGAGGTGTCCCACTGGGTGTTTTCTGGGGCCCTGCAGTGAGAAAATTCAGAGTGTCAATACACAGAAATCTGCTCCAATCAAATCTGGATGCCTTCAAGAATTTCAGAAATTAATTAAAATACCAAAACCAGGAATTACAAAAAAGTTATCAAATATTGTCCAGAGTAATCTGTCAAATGAAAGAAAAAGGACACATGAAATGAGGAATGACAAGAGAAAAAAATCACGATGTAATCTAGGCTTCAAAAGATTTTCTATTTTTCACAAATGAAAAATACAGTGAATCAAATTTACTGCATATAATGGAGATAGGAGGCGTACCTAGATATAGCCCTACATCTGGGGAATCCTTTTGAAAAAGCACTACTTTTCCTGAAAAATAGAACAATGTGACGGAGGAGTAATCAAAGAGAAGACTGATCCATTCCGTACTGATGTATGCATGCCTTCTAAGAGATGCAAGATATTCCTCCTTGGACACCAATTGCATTTCCTTGAGATCTCTCAAATAGTCGCTGACCTGGATCAAAATCCTAATTTTATGTCGATCAAGAAGAAAAATATGCGAGAAAATCTCAAAGGAAAACCCGAAGTTCATTGGGTACCATAGAAGAAAATTATTAAATTTCATCGTGTTCTTATTTAAGTTAATTATTGTCCATGCCTTACAGATTGTATATTGTTTGAATTGATGCATTCAAAGGGACGATAGAGAGAGGGGCAAGTTGACAGGGCATAGGGGAACCCCACAGCCCTAGATATTAGGGCAAAAAACAGGCTGCAGCCATTCAAGTATGTGCTTTTAATAGGCATACAGGGATTCATTATAAATCACAGAAAAGTCCTGAACTAAGTCAACTCTATAAGAAGTCCCCCTTACTTTTGAAATATGTTTCCCTAGATCCACTCTAAAATATGGTTGGAATCTTATGGACCTTATAGACAAAGCACCAAAAAGGCCCGTCATTCTGTAAATCGTAATTAAACATGAAAAACCTATAAGGGAATATACAAATGCTTTTTCCCATCTCTCTCTCTCTCTTGGTACCTCAATGAGTTGATGATAGTGATCTAGTGACGATCAGACAAAAATAGACAGAAAACAGATGCTTACAGGAAAATTAATCAATGTTCCAGCGCCCCAGTATTTTAGAGCAGCAAGATCATATGCACGCCCAGCAGCCTCCTCGTCATCATACGCACCTAAATACATCAATAAGAATTATATGTTTGACATTTGATCAAAGATGCAATGACATGGCTATATATATTCAATTAACTTACCCAAGTAGACTGACGTGGAGAAAAATTGAGATCAGTTCAATTGCAACATTTTCATGGCATGAAACATATAGATAAGAGTTAGATGCCAGTACTGGTTACCCAAAGAATCATAAAGAATGAATTTTTTCTTTTTAAAATAGAAAAAAAACCTTGTTTTCCTTTCTTGTTCTGATTTTGATTCCAGGAACTTTTGTCCCAGAGATGAGCTTCATAACGACCAGTCCATCTATGCCTATAGCACCAATCATGAACATGACTCAAGATATACGTTACAGCACAACACTCATATAATGTACTACCATCTAAAGCTAAAAAAGTAGGGTAGCATGACATTGACTTTTCTCAAACTTAAATGCAAATATTAAAACAGAATTCTAAATTATATTATTGATCTTTTATGAAGCTCATTTTACATGGTCTTTGATAAATGAGGAAAAATTATATGTTTACCTCGTATGAGTAAATACTATACCTACGCCTCTGCAGAAAATTTACTGTTCATTCAAGTCACACTTATGGGCTTATTAAACTGGACATACTGTAGAAGGAACAGCAAACCCTTGATGACTTCTACACACCAAATTATTCGTAAGCCTAGTTTTTGTTCGTGCATTTTTCAAGGTTCTATTGGCAAGATCTAAAGGTGAACAAAAGAAAAACTGCCAAATTTTTCTAATTCTATGGCAATCATGGCCAACCTACCTCTATATTAGAACAATTCTATTCAAAGGAAACATGCCTGAACCTCTATGGAGAGAGGAAAATTAATATCAACGTATTAATTTGACTGAATTCCTGTACATGAGTCGACAATGAGTCCAATTTAAAAGAATTGTCACCATAGTTCCTTCACGCAAGATCAGGGATTAGTCCTAGTCCTGGGGTCTTTGAATGTGAATTATACGTACACCATTGAAAGAGCTAAACTACAGCCCAATCAATAGGGTTTCTAAAAGAAAGGTTAATGCCCTAAGAGGATAGCTTCTGAAAATTTTCCAATTTCATAGAACAAGGAAATAAGAGGTTAATGGTAATTGGTGCACTCACTCATAAACCCTTAAAAACTACCAAAACTCTGACACCCAAATACTCTACTCCAAGTGACAAACTCATGCGTAACCATTAGAGGCAATAAAAATTCTACACGCCCAAATAACATAGAACAAGGAAAGGAGAGTTTTACCCCACTTGTCACGCTCACAAAATCAATTGAAGGCTACCAAAACTCTACATAGCCAAAAATTTTGCAACATTTGACGCACCCACAAATAAAGCATTAAAGGTTAAAAAACTGTACACACCCAAAAACTTTACACCAATTGACAAACTCGCACATAAAAATTTAGAAGCAAAAGGGAAAAAAACTCTGCACACGCAAATATTTTACACCACAGGACGCACTCGCATGTGAACCGTTAAGGCTAAGAAAAATCTCTGCAGACATGAACGGTTTTAGGCAAACGAAAAACTCCACACACCAAAAAAAATAAAAATAGACACCAGTTGACACACTCGTACAAAAACGGTTAAAAGGCTAAAAAAAAACTCTACACACGTTAACCGTTAAATTTTAAAAAAAAATGAGCACAAAAAAATACTAGACACCAACTCAAAAATTCACAGATATATCATTCAGGCTAAAAAAGTTTATACGAATAAACGGTGAAATTCCTAAAAGAAAGTATACACACCCAGATACTTTACACTAATTGAAAAACTTGCGCAGCAACCGTTATAGGGCTAAAATTACTCTACGCGCAACTATTAAATATCATCAAAAGCTTGAGTTCAATCGGATCAATACCTGGTCACACCTCTATAAATGGAGCTTCTCTTCCCGGCAACACAGGGCGCCATCCGACTGATCCTCTCCTTAGCCGTGGTGACGCATCCCGCCGCCATTTCCACCCTCTCTCTTTTCTTTGCCATCACCAGCAGCCTGTCGCCGATTACCCTAGCGTTAATACTGTTTCCGACATCCTTTACTTCATCAGCCTCCACCGAAGACGCTATTTCCAGTTTGAAATCCTTCTCCCCCGATTCCATTTCCATCCCTCACTTCCTGCTTCAACGGGAAGATGGAAAACGATGTGAATTTAAATTATTTTCATAATAACGACTTACTTTTCATGTATTTATAATTGTAACCCCTCGAGCTACCATTTTCTTAGCCAATAGGTAGCCGTTACACCGGACACGTGCGGGGATGCTTATAAGTTCCATGGGATGAGTCTGTGGGGCCCCACCAGGGAATGGCGATCCCATCATGATCGTAATGATCATATAGGTCCATGGTTAATCGATCGATTCCATTGATCAACCATAGATAATCCTGACTAAATTGATGGGAATTGATCGCTTCAGGAATCTGATTGAAGTAGTGATTGATGCCATTGATTAGATTTAATGTCACCATCATCGATCAAAGGTGATCGATCTGATTGTTGATCAATGATTGTTAATTGGATTCTCAATTTAATCAACAATTATCATTCAACATCTGGTAAAAATTTAAAATAAAAAGGATTAAAACTTTAAAAATGACAAAATACCCCCATATCTCTTATCAGATGTTGATTTTAAGGGAATGATTGATGATCAATCGTGCGCTCAATCAATTGGTGGACTTTGGTCGCTGATCAATTGAGGCAAGTAACAGATGATCGACAATCTGATCAACACATCCAATCTGATCAATCCAATCATTGATCATCGCTCCGTAGTCCCCTATCTAATATAATGTGTAGGCATTAAGTGAAACTTGATCAAACAACTCTAAATTATTCAAAATTTTAATAATATCAATGTTTGTTTTTTAGGGTCTCATATGACCTCTAAAATTTGATAAAAAAATAGTATCATTGAAGATACTTGTGTTCTATGAAATGGGAATTTGGCTCTTTAGAATTCATTTACCTCTACATATTATACATGGATGAATAAAAGATAATAATGTCATTGATATTGTTAATAGGATTTGAGGTTTGATAAGCCCTCCAAATCTGATTGCAAAACTTGAGTGCAGTTGTCACACAATCATCCACCAAGAATGATTACCATATCATCTAGTGCATATCAAAATCAGCACTTACACGGTTCCCTAGAGAAGTTTTTAAATTTTTTTTCAAATATTAAACTTCTTGCAATATCCACACAATATCTAGATGGTTGGATCTCTTCTTAAACCTCTTCTTAAACTCTTTGAAGATCTAGTCCCACTAGATCACTAGAGAAGCTACAAAGAGAAGAGAGGGATGGGTTCTCACCAAGGCTTGCATGGGTACCCCTTAAGGGTAGGAGCCCATCCCCTAATTAGAAACTCAATGTCTTTCAAATTTTTCACAAAAACCCTCATAAAGATATGTATATATATATATATATATATCTACCAACATCCATTGGGCTTATGTGTGTCTCCCTCTAAACTTATATATCTCCCTAGTTAAAAACTTTGTAGATCTAATAACACTAAATGGTAAACCTTATCCATTAATTATACTAACATATAGATATAATTAATCATAGACCTATTTAACCCGATTGACAAGTTGAGCTACCAACTCATTAGGTGCTAAGCTATATAACATGTTCTAAGAGATATATACTATGTAAGAATTCTTTCATGGAGCCTTGCCGTCATCAATCACTATGTGCATATAATCCTTTATTCGTGTGAGACTATTGAATGACTTAAGGTATAGTCAATTTTCAAACCTTAATTAGTCACTTGAGTCTTTATTTATGCATGAAGGAAATCATTGAGAATACCTTCTATGATATTTTCAGCACCTCGGCTAAAGATTTAATCTTTATCTCATTTCTCGAGTCAATCTCCTCTTCTACCAAGGGAAGATGATCTCATGTTGACCACATAATCATCTTCAAGGACTTCATGTCAAATATAATATATGACATTTTAGAGATCTTGTGGCTAAGGATTTATAAGTCATAGTCAAAACATGATCATCAACCTAAAAGATATCTTTAGTGTCTCACGTCTAAGTACCATAAAGAGAGAGAAGTTCACCTTGTTCTTTAACACATCATGTTCTTTGATCTATTACTTTGTCATATAGAAAATATACATTGTTATTAAGCACACAATAACCATGTTAAGTGCAATTTTTGTGATTTTGGGCCATTGAATCACCTTTTAGATGGCACGAATTCTGCCAAGTCATGCTATTTGTAGGGTAGAGGAGAGAGAAATTTTTTATTGGACCTTGATATGCTCATTGATACCAATTTTTTAAGGTTTGCATTTGAATATTAGGATTTTACTTAAAATTTTCTCTCTAAATTTTCTCTTCAAAATTTCCTTTAATCCTTTTCCATTTCTCACTTTCTTGGATTCATTAGTAGGGTCATTTTGTTTAGTTTCTAATTTCATCTTTATGATAAAATTTCATTTTATTTTCAATTTTCTTGAATTTTCCCGTGGATTCATGATTCATCATTTTCAATTCCAATTCTTCATGGATTCAATATATATTAACCGTTTCTTGAATTAATCATAATTTTAGAAAATTTGGTTTATTTCTTAATTTTGAGTTTTCAATTACCACAATTTATGATTATTAGTATGATAAAATGCATTTTGTATCTGAAAAAATATGTTTCCTAAATAATTTTAATGCATAATGCTTGTCATTATGATACATGTTACCAAGGCTTTCGTATATTTTCATGAATGTCATGCCATTTAGCTCTAGTTCTCAAAATGCACTTTTTACAAGTAGCTTTTTATAGAATTATGAATATTTCAAGATCAAACACTTTGTATATTACCCCTATTTTCTTGATAATTTGAAATAAAAAACTTGAGAAGATAGAATTTTGAATTATAAAGTAGAGATTGAGGAAATTTTGATCTTAAGACAACACTAAGTTGTCTTAGTTTGTTTTATAATCCAAATTATTAATATTTGTGGAAAAAACCTTTGATCTCTTGAATATGAAAGATTCAATTGTGAAAGTACTTGTATCTTGAAATATATTGATGTTATAAAAATTTAAGAATTATTTTTGACATTTTTTGGGGGCTTTAAGGAATTTATTTTAAAAGTATTGTTGAGGCAACTGATGTGGCACATGACCAGTGAGCTAGTGCATCAAGCTAATGCCTCAATGGACCACACATGTTGCCTAGACAATGCTTACTTAAAACATTTTCATGGTGCCAAGTTTATGATGTGTGATGATGACATGATATATTAACATGATAAAACATGATTATTGATGCATATTAAGGCATAAATGATTTCATTTCCATGCATGTTATCATATTTATGTGTATTTTTCTATCATTCCATGAAAAAGTCATTATAATCTCAAAATTACTTTAAATTATGGGTAAATATGATGATCTAAAGATAAATAATTTAATAACCCATATTTTGCTTGAGATTATAGAGGTTTTAAAGTTAAAATATTGAGAGAAATCATTATATAGACATTTATTTACATTTTCCTAAGTTAAAAACTTTAAAGAATAAATGTATTTTTGAAATAGAAATTAAAACTCTCATTATTTATTAATTTTGACTCTTTAGAATGATAGATAATTAAATTTTGGATCAAATGAAAGAAATTTAGATTAATTTGGAGTTATATTTTGAAAGTTATGAATTTTCTAATTTTTAGGGATTTTTTGGATTTTTATAAATTTATTTTAGGTTTTTAAATGATTAAAACATTAAAAAAAAAGAGGAAAAAGGGGGTATATTTTTTAGCGCAGGACCCACGTGGGTGCGACGTGGCATGCAAGGCCACGTGGCAGAGCCATGCTGGCCCACGTGAGCGCTTGCGTGGCGCGGAGGTGACACGTGACATGCATATTTATATTTACTCGTAATATTAGGGTTATAGTACATATAAGCATCCGATATTTCGGATATTACGCTAACCCTCATATTTCACACTTCTTATATACCCTACCATTTGACCTAATTTTCTTTGTGTGGGACTAAGTTCCACACGGAATCTTAAGTGCAGGACACGTGGGCGAAGGTGGAGCGCTGGATCAATTGAAGGGCAATCGTAGCGCGTCAATTGAGTGTATTCGCGGTCCACCAGATCGGATCAAAACACACGTGACGTCAATCATGAGTTATAACGGCTCAGATCTCACGCGCGGGGGAGCATCTTGATTGTCAGATCGCGATCCAACAGGCGTAATCAAAGGCATTTTATAACGCTTATCACACGGCTTCATCCTGACCCTCCATCAAGATCCGACGGCAGCGACTTAACCGAAACGGTCCACGATGGACTGTTTCATCGTAATCGTCTATCATTTTGATCGGACGGTTACGCCCAAATACCCTATAAAAAGATGTGCTCCTCCGATTTGTAATGCATTCGAGTTAGAAATCAATCCAATTGATCTGTTTAGACACCTTCCTTCTCGAGTCTCTCGATTCCATCCTCTTCTACACAACTCATTTCCGCATCCACGGAGGGTTTGAAATCGAGATTTGGTTGAGAGACGAAGGAAAAATCGCAGCTTGAACTCCACAATCGCGTTCTTCACATTTTGGACGATTGAGGTGATTAATCGTGTTAATTCGATCGCAATCTTGGGTTAGTGGAGTCGGTTTTTGCTAATCTATCATCCATTCATGTTTAATTTCAATTTAGATTAGGATTTAAAGTTTTAAATTCATCTAATTTTCGTTAAAATTTGTGATTTACGATTTCGGAAAATCCTCTCTACTTTGATCTTCAGTTTCTCCGCGAAATCAAGATCAATTTTGATGATTTTTGATTCTGTGGAAACGATTTGAACTTCTCTTTTCATAATCTACCATTTTCCCCAATTTTTATCATCAATTCATCATCCGATTTGATCAATGTCGAAGATATCATCATAAATTTCCTTATTTCCCTGTGGATTCGACCCTTATTTACCATTATACCCCTCAATTCGAGTTAATTTCATCAAATTGGTAAGTTTGGAATTATTTTTGACAGGAGACCGTGTGAAATCGATGACCTCACGGTTTCGTCTCGTCATGGGACAAAATAAGAGAATCAAAGTTTTTTAAGGGGAGGTGAAATGTATGGCTTTTTTGTTAGCATGCAACTTATACTTGTAATTATATGCTTATTACTTTAAATTAAGTCATAAAACATTACATTACTATGCATTTTATCATATTTTGAGTATATATTCATTATTTAATACAATTTACATAAAAAATCTCAAAATACATTATCTTAAGCGATAATCATGCATAAATCAAGATAATTTTAAAATAGATTATCTCTATTTAAATTTGAGATTTCATTTGAGTTTTAAATCTAAATAATAAGAGAAAATATTTGTATGTATACTTATCTATTTTTCTAGTTTTATTTTTTTAAATAAGATAAGTGTATTTTTTAGTTAAAAATTATTTCTCTTGTTATTTCTTAAATTAAAATGCATAGATGATATATTATTAAATTTGTGATAAAAAATTGGATTATAAAATTAGTTATATTTTTAAAGTTATAAAATTTTTAATTATTAGGGATTTTTTGTAACTTTTTTAGAATTTTCTTAATATATTTTGAATTTATTTAAATTTAAAAGATTTTAAAAGGGGAATTATTACGTGTGTTAATGTGGCGAGCATGCTTTCGTGCCGCCATGTGGTAGGGTGTGCGCATGCCATGTGGCGCACGCGTAGGCGCGTCATTAGCCAGCGCCATTAGTAGTTAAGCGTCCTATGTAAGGTATGAGCTAATCGCTTATAAACATCCACCCTTATACCCGTCGTGCCTCCTTTATTTTTCCAATTTAGGACTATTTTTTAGCTTTTTATTTCTTCATTGGTGACATGAGGTAATGTGAGATTGTTCGGTTTGTGGAGTTAATCGCGATTGTTGGTCTTCACGTACTCAAAGGGTACGTTTGAATGGCATTAATTCATTTTATAAAGGGACAAATCCTAGCTATTTATTTGAGGAGTTATATTGGCCAGGATTCGAAGCGCCTCTACGAGATTTGGAGGCCTTGAAACACAACCGAATGGTAGAGATTCAATGGTGTTTCCTCTTCATATGCGACGCAACGAGATCAGAACCCTTCATCACAAATCCAACGACCATGACTTGACGACGTCGATTTGACTCCGAGCATTACATCTAAGCCATTGATTGAAGACAAAGAGGTAGATTAAATGATCATGCCCAATTTTCATCTATTTATACTCTCCTTCTTTGACGATGTAAAGCATTCTCATTTTTTTATTGATTGAACCTTTTGGACTACATAATCCTTGAATCTCTTGATTTTTTTACCTCTTCTATACTCATTTACGCGTCCATGGAGTACTTGAAATCAAGATTTCATCGAGGGAGAAGGAAGAATTCGCTGCTTGGACTCTTAAATTTTTGTTTTTCAAAACATGAAATGAAAAGCTTGATCTGGCGATTAATTGGATCATTTCAAGCACGATTTTACGTTTCATTATGTCTTTTGTTCCTAATCTTTTGTCTCATACGATTAGATTTTAATTTTGATTAGTAGATTAGCTTAATTTTACTTAATGTTGTTACTTGATCTCTCTTTGTAATCGATTTCTATCTCCTTGTTTCGTTCCTTCATTCATTTGCGAATATTTATCCAAATTGAGTGATTTTTATTCCATGGATTTTTATTCTTAGAGTCTAATTTCAAAAAAA
The DNA here is from genome assembly GCA_024174645.1 of Lemna minuta. Lineage (NCBI taxonomy): Eukaryota > Viridiplantae > Streptophyta > Magnoliopsida > Alismatales > Araceae > Lemna > Lemna minuta. Next base: position 9,957,794 of record CM044111.1, read on the forward strand.
ATTCTAATTTCTCAGCCCAATTTATCTTTCAATTTGATTAAATTTTAAAGATAAATAAAAAATTTCCCTACTTATTTGTGAATTTAACCCTTACTTACTATTATCCTAATTAAGTCATAATTAAATCATAATTTATGTGAGTTGGAAAAATTTTTGACATGAGGAAGTGTGGTTTGAACAATTGCACGATCACGTTTCATCATTTTTGATAGAGGGATGTAGTGAAATTTTAAGATTGGTCACTTTGAACTCCCTAAGTTTAATCCCATAACTTGAGAGGAGGGGAATTGTATTTAATAACATTGATGTAGAGTTTCTATTACATGAATTAGACCAAATTTCACAACCAGTATGATTAGAGGCTAGTCAAGGGTTCATACAAATCCTAAGAGCAAGAGTTTTTGAGGAAAGATGATCTAATACACAAAATGAGAGGAATAGGAGTACCTTGATGGAGATTCTTGACGGATATGATCTTGTTAGGGAAAATTTTGAAATATTTTTCTTGATTACTCCTTGCTTTGAGAGAAAAGAGAGAAGGGAATAAAGATGAATGGTGGAAAGAGGGAAGGGGGGAGAATGAGAAGGGGGAATGGAGAAATTGTGTGTGTGGGGTGGAGAGGAAATATAAGAGTGATGGAGAGGGTAAAATTGTGGATTGCTATGTGGATGAGAGAAAATGGGGAGAGGGAGGGAAATTTGTAGAGGAAGAGAGAGAGAAAGAGTGGGGAAATAATCAAACTTATTTTTTTTTAATTTTCAAATTATGATAGAGAGTTTTATAAGATCCTCATAATTATGGAAGAGAGAGAATTGTTCAACCCTTGGAGGGTGAGTGTCTCTTCAAGGTGTCCCCCTGATAACATGCTAATTAAACATGAAAAATACATGATTATTAATGCAAATTAAGGCATAAATCATTCTATTCTAATGCATGTTATCATATTTTTGAGTGTTTATCCATCATTCTATGAAAAATTCATTATAATCTCAAAATGCATTAATTTAGGGTTAATTATGATAAATTAAGGATAATATTTTCATAACCCATCTTTACTTGAGATTCAAATTAGTTTTTAAAGTTAAATAATAAGATAAATCATTTTATATACACTCATATATTTTTCTAAGTTTACAAAATCTAAAAGAAATGAGTGTATTTTTTAGATAGAAGTTTATTCTCTTGTTATTTATTTTTAGAATGATAGATAATTTAATTTCTGATCTAATCAAATAAATTTGGATTAATTTGGAGTAATATTTTGAAAATTTATGAATTTTCTAATTTGTAGGGATTTTTTCAGATTTTTTTTGAATTTTTCTAAATTTTTTTGAAATTTTAATGAATATTTCCGGATTTTTCTGAATTTAAAATCAATTTTGTAAGTGCGCAAGTGACGTGGTACAATCTAGAGCGTCCGATCACGCATTTAATCGTGACGGTTGATCGTCACTTAAAGGCAAGGGTACGTGTCACAATTTGATTCGCCGATGAATCGTTATAAAATGATTTAATCTCAGCCGTTGATCTGAGGAGTTATAACGACTAAGATTAAAACTGACGAAACACATTTGGAGCGTCCGATCGAGATCAAACAGCGGCGATTCAATGTGTTACATATAACGTGTACGGCGTGGCATCATCTCGGGGGTCTATTAGAGAACCAACGGCCACGACTTAATCATAACGATTCGCAATCGTACGTTTCATCAGAGCTGTTGATTGAAGATTAAATGCTCCATCGGACGGTTACACCCAATTCACTCTATAAATTGAGATGTTCTTCGACATTGTAAAGTATTCCAAGGCAAGTCAAGAAATCGAACTGTTTAGACACCAAATCCCTTAAATCTCTTGCTTCCAATCGCTTCTAGACTCACTTTTGCCTCAATGGAGAGCTTGAGAGTGAGATTTTGTTGAGAGAATAGGAAAAAATAGGCGCTTGAACATCAGCGATCGTGTTTTCGAATTCGGGAATGAAAAGGCTTGAATCCGACACAATCTTGGGTTAAGGGATTGTGTTTCATCCTAATCTTCCTTCGTATAGCTTTAGATTTCAATTTTGAATCATACTTTGAGTCAATTTCAATTATGGTTAATTGTGATTTTATTTTTCAAAAATTTCTCTTATTCATTCGATGATTTCTTTACGAATCTTGATCCAAATTCAGTGATTTTTATCGCGTAGATTTGTCTTTGAGTCTTCTTTCTAAAAATATCAAAATCCTTAATTTCTATCCACATTTCATCGTTTGATTTGGCCGAATTTCAAAATATCCCTCGAAATTACCTTAATTCTCTATGGATTAGACCCTTATTCACCACTATACTCCTTAATTCGTGATTATTTTATTAAATTGGTGAGTTTGGTAATTGTTTTGACTCTTGACTGCGTGTTTTCAATGACCTCGCGCTCTTGATTCGTCACCCCCCCTTTTTAGGAGAAATTTTGTCCCTCTTTAAAAGGATGCCTTGAAGACCCCCTTGTCAAGATGACAGGATGCCATGTGAAGCGTTTTAATTAGTGACAATGTTAGGGATAATTTGGGTAGATTAATTTGCCCTAAAATTATGTGTTAAGGTTGACTTGGTCAAAGAAGGATCTGAAATACAAATCACTTGAATTATTAGAATGTAAAAAGGTTCTTATAAAGTGGCTCAACTTGGTCTAAGGTTTATAATCAAAGGTTTCAAGTCAAGAGTAGGGTTTGGCCAAGTTGACGAAGCAACTCTGAGAGGTCGTTGGCAGCACGCGGATACGCGTAAAAAAACCGAACTCACCAATTTAAGAGATTAATTATGAATTAGATAGTATAGAGGTGAATAAGGGTCGAATCTACAGAGAATTAAGATATTTTGAATGTATTCTTTGAAATTCAATCAAATCAAACAATGATATGAGGTGAGAAATTAGCGATTTCAATTTTTTTAGAAAGATAACTTGATATCAAATTCATAGAATCAAAAATCAAAGAATTTGGATCAAGATTAGCAGAGAAATCAACAAGCGAAGTTTAGACAGAAATTCGAATCTTGAAGAGAGAGAAAACCAAAATTGAAAACGAAATTGACTAAATCTATGATTTGAAATTGAAATTTAATGTTATAGGAAGAAAGATTAGTATGACAGCATGATTTCTAACCCAAGATATCACTCGAACTGATCCAATTTCTTGCCGGATCAAAGGCTTTTTATTCTGCGAATTCAAAGACTATCGTTCACATTCAAGAATCAATTTCTCCCTATTCTCTCAACAAAATCTCACTTTCAAACACTCCTTGGACGTAAAAATTGATCTAGAAGCGAAGGGAAGCAAGTGATTCAAGTATTGTGGTGTCTAGACAGTTCGATTACTGAAAAAAACCCAAGAATGATTTACATCATCAAAGAATATCTCAATTTATAGGGAGATTTGCGCGTAACTGTTGGATTCAGCATTTAATCTTCGATCAATGGCTCTGATGAAATGCATCTATCTAAATCGTTACGCTTAAATTGTGTCTGTTGGATTGAAGAAAGATCGCCAAAATTTCGCCACATCGCGCGTGAAGAAGAAACGCGTGAAAGGCTTACCATCTGATTCTGATCTAACACTTCGGATGTGTTTCATTGATTTTAATCTTAGTCTTTATAACTCCTTAGATAAACATCTGAGATTAAATTATTTTCAAACAATTAGCTAACCAACTAGAATGCACGACGTAGTGATAACATGCAATCTTAACATGCAAAAATATGATTATTAATGCATATTAAGGCATAAAACATTCTATTTTTATGCATTTTATCATACTTTGAGTGCATTTATATCATTTCATACAATTTTAAGTGATAATCTCAAAATGCACTATTTTAGGGATAATTATGTATTTTTTAAGAATAGATTTTAGATTATATTATTCCCTTATACATTTGAGATTATCATTAGGTTTTAATGTTAAATAATAGGAGAAAATATTTATATACACTCACTTATTTTTCTCAGTTTTGTTTTTCAAGTAGAAGTAAGTGTATTTTTGAAATAAAATTAATTCTCTTGTTATTTAAATATTTTGACTTTTTTATAATGATAGATAATTGAATCTCTGATCCAATGAAAAAAAAATTGGATTAATTTGGAGTTGTATTTTGAAAGTTATGAATTTTCTAATTTTTATGTATTTTTCCAGAATTTTTCTAAATATTTTCTTAAATTTAATTTGATTTATTTTGAATTAAAATGAATAAAAATCTATTTTTTTATCTTGTGATGATGTGGCATCTGACATGGTGTGAATAAAATAGCGACACCACGTGGTGATCTACCAGACCACCACGTGTTGCACACGTGTACATGTGTGCATATGTGCAAGTGCGTGTGTGTGCGCGTGTACACGTGTGTGCATGTGTGTGCGCGTTGATAACATGCAATCTTAACATGATAAAACATGATTATTCATGCAATTTAAGGCATAAAACATTACATTTATGTGCATGTTATCATACTTTGAGTGCATTTCTATCATTCTATGCATATTTATGTCATAATCTCAAAATGCACTAAATTAGGGTTAATTATGATAAATTAAGGATAAATAATTTTATAACCCATCTTTACTTAAGATTATGAATGGTTTTTAAAGTTAAATAATGAGAGAAATCATATTTATGAACATTCATTTAATTTTCTAAAGTTAAAATCTTAAAGAAATGAATGTATTTTTGAAATATAAATTAAATATCTTGTTATTTAAATATTTTGAATTTTTTTAGAATGATAGATAATTAAATTTCAGATCCAATGAAAGAAATTTGGATTAATTTGGAGTTGTATTTTTAAAAAGATATGATTTTTTTACAATTTTAGGGATTTTTTTCTGGATTTTTTTCCCTGATTTTTTTCCGATTTAATTTTTGATTTAAAAATAGATTAAAAATAAATATAAAAAATGTAAAAAGCGCGCGGGGCCCGCGGGTGCGACGTGGCACGCAAGGCCACGTGGCGAGCCACGCGGACTCGCAGCGCCTACGTGGCGCGATATATATATTATATTTATTTTATCATATATAATAAGGGGTCTTTGTCCTTCCCTATATGGGAAGGGTCATACCCTTAGAAACCGTCGGGTCTTATAAACCCGACGGTTTTCTAAATAGCTTCCGTGTGGGACTAATCTTACCTGAGTGCAGGTGATGTGGCACGACGAGGGGCGTCAGATCATCGACGCATCGGGAGATCCACACGTCGATCGGGTGGACGCAGACCACTGATCGCGATCAGAACACGTGGGATTTAAATTTATTATAACGGTCAGATTACCTGCGACGTGGCGGCATCAGACGCGTCAATCACGTGGCGCGCGGACCACCGATCACGATCAAGCCCACGTGTGAATTAAAAGTGGATTATAACGGTCCAGATTAAATCATGCGTTATTCATCTGGACCGTTGGATTGCGATCCAAGGGGCACAAATCAAAGCGTTTTTAAAACGCATATCATCCGATCAATCTGGAGCGTCCAAAGAAGATCTGACGACCACGACTTATTCTTACCGTTTCGAATTGATGCGTTTAATCTCGGCCGTTGATGCGGATTAAACGCATCAATCGGACGGTTTTCCCCAATTCGCCTTATAAATAGACGAGTTCTTCGTCGTTTTGATATATTCTTGAGAGATTTGATATAATTGACCTATCTATATGCATCTTCTCTTGAATCTCTCTCTTGTAATCACTTCTAGACAAGATTCCGCGTCCACGGAGTGTTTATAAGAGAGATTTCGACGATCGTGCGAGGAGAATTTGTCTCTTGAACACCGATGTTCACGTTTGAATTCGCGGAATGAAGAGCCGTCGATCCGGCGATCAATTGGATCGATTTGATCGTTATCTCGGGTTAGAAAACAATTTTATCCTCTTATCTATCGTCGTGTATCATCAATTTTAGGATTAGGACTTATATTTAAATTTAATTTCATTTTAATTTCGATTTGTGTTCTTCGCAATTCCGAAAATTTCTTCCCACTTCCATCTTTGATTTCTCCGTGATTACTAATCCAAATCGAGTGATTTTTGATTCCACGGATAGATCTTTGAGTCTTCTTTCTAAAAACACCATTTTCCCTAATTTCTCACCTCAATTCATCGTCCAATTTGACCAAATTCCAAAAGATATCTCGAAAATACCTAAATTCCCTGTGGATTCGATCCGTATTTACCATTATACCCCTCAATTCTCTCTTAATTCCCTCAAATTGGTAAGTTCGGTATTATTTTTGACGCGATACCGCGTGAAATCGACGACCTCGCGGTTTCGTCTCGTCACGCGTATGTGAATAAGGAGGGAGAATCCTATTGAGGATATAAGCTAACTCCTTATTTACGCACTACTTATATACGTGTCTATTCCTTTGATTTTTTGCCATGTGGGACTATTTGTTTTTGGTTTTTACGTGCAAGTGATGTGGTGACATACGGAGTGTCCGATCGAGCGTTAAAATTAAACCGTTGATCATCACTTAAGTGAAGGGGTACGCGGCGCTTTCTGATTGGAAGACGATTCGTATTTCAAAAAGTTTAAATCTTAGCTGCTTAATCAAAGGAGTTATAACGGCTGGGATTTAACGCATTCGATGGACTTCTGTGGACACGTGGAAGCATCACAGACATCCAAAGAAGATCAAACGACAGGCGTTACGCGACGATTCACTTTCACGCGATCACGTGGCATCATCTAAGCACTCCATCTGCGATCCAATGGACAAGACTTAACCGTAACGATTCACACTCATGTGTTTAATCTAGACCGTTGATCGAAGATTAAATGCCCCATCCGACGATTACGTCCAAATTGCCTATAAATTGAGATGTTCTTCAACATTTTCATGTATTCTTGAATGATTTCGCTCAATTGATCAATCTAAACACCTCCATTCTTGAATCTCTTGCTTCCAATCACTTCTAGACTCATTTCTGCATCCACAGAGTAGTTGAAAGTGAGATTTCGTCGATCGATTAGGGAGAGTTCGCCTCTTGAACACCCAAGATCATTTTCGAAATCACAGAATGAAAAGCCTTGAATCCGGCGATTAGTTGGATCATTTCGATCGCTATCTCGGGTTAGATTACATGTTTTCCTCCTAATATTTTGTCATGTATCATCAATTTGTAATTTAGGATAGTTAATTTAGTTAATTTTCATCTTTAATTTCATTTTTTTTGTTAAATCGCGTTCGGAAAATTTCTATGTAATTCGCTCATCGATTTCTCCGCGAATACAGATCCAAATCGAGTGATTTTTGATTTCTGTGGATTTGTCTTTGAGTTATCTTTCTAAATCTACCATTTTCCCTAATTTCTATCACCTATTTATCCTCTGATTTGATCGAATTTCAAAATATCTCTCAAAAATCCCTTATTTCTCTGTGGATTCGACCCTTATTTACCATTATACCCTTCAATTCGTGATTAAATCATAAAATTGGTAAGTTTGGACTTTATTTTGACATGAGACCGTGTGATTTTAACAACCTCGGGGTCTCGTTTCGTCACGTACCCCTTCACTAAATTAGCGATCGACGATCGTGATTTAATCGCACGATCAGACGCTCCACACGACGCCACATCACCTGCTCACATAAAAACAAAAAAATAGTCCCACAAGGCAAAAATTGAGGTGATTCAATGTATATATAAGGTGTATGTAATTAGAGAGATAACATTATCTTGAAAAGGATCCTTAATCTATCTAATTGCACTTGTGCACACGTGCACACACCCATGTGCACACACACATTTGCGCTCACATAAGTGTGCACACACCCATGAGCGTTCATACGCCGCCACAAGGCGACACCCCCCTTTTTCTCATGCCACTTCATCAGGCAATAAAATCTGATTTTTGTATTCTTTTTAATTCAAAATAAATCTAAATAAATTCATTAAAAAATCAAAAAAAGTCTAAAAAAATTCCTAAAAATTAGAAAATTCATAACTTTTAAAATAAAACTCCAAATTAATCCAATTTTATTTTATTAGATCAAAAATTAAATTATTTATCTTTCTAAAAATTCAAATTCAATAAATAACAAGATTATAAATCTTTATTTTAAAAATACACTCATTTCTTTTATAATTTAAAACTTAGAAAAATAAATGAGTATATAAAAACTATTATATCTTATTATTTAAGATTAAAACCTAATTATAATCTCAAATAAAAATAGGGATAATCTAATCTTAAAAATATTTCTCTTAATTTATCATACTTATCGCTGAATTATTATGTTTTGAGATTATTACATCATTTTCATATAATGATAGATAAACACTACAAAATATGATAACATGTATTAGAATGAAATGTTTTATGCCTTAATTTGCATTAATAATCATATATATTCTTGTAGAATTTGCATGTTATCACAAGTCAAGAGAACTCTTTTCAAGATTCAAATGATTAAGGGTTACACCCCTATCTTTGAGGGCTTGCTCCTCTTCATGTCTTTTAATGATAGATTGTTGAGTTTCTTGGTCAAGATTAGCATGTTAATTTCTTGGATATCTCCTTAGGTTGTTTTGCCATGGTGCTTCCTTGGATGCTTCTTTTTTTGTTGAGGTGTTCCCAATAGTTTAGAGTGCCATTAGAGAGTGATTAGTCTTAATTTCATATAGGAATTTCTAAAAATTAAGAATATGATTATGATATATAACCCAAAAGTACAAAAACTGTTTCAAATGTGAGATTTTTTTCTTCTCAAGATACTAGAAAATTTGTGAATGGTTTAATTGTGCAACATAGCTGTGAGCATTTAATCCAATGGATTAGGGACCACCCAAACCCTTGATCAATACACATTTGTTGATATGAGTTTTCTAGTAGCTGGATCAAGATTTAAGCAAAAAATCTTCTTCAAGATGTTGACACATGGCACAATCTAAAACTCCTTCTCATCATAAATCAATCAAATGACTCACATGCTCAAGATAGTTGCCATCCCTCCAAAAACTAAACATGAAACTTGTGGTGCGATCCTAGCCATCCTATTTTCACAAACTACTAAATGAATTGCCATAAATGCTTGTGACAATTCCAAAGCCTTTTTTAATTTATTAGGGGATGCTAGGATCTTAGGCTCGAAAAGCTCTCGAAAGTTTCAATCAAAATATTGATTGCAGTAGAAGATGTTGAATCAAAACATTTAAAAAAATTGAAACACGACGAATAGATGATCTTATCATCTATTCTAGATGATAGGATCATCTAATAGAAAATTTGAATTTGAATTCATAGGACTCATTTCCTTTGACGTGAAGTAAATACTTGATAAACATTTATGCTATTGATCATGTTAAAATTTTACTTTATATCTTTCTACACTAACTTTTGGGAACGCTTTATAGAACGAGTGTTTAGTTGAGAGTTAATAGTGCACAACGTAGGGCTACATAATTTTGGGATCCAAGGCTCGACAAGCTCTCCAAAGTTTCAATCAAAATATCGATTGCAACGAAAGATTTTGAATAAAAGCATTCAACAAAGTTGAAGCACCAAGAATAGATGATCCTGTCATCTAGTATAGAATAAAATTCATACAAGGATCATTTGAAGGAGTTATTGAAGGAGTCCGACCACACGGTCACTAAACGATTGGATCTCCCCTAGAACACTCGTCATCACTAGAAGAAGAGAAGAGAGGGGAGAGTTTTCCACTAGGCTCTCATGGGCATCCTTAGTATAGTCGTTCTCCCCCAATTTATAGAATTTGGGAATGCAAAATTTTCACAAAAACCCTTTTATTTATGTCTATATCCACCAACCCCCACTAACCTTATACGTGTGACCCTCTAGATGTATATATCTTGCCAATTAATAATTCAATCGACCCCATAATACTTATCGGTCTTCCTTATCAATTAACTATATTAACATATAGCTTAGTTGACTAAGGATCGATTTAACCCAATCAATAAGTTGTGTCGCCAGCCCAGTGGGTGCTAAGCTACACCATATGCTATGGGAGATATGGAGTATATCAGAACTTTTTCGTGGAACTGTACTATCATTAGTTACTGCGTACATATAATCCTTCATCCGCGTGAAATTCATGAATGACTTAACTATCAAACCCTAATCGGTTACTCAATTTAGTACTGCTGCAATTAGGAAATTATCAAGAACAACTTCTCTAATATTTCCACTAACTTGGCCAAGGATTTAACCGCATCTCATTCCTTGAGTCAATTTCTTCTTATACCAAGGGCGGATGATCCCATCTTGACCACTCAATCACCTTCGATGACTTCATGTTATATCCAATCTATGATGTTTTAGAGATCCGTGGCTAGGGATTTGACGAGACGAGACCGCGAGGTCAGTCGATTTCACGCGGTATCGCGTCAAAAATAATACCGAACTTACCAATTTGGGGAATTAAGAGAGAATTGAGGGGTATAATGGTAAATACGGGTCGAATCCACAGGGAATTTAGGTATTTTCGAGATATCTTTTGGAATTTGGTCAAATTGGACAATGAATTGAGGTGAGAAATAAGGGAAAATGGTGTTTTTAGAAAGATAACTCAAAGATCTATCCGTGGAATCAAAAATCACTCGATTTGGATTTGTAATCACAGAGAAATCAAAGATGGAAGTGGGAAGAAATTTTCGGAATCGCGATGAACATAAACAGAAATTAACCTCTAAATTAAGCTAAATTAAGATCCTAAATTACAAATTAAAGTTACATGACGATAGATTAGAGAGAAAACATGATTTCTAACCCGAAATAACGATTGAATCGATCCAATTGATCGCCGGATCGATGGCTATTCATTCCGCGATTTCAAACGTGATAATCGGAATTCAAGAGACAAATTCTCCTCGTACGATCGTCAAAATCTCTCTTATAAACACTCCGTGGACGCGGAATCTTGTCTAGAAGCGATTACAAGAGAGAGATTCAAGAGAAGATGTGTATAGATAGGTCAATTAGATCAAATCTCTCAAGAATGAGTACAAACGACGAAGAACTCGTCATTTTATAGGGCGAAATAGGGAAAACCGTCCGATCGGTGTGTTAAGCTCGATCAACGGTCCAGATGAAACCGCCGGAGAGTGAATCGTTACGGATATATCGCGATCGTCCGATAGCAGATGAACGCTCCAGATCAATCCTCATGTTATGCGTTATAAAACGCTTGGATTTGTGTCCCTTGGATCGCGATCCAACGGTCTAGATCTGATCTGACGAAACGCTTTAAAAAAACGCTTCAAATAACGCCCTTTGGATTGCGATCGGACGGCCGTGATTCTCCCTGCGCGATCGAATCTGGACCGTTATAACTCTTTTAAATAGGCACGTGTTTGATTGATCTCCGGTGCACCACGGCTCCACGCGATCGGCGCGTGTGATGTTGCCACGTGGCCTCTAATCTGGCCGTTATAATAACGCCTTTAAGACACGTGTGTTGATCGCTGATCTGTGGACGGCGCTCACGCGATCGACGCACGAGATCTCGCGCGCCTCCCGATCCAATGCTTCACACGCGTCCACGTCACCTGAAAGGTAAGTAAAGTGTGGATTAGTCGCACACTGGAAAAAAGAAGAAGAGATCGTCGGGTTTATAAGACCCGACGATCTGTAAGGTTAATAACCCTTCTCATATAGGGAAGACTAAAGAATCTTATTATATAGAGTAAATAAATATATGTATATCGCGCCACGTAGGCGCTGTGCGGGTCCGCGTGGCTCTGCCACGTGGCCTTGCGTGCCACATCGCACCCGCGTGGGACCCGCGCGCTTTTTGCAATTTTTTATTTATTTATTTTAATCTATTTAAATCGAATTTAAATCGGACAAAATCCAGAAAAAATCCCTAAAATTGTAAAAATCATATCTTTTAAAATACAACTCCAAATTAATCCAAATTTCTTTCATTTGATCTGAAATTTAATTATCTATCATTCTAAAAATTCAAAATATTTAAATAACAAGATATTTAATTCTTATTTCAAAAATACATCCATTTCTTTAAGCTTTTAACTTTAGAAAATTAAATGAATGTTTATAAAAATGATTTCTCTTATTATTTAACTTTAAAAACCATTTATAATCTCAAGTAAAGATGGGTTGTAAAATCTTTAATCTTTAATTCGTCATAATTAACCCTAAATTAATGCATTTTGAGATTATAACATAAAATTGCATAGAATGATAGAAATGCACTCAAAGTATGATAACATGCACATAAATGTAATGTTTTATGCCTTAAATTGCATTAATAATCATGTTTTATCATGTTTAAGATTGCATGTTATCAGGATTCGTGAGTCATAGTGAAAACACAATCATCCATCCACAAGATGTCTTTGGTGTCTCAAGTCAAAGGACCATGCACACAGTTGTGACATGAATCAACTTGATTAACAGTTTGACTTAATACATTCATGGATTCATACAAATTAATTCAGTGAAATCTTTCTCCAAAGAGCACCCACTATCTATCCGTGGGGTCTCTATACTAGTGGCCATATGATCAATCTTACTCATCATATGAGTAAGAACAGATAGTGCTATTCTTTCTAGATAATTCGATGTCCTTTTTGAATATCCACCAAATAGGAATATTTAGAACATATATTTAAAGACTAGTAAACACTGAAGATCTCATCATAATTCAGTTGATCATTGCATATGTTTATGGACATCATTGCAAACATCACATAAGAATGACAATGAATAAAATTTGATCTCAATGAATATAAATAAAAGATGAAAGTATGATTAGCTTATATGTCACATAATTTTCATCTGGAGACACATAGAGCCATGTGCCATTAATGTCCATATCAGATGTTTGGCCTTATAAGCTATTTGTTATGGCCATTTCAAGGTTCAAAAATACTATAAAAGTGGTATATCTTCCTTTTTTACTTGCACTTAGAATTTTTTTTACTTGCACTTACACACACACACACACACACACACACACATATATATATATATTATGTATGATTTTACATTTATACACGTAAGCTTTTTGAATTCTTTGTATTCTTGGAACATGGATCATAGAAATGAGAAGTTGTTTTAGAATCTAATCATGGTACATGGTATACATAAAGTTTAGTAAATTATAGAGTGCATCTCTTTTTATAAATTCTAATAGTTATGACAAAAGTCAAGTTAGACTCTTGGCACAAAGATCTGTCTTCGCCACCAGATCTTGGACAAGCTCTCATGGTATTCTTCAAATTTTGCACACTTTGGAAATACCAAATCTAACATTTTGGATGACTTGTCACAATTTTAGAACAAGCTCTAACCCAATTCCTTACATTCCAACATCTTAAATTGAGTTCCCATGATCAATCAGTCTAATATTTTCATATGGTTTTGTACCTAAGTCAATAATATATTTTTATTCTTTTAATAAAATACATTTTTTCAAGTGCATATTTTTTATATTTAAGAGCACACCAATCTACCAATAGCTTGTGAGTCTCATAATGTTAACTTGAGTTCCCATAACACACAACACAAACCACATGCAACGAGCACGTGTTCATTCACAAGAAATTTTACAACAAGGGGGAGCTTGTGGCTCACTTGGGGGCATCTCTCATGCATGAGGTCTTTATTGCATTGATCATATCCTCGTGCTTGCATCCCCCTTATTTTTGCAGGAAGGAAACCCTTCTCCCCATGTCCCCTCTTTTTCCCATTACAGAATTTTTAAGATTTGGGCCACCTAATGGGATCCGATATGCGCATTGGCTAAAGTATTTTTGTAATTTAGAATTTCTGTAGACCCCTACTCTCTTCAATACTAGTGAGCATTTTCACTTCTAACCTTAATAATCAGGGGCATCTCTCAACCCTTCTCCATTTCTCACCTTCTTCTTAGCTTCCACACGTGTTAAATTTTCCCACATTCTACAAGCATACTTTTCAGGTCTCGCAGCTGTGATCGGTACTAGATTTCGCTCATGTCGGATCAAATTGAACTATCAATCGCATTCATAGAAAATCAAAATTCATCGCGATCGACAATCAAAATGGATGACTATTGAATACCTGATCAATTTAAGTCAAACCCTAAAAACAGGTTTGATACTTTCAACATTTGGCACAAGATTCGATTTGTTATACTTTCAACATTTTTTAAAATTTTGTTGTTACTTGATCAAGATTGGGTATTGTAGGATTTGATCATTGATCCGGCAATCGTGATCAATACTTTCATGATCAGGGGTTTAGGTTAAAGGGTCGATTAGATTTTGATTTTTGTCAAATCTAAATGGGCTCTATAATTATCCTCACCCCAAAATGCTTTCAATAAAAGGTAATAGCTTCACTTAAAACTCATGATGATACCGATACATCACGCAATGTACGATACCCGTGCGTTCCAGGGCATCTGCTGACCTGTCACATAACGGTTTCCCCGCCATAAGTTTCAGACAAGAAGGATTTGCCTTCTCTCCCGCAGCCGCCGTATCGTCTCGGCGGCTGTTTTTCCCTCCACATTCAACCTGGGAGACTACATTGAATCGAGGAAATGTCAATCGCCTCTCGCGGAGTCGGTATTTCTTCCGATTTCTCCGTTTCTAGAAGACCATTCTGCCGATTTCAGTCTTCCGGCTGGTCTGCCGAGCGGAGTTTAGTATTAGTGACTTTTCGCACGATTCCGTCACTGTCTGACGCGGTTTCAATTACTAACCGGCGATGTAGAAGTTTCGTTGCTCGGTGCAGCGGAAATAACGGCAATGGCGGCGGTATTAGAGGAAATAATGGTAACGGCGGCGGAAATAACGGTAGCGGGGGAGGAAATGGCGGCGGAAATGAAGAATTCGAGGGGGAGAATCGATCAGGAGCACTCCTCGCGCTTTCTCTGGCTGGAAGGTCTCTTGAGAGCGTTCCAAGGGATTTAGCAAGGGGAATCCAGGAGGGGAAGATCCCTGAGAATATTGTGAAGAGATTCTTGGAGATGGAGAATTCTGCGGTATTCCGGTGGCTGCTGCAGTTTGGGGGGTTTAAGGAGCGGCTCTTGGCGGATGACTTATTTCTGGCTAAATTGATGATGGAGTGCGGTGTGGGAGTCATTACCAAGGTCCTATGCTTTATTGCAATTTTTTTCTTTTTTAATTATTCTTCTTCCCTATTAACCAAGGTGTGGAAGTCGTTTTTTTGAAAATTTTTTTCTGTTTTTATTCTTGTTCTATATCAACCCAGGTATGGGACGCATTGTTTTTTCTGTTTCTATTCTTCTTCTTCTTCCCTTTTAACTAAGGTACATGAATATTCGCTGTATGTACTAATTTTTCTGTTTTACTATTCTTTTTACCTATTAACAAAGTTATGGGACTCATTTCTTTATATATATATTTGTGTCATTTTTTTGCTTCTATTTTTCTTATTCTTTTTGCCATTATGAATTTTTTGAATTGCGAAACGAAGATCACCTGAGATCAGCGATCCTCCAAAAATAATACGATGTGTCCTGGTAAGATACAAAAGTGACCGATATGGGTCACCCTTATCCTCTCTCATGCTCGTCTAAACCACCATGATACAAAACCTTCCGCATTTTGGACTACACTGTCCACTGATGCCACCCTTCCCTTGAATATAACCTCATTATGGTGCAGCCATAGTGCCCATAGCACTGCAAGAAGCTTTCCCTTCTCCTCCTCTCTCCTGTATGCACCTCCCATAAGAGATCCCCAGAAGGCCTCTTCTGATGGTTGGCATCTCCTCCGATATGGGCGGGAACAGCTTTGGAGCTTACCTTGTGGCACGTTTAAGGTGACTCCGTTTCAGTGGATTTCCAATTTTTTCCATTATGATATCCACATCTTCAGTTGAAAATGTAGTTGGATCTGAAGGATCCTAAACTTGCAAGAAAATGCCACTGATTGTTTATGGTAATGGTATGGAACTCACTTGTATCATTACCTGTTTGTTCGGTTTTTATTATTCTGGTATCTGAAGTGTGGCAAGCACGGGCTCTTCCCGTTGCTCCTGCTCCATTAATGAGCTCCTCATTCTCCACAAAAAAGAATGGCTATCACGGTACAATTATGAAAATTGTGGCTGTAGCTGCAAGGATTTTGAACTTGGGAGAGAATGTCACTCGCTGTTTAATTGCTACTTCAACTTGATACATACAGATAATGTTAACTTTATGACAGCGTGTAAGGTATAGTACATTGTCAATTCAGAATCAATTTTGTTCTACAATATTAAGGTAGAATGTGATTTATCATCAATAGACTAAAGAAGGCACATATTTTTAAATGTGGCAGGAATGAGAGGATGTAATTGTGCAGTTTTTGGCTGTCTTCCAATTCACTAGGACTCAATTTTTATCTGAATGAGTTATAACCATGGCAATTTTTTTCACCAGGTTTTTTTGCACAGATTTTCAGGCATCCTACCATTGTGCAAAATAATTGAAATTCTTTTGCCTTCCACTGATTGTAATGACCAGAGATTTTCAATTGAATGATATTAATGTGTGTGAAACATTGCCTATTTATTTCTATGTTATAGATTTCGTTGCACCAAATATCGAGCAGTAAAACTTAAAGTTGTTTCTTGATGTTTTTACCCATTTATAGTAGTTAACCATTTCATTTAAATTAAATTAGATTATATTTTCAGATGGAACTTCTTCATTTGTTCAATTCCTATTCTATCCTTTTGTGTTTCTGAAATTTGCATTCTTCAGATTCTTCAACTGTGCTCTTAATGGTACATAGTTTGATAGGAGCTCCTGTTTTGGAAAGAATAGGAATTGTAATTCTTCAAGCAGATGGTAACATCAGTTCTTCGAATAAAGAAAATGAATGACTTAGCCTAGAATGAATTGAAGATGTGATTCCAGAGTGAATCTTTCAGCCCCTCCTCAAAAGTATGATATCCATGATGCCTGCCTTGGAGCCTCTTGCCTTTATCATTAAAAGCTTGTGAAAGTGTGCAACTCAGTTCCTGCTAGTCTCGAGCTTCTGTTGAATGATTTCTGATGCCTTGCATCTCAAGAGGGAACAAGAAGAACGAAGGGTGCTGGGAGCTCTTTGAGAAGCTCTGGTCTTCTTCTGGCTTGACAGCCTCTTGTGCTCTCCCTCTACTGATTTCTTCTTGTCCCTTTTGTAGCCTAGAGGATTTTTAAGTGCTCTGTTCCATTTGAAAGTCCAGACCACTGAATTTTGGTTAAAGCAGCATCTGGGTCACAACATAATCATGGGAAACCTTCTATAATCTTGGCCCTTACTGATAAATTTTTTGCACTTAAACCTTAATTTTATCAGGTTGATCACTGATCTCAGGTGATCTTCCTTTCCTTCCTAAAAAAAATCGTGAGAAACCTTTAAGTCTTCGTGGGAACAGTTTCTGATCTAGAGTTAGGCTGACTGAGTGTATAACCCAGACTAAACCTTTTATTTTCTTACCAATGTTAAAAATACAATATCTAGCAGTTTTATGTTTGATAAGTTTATTATATGTGCTGTTAGTGTTGCACTACATTGGAGGAACGATACGTTTTTTGTGATTTATTTTGTATCAAAATCCGGATTTGAATTTGAGATATCTAAAGTTCATTGTTGAACTCATCTATTCCAAAAGAACTGGTTTACAACTATGCACTTCCCCTCCATTAAGGTTCGGTGTCCGTTGTCTGGAGTCCAGGTCTGTCCAATGACTATGGACTTATTTTCTTGGCAGTGGACTGGTCAGCGGAGTAGCCTATCCTGACACTCCGCATCTGACCTGAAATAGAAAAAAACTGAAAAAATCGTTTTTTCCCTCAAGAATTGTCTCCCTCTCTAATTTTAGGCAGTACACCCTCATATGATCCTTGTCTCCTCTCTCAACTCACCTCAAGGCACGGCAGCTGCAGTTGGCAGCAGAACATCAGGGAGACTGAAGGAGACAGAGAGATTGCATGAGAAAAAATGAGACGGGGAGAGATTGGGGGAGATCATGAGAGAGAATACGAAAGATCTTCAGAGACAAGGAGTTAGAAATCACAGAATGTGAGAGACAGAGGGAGAAGTTGGGAATACTGAGAGACAGCTGATATAGAAGATGAGATTGATGGAAAAATATAGAAGATGCAGCTGATATTGATTCTGAAAGAGAGAATTGGGAGGAGTGATGAAATTGATGGAGAAATATAGATGCAGCTGATATTGATTCTGAAAGAGAGAATTAGGAGGAAGGGAGTTTTGTTGTCAATTTCTTGACAGTCAACCCCTTCACTCCAAAGTAAATGAACAATGGACTGGACAATGGACATTGTCTAGTCCACCCACTTGTCCATCCTTTTGACTTGGACTTGACAATGGGCATTGTCCTGTCCATTGCTTGAGGGTGGACGTCAACATGGGTGCGTAACGCTTGGGAATCTGCTGAACAGTTTACTCAAAGCTGCAGGTTACGAAGCCACTGTAGTGAAGGGGAGGCCATTCGCTCAAGCATTCCCCCAGAAGTGTCGGCGGAGCAGTGGACCAACAATCTGTAGTAGAGGGCTGGCTCAACTATGAGAATCCCCTCCTCAGTTGCTAAGCAGTTGACAGTGGTCCACTGATTACTTCCTTATATTCATGTGACAAACAACGGGAAGGCACTTTCACCAGTACTTGAGCCAGCACCAGAACCGTTCATGCTGAACGACGGCCATCAAGCCTTAGGTAAAACCGTTCAAACTGTTCATGCTGAACCGATTTATTCCGGTTGGGAGCAGGTTTGACCTTAGGTGTAGAGGTTCCGGCCCTTATCCTTTCCGGGTCTTGATTTGTCCTGTTGGCAACAACCACGGTAGTAGTTGCAGAACTACTGGAGTCTCGCCCCATGGTATGACGAGCACTCAAAGACCTGGTATGATGGCCCACCCGCCAAAATAGCCTGCATTCCCTCACAGAGAAGCTAGCTCTTATCCAGTCCCTGCCCAGCAGGGCATTGTAGGTTGATTGAGCATCAACTCCTAAAAGATTTTTATCTTTTGTCTCTCTTCGGAAGAATTTCCATCCCACTTCTCATGTCCTTTTTTTTAGCGCTTCAATTTCGTGGTTTCATTTTCAGACTGCTGCGGAGTATGAAAGACGGAGGGAGAATTTTATGAAGGAGTTAGATTTTGTCCTCGCTGATGTGGTATGTCTTCTTTTAATGGCCTAATTTTTCTTTTGAGTTGATGATCTTGTGAAATTCTATCCAGTGATCATTATGCAATGGAATGATTAGTTTAGTGTCTTTAATTCTAAGGAAATGTTGAATGTAAGTTTTGATTATCTTGTACATTAAGAGAAGAGTAAGTCCTGCATGATGTAATGCGTTTTCCTGTTACTAATTTCTTTGGAGTCAGTTACAACTCTGAATTCTCGTGACATCATGAAACTTGTGCTATGTGCATCATAACGTTTCTTGTTTTAGCTGCTGTTTTCTCCTCATGAAGCTTCAAATTTTGTTTCTCGTATAATTTTTGGACTCCATTCTTTGGATAAGAATTTTGCATGTCTTTTAATACTTTAACAAAAGAAGAGTTTTATTGAGTGGCATATCTAAAGATAAATATCAATTTGGAAAAGTTTCTAAACTGTTTCGAAAAGTTGAACATAAGGTTGAGCCGAAAGCTCAGTTTGAGCTTACCTTTTTAGGGGAAAGATAATTAAGTGTCTACTTGTTATCAAGTTTGGGTTTCTGAAGACAGTCATAGAACATATTACTGGTGGACATCCAAGAGCACCACTGCTCTTGCAAGATATATAACTACCACAACGCCTCTGTGATCCCTCTTTAGCTGTCTTCAAGTCCTAACAACTCTTCATCAGGTGCTATTAATTCCTTTTCATGTTCCACCCTGCTCACTAACTTCTGTAATTCAGCATCATATTTTATTACCGTATTAAAACTGACCTTTGACATTGATTTGTAAAAGGCACAGTTTGGCTGAGTATTATCCTTTATATAAAGTGAAACAGGTTTTTCTCGGTTGGAAATGTGTTTGAAAACAGAAGGGAAGGTGGCATAATCTCCATCCCTTGTAGTTTCTTCTTTTGTAAGGAGTAATTCTACATTTGAAGGATTTTGTAGGAAATATCCTTGCTGTTCCACGGGAACATGATGACCTTGTAACCCTGCTCTAAGGGGTTCCAATATAATGTGATAGATTGAATTCTTACCCTGTCTTCTAGCGCGACGAGGGCTCCTTCGGTTGCACTGCATCTCTCTCCCTCTCTCCCCCTCTGTGTTCATCCTCATGCATCAACCTCTATTTGTCCTTCCTCATGCATTTCTCTATCTCTTAGTTCATCCACCTGCATCTCTTTGTCTGCTGCTCAAATTTGACATCTAATTTACTTAGTAAATTTCCATTCTAGGCAATGGCCATACTTGCAGATTTTATGCTTGTTTGGCTTCCTGCGCCTACAATCTCTCTTCGTGCTCCCCTACCCCTTGCTGCCGGACCAATTGCCAAATTTTTCTTTAGCTGCCCTGACAATGCTTTCCAGGTAAGATTCCGAGCACTTGTTTAATTGATCTAACCAGATTTTCTTGAGGTATTTCTCATTTTTCAGGTTGCATTAGGGGGAACTTCTTATTCTCTTTTACAAAGACTGGGAGCCATTGTGGTGATGTATCATACCTTTCTACCAAGATTTTTAGGTGATTCGAGTGAATAACTTAAAGAATACTTTTTTGTCAGCTAAATGGATCAAAGCTTTTCCTGGTGGGCACAAGTGCATCTTTGGTATGGATTTTTTAAAGAAAATTTTAAAACATTGATTCTAAATGCCCTCTAATGAACCTGCCTCATTAGAAGACTCATTGTATTAGGGGTTTAAGACTCATAGCATAGAGGGTAGGCTTTTTTTTGACAATTTAATCACATATTTGATATTCTTACAATAAGATCTCCATCCAAACAACTGCAGTTACAACTGCTGCAACTTGGTGATGCCTAGAAAAGTAGTTAGATGAATACACACTATGTGCTGGTGGAATTTCTATAGCTTCACAAATCTAGGATGAGAATCTTGATAGGCGTCACCTCTGCCAGAGCTAAATGAGATAAACTTCAAATGCAAAATGTTCACATGAAACAGACCGATACACATTCCAGCTATCAAGTGTGAGAGTTCGAGATGAGAACACAGGAAGGTAACACTGGAATGGACGGCTCCCCTGGAGAAGTCTAACACGATGAACAGGATAGGTAAGATGCATGCAAGGAGTTGGCTGTCTGTGTGTGTGTGAGTGAGAGAGAGAGAGAGAGAGAGAGAGAGCAGTCTGCTCCTGCTGGCTCCCCCACAACGCTCTTGGCTAAAATGCAAGCCAGATTTTAGCCTGCCCACCTGTCTTCACTTGGTACAGTCCAGGGTCGTGACCAAGCAGTACAGCTGCCCACTGTGCATCTTTGCACCCTGCATCATGTTGCCAGCCGTGCCACTGCAGTTGTGGTTCCTCAGAGCTCTGTGATGACAGCAAGATCTATGAGATGAGAAGTCCTCTAATTTGGGCCTCTCCTTTTGGGCTCATTTAAGCTATGGGTTACTTTTTCAAGAAAATTTAGAAACTTGGTCCTGTGGGGCTTTATCTTTTGGTGTTACATCAAAGAGGACTTCTCGGCGAGTACTTCCTCTTCAATTCCTGCCACAGATCTACCCCCTCTTAATCCCATTCATGAAATATATTGTTTACTTTAAATAGAAGAGTCAGTCAAAGTTTCTCTTGATTGGGTAATTTTCAGGTGGGTACTGGCGCAATTAATGTTCTAAACAATGCTAGAGGAACATTTGACAAAGAATATGCTGAATCGGCTGAAGATGTTCCCATACTTTCTACAAGTGCTGCTTATGGTCTCTACATGGCTGTCTCAAGCAATCTCAGGTATATTAGCTCCTGCCCAGGGCTTTCCTTGTGTAGGTGATGTGGCCATATATGTGAAATATCAACTAATATCCATAATGAAGTCAATACATATTGGTATACATATATACCATTGATTTCTCACTTGCTGGGGGGTGCTTAAGTGTGGCTTAGATGTTTTTTCTTTTCCTTTCTTGCATTTTCAGTTTCTGTAACATTGAAAAGAATCACTTGTTTTTTCTTAAACTGTAAAATGAAAGATAATGAAGATTCTTGAGGGAAACAATTATCCTCTAGTTATCCTCTTGTTAGGCATGAAACTTGTGGGTTGCAAGCTTAAGTTCTTCCCTTTTAGTTATTTCACATTAGCATGCAGAAGGATTCTGAATTGTAGACAGAATGATGACAACAACAGAAACGATGATGATGATGGTGAGACAATATGCTGCCATGATTTTTTATGCGTAATTTTTGTTCTCTATAGGTACCAACTAGTGGCTGGGGTGGTTGAGCAGAGAATACTAGAGCCTATTTTCTACAAGCAGAAGCTCGTTCTGAGTGCTCTTTGCTTTGCTGTCCGCACCGGAAATACATACCTTGGATCGTTATTGTATATATCTTTCTCTCTCCTCATCAGAGCATAATCATGGTGTTCGTTACCATATTTTTGTTTCTAATATTTGTTATGAACAGGTGGGTTGATTATGCTCGATGGGTTGGAGTCCAGTAGATCTGTCAATGAAGGTAATTCAGTAGTAATAGCTCCTACTTTCTCAATTCATTGAGTAATTACTGAGTCATCAGTAGTTTTGGCGGTATTTCTTTGTCAAAATGTTATTTTAGGTCATAGTTATGTTTTTCTTTTCTTTCTATTTTGACTCATATTGGAAAGTAGTTTGCCATTGCTATGATGTTGAATACTCAATGAAACCTGATTTATAAATGATCAGAGAACATTATGGTAAAAATTCTTTTAACGGCCAAAAATAATGTTTTCATCTGGGGCAACATTTTTCCATGCCATCATTTTTTGAAAGTCATTTTCTTTGCTCAATAAATCTTGTTGTCTACATCAGTGTAGAGTATATGTTTTTATTCTCCATTATTCTTTGTTCTTTATGAAAATGGTATATATTAGCCTGGTTAAATTATTTCTTGATTTAGAAAAGTCAAGAACGAATTATGAAAGAGGGCTTCACTAATTGGAAAAGAGTGTGATTTTCCCATTTAATCATGTCAGTCATTTGATCTGGCATGACGTCCACTAGGGTAACATAGGTCATTGGTTTGATTAAGAAAAACCAAAAAAATAGATTAATTTAATGGCAATTGGAGTTTATCAGATGTCCATGCCAACTATCTCTAACAGAGAAGGGTGAAGTCAAAAGCCAATCCCGCAAAGAACAGAAACATGGGAAATCTGAGGGCTATGGTAGAGGTATGGAAGCGTTCATTCTGGTTCTTCTTCAGAAGCATGTATGCATAAACTTTTAATTTGGTACTGTCAGGATAACTCAGTAGTCCCATGTTGAGGTGACCTACTAGGTCCATGTAGTATGTGGCATATTAGGGTCAATTTTCTTCAGACCTTGTCCCCTCCTATTCCTTTGATCGCGTCCCTTCCTTCTCTTGAGTCTGTCTCTTCCTATCCTAATGTATCTACGACTTCCTTTATCTCTTTGTCTGGCTTCTTGTCCCAATAGCGTGGCTGTCTTGTTGGAATGGTCATGCTGCCCTGGCCACTGCTGAAGTGGCCCCTGCTTCCTTGGCCTTTGCTCTAGCTGCTGTGTCAATGGTGCGTGTTGTCATGGCCGTCGGAGGGTTGCCTTGACTGGGCAGTCCTGTCCTGTCAGCCAATGGTTGACCTTGTTGCTATTGTCGTTGTACCTGATCCTTCTGTCCTATCAATTGTTGCTAGGCTATGCTGCCTTTCTGTTGTCCGGGTGGTGGTCCTCCTACCATATGGTTACACTTCCTGCATTTGGAGTGCCTCCTTTTGCCCTATGGCCATGATGCCTATCTTTGGCTTGTCTCTTTCTGGTCGTCTTGCCAATGTCGCCACGGTGCCAAGCTCCTGCTTTGCCACCTGCTGCTTGTCACCCTCCTACCCTTCAATTGACTTGCATATGTTTGTCTCATCTGGCTCTGGCTCTACCTGAGCCATCACCGCTACCCGATTGCCCCCCGCCATTGCTATCTATGGGCAATTATTGGTGTCGATCATCCCTGCTAATGTCAACCATCAACCAACCTCTTCTTGCTTTTGGCTCCAAGATTCAAGTCTCAACACTCACTTCATGGCCATCTTCTCGACCATTTCTATTTTGAGCAAATTTGTTATTGGGTGAGAACCCAGTTGGTTTTCTCAAAGAGGAGACTCACCTGCAAATGTGTCTTGGCAGTACATCTCTTTGGTGCCCATTTGGTTTTCTTATGGAGGAGATGCTTACATGTCTTGGCAACACATGTCTTTTATTAGCTTGGTCAGCTTAGAAAGGGCAGACTCGCCTACCTTTCTTGGTGGCATATCTCATCGATGCCCACTTGGTCTCTTTGGGGAGAGGGAGAATCACCTGCATGAGGTGATTCTCCCTTGGTAAAATGTCTCCTTGAGGGATCTATCTTTGGTTGTTTCCTTGGCTGACCCTACTTGAGGTGTCATTTCCTCAACAACCTATCTTGGTTGCCTAATGGTACTATGATCTTGACGTCAACGAAAACACATGTTCACATGTCAAAAATCATTCCAAACTTACTTATAACTAAGATCAATCACAATTAAATTAATATAATAATGAGAAAGGGTCGAGCCCTTAGAGAATTGGGGTTTATTTTGGGATGTTTAAGAATTCAATCTAATTGGATAGTGAATTAGGATGAGAAATCTGAGAAAAATATAAATTTAGTAAGAGAACTCAAAGATTTTTTTCTTCTGAATCAAAAATCATGTAAATTAGATTTAAATTTTACAGGGAAATCTAACATATAAGGTAGAAGCAAGTAATTGTTCATGATGAGAAAGAAATTGGTGAAATTTATAAAATTCTTTCATAGCATGATCTGTAATGATACTCTTAGATGAAATGATGATAGATTAGGGAGAATAAGTAATAATTAATCCAAATCATGTTAAAAATAATCTAATTAATTAATAGATCAAGGTTTTTCATAACAATTTTAAAAAAATTCAAAGCTCAATTGATATTTTCTCCTTAACTTTTTATTAAAATCTTGATTGTAAATGCTCTTTGAACTTATAACTGAGTCTAGATCATGATTCAACCAAAAGATTCTGGCGCACTCTGGTTTGTTAGCGAATTGTTTTAAAAAAATTTAGTCTCACTTGTTCATCTAAGGATTTATAACGGTTGATATTAAAACTGACGAAACGCATCCAGAGCGTTAGATCAAGATCAGATGATGAGCGTTTCATGCGTTACTTCTTCCCTCGCGATGTGTCAAGATCTTGGCGGTCCATCTCAAATCCAACGGACTCGATTTAAGCATAACTATTTACATAGATGTGTTTCATTTGAGTCGTTGATCGAAGATTAAATGTCGATCAAACGGTTGCGCTGAATTCTCCTTATAAATTGAAATGTTTATCGACAATGTAAGTCATTGTTGGGTTTTTCGAGTAATTGAACTGCCTAGACACCACAATCCTTGAATCTCTTGCTTCCCTTTGCTTCTAGATCAATTTCTGCGTCCAAGTGTTTGAAAGTGAGGTTTCGTTGAGAGTAGGGAGAAATCAATTCTTGAATACCAACGATTGTCTTCAAATTAGCAAAATGAAAAGACTTTGATCCGACAAGAAATTAGATCAATTCTAGCGCTATCTTGGGTTATAAATCATGTTTTTGTCCTAATCTTTCTTCTTGGGTTAGAATTAGTCAATTTCATTTTTAATTTTAGTTTTCTCTCTCTTTGCGATTTGAATTTCTCTCTAAACTTTGCTCGTTGATTTATCTATGAGTCTTGATCCAAATTCTATGATTTTTTATTTTGTGGATTCGCCTTTGAGCTCTCTTTCCAAATCTGTCAAAATCCCTAATTTCTCACCTCATTTGTTCATCCAATTTGATCAAATTTCAAAGAATACATAAAATTCCTTCATTCTCCGTGGATTCGACCCTTATTCACCACTATGCTCCTTAATGCATGATTATTTCTTTAAATTGGTGAGTTTCGTAATTATTTTGATGCTTATCCACGTGTATTCAACGACCTCATAGATTCACTTCGTTAGTGGCACTGTGTCTAGTTGATGAGGGCATGGCACATGGAGGGCATGCCTAGATTAGGGGCCCTAAAGTCTTTATCATTTAATAAAATCATGAAGATTTATTGCGTAATAAAATAGTTTTTTTCTTTTCTAAGGATGGTATTAAACCCCTTTTTTCGCAAGAACATGTGGTGCAGTGATGCAATGATAACTCAAAAAGTCACATTCGTGCATCATTTATCATGTTTAAGTGTAGATAAAAACTTTAACAATTAGAATATCTATTTTTATATAGCTGAATGCGATGAAAATATGACTAAGTCCTATCATGCACCAATTTTTATATTTTTATTATATTATGAGACTAACCCTGGCGTAGGTCTAGATGATTGATGGAGGAAACATCAGACATTGCGGACTCAGGTGAAGTTTAATAAGAGCATGAGTGCCAACTATCTAGAAGGATAAGAAGAAAATGGGTACTCCACCTTTTTAGGAGGTTCTTCAACCTTTCTACCTTTTTAGGAGGATGGTCAAGACTTTCCACCTTTTTAGGAGGTTGGTCAAGTCGTTCCTTCTTTTTAGGAGGTTAGTCAAGCCTTTCCACCTTTTTAGGAGGTTGGTCAAGTCATTCCTTCTTTTTAGGAGGTCAGTCAAGCCTTTCCACCTTTTTAGGAGGTTAGTCAAACATTGTCATATCTTTAGGAGTTTGGTCAAACCTTGTCATATGTTTAGGAGGTTAATCAAACCTTTTCAAATTTCTAGGTGGTTAGTCAACCACCTTCTTAGGTGGGCTCAATCCATTCTACCTTTTTCGGAGACTAGTTACTCCATTTTTCTTGGAAGTCAATGATAGTCAAAGTAATTCCTAAAAAGTCAAAGGGGGTTAAAGGCATTTTTGAAGGTCAAAGAGATCAAATTTCTTCTATTTTATTTAATATTAATTAATTTAGATCTTTCTTATTTTTTGGATGAATCCTTATTTATAGGAGGAGAGAGAGAGGTAAGCCCACCTCTTAAGGCACTAGTAAGGTTATCACCTCATAGAGAGTGGTCAACCCACTTCTTAAGGAAGTGGTTGTGGGGCCCACATGCTTAAGAGGGACTCTCCCACCTCCTTAGGAGGTGGTTATGGTCGTGGCCTATGGATTTAATCCCTACCATTCATTTGGTGGCACCGAAAAAGACTAAATCTTTATCATTAATCTAAGGGAGCCTCTAAACCTGACATATAAAAGAATCTTCTAATTCCATTTTTGTTGTTTTTTTACTCTCTTTTAGCATCAAGCTACCATAAGAAAAAGGAGAGACTTTGGTCCAAGCTTGGCCTTATTTGGTGTTCAAGTTTGTTGTGGAGGCATGATCAAGCACATGATCGAGATTGTAACGAATCTAGCATCACCCGGCCTAGGACTAGTATAAAAAATGAGGATTGTGTGAGAATTTGGATACGATTTTCTCTTGTAATCTCCTCCATAGATAGTTTAAACCCTATTTCCCTTTTTACATTTTATATTTGTTCTCTTTTCTTCAAATATTCTCTCATCTTTACCAGATTTCTTGATTACCCAATTTCTTGATTTTTCACCATTCTTCTATCATCTTCCATTCCATCATTCTCATCTCAATATTTTTGTCATTATTTCTCATAGAATATAAATATATATTTTATAATTTCATTCATACCGTATTCTATTTCTTCATCTTTCCAAATTTATCCAAAAATCCCTTCCATCGTTGTTTTTCTCCTATAATAGTATCTCTACTCTCTAAGAGCACTAATCTCATTACCTAGGCTCGTTGGGGATTCGACCCTTTACTTTACCATTATACAAAAGTAAAGAATTACAATTTTTTTCACGACATCGATTCAAAATAACGATTAAAAATAGCTTGAAATTGAGTTCATCATGCAAATTGAGAACATTGATTTGGAATGATTGAATATACCTAATTGATCTTCACTAAAGATCAAGGGGTTTATGGGACACTATGAATTCTTAGCAGTCATATAAATAAAGAAAGTGGGACCCCTGGCAGCTTCTATTCTAGACATTTAATTGTGGCTGACTATTTTTACTTAAATTGGTAGGTTCATGGCACTATGTGATGGATGGCACTTTTGGTTCATGGCATTAAGGGGTGAGAACCAGTGTGATTGTGCCTATTGGTGTGATCTCATACATTAAAAAGCGTAATGGGCGATTATGATCATTCACAACTAATAAGTCAAATTTTTTGGGTTTGAATATGTTGTTTTAATTAGATATTGGTGAGCTTGATAATTTTAATAAATGATTCATTGATGTCTTTGAATTAATACATTGAATTAATTTGACCTTATTAATCATATTTTAGTCAAAATAGTTTGAGGAAGGTATATCTTCATGATTGCAAGTACCGAAAACTTGAGCAACTAACCAACATATGCATTGGAAAATGAACACTTCTAAAAATATGCTTATATTATTAATCTTCTATCATTAATGTCACTTTTATATTTAACTAAAAATTTAAGTATTTTAGTTGTTATTGTCCATTTTAAATATTTTTGTCATAGACGTATTCAAGGCATTTAAAGGTATCATAACCTTTATTTTATCGTCAATCTTATTTTGAATTTTGTTTTTTTCCAAATTTTTTTGAAATTCTAAAAGTAATTTTTATGCTAGATACCGAGGGTTTTGCCTTTCTCACAATGACCCTCGCTCGATCTCTCTCAAGAAAATTCTTTCTCCAAGTTTCCTTGACAACGGCATTTTCATGCTCTCATACTAGTGATCAATCTCTCTCTAGGGTTTGCCTATCGACATCTCGTGGCGGCATCGGCACCATTTTTTTGCACTCGGCAACGGTAACGGCACCTATTGCTGTTGCTGTTTTTCCGTGTGTTATGGAAAAACGGGAACGCAGCCGAGTGCCGCGTATAGCCGGAATAGGTGCCGCGTATAGCCGGTGCCGTTTATAGCCGATAATATAGCCGATATGTTAATTTATAATAATATTAGAGTTTATTTTAAACTAAAAATGGCATCTGGCACTGTTACCGTTTCTCGGCTTCACAGCCGAAAAACGACAACGTAGCCGATGCCGGAAAAACGGCACCAGCACTTGGTGCTGGTGTCGTTGCCGTTTTTTTAGGTGCCGGGTGCCATTTATTGCCGATGCCGCGTTTCGGCACCATTTCCGGCAATGGCACCCGGCACCGTTGGAAACAGGCGAACCCTATCTCTCTCTCATTAATGATCAAACCCTCACTCATGATTGGAGCTCCAAAATCTCTCTCTTTTTGTAGCACTTTCAATCAATCCTAGAAGCGATCTCCAAAATCTTATTTGATTTTGGTTCTGTTGTGACATTAATTTGATGTTGGATTTATTTCTCTCTCATTTGATCCCTTTTTTGTTCATTTAGAGTTTTTAATTTTTATTTGATTTCAATCTTTTATCTTTGATTTGGTAATTAATTCATTTTATATTACTTTGATTTTGATTTTTTTCTTCTCTAATTTAATTTTAATTATGTTTTTCTGTGTCTGATTTCAATTTTAAGTACTCAGTCATTTGTCTTTTTTACCAATTTCTTACGTTAAGATCTGAAATCAAAATTTTTATTTCAAACTTGTTAGAGGATATCATCCAGCCCATTAAGGGCAAACCATTTAGAGCCTATCCTTCTTTCTCTCTTGTATATAGACTCAAGTATCTCTCATTTCTTAAGATAGATAATTCTAGGGTTTCTTCTTTCTCACCGTCAACATAGTACCAGAGTAGATCCTTAAGGGTCTCTATGGATCCTTGGTCGTGTAGGGCGATGGGGGTTTCTCCTCTACCATTTTCGTTCCTCAAGCAAAACCTCTTTCCATTCTTTTAGTTTGTGCTACTCTTATAGCATCAATCTCTTGTTCTACCTTCCTCCACGTAATGCATGCCTCCGCGCAACTTATTGCACCCCCACTTTCATGTTGTTTACATGATGCTCGCACACGACCGACCTTTATGCAACTTGATAACATGCAATTTTATATATCTAATTTATTATTCTATGATGATTTTAGGCATAATTCCAATCATTATTATGCATGTTATCATTTTTTGATGAAATTTATGCATTCATCATAATATATTGTTCATAAGCTGAATTTGCATTAAATTGTGGTCAATCTTATGTATAATTAATGTTTAACATTTTTCAAGGTCAAAAAAGGATGAATGAATCTTAGGGGCATAAGCTTCATGAAAGTAGGTTATGAGCAAAGGATAACACAAGAAAAACATGGATAAAACAAGTGGGTCTTATTAAAAATTTAATTTTTCTATAATGTTTATATTTAAATGTGAGGTGATATGATGACAAAGAAGACAAAGTAAGGATTGAAATGGCAAAAATTTTATTCAAAAGGAGTTTTCTATAAAAAAAGACATGATAATTTTAAGTTTAGGAAATTTTCTAAAATTTTCCTCATTTTTTGGATTTTTTTTAATTTTCTAAGGATTGTCTTCATTATTTATATTTTTCCTTATTTTTTTGAATTTTCTAACAAATTTTATGTTTTTTCGGTTAATGTGGATTTTTCGGACATTTTTCAAGATTTTTAAAAATCAAGACTCAATTTTTATTGCAGGTGTTGATGTGGCATGTTGACATGGCATTGGGAACACATGGTGAGACTAGGCACCATAAGACTCCTAGTTGGCGCTTGCATGGCCCAATTAAGGGGAGTATTTAGTTCATAAAATCTTTTTTTAAAGGCTAAGAGTCCTAAATGAGTCGATATTTTTAAAGAGATAATTTTTTTTAATATTTCCAATTTGAGAATAATGGACATTGTTTTTTCACAAGGATTAGCATCATCTAGACACTATGAGTGGCAGCGCTAGTTGGAGCCATTTGATTTTATGGAATGATTCCACGCAATCGAGCTCTTTATAAGCGCGACACATGGCAACCCTTGTAATGTCAAATTGCATACCACCCGATCAAGGGCTTGGATTAGTCCCAATTTATTTTGTTTATCGTGGCGAATAGGCAAGCCCCCATACTTGATTAGGAAGATCCAAAGATTCTCATCTTTTTTGTTCTTTCTCTCTCCTCAAGACAAATAGAAAGATGACACATGTCACAAACTTAAGGCTCCCAATCTTGGTCAAAAGAAGATCAATGGCTAGCAATCAATCATTTAATTTTTAATAAAAAATCAATGGTTAGGAATGCTCCAATTGAAATCATGATATCTCATGATCCCAATAGAGTTTGGAGCTGAAATTTTGTGGGCATGATCATTATTTCGTGATCTTTGTCCTCACGGATTTAAATTCTGAAGCAAAAAGGTGGGTTTTTGAT
Source organism: Lemna minuta (assembly GCA_024174645.1). Lineage (NCBI taxonomy): Eukaryota > Viridiplantae > Streptophyta > Magnoliopsida > Alismatales > Araceae > Lemna > Lemna minuta. Next base: position 9,989,216 of record CM044111.1, read on the forward strand.
ATTTTGTTTGTGGCTTATAGCATTACTAGCTAGAGAAAATAGAGCACCTATTGGTCATTCGTGTAGTCCCAAAAATATTTTTTCTCATCATTCCTTGTGCTGGATACAAGTCACCTGTTTTGGGCGAGATGTATGGGCTCTCTAAGGAGTGATTGATCAGAGAGCATCATTAAAGTGAGTTTTGATTGCCAACATTTAGATTTGGGCTTATTCTTTTCAAATTCTTTCAATCTTTTCCATTCATAGTTTCTTTTTTTCAACCGTAAATCACCATTCCATTGCCCGATCAAGTATTTCTGATATTAGGTTAGAGATTTATAAGTCCTTGATCAAGTTATCGCATTGTTAACATCTTCTCCCCTTTCATTGATTATTTTCACTTTCTTACTCAAAAAAAGAATAAAAAATAAATAAATCATTAATTTTAATCCTTTAAACCGTCCTCCCTTTGGATTTAACCTTGACTCACCACTACTTCAAGTTATAAGATCAAATTGGAAGAGTTGAGTATAATTTTGGGCATATGAACTTGTGCTTTCAACAATCATGATTTTTTGCTTATCACAACCACCTCCCACACAACGTCAAGGGGTGCCCAGCTCTCCCCGTGTCCATCCTTCCTGCACCTTCTCTTTTGTGTTGTGTGGAACCTCATGCAAAACTACCTTCCAAGAAACATTTTCTTGCATTTGTTTGTGCCGTCCTCAATGAGCCGTGTAGCGCATGCTTGATTGTTGTGCCTAAGCATCCTCTTTGTGAGCTATGTGGAACCCCTTGTGCATAGTTGCGTTCTACGCAATGCTTGTTTGCATTGCCATGCGGCCCTCTTGCAACCTATGTAACACCCTCCAGCATAGAGTCCTCCTCCTGTGCAGGCCACCCCCCTCCCTCATGTGGCCTCACCAACAACCTACGAGCGCCCCTCCAACAGTCTCTGTCTAATGAGCTCTCCTGCAACCACTCTTCTAGATTTTGTGTGAGCTTACTATAGGAATTAGTAATACCTAGAAAACACGTGTATATCATGTGATTTATACTTACCGTTGAGGGTAAGGTGGAGATTCTTTGATGAATTAGTGCTTGATAGGATGATTCTATGAAGTTGACTAAGTCAGCTCTGTGTGTATTTGCTCTTTAACTTGCAGATTATGCGAGATTGGGACAAGTGACCTACTTGGAGTGTGCATGGATTTGTGATGAGCTCGAGCACTTCAAAGAACCAAGCCAGCCTAAAGAGGGGTAGAGAGCAGTGCATGGAGCTCAAGGAGTCAGGCTATGGGAGACAAAATGAGCAGCCTACGGAAGGATGGTAGTGAAGTAAGGTCACTAACTGAGAGCGTGAGCAGGTTAGATTGAAATATTGTGTTAGAACTTTTATTTGACTAACTCGACCATTTAATAATTGTTATTGGGGGACTAAAAAGGCAAGGAGAGACTCCAAAGAGATTGTCTTATTTGAGGGCTGGGGCAGAATGGATGCCCTATCTAGTATTAAAAAAAATCCAATGAACAAGTGGCATTATAAATCAAGAGACCAATCAATGAATTTATGAAATGGATTAGATAAAATGAATATGCAAAATAACTAATTCACCTCTCCCCTTAGTTAATTCATCATCCAATCAAGGAATTTCAATTTTTAGTGAGTAAGACGTCTTGTGACATTTTTAAGATTTCACCTTAATAACTAAAAACCACGTATAAGTGAATATGGACCAAACCAAATAGAAGAATATTACTAGATCCAAATGAAAATGTAAATAGTTTTGGTAGAGAAAATGGATGAGATCTAAGAGAAAAATTAGAGGAATATGAAGCAATACAACGTGATGCTTTGAAACATTTAGGATTATTTAGGATTATATCTTTTCTAAGATAAGAATATTTAGGATTAAATGTAAAAATGATATCTTAAAGTTTATGATTATATAATTATCTAAAAAATTGAAAGAAAAGTATCTTACTATTGTTTTTGTTAAAGCTCAAACAACGAGCTTGTATTTGTCTAAACATTTTTTATTTGTCATTTTCAAACACAAGTGACTTGTTTTTAATAGTATTCCCCATGGATTTAACTCTTATTTATTTATTTACTTGATTTCATCATAAATTTAGAAAGTTTTTATCTTTTTATTCTTATCATGTATTCAAACATCCGTGTTGAATGATCACATGATTTACACTCATCACACCCATGTATTAAATAAACATTGCATGCCACTATCACTTGGGCACTTGTTTATTGTGACAACTTGGTGGTTGTGTGCCATAGGACACACATGCCAAATTGGCTTCTTCAGCAAGTAGCATATAATTTTTTCCTCTAATATGAATTCCTTAAAAATCCCCAAAAATATTGTACAAATCTGGAAACCTTAGAAAATTCATATCTTTGTGCAATATTAATTATTTTTACTTAAATGATATTCATTGGATGAGGAATATAATTTTCAAAATTTCATATCATCCCAAGTCTCTAATCTCAAAGTATCCAAAACATGGGCAAATACTCCATACATTTGATCTTGAAAAAGGTCAAACTCCTTCTAAAGTGTATTTTGAGAATTTGAGCTAAATTACAAAGGCCTCATGATACTATACAATCAAAACATGATGAATGGGTCTTAATGTTATGGATTATGCATTAAAATTAGCTGAGAATTGTATTCTTGCACTTACAAATGCATGTTATCAGGGAGCATTGTGAATTATCCAATTGGTTAGTTTGATGGAGGGAGCATTGGATTCACACCACATGTTAACATCGTGAACAAGAATATCTAATTGAATAAGCCCCCATTAGATCTTGATCTAATCGCCAAAATCTTGCCATGTGTTGCATTTAGGTGAGTTGGAAGAAAATTGAATGACACCTAATAATGTTTATTATATCCTAATCCAAGTGCCAAGATGACGCTATTTTGCAACTTTGATGGGTCTGTTGGGATCTGAGGTCAATAAGCCTTAATTTTTTTTTTATCAAAACATCGATTGCATCGGAATACATTAAATTGAATATTCAAAATAACTGAGGCACCTGTTGTGTTCTGATGTTGATAAAATTTTGAAATTTTGATCAAAGCATCGAATGCAACGGAATACATTGAATCAAAATATTTTAAAACATTGAGGTACAAAATTAGATGATCATATCATCTAGTATGTATGAGAAAACATACTTATAAGTTTGACTTGAAAGAGTTTTTGAAGCTATTCAAGTGTCTAGCCTCTAGTGATATCCACATGATCTTTGGATGATTAGATCTCCACTTCAAAGCTCTTCTAAACCCTAATAAGTCATTCAAGTTAGTACTGATACGTGGAGGACATTATTGGGAACTACTTTGATATTTCAACTACCTTGGCCAAGGATTTTATCACATCTCATTACTTGAGTCAATCTCCTGAAATATCAAGGGCGGACGATCTCATCTTGACCACTCAATCACCTTTAAGGGCTTCATGTCGTATTCAATCTATGATGTTTTGGAGATCTCGTGGCTAGTGATTCATAAGTCATAGTCAAAGCACAATCATCCATCTATAAGATGTCTGTGGTGTCTCAAGTCAAAGGACCGCACACACAACCGTGACATACATTAACTTGATTTATAGTTTGGTATAATATCATTTAGGGATTTATACATATCGATTCAGTGAACTCTTTCTCCAAAGAGTAGCCACTATCTATATTTGGTGTCTCCACACTAATGGCCCTAAGATCAGTCATATTCATCACATGAGTTAGATCATATAATGTTATTATTTCTAGATAATTTGACGTCCTTCTCGAATATCCGACAAATGTGAATATTTGGAACATATGTTTAAAGATCAGTGATCACTTTATTATGATTAACTCATCATTTCTAGTGATCACTCATCATTCAATGGCCTACTCATCATCTCTAGTGATCACTGTATAATGATCTTATCATAATTTACTTAGTCATTGTATATGCTTATGGACCTCATTATAAACATCACACAAGAATAAAAATGAATAAAATTTCATTTTAATTAATGTAAATGAAAGATAAAAGTGCAATTTTCTTGCAGGCCACATAATCCTATCAGTTCATTTGTCATAGCCATCAAAAGTCCTCTTGATGGTCGGTTAAGATTGATAAAAAAGTGTCTAAAAGGAAGGTAGTATCATGATGAAAATATTTTGAATTTGATCGCCTATACGTATAAAAGTGATGATTTGAATTTGAAAGTCCTTTGAGAAAATAATCACTTATCACACTCTCTTATTGTGATTGCCACATAGTCATTGAATCAACACCATGTATGCACCACACATGCACCATGTAGGCATTGAATAAGCGTCTCATGGGTGCCACCGAAAATTCATAAAGAACCCCAAAATTTCTAGAAAAATCCCCTAACTTTAGAAAATTCATATATTCTAAAATGTAAATCCTTATTCCCTTAAAAAATCTTCCTTGGATGAATAATATAATATTCAATTTTTTATCCTATTGGCTTTTAAAAATCCAAAGAGAATCGAATGATTTTTCCTCAAATATCACTAGATTGGTTTATAAAGTTAGTCAACTTAGCAATTGCAATGCCTTGGTGGCACCCATGCTGGAAGCATAAAATTTCCCTAAAAAAGTGCATTTTAAGATTTGGGATAAATAGCATGAGCTTCATGAAAATATAATTAAAACATGATAACACTCGTCTTAATGTCATGGATTATGGATTAAAATTAGTTCACAATCACATTCTTGCACATACCAAAAACATGTTATCAAGACCCATAGAGTTATGATGAGGGCTTCACACCGTCAATTATCATTTAGGCAAGGGTTTAAAATTTTCAATAAAATTTCAGTTAAACAAAATTGACGAGGATTAGAAATCTAGATAAATCACCTTCAACTTGATCTTGAATAAGTTTGGTATTACCAATGGTCATCGATCATGTTGAACTTGTATGACCAACAACCAACTACATTGGCTTGCTAAATGTTGGTCCCATATATTTAGAATTATGAACCAATGGCATGAAGACCACAAGCTAGACTATTTAAACTAACATCTTACTCGTGGCTAAAGTGAACGATATTTTTATCACTCAACGAATTAAAAACCCATATCAAATGACCTGGACGATCAACCACTAGGCCATGAAGGGAACATCATTAGAATAAAACATATTCAATTTTAGAGATATTGTAATCTTGAATATTTCAGAATACATATAAGAGCAACTAGATAGAACTTTGCACTAATAAGATATAAATGTTACTGGTATAAAACTTCATTGTTTAGCGTAAATGCAATATTTTTGCAAAAAAAGTCAAACCATTTATGAAGTCAACCACGTTATCAACTATAATCATTAAAAATTTAGAACTTTTAAGAAAAATATACGAAAAGTATTATTGATGGAGAATTATTTCAAAACATGAACACAAGGGTTCCAAGTGAACCTATCCTCCTCCTTAGTGATGAGTTTGAAAAGTTATCCATTCATTAAATGGATGAAGAAGACCTCTCTAAATAATTAAAGAGAGTGTAGATCTTAAGGGAATTACCTTCCCTACTTCCTCTATTTTACACTGATCTAAAGATTGACTTGGTCAAAGTAATCAACCCTTTATCCTTAGATACTTAGAATCCCTTGAATGGACCAAGTCAGCCACCCTTTTACCTTTGATATAGGTTCCTAATTGCCCAAATCATAACCACCATATCATCGGTACCTTGTATAGTTATAATTAATGATCTCAAGAAACACCAATAGGAACACCATTGTGATATATTCCTTCTTTCATTGAAAACCGCCTTAGTTAGAATTTTAAGAGAGATCTCTATTTTATTATTGTTAGATGAAACTAACTTCAAGAGCAGCTCAAGTCAAAGCCCATGACGACAGTTATGATCTCTATCAAAGAAGAAGTCAACATGAAGACAATCACAAGGATCACATTCCTAACTATCTAAGACCTCCAAGACCATCCAAAGGTCAAGGAGTTACACACCTGCTTTCTCAGACATCAGGAGAACAATGGAGGCATATGAAGCTAAGTTATGAAGAACCTAAGAGAAGCTCAATCCACGAGGACTACTTCCCTTCACACGAAGACCTCATGGGATAAGATAAGGAAAAAGTATCTCCCTCACGTGAAGACTACATCGGGAAGAAATGCTTACAAAGAGAGAAAAGAAGTTTCCGCTTGAAGGGAAGAAAACCGTCATCATTATCATCGCCCGACCCAACCTTCTCTCCATATCTTCCAGTGGAATTTCTCAACATCAAAGGAAGACTCGAAACAAAATAATATGTGGAAATTATAATGCCTCAAAACAATGCTGACCCGCCGCCCGAACAACATTACAGAAGACCGCTTTCTAGTTGTCATGATAAGCAAAAACACAACATTTGTTTCATCTGCTGCTACTGCTGCGATCGCCGCGCAGACATTAATTCCCACGCCAGCTGTTAATCAACCTCCAACTGAAGCTCAGCCTGCAACCACAACCGAACGTCCCTACGTCCATCTGCGACTTCAACAACATATGCGCAAGGATGAAGAAGTTTCGGGAGCTCTCTAACACAATCAGGCTCCACCCGACCGACCAAAGAACTTCAAAGCAGAAAGACGAGTCAACCCGTCAATTCGCGCAAGTAAAATGACGTCACCACCTCCTCACAATAATCCGAAATTCCCAAAGGAAGCCCGGTTCACTTCGCCGAGTCCACAACCGTTGACCTCAACACCACCCACAGGGAATAACCTCAACCAACGGTCATCTAAAGATCCACGTACGGAGGAAGGAAGTATAGCGAAATCGCGTAATTTCTCATACGCGAACAACCGTCGCGACACCGTCACCATCAACGCCAGTCCAAGCCAAGAACAAGCGACGCGTCCTCTCGTCATCAACCCTCTTCCCCTTATTCTATAAAAGGGAGATTTGTAAAAAAAAGGAGAAGTTGTTTTATGAATATCGGTTACCTTGGTTACTTGGTTCGTTTTACCTTGTGTTCATCGTGTCCTCTTGTGCCTCCACCATTCTCCCGCAACCTATGCAAGCGGCGGAAATATCGGATTATCTTAATGGTTCAACGAGCGCTCACTTCACGACAAAAGAAGGTATCATCCCTAATATTTTTCGTGATTGATAGTTCATCATCCGATACTGTCCGTAAGTCCAACCCCGTCCTCTCCTTTTTGCCTATTCCGTTTCTATTTTCCTCTCTCTCTTACCTCTCTTCTCTCTTAAAGTTATTATTTATCTTCTATTATCTCTATATCACGTATATCTCTTATCAGGAATCTTCCATTTCAGAAAGTCTAGTCAATACTTTGTCCTTCGTCATCTTATTCTTACTCTTACGCTTCTTCCCTGCTGTAGAATAGTAGTATATACCGCCACTCTCTCCATTATCTATTTCATTCCCCCTCCTTCTCTCTTCTCTTTATCACCGTCATTATTCCATTCTAAATAAATCCCTTACTATCCTCCTTTCTCTTCTCATAATTAAATTTTATCATCATTATCCGTCTCTTATTTCCCACTAACCTTCTACAATATCTCATCTGATTTTCTACTTAGTTCCTTCAGTGATATCACTTCATAGTTCCTCACACACTTGTAGGATAATTAGCAATTACCATCACTATAAACTCTTATCATACTCCTCTCACTTCTCCATATCTACACCATCATATTCATACATACAATCATGCTAAAATATCCTACATCAATTATCCTCTTTGACAAATGAATAATAAATAATGACAGTCACTACTATTACTTAACCAAGAGCTAAAACTAAAAATTCATGAATACGAATAAGTAAATAAAAAAATAATATTTTATAGAAAATTTCTGATATAGTCATCGATAAACAAATGATATTATTTATTGATAACTACTTTTGAAATCAAGATCTCGTTTTTTTCATTGATGCATACTCTTAATGTAATTATAAAAAATTCAGATAATTTTAGTCAATAAACGAAGTGAATATGCTTTAATAAATAAATATACGTTCTTAAAATAACAAATATTGCAATAGATGTCTCATAAGGACCACAAAGATTGCATTGTGGGGGAACTCAAGAAATTTTAATCCTAAAATTTTGTATTCATTTTATGGACTCTGCTACGGGGGCAACCGGTATATAAGCCATCCAAACGCGAAAAAAAAAAAGAAATTTCCCCCTTGGCCTCCCCCTCCCCCTCCCGGCTCCCGCATCCGCCCCCACCTCTTGGGAAGTAGAAGAAGTGGCCTCCACCACCTCCTCCGCCTCCGCCTCAGCCTCCTGCTCCGCCACCTCCCCATTCATCAATTATTGAGAAGTATAAAAGGCATATTATCTACTTTTCTTTGAGGACACTCGTCATTTACTCCTACATTGCTATCATCCACCACCAATTCTTTTCCTTATTTCCCTTCTCTAGCCTTTCTTGTTTCAGCCATGTCTACATCATCGGTTGATCCACAATCACTAAATCCCCCATTCACCGCAAAAACTCTTCCTTGCATTTCTCATTCTTATCTTCATATTTGGTGCCCCCTTCTTCCCCACAAGAGGATCTATACCTAAAAACCGGTCCCCTTAAAAGTCACATGCTCTTGCACTGTCCATCAAATTTCTTACTTAGTTCCCTATGACAATCTTCTACCCTGACTATCATGCATTTTCCTTCTGTCTTGCCTCTTGAGTAGATTGCTATTTGGTCCATGGAGGCTCCAAAATCAATCGAATAGAAGGCTATTATGGACCAGGACTATAACGACATTGTCCACTTGCATGGCATTATCATCACTAGCAGTAGTCAATGGTGACTCCTCAAGCTAACGACTGTCTGTATGTGGATGATACTAAGACTCTCTCTCTCTCTCTCTCGGTCTCCTGGAATGGGGAGTGAGAAAGGTAGAGAAAGCATGAGAGAGGGAAGAGCTGTGAGAGAGATCAGGAGAGAGGGAAGAGCTGTGAGAGAGATCGGATAGAGAAACAATCTTTATCGGGCGTAATCTGAAATAGCTTTTCGCGGGACGATCGGCCGAGCCGGCGGGAATGGAAGAGAGAGACAGAGAGAGAGCCGGCGGTAGCGGTGGGAGGCGGTGGCCTCGGCGGGAGGCGGGAGGTGGTGGCGAGATGCGGAGGCGTCGGTGGCGTCGGCCGGGCTGGGCGAGAGAGAGAGAGAGAGAGAGAGAGAGAGGGAGCCCAAGTCCTCATTTTATATAGTCTGATAGTTTTATTTTTACATGAAATTGATTTATCTAAATGTCAACAAAGCACTTCACTACTATCACATGTCTAAGTTTATTCATTCAAACAATACTCATGATCCAAATTATAGGCTCTACTCAATTGTGGCCAAGACTAAGTATTGCCAATCATTGATCTCATCACCATGATCAGATCATGTGATCAAATGTATCGACATAATCGTTGATCAAGCTAAGTTCGCTTTCAATTGATCACCGACCAAATCCAATTGATTGATTGAGGGATTGATCGATTCGGCAATTGATAGTCGATCACTCTATTAGAATAATGATCTGATTGCCAATCAGATTGTGGGTATTTTTGTCATTGTTTACAAAGTTTAGTGCTCTTTTATATTAAATTTTAAATTCTGTAAGCTTTTTGAAAGGTAACTGCCTATCAGATTCGAACAATCAACCATCAAACAGCTTATATGATGGACGGGCAGCGAACAGGTGGTTGAAGTGATCGATGCTCTTCAGGATCATGATTGAATTGATCGATCAACCAGGATGGATCATGATGACGATGATGATGATCGGATTACTGTAATTGTGACTGAACCCCGATGGTACGAGGTCTATAAATAGGGATTGACGATTTTAATTCAAGAGATTTGATTCGACAAAACAAGCGCTACAATGAGCAATTTCTCTGAATCGTGATTGAGATCGTTTGATTGACGATCGATCTTGATGGAGAAATCTTTTAAAAAGATGTGGAAAAATCTTTTAATATTTTTTATATGGTCACCACCATCTTCCATCGTCGCCACTGACGCCATTGCCGCTGTTGAATTCTATTTTACTGAAAGGGTTAACATCATATAGTGGCATGACCTTTAGGGTAATCATCAAATACTGGCACGACCTTTTTCCACGCTCAAATACTGGCACGACCTTTTTCGGTGGCTCAGATAATGGCACCACCTCAGCATCCCCGCTGAGGTGTCATTTTTTATTCTTTCCTCCCCCACTTGGCTGCCACCTGGTCCTCTTTATTCTCTCTCTCTTCATTCTCTTCCTCTCTCTTCATTCTCTCTCTCTCTCTTCATCTCACGCGGTCCTCCTTCGCGCTCTTTTCTTCGGCAGATCTTCTCCAATTCCGCCACCTTCCATTGCATTCCCCGAAGATGAGCTCTCATCTTCTCGGTATCTTCCGCAGGAAAGACCTCCATTTTCCTCGCGTAGATGACGATTTGTTCAGTCCGGGTAGTCACAGACGATTTGTTCAGTCATCGCGTAGATGACCTCCATTTTCCTCGCGTAGATGACGATTCGAAATCCATGGCCTAAATCAGAACAATCAGTCGTTGATGTTTTCCTTGAACTTGCTTCGACATGTTAATCCGAGGTTAGTTGCAGAACCTGCTCATAAGCGTCATCATGCTCCTCCTCATTGGAATGGCTTCGGTTGATCTGTTAATCCAAGGCTGCCGCCATGGCAAATGCGGCACTAGCTTTCACCGTCACCTTGTACTGTCAAGGAAATGTTTCCGGGCACATGCAGAGAGTAGCATTTCATGCGTAGAATTCTATCTCGTCTTGCAATCTAAGAAGATAGGAGATTGATATTCCCTAAGAAGATGGGAGCCGAGGCGAAGCATGGAGACATGGAGCAGTCAACGAACTGCTAAAAATTTTCGTTTTTCACTTTTATTTGTAAAAATTTGATTTTCAGCGTCAACGAACTGCTAATTTTCAGTTGCATCCTTGAATAGGTCGACGAACTGCAAAAATTTGATTTTCCGTTGACGCTGCATCCTTGAATATTTTCATTTCCCTGTCGGAACGTTCCCTATGATTTTCTTAAACAGTTTCGAACCCGCTTCTCGAATCTGAGACTCCATCTGCAATCTAAGGTGTCTTCTCATCATCTAAGGTATGTTTTTAAAATAATTTTTTAATCTGTGTACTCAGATTTCCATTGGCCTGTTAATGGGTAACAACTATAGACAGAGAGGGAGGGAGGGAGAGAGAGGGAGGGAGGGAGGGCGGGAGAGAGAGAGGGAGGGAGAGCGGGAGAGAGGGAGTTAGAGAGAGAGAGAGAGAGAGGGAGAGCGGGAGAGAGGGAGTTAGAGAGAGAGAGAGAGGGAGGGAGAGCGGGAGAGAGGGAGTTAGAGAGAGAGAGAGAGAGAGAGAGAGGGAGGGAGAGCGGGAGAGAGAGTGGGGAAGGAGGAGGGGGAGTGAGTCAATTTTCCGCAGCGGGGAGAGAGGGAGGGAGAAGGAGAGAGAGAGAGAGGGAGGGCGGGACGCGGGAGAGATAGAGCGAGGGAGGGCGGGAGAGAGAGAGGAAGGGAGAGCGGGAGAGAGAGGGGGGAAGGGGGAGGGGGAGTGAGTCAATTTTCCACAGCGGGGAGAGAGGGAGGGAGAAGGAGAGAGGGGGGGAGGGAGGGGCAAGAGAGAAAGAGAGGGAGGGAGGGAGGGCGGGACGCGGGAGAGATAGAGCGAGGGAGGGAGAGCGGGAGAGAGAGACAGAGAGAGAGAGAGAGAGAGAGAGAGAGAGAGAGAGAGAGAGAGAGAGAGAGAGAGAGAGAGAGAGAGAGAGAGAGAGAGAGAGGGAGGGAGAGAGGGCGGGTGGGCGGGAGAGAGAGGGAGGAGAGGTAGGGAGTGAGAGAGAGGGAGAGAGGGCGGGCGGGCGGGAGAGAGACGGAGGGAGGAGGGAGGGCAGGAGAGAGACGGAGGGAGGGAGTGCAGGAGAGAGAGAGCGAGGGAGGGAGGGAGGCGTGGAGAGAGAGGGAGGGAGGGAGGGAGGGAGGGAGAGAGGGAGGGAGGGAGGGAGGGCAGGAGAGAGACGAGAGGGAGGGAGGCGATAATCTGTTTCAGATCGGGTAGTGAGGGTAATGTAGCGAATCGTTCTCCTCTCCCGGCTCGAGGTTCCCGAGGAGCTTCGACATGGACAGGGCCGTCGGGCTGGGGATCGTCGCCGCCATGAAAGACGGAGACCAGCTCTCCCCCGTCGCAAAATCGGACCCCGTCCCGATCGTCTTCTCGCAGAGCTTTCGGAAAAAGGAGAAGAGTGAACATGAGAAAGAAGAGATGGAGCTCTCGGAAGGCTACAGTTTCGTCATCTCCCACGTCGGGCCGGCCTCACCGCAGACGGTCTACGTGGAGGACGGATGGGAGGTGTTCGGTACGCCGCCGTCGGCGCCTGTGAGGCCGTGGGTTCTCTCACCGGCGGAGGACTTTCTTAGTCTGTGCTTCCGCTGCGGGAAGAATCTGAACGGGATCGATATCTTCATGTACAGGTAGTAGATGAGCGTTAAATTATGGGTCCGAGAAAAAAATTGGGCTGATCGGGGTGAGTTGCAAGGGGGAGAAGGGCTTCTACAGCGCGGAGTGCAGGTTACAGCAGATGGTGAGCGAGGAGCAGAGGGAGAAGAAGCCGTTCGACTGCTCCATGTCTCCATGCTTCGCCTCGGCTCCCATCTTCTTAGGGAATATCAATCTCCTATCTTCTTAGATTGCAAGACGAGATAGAATTCTACGCATGAAATGCTACTCTCTGCATGTGCTCGGAAACATTTCCTTGACAGTACAAGGTGACGGTGAAAGCTAGTGCCGCATTTGCCATGGCGGCAGCCTTGGATTAACAGATCAACCGAAGCCATTCCAATGAGGAGGAGCATGATGACGCTTATGAGCAGGTTCTGCAACTAACCTCGGATTAACATGTCGAAGCAAGTTCAAGGAAAACATCAGCGACTGATTGTTCTGATTTAGGCCATGGATTTCGAATCCTCATCTACGCGATGACTGAACAAATCGTCTGTGACTACCCGGACTGAACAAATCGTCATCTACGCGACGAAAATGGAGGTCTTTCCTGCGGAAGATACCGAGAAGATGAGAGCTCATCTCCGGGGAATGCAGTGGAAGGTGGCGGAATTGGAGAAGATCTGCCGAAGAAAAGAGCGCGAAGGAGGACCGCGTGAGATGAAGAGAGAGAGAGAGAATGAAGAGAGAGGAAGAGAATGAAGAGAGAGAGAATAAAGAGGACCAGGTGGCAGCCAGGTGGGGGAGGAAAGAATAAAAAATGACACCTCAGCGGGGATGCTGAGGTGGTGCCAGTATAATGCTATCGACGATCGGGATCTAAGCTGATTAGGGGAATCGTCATCTGCGATCGCCAAACCCTACCCACACTGGCATGATTCTTAAAGCTTTGTTCTTCCATTAGCCTACCTCAAGGGTTTTTAGTGAGGAAAAAAATAGAAAGGTTCCCATAAACCCCAACACACTCACTTTTTTTTGAAGGTGACCGGGTTTCTCATGTGGCGTCATCAGCTGCGCCGTCTCTGCAATGGCCCTCCATTACTTCGCCAGCTCTCTGTTCCTTCCTCCGCTTCAGCGCCGCTAGCTCCCCCTTCGCCATGGAGAAGAAGCCTCATTTCCCTTTCTTTCTCGTCGATGCCGCTCCTGAGGCTAAACGATCTACAGGATAGCCCCGGGAGGAAGCACAAGAAGAGGCGAAAAGGGAGGGGAATCGGATCCGGAAAGGGAAAGACCGCCGGAAGAGGTCATAAAGGGCAGAAAGCCCGCGGAACCATGAAATTTGGCTTTGAAGGCGGGCAGACGCCTTTGAGAAGACTCTTACCTAAACGGGGGTTCAAGAATCCCTTCAGTCTTGAATTCCAGGTGATCTACTCTGCATTTTTTATCATTTCAATGGATTGGAAATATCTAAGTGATCGGTTTTTATCATTTCAATGAATTATGTTGTATTTAAGAAGATACTTTTGACAAGTTGATCCTGCATTTTCGTTAGCGAAGTTTCTCCATCCCTCACATGGTGAAGGTCCATTCCAATGTTCCTGACTCGGGAAAATCTAAGTCATTTATCGCATTCATCGTTCAATAAATTAATTAGTGGCTTGGGAAAAATCTAAGTGGATCTATTTCAACAAGTCATGTTGTATTTCAATAAATCAATTAGTCGAAGTCATCCGATGTTTTTATTAAATTCTTCTCCATTTCATTGTTCCTGGCTTGGAATAATTTAAGTGGTTTTATTTTAAATGGTTTTTTGTATGTCATTAATTCAATTAGTCCAAATTCTACTCGGCACTATCCTTAGCGATTGGCTTGGGAAAATCTAATTGATGTGGTGTATTTCAACAAATGAATTTCTACACATTCATCCAGAATTTTCATGGATGAAATTTCTCCATTCCACTATTTATGAAACTCCATTCCAATGATCGTCCTTGGAAAAATCTAAGTCATTGGTTGTTCTTCAACGGATTGTGTTGTAGTTTTTTTTCAACAAATCAGTCGGTGCAAATTCATTCAGCATTTTCAGTAGTGCAATTTCTCCATTCCACAATCAGGTGACCCACCCTGCATTTTGATTAAGTTCCTCTCCATTCCATTGTTCCTGGCTTGGGAAAATGTTACTGGTTGTATTTCCGTGAATCATGTCGTACTTCAACAAACCAGCTAGTGCGAGTACCATAAATGAAACTTAGATACTTTTCTGGTTGATCAATCACTTGTTCAATTGAAAGTATACTTTTTATTTTCTTGAAATACAAAGGGGCTGACCTCCTAACGAGGCTTTAGTCACCCTGATGGTAAGGATATCAATCCCTATCTATTAAAACTAAACACCTGCCTCCATCAACTTTCCCCTTAAGTGTTTGGAAACCATGATGCCATGCTTCCCCCACATCATTAACCACTTTGACAGTACAAACCGCCCGCCCCCAATTGAAAGTATACTTTAATTTGGTTTTTATTTCGATGTTAATGAAACTTTATTAAAGTGAATAGTATTTTATTTCATGTAAAACTGAATTGGAAACTTCATTTACTCCCTGTGATTCATGACCTTGAATGCATAGATGATGATTGCATTGATCTGATTCTTTCTGGTCATGTATCAGCAAGTCTGTCATGTTATCCTCTTAGCTGCATGTTTGTTCTATTGTCCAGCCAGTTGGATTGGGAAAAATTGCAAGACTCATCAATGCAGGAAAAATTGACTCGGGGGAGCTCATAACAATGAAAACGCTAAAGGTAGCTTACTCTTTATCTACGGAAATGTCTGTGTTGAGAAGATCAACCGAATTAGAATTTTAACAGGATACATGTGCGATTGGGAAGCAAATAAAAGATGGAGTGAGATTAATGGGTCGAGGAGCTGAGCATATCCAATGGCCCATTCATCTTGAGGTAATCTTGATTTGATGATTATCTTCTTTTTTTGCCTGGTAGGGGCTTAAAGGGTATGAAATCACATATTTTGCCATGAAGGGAAATAAATTTTCTGTGCATGGGAAACATTGCTTAGTCTCATGATTTATATGATAAATTTATGCTCTGTCTTCCTGTCTTCTCCCCTCTCTTTATCTCCTCTTCTATCTCCTCTCCCGCTTCTCTCTTTTACTCGTCCCCCTCTCTCTCTGTCCCTCTTATTGTTCCTCTCACTCAGGACTTCCTTCCTCCCTCTCTATCCCCTTCTTGTCTCCTTCGTTCTCATATTCCTTCTTCGGTCTCCCCTGTCTTCGGTCTTTTCAAAGCTGTGTCTCTCATCTTCTTTATCTCATCTCCCTTGCTCTGTCTCATCCTCTCTGTTCTAGGGGTACCATTCTCCATCTTCAACCCTCCAATTCCTCATAATATTGTGACTTCCTTTGTGAAAATTCAAATTTCCAATCTTGTTGGAAATTCCTCTGCCTCTAGGTGTCAAGGGTGACGGTGAGGGCAAAGGCGGCGGTGGAGGCAGCTGGCGGGTCTGTTCGAAAGGTGTACTACAACAAGCTTGGCCTCCGGGCTCTGCTGAAGCCCGAGTGGTTCGAGAAGAAGGGGAGGCTTCTTCCGAGAGCAGCCAGGCCGCCTCCTAAGCAGCAGGACAAAGTTGACAGCATCGGACGCCTTCCTGCCCCCACCAAGCCAATTCCTTTCCTTCCAAAGGATCAAGAACTACCTGCATCCCAGTGAGTTTATCCTTCATTAGGTTTTATTCATCTTCATGGTTAGAGAGAGAGAGAGAGGGAGGGATGCAACATGGCCATGTTGACCAGTCAACGAAATGCTTTTGCTGACCAACATTATTAAAAATGAAATCAGGAAAGAGGTTAAATTTAGACTAGGGAATATAAGATTGCCGGATCATAAAAGAAGTGCCCGTGCCCTGTTGATCCTAATCATTGAATCGGATTGATAGCCTGACAATCTGGAACGACTATGTGCATTTTTGGCTATTGGGTGTGATCTGACGGCCATGATTTGTGGAAATATGGCAGTGGTTTAAAATTTTTTGTTGATCGAATCAACAGGTCAACAATCCATCTGTCTGATCTCTAGGCAAAATTGAAGATAATACCAACCGTCAAGCATGAGGTAACCTGGATCAAATTGAGCATGAGCGGATTGAAATTCTTTTTCCAAAAGAAAAAGAGTTGATCCAGATCAAATTGAGATTGATCATGATCTAGTTGATTGTATACTAGGGCTATAAAGAGAGAGTGCAATATGTTCCGAATAAGTGCATTTATCCTTTAGTTATTTTATTTTTGACATGAACACTGAATTTATGATGTCATCGTATATTTTATTTCAAAAAAGGCTTTTATCTAATTGCCCACTTTTCTCTACAGGGAAAGCTGAGATGGGCATAAAAGCGGCATATGTGGGCTCCCTCCTGAACATTTGCATGTGGATTGGTAACTTTCTCCACAATTTTCAGCCTTTTCTGGCACCCAAAAATTCATGGAAATATAAATTGCTCAAGTCTGCTTTGTAATGATTATCATCGACATTTTTTGGGTTCCGTGAGATTACTCTTAGTCTTCTTTACTTTCCACCGAACCGAAAGCATGAGAGAGAGAGAGAGAGTGAGAGAGAGAGAGAGAAGGATCTTAGAGGGGAGGAGGGAGGAGGGAAGAGGACAGAGGGTGGAGAGAGATTTGTAGAATTATAGAGAGATGTACAATTTTTCAGTTATAATGGGTACTTCTGCGGAGGAAGCTTCTTTCATGGAATGGTTGAATCTACTGTACTGTAGGGTCAACGTGACGAAAGGTGGGGCCCACTGAACCAACGATGGGCGGCGCCTGCTGCCAACCGACTGCGCCGTCCTTTTGCCACGTCTGCATCCCTCCCCCCCTTCAAAATGGATCTAAGGATCCATTTTTATTTTTATTTTACTCTGCACAAACTAGTCAAATAAAAGTGCTAATATTTTATTTCAAAAAAATGGGCAACTTTTTGTCGAAAGTTGACAAATTGACGCGTTGGAAATTTTAAAAATAATTTAATCGCCTCAAACTGTTTGAAAATGATTAAATTATTTATAAATGGATAATATTAAGTGATTGTTGAGCGAGTTTTTCTCTATTGGGGAATAATTAATTTTTGAACAGAGCTTTATTTCCAACGGTTAAATAATCCTTCTATCTGAGAGAGAGAGAGCGGTCAGATGGTGGCTGACAGAGCAAAAGGAGAGGCGTTACCTTGAGAAAGACACGCGCACAAAGATAGAGAGAGAGAGAGAGAGAGAGAGAGAGTGGGGCAGGCATAGCCCATAGGCATAAACTAAAGGAAGCTTTATGCTACCCGCGCGCCAGCCCATTACTATTATTACTCGTTGCCTCTCTCTTCCCCATGAATCTAGCAGTACTCTCTCTCTCCCCCCTCTCTCTTTCTCTACACCCTTGCTTCATCGCTCCTCCAGCGCTCTATGTACGTAATTCCACCTTTTCTCCTGCTCAATAACCTTTCCTCTTCTTTATTCGACCTCCCCATTTTCCGGGAGAGACGCAATTGTCTCCGAGCCTTTGATTATCGATCGATCAGATGATTTGGTGCTTGATCTATTCCCCACAATGAATCGGCGTTGGCGGGTTATCCCCTGTTTTCTTGCTTGCCAGTGAATTGATTGGTTACACCAGAATTTTCATTGACTCAGATAACAATAAAATGTACATCACTTCACTATTTTCTTGTTTGGAATATTTTGATTGCTCTAATCTGATGCCGTTTCGTGGAATTTTGATTGTAAAACGGAGAGCGAGTTTAAATATTTAAGGACACTATAGTCGCGACGATCTTCTTACAATGATCAACGAGCTTTATTAAAAGTGATTAACAGTGTAGTCTGATTCTGTGCAGTTTCCTTCTGCTGCTAGCGTTTCATCATTCGAAGATTCTGACTGTCTTCCTGTACATTTTATTGCCAAGTGAAAATTTAATTCTTGGGTTTATTTTTATTGTGGCACTAATAACGTTAACGTGTTTAATTAGCTTTGTTATCTTGGAGTTCCTCATACTATCTTTTTGTTTAAAATGCACACCTCAATATTTCCTTAATTCTCACATTTTTTGTAGAGAAATAATTAAGATCATCCATCATAGTTTTGGCTCGAAGCTCATAACGTAGTGTCTCAAGAATGACCTCTGCAACGAAGAACTTGGATCCTGCATTTCAAGGAGTTGGTCTGAAGATGTATCCTTTTCAATTCCAAGTTATCTAGTTTTTGAATCGCGCTGGCTTAAGGAGGATAGTTGAGTGATTCATGATGAATGGACTCTGGATTTGTGGGATATATACAATAATAATAGTAGTAAAAATCTATTTTGATTCATTATGAATAAATGAAACGATCAATGAATTGCATGAGATAAATTCTATTGATATATATTGATATGATCGTATATTAAATCTGGATAAGTTCTTGAGAAGATGTTCAAGATGTGTGTGTGAGAGAGAAATGAAAGTCACAATTGGGTTCCAAAGTTACTAAAAGTATTGCAGGTTGTTTTAGTTTCCTGCTATCCTTTACGTTTTTTTAGTTCATTTTAGATTTTTCCAATGATCAATGAAATACTCGCTTCAGTTTATTTATTAACTTGATTTATTTATTATACTAGTTTAGGCACCTGCATTTCCTACATCTTGTCTTGAGGATATTCTGCCTGAGGGCCTCAATATACTCAAATGAAAAACTTAATCCCAGTGCAACCCATACTCTAGGTTTACCAGAGAGATTGAGAAAAAGTTCATAATGTCAATCCATAGTCTAGAGCTGACAGCAAGTCATATGCAACTCCTGTTTGTTTTCACTCAAGAGGAAATATGCAGTCTTATTCCTCTCTAAATCCAAAGGGCCACTGAGTTGATCTAATCCAAGACAAGTTACTTTCTCATCCTTGCCCAGGTTTATTGACTCCATACAAGCTATTAGGGGCATAGAACTAGATTACTCTTTACAACTGCAATTTATTGAAGATTTTATTGGTCTATAGATCTCACTCTATTGTTGGGTTGTATAATATTTATGTATAACGATAAACATATCATGCTTTTGCTTCATGTCATACATATGTTTATACCATGATAGACACATCATTCTTGTGTTTCTTTTGATATTCTACCTTTTCTTAACACTAAGTAGTGGTACAGAGATATGGCGAATCGAAAACTTCCAGCCAGTCCCACTTCCAAAGTCTGATTATGGAAAGTTCTACTCGGGAGATTCTTATATAGTTTTACAGGTACAAAGGGTACTTCCAATTTTAATATATTTCATGATGTCCGCAATATTTCATCTCTTATTATGTTTCCACATACTTTGTTTTTGTGTTTATACCCTTATGAGATGTGATGGACTAAGGGTGACCCTAGCATAATGGGTTTGTCCATAGCAAACATGTCAGGGCTTGCGATCTGTATGAAGAATGTCATTTAAGGGATGAATGATATTTATAAGTTATCATGTCAACAACTTGTGGTCTAGTGTTTTAGAGTGACTGGTGGCATGTTTAAAAGGTGAAAAAGGTGTTTACATCGCAACATTTGTGAGGATTGGGTGTCCTCTTTGGGAAGAGGGGCACTGGAGTGGAGAGGAATTCTGGAGTTAAGCATGCTCAGGCTTGGGCAGTGCAGGGAGGGGAAACTCCTTGGGAAGAGGGATGCTAGGGTGAGAAGAAGTCCAGGGTCAAGGTTCTCAGGCATGGGCAGTCTAGGGATGGTGACCTCTTTGGTGGGAAGAAACTTTTACAGGGTGATCACCAATTTTGGATCATCATCCTTTTATGTTAAAAAAAATCTTTTGTGAGGAATCAAGGGGAAAAGGTGCCAATTTTTGTGGAGCGATTGGAAAACAAAAAATGGGACAAATTGTTGAATGTGATGCCAGTCCATCAAGTAAAGCTCAGAAAAATGACAAAAAGTAGAAATGAGCTGGATTGACATCTGTTTCTGAAACATTTTTCCAGGATCCTAGAATGGTGGCGCACGAAGCTGGTGCTCTGATATATTATGTGGAAATGTGTAGGCAAAGCCTGAAATTGGAGGATGACCGGGAGGAGACACACTATCTAGGGTGACGATAGGCTCTTTGTGAGGACCTACAGATGTAGAGAAGGCAAGAAGCAACTGGAGCTGACTGGTCAAGCCAGTGACTGAGGAAAGAGGGGTGGGCTGGGCGATGAAGTCGGTATAAAACACTGGTAGTTCTGCCACTGGAGGCAGGAATAGGTGGGCCCTGCTAGATCCGAAATGGGCAATGCAGTTGGGTCAGTCCCAGACCCAATTAGTGGGAGGGAAGAAAAACGAGAGGAGGGGATCGGAAGGGGATTATAAAGAGTGGAGAAACCCTAGCAGAGGCGGTGATTGGGGGAAGACTGGTCGAGTGCCCTTTTGAAGGGAAAGTTGATAAAGCTGAGACTTATCAAAGGAACAATTCTTGAAGAACTGAATGATATTCTAGAAAAGTTTCCTCCCTGAAAAGTCTAATTACAAGAGCACAGAAGAATACAAAAGAAAAGAAAAGAAAGGAAAGAAGAAAATTCTGCTAGTCGAATCAACTAACAGCCCCCAAGCTCTGCCGAGAGTCTCAGTGATGCCCCAATTGCGTTTAACAGATCTTCTTGATGATCTCCCTGGTCTTGGAGGACATGCTGACCAGTATGGTTGAGAAGAGCACAGCTCTAGAGCATATGCTTGTGGAGCAGGGGCTGTCCAGCGAATGTCAACAGATCTCCACTGATCTCCCCGTGGAGAAGATCACACAGCAGGTGGATCAACTGAGCATGGCTTTTGAAACACAGGAGTATGCATCAGCCACAATGCCAGCAGCTGGCACACCAGCTGACAAGATCTTGACGATGTTGACAAGAGCTCCATTGCATCCTGATGGATAAAGGTGGCAAGGATTGCAAAAGAGAATTGTGCAGAAGACATTCCTGAAGTAGGGAAGAACTCTGAGGAACCCCTGCATTGAGCTATTAATAAATACAATGGTGGGCCTCACTGACACAGGAAACGTGAAGCTCCCGCGGGTACGTTAGGACTAAGGTTGTGACTAGTCTAATGAATAGTGGGGCAACCCACAATTTCATTGCAAGTGACCTTGTTGACGAAGTACAGTTGGCCATCTATGGCACTGGAAATTAGGGAGTAACCATGGGGATGGCAAGTCAATTTGGGGACGTGGAGTTTGCCGTCAGGTTATCATGGATCTCCAAGAAATATGAATCGTCAAGGATTACCTGCCAATTGAGTTGGCGACTATTGACATGATACTTTGAATGAAATGGAGGACTGGGATCAGTTGACGATGACCTTCTGGGTGGGATGACATGTGTGATGTTGCAGGGTGACTTAAGCCTCAGAGTGGGGTGTCGCTGTGCATCCTTGTCATTGAACTGCAACAAGACTGCCTAGATGTGGAACATTGGCTTGTCAAAGTGTTGGGTTATGATTTCTCCTATTGTCTATCAAACAGGGAAGGAGAATCAAGCTACAGATGCTTTCTCCTAAGTGCAGTCTCAGGTGAAACTTCTCAACTTAAGTCTGATTTGCAACATGTGGAAGCCGAGACTGCAGCAGATCACTCCTTAGAGGGGATCAAAAAGACAGTGGTGGCCAATCTTTTTGAGCACTTGGTATTTGTGTTATTAGATGGCTGCTTATTCCATTAAGCAACTGTGCTCTTGCCTTGACATCTCCATTGATAACCAGACTACTACATGGGTATGACCAAACTGTGGCAAGGAGTCAATCGGTGAACTTTGAACTCTGAAGCACATAGCGCAAGATTTTTTCTGGAAGGGGATGAAAGTGCAAGTGTGCCTCTGCATGCGCTCTTGCGATATTTGCTTGAGGGTGAAATATTGAAGTCTCACTTCGTTAGAACTCCTGCAACCCTTGCCTCATAAAGTGTGGGATGACATTATAATGGACTTCATTAAAGGGGTGTCGAAGTTAAAAGGGTTAGACTCTATACTCGTTGTGACCCATCTTCTGAAGAATTATGCCCACTCCATACCCTTGATGATGCAGCCTTAGCGCATGAACAATGTAGAACAGGGGCTTGAATCCACAAGCCTTGATCTACAAGAAGGGTTAGGTTGTGAGTCCACATAACTAACCTCTTCTACCCTTGAATCTCACAAGGGGTTGTACTTAAATCCACAAGCACAAGAGCACTCTCAAAACAGGAGATCACTCAAAGGGTAGAAAGAAATTATTTCAAATTGTGTGTTCAAGTGTTACAATGGGGGTCCTTATATAGGCCTCAAAAAGTGAAGGGTCGTCCAAGTGACTTGACCCATGAAAAAGACAACTTAAAAGTCTTTAAAATAGAACTCTGATAGCATGCATCTGTTAGAGACAAGACTAACAAAAGAAAAAGTTAATCTTCTAGGCCTTGTCAGACCTCTGCAAAAAGATATTTGTAGATTCCAAAGCCTGTCATAAATATTTGTGGTCCCTAGGTGATATTTCACAGAGTATGTTAGGTCCTAGGGATTCTCCCTTGGCCTAATAAGCTTTTAATGGGCCTCCAATGTGAACTTGCCCATAATAATAGAAAATGGGCTCCTGGGCTACATTTTGGGCTACATCACCTTATACCACTCATTCACAACTCTGGGGTGCATGGGCACCTCAGATTCATGAGGTGTCACCTGGAACCGAGACATTGGGGAGTTCACTTAGCACCATAGGTCATGTGGTTACTTAGGAAACCGGGGCATTGACTAGTACTCTTCAGATGGCCAGATGACATCCCATCTTGTCATCATCTCTCTTTAATACTTTACAAAGAGAGTTTCCATGCTTGGGCTCCCTCATTGGGCATCTCTGAACAGTTTCTCCCGCAGAGAGGGACCCATTAACGTTTTGACATCCTTCATGCCTCATCTACTCCATTTCCCTGGACTGGGACAATCATTGGCAGGGTACATCCCTTGTCAAAACCACCCATAAATAAAAAAACTCAATGCTAAGCAATCTAATCTAATTACAACTATGTCACTCATCTTCGAACAGTAACTATTTTGAATCATATAGCTATAATGAAGTATACGATTAACCAACATTTAAATGGGCTGTGACATGATTTTTTCTGGAAAATGCCTTATATTTCACTGCATAGCTAAGGGCATGATAGGCCGCACTAATCCTTAGGGATGAAGAATTCTATGCTTGAATGGCAAGGGGATTATGTTTCCAGAGCAATCGTCAGTTCAACGAGGGTCATTGATGTTACAAGGATCTGCAGGTATCTATTTTCACCACAGGGGAATGACACAACCAATTCTGAACCTTAGTATCCCCAATGGAGGATTGCTGTGGTAACTTTTTTGAATGTGCATTGAGGTGAAGGTGATATCAAAAAGGGATGAATAATGATATGGTAAAACTCCCTTTGAGATAGTTGGCTGGCTCAAATGATACATTGCTATTGGGAGGATGGTATATCTAAGGGCTAGAGAGGGAGCTTCTGCGCAGCCAAGAAGAAAGTTGGCGGTAACCTTGTAGATACCTCTTTAGCCTTGTCTCCTTCTACCCAAATGCTGTCTCCCCATGCCTTTGGGTCCACCCTCCTTCCTTGTGGTGCTGGCGAGTGCTCACTCCCCCTTCCCTTTGTCTTCCACCTTTTTCTCTCCTCTCATGGTCAGAATTTACTTCTCCCTCCTTTTTCAAGAAACTATGGACATTGGATTTCCATTCAGAACACATATTTTGGGGTACACTCTGGAATGCTTTTGATTCATCCCTGACTGAGTTTATCATATACTGTTGTTAACTCTATGTATATTACAGAAATTCCTTATCTTTTATTTATTTATTTATTTTTTTCAACTATCTATTTACTGGAATGATTTGTTGACAATAGAGACTCTTTATGATTTTCAGGCTGGTAAGTATCATAAACAACATGCATTACACCGTGCCCTTTGTTCTAAAGTTTATATTCCATTGTTTTTCAGATAACTTCTGGAAGAGGAGGAGCTTATTTGTATGACATTCATTTTTGGATTGGAAAAGATACTAGTCAGGTTAAAAATCATTGATTAGTTTGACTATATATTTCTTCACCATTAGTTCTGCCTTTTTTGGCTAAAATTTCTGTCTAATAGGATGAAGCCGGAACAGCAGCAATAAAAACAGTGGAACTTGATGCTTATCTTGGCGGTCGTGCAATTCAGCATAGAGAACTTCAAGGCTATGAGTCTGACAAGTTCCTTTCTTACTTCAAACCATGCATTATTCCCCTTGAAGGTGGTGTTTCTTCTGGGTTTAAAAGGGTCTCTGATGAGAAGTTTGAAACACGGCTCTACACATGTAAAGGAAAACGAGTTGTTAGAATGAAGCAGGTGTCGAAGCTTAGAAAGTTTCAAGTATTAATTTTAAAATGTTTCGAAACACTCAACTCCTATTCTGTTGTTCTAGGTTCCTTTTGCTCGTTCATCACTTAATCATGATGATGTGTTCATTTTGGATACCGAGAGCAAGATTTATCAGTTCAATGGTGCAAACTCTAACATCCAAGAGAGAGCTAAAGCTCTGGAGGTCATTCAATACTTGAAGGAGATGTACCATGAGGGAAAGTGTGATGTTGCAATTGTTGGTGCGATATTAACTTTTATAAATTTATCTTTTAATGTCTTCTTATCAATGTTTGTTTGATTTTTTTCTTATTTCTATTAGTTTAATGAATTTTTTCTTTATCAATAATGTGATATTCCTTCTCAGATGATGGAAAGCTTGTAGCTGAATCTGACTCGGGTGAATTCTGGATTCTCTTCGGTGGGTTTGCACCAATCGCGAAAAAGTGTGCAAATGAAGATGATGTTGTCTTGGAGAAGACCAATGCAACTCTTTACAGGTACTTTTTTTATCTAATGAAATGTAAAATGGAAAACGAAAAATGGTCACCTAGTACAAACAAAGGACTGCCAGAGTAGAGGCTCTCAAGAGAAGAAAAGAAGTAGAGAGAGTGAGATGTAGAGAGAATGTGGTAGGGGATGCTGTCCATGCAGCATTGATGCCCTAGTTGTAAAATTCATTGCAAAACATGCTACAAAAGAGGTGGAGGAGAAAAGACTGAATCCTCAAATCCAATGACAAATAGTCCTTGTATCAAATCCCCCTCTATAAACCATGTATAGAGATGAGGAATCTATTCTCGGGATACACACAAAGCCCAATACCAAGTGGTCCTTTCGTCTTGTCCTCTAGAACCAAAGAGAGGGAACCAAAGAAAAGGACCTACAAAAGATTCCTACACACCCATACTGAATATCCTCTAATGTCTGACCCCTTAAGAACCAAGAAAGGGGGAATAAGAGGAAGTAAAAATGGGGTTGTCATACATGGGGAAAGGACTCTGTTTGTAAGGCAATTCTTGTACCTTGGATCCCCCCATTGGCCTCTTGAAGCTCCCCAATTATTTGCGGTGTTTCCTTCATAAACTTCCAGCCATAAAATGGGTAGTTTTCCTTCTATGAGATACAAAACTCCCATGAGTTTAGACCTTTCAATGTGCCTTCTAAAACTGGTCAATAAAGGTATGGAGGGAGGGAGAGGAGGGAGAGCTCCAACCTGAACTTAAGCGGAGATATACATCAAGAAGGATTCCTGCTTTCTCCTGAAGGAACCAGAAAATAATATATTTTCAAGATGATTTTTCTTAATAGACTCCCCCTGACATAACCTTCATACAGGCTAGTTTGTGTCTGTCACAAAAATTCCTCTTAGATCTGTCCTTCATGAGGACTTTAAGGGTAATGGGGCTTCATTTTGTTTTGGGTTCATATCAAAGTCTGACTTTAGAAATACACAAATTAGTTTTTCAGTGGTTTTCTTTATTTTTGATTTAATGATATGCACCTATTTGTGGAAGCTCAACTCTTGAATAATTTACATGATAGCTGAACTTGATCGATGAAGATCGGGATAATGATAGAATAGTCAAGGGATATGGGAGTAGATTTTTGAGCCCATGAATGATACAGGAGAGAAGAATGCATCTTCAGCCGAGATTTATCCTGAGGGATTGATACTATCTTCTTGCCTGTTGATGGCAGATGGAAACAGACCAGAGAAACCCACAAACAGCCCAAGAGTGCAGGAGGTTTGACAATAAATGATCTCTCCTACTGTTAGGCTTGATTTAGTTTCCAAGTTAGGTGTAGAATGGATGCTTCCTCTGTACCAGTTTTCTTCTTCATCATCAATAGGTTCCATAATTATTATTTTTTTCGCTCACATTCAACATAAATCTATTTGTGTATGGAAGTAAAGATATCAGCATCTTTGACTCTTTCTTGGTGCTGGTTGTTCATACCTTCTCTTTTTATGAAGAGAGACATGGGGTGGAGAGGAACTCTAAAGTTAAGTGTGTTCAGGCTTAGGCAGTGCAGGGATGGTTGTCCTCCCGGGAAGAGGGGCACCATTGTGGAGAAGAACTCTAGAGTAAAGCGTCGGTCTTTGGAAGTACAGGGATGGGTGACCTCATTGGAAGAGGGGTGCTTGATTGGAGAAGAATTCCATGGTTAAGAGTGCTTAGGCTTGAACAGTCCAGGGTTGGGCGTCCTCTTGGTTGAGGAGTACTTATACCAGTTGGTCTCTGATTTTGGGTGATCTTCCTTTAATGTTCAATTAAAAAAAATTACTTTCTGTTTGTTGTTTTCTAAAAACCATGAACACATCCTTTCAATGATTGTTTAAACCATTTTTAATGTCGTTTTCTAAACGGGATTGTTTAATTTTATAGCTTATTTATATAATTCAATAACTTCAATGATATATTTCTTCAAACATAAAATCTATGCAAATATTTTCAAATAGATTTTCATTTCGTAGGATTAATGGTAATGAGTTGAAGCTGGTAGATGCTCCACTGAATAAAGAAAGCTTGGACAACAACAAGTGTTACTTAGTTGATTGTGGGGCTGAAGTATTCTTGTGGGTCGGTAGAGTAACGACTCTCGAGGACAGAAAAACAGCTTCTCAAGCAGCAGAGGTACTGTAGTTTGCAATACCGAGATGCATATTTTCATTCACTACAGATCTTAATCAAGGGATTCGATAAAGGGATTCATTCGGAACGAAGGAAGACCAAAGTCAACACGTGTTACTCGAGTAATTCAGGGCTTTGAGACATACTCGTTTAAATCTATTTTTGACTCGTGGTCAACGGGTACTGGGGCACCTGCCATTGAGGAAGGGAGAGGAAAAGTAGCAGGTGGTTTTCAGGACATAAAATAATTCTTCCAAACACTTTTCAAGGGATTGAATATTTTTATCTGCTATCTTTTATTATTAAACTAGCCTTACTGAAACAACAAGGAGTTGATCTGAAGAGTGCTCCAAAAGCAGCTCCTATAAACGAAGAAATTCCTCCGCTACTTTCTGGATCTGGAAAGCTAGAGGTTTCACTTCCATTAATGATGATTTTATGCAATTTTAATTTGAATTTCACATACAATTGTTTTATTGTTTTTTAATAGTACTGTTGTTTACTATATATGATGTCAGGTGTGGCGCATCAATGGCAATGCCAAAATTGCAATTCCTAAGGAAGATTTGGGGAAATTTTATGGAGGGGATTGCTACATTGTTCTGTACAGTTACCATTCAGGAGAGAGAAAAGAGGAGTACTTCATAGCCTGTTGGATGGGAAAGGAGAGCACACAGGTGAAATTTCAAGAAGAGATTAATTATAATAATCCTCTTTACCATTTTAGGTAGCTTTCAGTCTCTCTTGTTTCAATGTCAGGAACCCCTCTGAACACTTAGAGATTTTAGGGGTTGCCTTTTGTTTGTTTGATAATGATATTTGCATTCTATTGAAACCCCTCTGAGGACTCACAGTTGAAAAAGAATGCAGGAGAAAAATTAAAAGCGTCAATCTTAGAAGTCTTAGCAAGAGTACATAGTATCTTATTACTGACCCCTATTGTCTTTTGAAAAAATATTTGCAATCTCATTTTTTCAGAAAAATATTTGTATGAAACTTTTAAGGTCTTTGATTTTTTTTAGTTACATTGAATGTCAATTTGAAATAGACAACTAAATCATTTATGCAGTAAAAAGCCCATTTCAAGTAGAATATTATGCAGTAGAAAATTCTAATTAATCTGAAAATCCAACGTGGGGGAATTTTTGAACTTGGTATTTCGAAGTTTACATTGGTGTGACCTTGGGGGGGTTTCAGGTTTTCACTGTGAAACCTGGAGGGCCTGGTGGGCCTTCCATCTAGGGGGTCAAAGCCAAGAAGTACCTTTCATGTTATCTGGATAAGACCTGAGGATTTCTCGAAGTGCCCCTGATCTTGTTGTCTCCCTTGCATCTCTTGAATTCCTGGCCCTAGGTATAGGGTATTATCAACTGGTAACAGAGTTGCCATCTTGCCACTGCTGCCACCCTCTTTAGCGTCTCGTGTTTCCTCTATTACCCTTTTGCCACCTCATGGTGCCATCTGCCACATCTTGGTCATCTGCAACCTTGCGCCATCAACTGCAGCCTTGTGATGGTGACCCCTGCCTCACCCTGTCTACCACTGGCTTGTAATGCTGTCAGTCACTTCTATTCTGGTAGCTGCTGTCCATTGCTTTTCACCAGTGGCCACTGCAAGGTGCAACAGATGGCAAAAATTGGCCATCACCAGCAGTAGTCACCATCACCAGCATCACCAGTGTCACTGGTGAGTTCAGCCACAACATACTGCCAGTAGCCGCCTCCTGCTGCCACCATTGCTGCCAGCACTTTTGTTTCCTTGACCACGCACCCTGAAACCCTCATTGCATAGGTTTAGGGCTAATTGAGGTGCAACCCAACAGTGGGCCGGGCCGGGAAGCCAACTGGGCCTTAATTTGACCCAGTCTGTGTGGTCCTGCCAAGGGCTAGTCGGTGGCTCGGCCAACTGGCAGCATATAAAAAAGAGAAGCAAGTCCGTTGACCTGGCCCACCAGTTGACCCTACAGAATTTATCCATGTCCTTTTCCTACAGATGGAAGGGGATATTGTGAGAGACCCTCATGTGGGAAAGATTAAAGAGGGCCTGATGGCCAATCAAGGGTCGTACCTGGTGTACGGGCTATGCAATGGATGGGTCATTTTCTGTGACTGCATCTTCTTTAGCCTTGATTACATGACTGTTGCACGCAGATCATGGCAGGGGGTCACTCTAGGGAACTGTGCACCTACAAACCCTGAAGGGCAAGATTTTTTTAGGGGTGGGGCATACAGACCCAAGACCTCTAACATGTCCAGGCATATGAAATGTATCAAAAAGTGAAATATTCCTATCTCATTGGCGGGCCTCCTGCAGCTGCTTCCTAAACTGAATCAAATATGTGTCAATATGACACTGGATTTCATTGAGGAACTGCTGCTCTCCAAGGGCGCAGACATCATCCTGTTCATTGTAGACTGCTAGTGTAAGCACACCCATTTTGTCCATTTGTGTCACTCTTTCTCCCTGATAGAGGTGGTTGATGCCTTCATGGCTCACATCTTGGGAGTGCCTGTTACAATAAAGCCCCTGTATTTCTGATATCTCTTGATATACCCCTGTATGCCAGTCCTATATAACTGGCCTATTCTCTCTTGTAATTCATACTGTCATTTTATGAATTTAGCTTCTCTCTCCAAGTCTCTCTCTCTCTCTCATCTTCTAGAGATTATTCCTTTCTAAACATGGTATCAGAGCAGTAACCGCTCCGAACTTGTGGCCGATCAGAAGACTGTGTCCGATGGCGGCGATTTACTGAAGTTCTTGATCTGTTTTTCCTGACCGGCGCCTCTTGTTCCGACGGTGGAATTTTTTCGGCATTATCAGGATCTCTGTAACAACGGCGATTCTTTATCCCAGTTGCAGTGACTGTTACTGGAAATAGTGGATCTCCATCTAGATCTCCGATCTGTTGTGATTATCGGAGTTTCTTGAAAATTTCGGAGTTTCTTGAAAATCTCGGCGACAGTTACCTTGGCGTCGTTTCTTGAATTTGGTAGTTTCCTCTTCTTGAAGTTGTCATTCTATCTGAAGGAATAGTCGAATAGCTGTTTCCGGTGGCCTATTTGATTTGCAGGCGTCTCCCTCTTGGAAGATATCTTTCTCTCAGGAAGATATCTTTCTCTGTTGTTCTATTTGTAGAAAGGCAACTGTCAACAATTCTACTTCCACTGCGCCAACAAATCGATTACAAAGTGAGTACTGATGGATGATTCGGCCACCTCATCTATGGTCCCTGAATCATCCCGTCCTCAAGAAATTGTCAAAATTGTTGGTGATCTTCCAAAGTTACCTCCTCGGTTCCGGTTTAATGGAACCAATTTATTTGCATGGAGCTCTTATATCGAGATGATCTTACGGGGCAGACGTCTGGACCATAGATCCCAAATATGATCCCAAATATGATCCCGAACTCTAGTGATCCCAAATATGATCGCTGGCGTGAAGAAGAGGGGACTATTCAATATTGGTTTTTAGAGAATATGGCGGACTCCTATAGCGATCGATTTCGTATTTGCCAACGAGTGAAGGACATATGGGAAAAAGCAAAACAATCCCACTCCAAGGAGCATGATGAATCCCAGATATACCGGCTGGTACAAAAGTCTATCCTCTGGTTCAAGGAGGTCGTTCTGTCCTAGAATATGCCGGTGAACTGGAGTGTATTTGGCGGGAAATTGATCACTATCGACCTGTCATAAATCCAGATACGAGAAGAACGCAAGTACACACTAAAAAGATCGCCTATATAAATTTCTTATGGGACTTAATTTTGAGTATGAGACCACGGTGAATCAAATTCTTGCTAGGGAGAAGGTTCCCATTTTTTTGAAGAGACACTTAAATTGGTAGTTCGAAAAAGAGTCCACTCGTCTTCTCCGCCATGATATTAAAACTAATCCCGATTCTACTCGTCTTTCTAGCAAAACAAATGAAAGAACCTCAAGGGGCATCCAAGGAACCTAAGGAGCAGAAGCAAAAAGTATATTAAAGGCGATCCAAACATCGATCCAAAGGCTCATTTGCTGTGTACCCACTGTGGCAAATGGAGACATACGGTTGAAAACTGTTAGGGATCTCCATGGAAAGCCAAAGACTTATGGAAAGTCTCATATGGCAAAGACTAACTCTTCCGGAGATTCGAAGGGAGTGCAAATTATCTCTCTAAAGTACTGTGCAGCCAAAGTGGATCAGAACCAAATTGTTATTTCACGACTTCAAGAGGAGTTGGCAGCATTAAAGACTGCCTTCGGCCGCCCTGCATTCGCTCATGCAAGTAAGCAATTCCCAAAACGACATGGCCTATTGCCTTTCTACTTCGTCGTTAAACCTATTTTTTTGATGACTTCGGGGAAATCTTGGGTATTGGATTCTGGCGCCTCTGACCATATGACGGCTGATATGTCTTTGTTTGAGAATTTTTCACATTCGAAAGTAAAGAAGGGGGTTATTACTGCCGGTGGACATATACTTCCGGTCCTTGGAATTGGCGATGTCAAACTTGGAAATTTTGGCACTCTACGTCGTGTTCTTTTTGTTCCAGAATTGAAAGCCAACTTAATTTCTCTTTTTCATCTCGGCTCTGATCTTCATTGCCGTATCATATTTGATGACGATAATTGTTGTTTTATTGACAAGATATCGGGCAAGGAGATTGGACGGTTTAAAGCGCAGGATGGACTCTTTCGGATCCTGCTATCTGGTGGACTACTGCAACAAGGACCTGCAAATCGTTTGTCATCAGCATCAATTTCTTCTTCTGTTTCTTTGAATAAGCTGTTCCAAAAACACTGTCAATTGGGACACCCCTTTGTTAAAATTCTCCGATTTATGTTTCCTAATCTCCGCAAGAGGCTGGATAAAAAAATACACTTTTTTTGTGAGGCTTGTCAATTAGCCAAGCAAAAGAGGATATCTTTCCCATTCGTAGGGAACAGAAGCAACACACCATTGTTTAGAATCCACTCGGATATTTGGGGTCCTTTACACTACGGGTGTGCGAGGGGCGAAGTGGTTTATAATTTTTTTGTAGACGATTGTACTCGTCTAACACTGGATATATATGATGGCAAACAAGTCGGAGGCTAGCTCTATTATTTTACCATTCATCCCGAGCTACTTCAGAATCAATTCGACACAACTCCAAAGCGTTTTTAGATCTGATAACGCGCGGATTTCTTCAATCGTCAAGTGAGCTCTTTCTTTGAGGATACGAGGGCATTGTTCATGAATCCTCGTGTCCTTATACACCGAACAAAAATGGTGTAGCCGAGAGAAAGATTGGTCATCTGATGGAAGTTGCTCGAGCCATGATGTTTACTTCTCATGCTCCAAAAACATCTATGGAGCGAGGCACTTCTTACTGCTGTCTATCTTGTTAATCGTCTACCTTCTGAAATTCTCGTCTTTAAAGTCGCCGAAGGATGTATTTTCGCATCATTATCCTAAAGTTCAACTTGGCCCAGAATTGCCACACCATATTTTTTTGGATGTGTGGCATATGTCCATCAATCTCAGCCAGTGTCGGCAAATGGTCCCCTCGAGCCTTAAAAAGTTGCTTTTGTTGGGTACTCTAACACTCAAAAAGGTTACAAGTTCTATGATCCTTCTTCTGGCAGGATTATTATTGCAATTAGCGTCACTTTTGATGACAGTAAAATATTTTTTCAAGACCAACAAGCAAGACTTCTAGGAGGCCCTCAACGTTCCGAAAATGACCAGAGTACTTTGAATCCATCTCCTGTTGTTGAGATTATCTCACCTACTCCCTCTAATGCAGCTGAGGGAGTTCAAACTGCAGATCAGTATATTCCCACTGAAGCTGCGGTACATGAACAGGGTGATCAGAATATTTCTAATCCTCTTGAAGAAGAGAATACTTCTCCTCGCTTGAAGTATATGAAGGAGATGCTAGGGAGGATTACGAGGGAGCAGTAGAAGCTCCACTCTGGAACCTCCTACTTGGACGAGACCCTATTGCTTTACTGAAACGGAATGCAGGGAATGCACAAAGAAAAAATTGTACCCATTGTGCAACCATGTCTCCTTGCAGCGGCTGTCGTCTTCATACAAGTCATTCCTAACAGAGATTGACAAGTATACAATTCCTAAGAGTGTCTCTGAGGCACTCCAGGATCGTAGGTGGAAGGAGGCAATGGACCAGGAAATGGACGCATTAATGAAAAATCAAACGTGGGACCTAGTAACTCTTCCGGCTGATAAGAAGACGGTGGGGTGTAGATGGGTTTATACTATCAAACATAAGGCTGATGGTTCGGTTGAGAGGTTCAAAGCTCGATTAGTTGCAAAGGGTTATACTCAAAGTTATGGTATAGATTATCTAGAAACCTTTGCTCCTCTGGCAAACATGGGGACAGTGCGGATTCTTTTATCTGTAGCTGTCCACAAAGGCTGGCCACTTCACCAGTTAGATGTGAAGAATGCTTTTTTGCATGGCGATTTGTCAGAAGAGATATATATGGACCCACCTCCTGGATACATCCAAAGTGCTAGTCAACGACAAGTATGTAAACTGAAGAAATCATTATATGGGCTGAAACAATCCCCACGTGCGTGGTTTGGGAGGCTGACTAAAGCAATGAGGATCCTGGGATTCCTTCAAACACATGGTGATCACACTCTATTTTACAAGAGATCCACCTCAGGGGGAGTCACAATACTATTGGTCTATGTTGATGATATGATAATAACAGGAGATGACATTGTCGGTATTACGCAACTTCAAAATCATTTGAAGAATGAATTTGATATCAAAACCCTGGGTCAACTTAAATATTTTCTGGGAATTGAAGTCGCATATCGAGAAGGACAATTGTTTCTATCACAAAGAAAATATATTACTGACTTATTGGAAGATGCAGGGATGCAGGACTGCAAGCCTACTAATACTCCGATTGACGTAAAACACTACATTGGAAGCTCTCCAGACTCCGGAAAAACAGACAAAGGGCGATATGAACATTTAATAGGGAAATTAATCTATTTATCCCATACAAGACCAGACATCTCCTATGCTGTTGGCGTTTTGAGCCAATTATGCATGACCCAAGGGTCGTACATCAGCAAGCTGCCCATAAAGTTCTAGCTTATCTCAAAAACACTATTGGAATGGGGCTGTTGTACAAGCGAGGTGAATCTCTGGGAATGCAAATCTACACCGATGCAGACTATGCAGGTTCCATCGATGATCGACGTTCAACCTCTGGGTATGGGTGTTTGGTCGGTGGCAATCTAGTAACTTGGCGTAGGCAGAAACAAAATGTAGTTGCTCTGTCCATCGCAGAAGCCGAATTCCGAGCTATGGCTTTTGGAATATGTGAAGGCATCTGGGTGAGAAGCATTCTCCAAGATCTAGGTGTAATTGAAGAAAAACCTATTTTGTTGTGTTGTGATAATAAGTCGGCTATTAGCATTGCCCATGATCTTGTACAACATAACCGGACCAAGCATATCGAGGTAGATCGTCATTTTATCAAGGAAAAGCTTGAAGCAGGAATGTTCAAATCCGAATATGTGTCGTCTTCAAACCAACTGGCAGATATTCTCACCAAGGGCCTGCCTACTAGCGTCTTCGAGAAATTACGCCGCAATCTGGGAATGGCAAATATTCATTCACCAGATTGAGGGGGAGTGTTACAATAAAGCCCCCTGTATTTCTGATATCTCTTGATATACCCCTGTATGCCAGTCCTATATAACTGGCCTATTCTCTCTTGTAATTCATACTGTCATTTTATGAATTTAGCTTCTCTCTCTAAGTCTCTCTCTCTCTCTCTCATCCTCTAGAGATTATTCCTTTCTAAACAGTGCCTTTTCAAATACCCAGTTGAAGCGGAGCACAGCATATCACCCCCAAACCAATTAACAGATTATGTAGTCAATTTCTTCCTCAGATTAGTTTCTGGCAGGTCATTGGGGGAATGACCTACCAGCTGGTCGTTTTTCATTCCATGTGTCGAGTATTGGTACAACACCACCTTCAACATTTCCACAGATACTAGTCCCTACGGAGCAATGAATGGGCAAGGTCCCCTCCATCAATCTGTTATGGAGCCCAAGCTAAGGTCATGGGACAACTGGTGGTCAAACTTGAAGAGTAGGATCATATTCTACAAGAGCTAAAGGCATCATTGGGAGATGCACAGAACTGCATGCAGGTCCAAGGGGATGAACACCATTAGGATCTAGATTTACTGGAAGGTGGCTAGGTATTCGTAAGGCTTTGACTTTGTCGCATGAAAAACATGCATGTGTAGAGGTACGACAAGAGTTGCCAAGTATTTTTTTTTATGAGAAAGGGAGAAGGGCACCCCGAAACAATGCCCCTTTGATGTCATTAAAGCAATGATGGAGGATATAGATCATGTACTACATGGGTATAATAGTCGAGGGGCCTAGACCACCTCTGTGTCAAAACGACGCAAACCCCCTCGTGTCGTGCTGAATAGCATCAATGGAAGGGGTACGACCCTTGAAGATGACCTCGTTCCTATGGGTCAGTGGGACCATAATGTAGCAAAAATAGTCTGCCACTCAGCTTCGTGATGGAATGTTCCACCGCCAAGAGACCCCCAGAACGCCTCCTCTGATGTCACCATGAGACGACCAACGTTCGCCACCTGCCACAACACTTGGGCCAGAAGGCAGACGAAGAATAGGTGCGAGCAATCCTCCACTGCCCCTTTGCATAGCGGGCACTCCACGGGGGAGTCCGGGACCATCCGTTGCCGCACGGACCTTGTCATCAGGCGCCTCGTACATGGAGCCAAGCGAAAACTTTGATCTTCAAAGGGAGGCGACGCTTCCGCACCAAACGGCACCATTGTAGGATGAGCGGGTCCTCCGATTCCTCCTGGTCCCGAAGAAGTCAGTATGCCGCCAGGGCGGAGAAGTGGGGACCGCTCCACACCCACGTGTCCTAGGCTGCCTCCGCCGGGCGCCGGTCACTAAGAAGCTCCTGCAGCCTAAGAAACTCAGCCACCCGTTGGTCTGTCAATGCCGGGGGCAAAGCTGGGGTCCAGGCATCATGCCAGGCTCGCCGCATCGAAACCCCAGATCCGTGGATAATCTGTAAAGGCGAGGGAACACCCTGCACAGTCGGCCATGTCCCGACCAGTCGTCATCCCAGGACCGGAAGGGTCTCCCCATTCCCAGCTGAGGGCGAAAGAACCTCTGCACCAGCAAGAAGCTCAACCGCACGCTTGACATTAATGCAAAGTCGCCATGCCTCAGGGTCCGCCAAATTTCCCAATCTAGCAAGGATCCGTACCTGTCTCATAGCACTACAGATACTAAGTCACCTGAATGTTGCATCAATCGACGCACCCACTTGGTCAAAAGGGCCATGTTGGTATGTATTACTTACCCTTACCCTTCAAAAGAGTTGCCAAGTATTACTTACCCTTCAGCATGCTTGTCCTTAGTCAAAGGTGCGGGCTACATGGTTTGTAGGTGTAAGACTCCTGCCCCCCCCCCCAAAAAAAATAAAATAAAATAAAATTGACAGGCTTGCAGACCACGTCCCAAGGATACCAGTATAGATTAAAATAATGGATTCAGTTGTTTGAATCTCTTACAATAGATGTGATAAAGAAGCTATTGGTTCTCATAAAGAAAACCCTAAAACTAAAGAAAAATTAGTCTAACTGTAAAAGATTATTCAAGGATTGTTTCACTCATAGATTTTGATGTTATTTTACCACTTCTAGGAAGATCAAGAGATGGCCTCTCGATTGGCTGGGGCAATGTGCAATTCCTTTAAGGGCAGACCCGTGCAGGTACAACCAGATGCCTAGTTCTTAATTAAATATAATGTCTATATTTTTTAGAGTAAAATTTTGAATAAAATGTCTTCAGGGTCGCATTGTTCAAGGGAAAGAGCCGCCACAGTTTATTGCTCTTTTCCAGCCCATGGTTGTCTTTCAGGTGCGGATTTTGGTTATTCATCTCACATTAGTCTTTTTGATTAAGAATCCCATAAATCAGCAGTTTTGAGATACTTGAATCGATAGGAATTGTGTGCGCAACTTGTCATTCAGTTTATGCTAATTATAATGATGATGGGAGTAAGATACAATCTTTGTGCATTTGAATATGTGTTGCAGTCTTCTTAAAATATTTTTTAGTCTTCGACAGGGAGGCATGAGTTCTGGTTTCAAGAAGAAAATTGCAGACAAGGATGGGAAGGATGAAACATATACAGTTGATGGGATAGCACTTTTTCGAGTTTCTGGGTCATCTGTTCACAATAACAAAGTTCTTCAAGTTGATGTGGTATCTTAACTCTCTTTATGAAAATGATTAATTCTAAGTAAATGTGCATAATTCTATGTAAATGTAGATTTCGATAAGATTACTCATGCAAATGTGCATAATTCTATTGGAATCTAGTTTCATGAATGAGCATCAGTTTACCTTGCTTTGAACATATTATTGAACACTGATTACCCATGACTTGCCATTTAAAGAAATATGATTTAAACGACACCCTATCTACATGAATTTTTAAAACTCTTCAAAACTTCTTTAGTCTCAGAAAGCAAATATACATTGAATTTAGTAAGTACTGAATAGTTGAAAACACATTTTCCACTTGAATTTTGGTTTTTGTTTTTTTCCTGATATCATCAAATGAGTCTATGAATGAGAGTGAAGCGTTGGAGTTGATATTGATTTGTTTATTCGATATTAAATGAAAATTTACTCATTAATCTCAAATTAGCTCAGTTTTAGCCTCTCAGCTCTGGAAATAAATTGCCTATAAAAAAGGAATCCAGCAACAGAAATATACAAGATAAAACATGTGAAATGTGTCATTTGATAAGTGCAGTATGGGATAAACTAATG
The DNA here is from genome assembly GCA_024174645.1 of Lemna minuta. Taxonomy (NCBI): domain Eukaryota; kingdom Viridiplantae; phylum Streptophyta; class Magnoliopsida; order Alismatales; family Araceae; genus Lemna; species Lemna minuta. Next base: position 10,027,577 of record CM044111.1, read on the forward strand.
GGCACTTTTTGAGTAAAGAAAAATAATCATTTTTGATATCAAAGACGCAAATGCCAGATTGTGCTTCACATTGAAAATTGAAGATTACACCTATCAAGTTACATTCTATCTTTTCTCTTTCTTGACCCCAGTGAATCATTGTTTTCACTGTGTCTGCTGGTTGAAGGTAAGAAAATATTGTGATAGAAAATGTTAGAAAATCCCTACTAAGCAGAGCTGATAAATATTGTGTGATGCGTCAAGTAATAGGTTTCATTTTCAAGACTTCCTTATAGGTTTCATGGCTCTCTGCAGGTAGCATCCTCCCTGAGCTCCAATGACTGCTTTTTGCTGCAATCTGGTTCATCTCTTTTCATTTGGCATGGAAATTCAAGTAATGTCGAGCAACAGCAGTGGGCTTTGAAGGTTGCTGAGTTCCTAAAGGTATTCAATCAGAAAGGCTCTTTTTTGTTCGAACTTATGATGGATCCTCTAAAATTCTAGAAAATCTATATACCAGCATATAAAGTTTCAGTCTATATTTTCTGATAGCAAGTTGATTTAAGTGTTTCATTTGTATTTTGTAGTCGGAGGCAGCTCTAAAATATGCGAAAGAGGGTACTGAGAGCTCTGCCTTTTGGTTTGCTCTGGGAGGAAAGCAAAATTATACCAGTGATAAGATCTTACATGACTTTGTCAGGGATCCTCATTTGTACACATTTTTATTCAACAAAGGTTTGCCCGCTTCCATTTATAGAACATTCTCTTTCTGTTTCATGGAAGATTAACTTGATGTGTAGTCATAATTATTGATTCACGTGATAGATATATTTGACATCATTAATTACCAACTAATAGGGTGTGTAATTTGGGTAATGTTCAAAATTATTATCTCCAATTGAAAGGGTTTGAATTTTGGGTAATATAAAAATATTTGCCCCCTCTAAGAAAGGTTGTGAACTGGAAAATTTTCAAATTTGTATTTTTACACGATGCTGCCGATTCTAACCTTTTTTCTTTCCTTTTTTCCTCATAACATTGGATCTTCAGAAAAGTTTGAGGTGGGTTCCCTTCTGTTCCACTTACAATAAATCCTCTCATACATGCTCATATGATTTTTAAGTCACTATTTTGTATGATACCTGACAGGTGAACGAGGTTTTTAATTTCTCACAAGATGATCTACTAACAGAGGATATATTAGTACTTGATACTCATGCTGAAGTGTTTATATGGGTTGGCCAATCAGTTGATCCTAAAGAGAAACTGAAAGCCTTTGATATCGGGCAGGTAAGAGACGCACATTAATTTAGAGAACCATCAATTTAGAATTTTCTCACATATTTCAGTTGTAATATTTATCAGAAGTATATAGAATTCGCGGCATCTGCTGAGGGACTGTCTCCAGACGTCCCTTTATACAAGATTACAGAAGGGCATGAACCTTCCTTCTTCACTGCCTATTTTACTTGGGACAATGCAAAAGCAATGGTATGCCCTAAAGACCACTAATGATGTTTCCACTGAAGTCTATTTGACTGTTTTTAACATCCTTTATATATGCTGGCTTATTTTCTTATCATGATATGAATTTCCACCATTTACCTCAACTAAAAGATTGGAGGATTAAATGACCTCATGCTAAAAACTTCTTCAAACAGAGTATCTTTTTTGTGGTTATGTTAAATTTGGCTTTCCCTTTTTTGTTTTCTGTTATAGGCTCACGGAAATTCCTTCACAAAAAAGCTTTCAGTACTTTTTGGCATAGGCACACATGCCTCAGAGGTAATTTTCATGATTACATCTACATTTATCAAACATCAATTCTTGACAGCCACATGATTATTCCTGCATAAAAAATATTTTAATCTGTCCATAAGAACAGATTTAACCAATAGTAAGATTTGCATACCTCTACCTGTATTTATTGATGATTATTGCCATTGTAAATGGCACAAACTTCTATATATGGTGGAGTACTCCAATATTTTCCTCATTAGATTGGACTTTTGAGAGACATTTCCTTTTCCCCAAATAGAGGTGGTATATTGCTTAATAGATCAATTGATTGGTCCATTTGTTAAGAGATAATTGGAATCCAGTTCGATGTGCATTCCCTGCATCTAGATGAGGTTGGTATCAACTCCATTGTCACTTATTCAATAAATGATCAATGATATGAAACCACATTACATTATTGTCACTTTAGAAAAATAGCTAAAGTGCCCACATTACATAATTTTTGCTCATCAGAAGAGGGATATAAATACTGATATGAAACCAATTCGGGTTAGTGATGTCCCTGGTTTAAAAAGGGTATAACTACCCTTAGGTGTAAGGATCAGGGAGTATCAAAGATTTTGACCTTCTTTTCCATCTCTTGCATCCCTCTTATTCTCTCTCTACCAGTGATTGTGATACATCCTTGGAGGGATTGCATCACATCCATTATAAGTGGGGCTGTTTCTTACAATCATTTGAATTCATCAATCAATGAATTTAATAATGTCTGTAAACTACTCATTATGCGAATCATTTGTAGTCACATGATAAATCCAATGACTCAAGAAGTGGGCCAACACAAAGAGCTTCAGCTATGGCGGCATTATCATCTGCATTTAATCCTTCTGTGGTGCCAAAATCTTCAGCACCAAAGCAAAATTCTGTCCAGGGCTCTCAGAGAGCAGCTGCAGTGGCGGCGCTCTCCAGCGTTCTCACAGCAGAAATGATATCTGCTGAGTCAGCTCCTCAGTTCAGTCGAGACTCTTCTCTTGGTATGGCTATTTCTGGTATTTCCAAATTTTAAACTAATGTTTCAAATAAAACTTTTATTTTCTGATTCCAGAATAAAACTTACTTACTTATCTGTTAAACCAGTTGCTATGTGTTTTATTACATCATGCTTCTTAGTCTCTTTTTTCTGTTTTAAATCCCTTATCATAATCCATCTCAATTGCAATTGATGAAAGCTTCTGTTGAGAGAGATGAGAAAACAAGAACGGATGCTCTTGGAGAATGGGCAGTGAGTGGTAGAGCAGAATCAGAACCTACACGAGATAGTTGTAAAGTCAACATGAATGGAGCCGAATGTACCTTCAGCTATGATCGACTGAAGGCTAAGTCAAAAAGTCCCGCTAAAGGAATTGATTATAAACGTAGAGAGGTAAAACCCTTAGAATTTTAAATTCCTTACGGTGTTTTGACATTTTTTTATTGAAAGGTTAGTTTAACTCTGGTTGTTCTCTGTAGACCTATCTCTCAGATGCAGATTTCCAGACCATCTTTGGGATTACTAAAGAGTCTTTCTACCGGCAGCCCAAGTGGAAGCAGGACATGCAGAAAAGGAAGGTTGACCTTTTTTGATCATAAAGATCATCATCCAGGTTAGTTTCTATTCCTTTTTTTCTTTTTGTTGGTCTTTCTTTTGTCTATCTTTCTATTCGTATATAAGTCTATCCTCATATCTAACTATCTCCCTATCTATCTGTCTGCAGATATATGAATGAGTGAACTTGCTAAGACGCTCGAGTTTTCTGTGGGCTACTAATTGAATTTGTAAATGAACATCAGCTCTGCAGGGCTGGTCCGATGAGTGCTCGTGTGTTTCATTTATGTTTGAAGGTGTTTCATATGTATGTATTTGAGTGATACATATGAGATTTCCCTTGATTTGCGCAGTATAAATGAGGGTTGCATGCGTTTCTTAAGAATAAGATTCAATCATAAAGATTTGTTGAAAATTCCAGATAACAGAACTTCTATGTTAGGAAATGTATAATTGTGGTGGAGGTGGCCATACCACTGTTCTCTTTGTATAATACTTCAATGTTTTAGTTTATGTCCTTGTTGAAAACTGACAGATATCCGTACCCTTCAATGGGTGTTAGGGTAATCCCGACAGGAGAGAATAGAGCAGTAGCGGGATTAAAAGAAAGAGAAAAGATTAATTTTATTCCATTAGTTACATTGGGTTTTATAACCCTTTTTCCTAATGGCTAGTTACAACGGTAACAACAGTTTAGGTAATGTCTAAACTATCCTTATACTTATAACACCCCCTCTCAAGCTGAGGAATGGATATCTATCAGTCCCAGCTTGCATGTTAGCTTCATAAACTGCTCCTTAGGTAATCCCTTCGTTAGTACATCTGCTCGTTGTTCTGATGTTGCAATGTAGGGAGTATCTATGTCGTGTTGCTCCAACGTCTCCGTGATATAGTGCCTATCAATACTGACATGTTTCATTCTATCATGTTGTATCGGATTGTGAGCAACTAATATTGCTGATTGGTTATCACAGAAAATTCTTGTTGGGCTTTCTAACTTGATGTGAAGATCTTTTAAGATTCCTTTGATCCACACAAGTTCCATCAGTCCGTGTGAGAGAGCCCGAAATTCCGCTTCAGTAGTGGATCGTGCAACTACCTCTTGTTTCTTGCTCCTCGACGTAATTAGATTTCCAACAAGGAATGTGCAGTATCCAGTGGTGGACCTGCGATCGGTTAATGAACCTGCGAAGTCAGAATCTGTATATGCATCTAGGGAGAGCGTACCTTGGCGTTTGAAGTGTAGTCCCCATCCCATGGTTCCCTTTAAGTATCTGAGGACTCGATGACCAGCTTGTAAGTGAGATACTCTTGGGTTATGCATAAATTGACTCAGACAATTTACAGCATAAGCAATATCCGGGCGTGTATGTAATAAATAAATCAATTTTCCAACCAATCTTTGATAATTCCCTATATTTGTTTCTGGTTCATTTTCAGTCCATGTTAGTTGATGTTTTACTTCAATAGGAGTCTTTGCTAGTTGACAATTTGCAAAGCCTATTTCTGTTAGGAGATCTATTATATATTTTTGCTGAGAGAGAATAATACCATTAGAGGAATGGGCCACTTCAATTCCTAGGAAGTATTTCATTTGACCTAAGTTTTTTACAGAGAATTCTTCCATAAGTTCTTGTTCTAGTTTAATTCATTCTTCAGAATCATCTCCTGTGATTATTATATCGTCAATGTATACAATTAAGATAGTTATCTTCTCCATATTGGAGTGTTTATAAAATAAACTATGATCTCCATTTGACTGAGAATACCCCCACTTTTTCATAGCAAGTGAAAACTGATAACATGCAATCTTAACATGATAAAATATGATTATTAATGCAAAATAAGGCATAAAACATTCCATTTATGTGCATGTTATCATACTTCGAGTGCATTTCTATCATTCTATGCAATTTTATGTTATAATCTCAAAATGCGTTAATTTAGGGTTAATTATGATGAATTAAAGATTAAAGATTTTATAACCTATCTTTACTTGAGATTATAAGTGGTTTTTAAAGTTAAATAATGAGAGAAATCATTTTTATGAACACTCATTTAATTTTCTAAAGTTAAAATCTTGAAGAAATGAATGTATTTTTGAAATAAGAATTAAATCTCTTGTTATTTAAATAATTTGACTTTTTAGAATGATAGATAATTAAATTTCAGATCAAATGAAAGAAATTTGGATTAATTTGGAGTTATATTTTGAAAGTTATGATTTTTACAATTTTTAGGGATTTTTTCTGGATTTTTCTGATTTTATTCAATTTAAAATTATTTAAAATAATTAATAAAAGGCAAAAAAGGGTTTGATTTTCGCGCAGGTCCCACCTGGATGCGACGTGGCACTTAGGGCCACATGGCAGCGCCACACAGGCCCACGCGGCGTAAGCTATTTATATATTCTATATAGTATAATATGTTCAGCCTTCTGTCATACGGAAGGGAATATTAACCCCTCATTCCGTCGCATCTCATAAACGGAATAGGTATTTTTAATTTTTCCCGTGTGGGACTAAGTCCCACACAGTTATCTTCATTTCAGGCGATGTGGCTGACGGAGGAGCGTTGGATCGGGAGGAGCGCAGAAAATCCGCGCGTCGATCGCGTGGACGCGGACCACCGATCTTTGATCAAGCACGTGCCCTTTTAAATCGAGTTATAACGGCCACGATTTCACGTGATCAAACACATCTGAAGCATTAGATCGCGATCCGACGGGCGCCGTTTGATGCGTTTTATAACGCATATCGTAAAGATCAAATCTGGAGCGTCCATTCAAGATCGAAAGGCCGAGCTTTAATCATAACGGTTCACCGTTACAAATGCATCTGGACCGCTGATGGAGCTTGAAACGCACCGATCAGACGGTTTCGCCCAATTTAGCCTATAAAACGAAGTGTTTTTCGATTTTGTAAGATATTCTTGAGGGATTTTGCTTAATCGACCCATCTAAACCCTTCCTCTCTTGAATCTTTCAATTGTAATCGCTTCTAGACTCGATTTCGCGTCCACAGAGAGTTTAAAAGTGAGATTTCGTTGATCGATCAAGGAGAGTTTGTCTCTTGAACACCGATGTTCACGTTTGAATTCGCGGAATGAGTAGCCGTCGATCCGGCGATCAATTGGATTGATTCGATCGTTATCTTGGGAAAGAAAACTTATTTTCCCTCTAATCTATCGTCATGTATCATCAATTTTTAGTTTAGGATATTAATTTAGCTCAATTTTGTTTTTAATTTCAACTTATGTTCTTCGCGATTCCGAAAATTTCATCCCGCTTCACTCTTTGATTTCTCCGCGATTACTAATCCAAATCGAGCGATTTTTGATTTCGTGGATAGATCTTTGAGTTATCTTTCTAAATCTACCATTTTCTCTAATTTGTCACCTCAATTCATCATCCAATTTGATCAATTTCTAAAAGATCTCTCGAAAATACCTTAATTCCCTGTGGATTCGACCCTTATTTACCATTATACCCCTCAATTCGAAGCATTTTCATCAAATTGGTAAATTTGGTATTATTTTTTATGCGATACCGTGTGAAATCAACGACCTCGCGGTCTCGTCTCGTCAAAAACCTACCAAACCAAGCTCTAGGTGATTGCTTAAGACCGTATAAGGCTTTTCGTAACCTACATAGTTGATTGCTTAATGAGTTTGAGTATCCAGGAAGAACTTTCATATAAATTTCCTCCTCTAAATCCCCATGATAAAAGGCATTTTTCACATCATATTGTTGCAATGACCAACTGAAATGCACTGCTAGTGCTACTATAACCCTTATAGTATTCATCTTGGCTACTGGCGCAAAGGTTTCCTCGTAATCTATTCCATATACTTGAGCGTATCCCTGAGCTACCAATCGTGCCTTGTATCTTTCAATACTCCCATCTGACAGATATTTTATAGAGAAGACCCATCTACACCCAATTGGTTTCTTCATAGATGGTAGTGGTACAAGTTCCCATGTCTGATTTCTCTCCAAAGCCTCTAATTCCTCCTTCATGGCCTGTTTCCACTGTGGAATAGCTAGGGCTTCATCACTATTTTTTGGAATATATTCTTGGTGTAGGGAGGTTAAGAATGTTCTATACTGACCAGTAGCTTTTGAGAAGGTAAGATAACTACTTAAGGGATATGGTGTATTGCTTGATTGTCTCAAGTCATTTTCAGGATTCTTGATTTTGTCTCTTTGTGCAGATTCTTCTTGTATGCCAGTCTCTTTGCATATGTCTTTTTCGGATGGACCTATTGATAACTCTGTTTCCCTTCTGGAAGGAATACTAGTCTCCTTTATTTTTCCTTTTCGTGCATATACTTGAGTATATGTAGGTGCCTTACTGTAATTTTCAACACCCTCAAATTCTTCATTTTGAGATCCATTCGGGTTATCATATATATAAATTAATTGCGACTCCGGTTGTATTTTTTCAATCGGAGGATCTAATCCTTCCCTTCTCTCCTCAATGGGCAATGTATCATGATTCTGTTGATAAAACTGGTTTCTTTCACTAAAGGTAACATCTAAGGAGACTAAAATTTTTTGTCCAATAGGGTAGTAGCATTTATATCCTTTTTGTGTATTTGAATAACCCACAAATACACACTTAATTGCTCTAGGTGATAATTTATTCGTCTGATTTGGATAGAGGTGTACATAACACTCACATCCAAACACCCTTTTGGGTAAGCTATCACCTAATTTGAGAAAAAGGGAAAGTCTCGAGAGTAGTTGTAAGGGAGATTGTGCATTTAAGGTCTGACTTGCAGTCTAGTAGTAAGATAAGTAGCGATAAGCATTGCTTCCCCCCAAAGGAAACTAGGGGTGTTACTATGAATTAGAAGGGCCCTACTTTTTTCTTGAATAATCCCTATTCTCCTCTCTGCAACACCATTCTGTTGAGGAGTATATACACATGAGGTCTCATGGACTATTCCTAAATTTGCGTAGAAGGTTTGTAGATCATGATTAATAAAGTCCTTAGCATTATCGGTGCGAATAACTTTAATCCCCTTTTCAAATTGTCTCTCAATCATCTGGACAAATTGTTTGATTTTCAAGGTAACTTCTGACTTATGTTTTAGTAAATAGATCCAACTAATCCTACTACAATCATCTACAAAAACTAAGAACCATCTAAAACCATGGAGATCAGTTGATGGTTCTGGTCCCCATATATCGCTATGAATAAGATCAAATGGAGTTTTTCTTTTTTCAGAATTTTCTGATACATATGAGTGCCTCTTATGTTTGGATTTCTCACAAATGTCACACACAAAGTGTTCAATCTGAATTCCTTGAAAAACTTCTGCATACATTAGTTTTAAAACTTGAAAGGAAGGGTGGCCTAATTGCTGATGAAGGAGCCATATATGTTCCTCTTTATGTCTGGTAGCCCTGGTCACTAGTGCACTAGATGAACACCCTTCATTGTTGAATGTGCTCCTACTAAGTTTCTGGGTGCCTCTACATGATGGTAGGTAGTAGAGGCCTCCATGAATCCTAGTCAGTCCAGTCTTCAACCCGTGCAACTTATCACAAAGAAAAGCATTAATTCCATCAAATTCAATTTTGTATGGAATTAGGGAGGCAATCCTTTGAACTGAGACTAGACTAATACACAGATTAGGGACATAAAGTACATGTTCTATATTTCCAATTGGGTGTAAGTTAACTGTTCCTATGCCTGCAACTGTGAGGAGCGTGCCATCTGCTGTCTGAACTTTTAAGGTACTTGGACAAGGTATATATGAGATAAAATAGCTACGTATGGGAGTCATATGGTCTGTTGCACTAGAGTCTAATATCTAGAATTCTCGGAGATCTGATTTTGTTACTGAGACGTTAAGTGTAAGGATTTTATTAAAAATAAAGTTCTTACCAGAATTTGCTACTGTTGTTGACCCGATGATTGGTGAAGACTTGACAAGTTAAGCTTCCAATTGCTTTATTCTGTCCCTTAAGAGATCCATCTCACCTTTAGCTGCTGACGGTTGGAATACATTTCCCACATAATGTGTTGAAGGCTGCCAAGTTCCACTATTTTGTTGAAGCATCATATGACTTTAGCTGATTGCAGGCCGTCCATTTAATTTCCAGCATGTCTCTCTGGTATGTCGATGGCGTTGGCAGAAATCACACCACTGAGAATCTTTGAAATCGCCTTTCTTTTTTTAATGTGATATTTTTTGGAAAGGTTCTTGATAAGTTGCTTGAATGGAGGATGACTTCATATTATATGACTGTGGCTGTCCTGTATTGGATGCTTGTCCAACTGTTGGTATGCTTGGAGATTTCAGCGTGTAGGCTTGGCTTTCTGCATGAGGCGATATATTCATAGACATGAGCCGACCTTCTTCTCTAATTATCTGAACTACTGATTCACTAAATGACAGGGGGTTTTCCCTAGTTAAATGTAAGACTCGCTGCAGCTTCAAATTCTGATCTTAGACCCGTTAAGAATCGATATGTTCTTCCTTTCAACACATATTCCCGGACTTTAGGATCAGTAGGAAGTGGCCGATAAAAGTCAATTTCCTTCCACAAAGCTTGTAGTTTGTTTGAGTATTCCAACACGCTCCGGTGTTCTTGGAGAAGCTCCATGGCTTTCTTGTTGAGATCTGCCATTGTCGATTCATCTCCAAGTTTTGAGTACAATCTAATTACCTCATCCCATATATCATCGAATCCAGTAGCCACGTGAATAACACATCTTCTTCATCGATCCATTTGTAGTAATTTGCGTCATCATCACTTGGTCGAGAGTTTGTAAGATGTGCTTCTACTTTTCGAGGCCTGAGAGTATGCTCTATAAATCGTTTCCAGTGGTAGAGATTCTTGCCCGTAAATAAATTTCGGGTAGTCGTGGTGGGCAAGTGAATCACAGAGGTGATCCCTGGTGTAGACAAGGCAAGGGTAGGTCTAACAATTGCAGATGGATTTATCGATGATGAGGTAGTGGTCACTGGCAGAATTTTTCCTTAGGTGAGTTCGAGATTTGTTCCATCTTCTCCGTATCTCCTCGTAAACCCTTAAATCGGATTTTTGCCTACCCGTAAATCAGATGTACGTATTACGCACAGCACCACTGCAGATATGCGAGTTCAGGGGGTAGGAGAATATCGGGACCTAACCTGATTTTCTGTTTTGCAACAAAATTGTCGAAATAATCCCGCTAGATTCGCAGATTCGGATTTGAAGATTTGAGTCTATTTCTCGTGTACGCAGCTTCGAATATCTCAGGAAGAAATCGACCAGCCTTTCCCTGCAGTTTACGCGATCGGGAAGCTCTTCGTTACGGTAGTCGCGTCGTCAATATTGATTGCCGATCGTAGCTCGATACCATGACAGATATTCGCACCCTTCAATGGGTGTTAGGGTAATCCCGACGGGAGAGAGAATAGAGAAGTTGCGGGATTAAAAGAAAGAGAAAAGATTAATTTTATTCCATTAGTTACATCGGGTTTTATAACCCTTTTTCCTAACGGCTAGTTACAATGGTAACAACAGTTTAGGTAATGTCTAAACTATCCTTATACTTATAATGCTTTAGGTAATGAAAACCTCTTATTTATTTTATGCCATCACCATATAGTCATCTTTCATACTAATAGTCTAAGCATTGACAAACGCTTTGGAATTTCATAACTTTTAAATGCCTTGCGTGACACTTTCTTCCTAATATCCATAATGATCACCACTTTCTCATCCAATTCTATGATATCTCTTTCAATTTAAAAAAATTCTGCCTAAAATGATGAATTCCTCATAAAAATCCCCGATTCAAGGTTAAAAATCCACACCATAAGCTAGATCCCTTAGTTCATAACATTTTGATTTTTCCCTCTTGGCGCCTCTCTAATTCCCATCATTTTAAAATGTAAGACGGAGGTTTCAATTTCTCAATTTGATGCCAATTCCTTTTTGTTAAAGTTCTCATATTTAGGATTGATCTACAGTTTATAAATAGATTGCATAGAATAGCTCCATTGATCTCACAAGTCATTTATAAGAGTCCCATTAGGGCCCAATACTTACCCATCTCTATCTTCTCACTATAATGATGGCCTATATGAGGGCCTTCTCTTATAATCCTTATCAAACCCTATTGAATGTCATCTTCTAATCATTTCACCTTTTCACATGGTATCAAGGAAGGCTTCTTAGAGGGGTCTTTTAAAGTGTTTAAGGTTTCTCCTTTGCGTTCTTGCATTCTTTTAACTGCCTTATTGATTAGCTACCATTCAAAATTCTTAAACTGGATGGTGAATTTACTATGAGAGAGGGGGGGGGAAGGAGAATTAGTATATTTTGAATATTTATGTTTATCTAATTATTTTATGAATTCGTTGATTATCCACTCAAATCCTCATGTCACTCATACCCCTTGTGCCAATCCCAAGAGGAGACTGCCCCCCTCTCCCCCCCCCCAAAAGTCACTCCTCACCTTGTTAATCCCCCCAGTAAAAATTACTAACTGGTCGAGGTAGTCAGATCAAAGTTTAAAAACGAGCTTTTGATCTAACCCGCTCACGCTCTTAGTTAGTTACCTCACTTCGTCGCCATCCTTCGGTGTGCTACCACTTGTCCCATTTCCGACGAGCGTACTCCTAGAGCTCTGTGTGCTGCTCCTTACTCCCCTTCTACCCGACCTGTCTCTTTGAAGTCTTTGAGTCTCCTTACCGATCCACGCATGCTCCAAGTAAGTCACATGTCCTTGAACCCACGTGATCTTGTAAGGTGACGAACAACTATGCCTTAAGTTGACTTTCTAGTTAACTCTCTAGATTCATTCCGTCTAGCTATGATTCCTTAAGAATCTCCTCCTTACCCTCACAAGTACGACTCGCTTGGAGTCAACACAGTGTGTGCAAGTGTTCCTACTCATCTCGAATTCTTAAGAAAAGCTCACACAATGCATTAATATAAAAGAGAATTCAAAACAAATTAATAAAAAAGTATAAATTCCAAAGATAAATACTATAAAAAGTAAAAGCTCCTTGAAATATTGCTTTGACTTTTGAATTTGACTTTGATTTCTACCTTTGACTTTGACTTCTACCTTTGACTTTGAATTTAACTTCTACCTTTAACTTTGATACTTGATGCCTTTTCCCTTGAATGTAATACTAATGCACACATAGTAGCACTAGCTACCCCTCGAATGATCTTCAAGAAATGCTTGCAATGATTCCAATGTGCCTATGTTATAAATGAACTAATGCATAATTAAAACTTGCCTTGAAAATAATCACCTAAATCTCACCTTGATGTCGACTTGTTTGAATTTCTTACTAATCCCTGAAAAGAACTTCTCAACAGTATAATGACTCACAAAACAAATATTAATCAGAACATGAATTCAAATAATGCTTAGCCCTTCAATGAGAGTTAATTACTAGAAATGTAATTCTAAAATTGTCAACAGTCAATCTTAGGACACTCAATCCCAATAAAACTAAAAACTTGTCGAAAGACAATTAATAATCAGTTCTAATTTAAAGAAAGTTAGACCTAAAAAATAAATAAATAGAGGTTAAAAATTAGATGCTTAATGTGATGAGATAGGATCTAATCCAGCCAAGGTCAATCATAATCTAGGAGTAAATAAATGCAAAAATAAATAAAAACTTGGATTGATCCGACCTTAAAAATTAGATGAAGATTAGAGTAAAATTTGACCCAAAAATCCTATAGAAATCAGACAAGAATTTGATAGAGTTTCGACTGAATATTCTTAGAATACATAGCGGTATATAATCGTTTCAATCTAAAAAAACCTCAAGAAATCTCCACACCTTTCTTGATGAAATTGCAAGAAGTATTCGTTGGAGAAGAACTTGCTACAATTAACTTTTGGAGAAGAGTTTCGTGGAAATAAAGTCTTTGTGAGATGGAATTTATGGAAATGAGTTGAACTTCCTGAAAACGAGATGATTATGAGATGAACGTCATTGAAAAAACATTATGTGTGAGATGAATCTTAAAAAAAGGGAAGATATGAGATTACTAAAAGGAATTGTTAAGGAATTTTTGAAGCTTGATCACATAAGAGAAATGCAGGTGAGTTCACGCTTGATCGCCGAAAAGAGTTGAAGAAGGACACTGAAGAGTAAGAGAGGATCGCTGCCCGGCTGAATGAATTTGACCCCTTTTTTTACCATGTACTCTTTTTTTTCTGGAGGTAGTTTTTTTAATGGTGTTTTTTGTGTTAAATAAAATTCTTCTATCATTTGGTACCTGAAACTAAAACAAAAAGCCTATCATTAGACTTAGAAAATAAACTGACAAATTAAGATAGAAGTTAGATTATAAATAAGATTAAAATAAAATAGAAGAGAGTAAGTTGAAATCAAAATTGAAATCAAAGAGAATAAGTGGACATTGATTAAATAATCGATTAATTAATTAGAACAATTGACTAAACTAAAATTCTTAATCAATCATAATATTGGTAAAGAAAAACAATAAAATGGAAATAAAAGTAAAAAAAGGCTGTAAGGCTTATTCTTCCATGTCGGTGTTCACGTTCAAATGTCGGTTTGAGTAGCTGCTTAAGTCGTCAATTCCTACAGTCATGAATGTGTAACTTCCTCAAACCATTTTGACTAAAGTTAAAAAATATTTCATAACAACAATGAAACTAAAAGTTAAATAATCAAACTCATGTAAAACTGACACCATTATCATCTTCCACATTCTTCATCATTGTCGTCCTGTATCTCTCTATTTTGCAACACTTATCATTGCCATTAGGAATCAATTTCTAGCCTTTGCTTCATGACGAGATGAAACCGCGAGGTCGTCGATTTCACGCGGTATCGTGTCCAAAATTTATTCCAACCTTACCAATTTTAGTAAATTCACTCGAATTGAGGGGTATAATGGTATATATGGGTCGAATCCACAGGGAATTAAGGAATTTCTTGATGTAATCTTCAAATTTGATCAAATCGGATGAGAAATTGGTGGTAGAAATTGGGGAAAATGGTATTTTAAGAAATTAGACTTCAAATCGATTCCACAGAATCAAAAATCGTCGAATTTGGACTTGATTTCGCAGAGAAATCAAAATTTGAAGTGGAGAGAACATTTCGAGCGTGAAAATCATGATTTTAAGTAAAAATTGATGAAATTAACTTCTAAATCCTAATCTAAATGAAAATTAAACGTGATAGGAGGATAATCTAGGTAAAACCGCTCCAACTAAACTCGATTAGCGATCGAAACGAGGCGATTAAATGGATTAATCGCTGAAATCGTGAAGAACGCGAACGTGAGCTTCAAGCTGCGATTTCTCCCTTGATTCTCCACCAAATCTTGACTTCAACCCCTCCGTGAAAGCGGAAATGAGAGAGGAAGAGGAAGGAATCAAGAGAAACGAGAGAGAGGGTGTCTAGACAGCTCAATTTGCTTGAAATCTCAACTCGGATGCTTACATTCGTGAAGAACTAGTCTATATATAGGGCTTTTGATCGTAACCGTCCGATAAAAACGATCGACGGTTACGATGAAACGGTCCATCGTGGACCGTTTCGATTAAGTCGTGACCGTCGGATCGTGATGGACGGCCACGATTTGATCCGATGAAATGCTTTATAAAAACGCTCCAATCGCGCCCCTTGATTCTTGATCCGACGGTCCGGATGTCTCCCGCGAGATTTGATGTGGACCGTTATAACGCCTCTAATCAAGCACGTGCCTTTGATCACAATCGGTGGTCTTCTGGCTCACGGGATCGACGCGTTGATTTGTCGCACCGTTGATCCGACGTGTGTGATGCCGCCACGTCACATTCAATGGCATCCGTTATAATCCATGGAATTAACGCACGTGCGATGATCCGGATCGATGGTCCTAGGCACATCCGATCAACGCCCGATATTCCGCTCTTCTTCTGATCCGACGTTCCTCGTCGTGCCACGTCACCTGCATAATACATAAGGTGTGTGGATTAGTCCCACACGGAATCAATTTTAGAAAACTGTCGGGTTTGTAAGACCCGACGGTTTGTAGGGTTAATAACCCTTCCCATATAGGGAAGGCTGAAGACCCTTTATGTATATAGATTAAATAAAATATATTATATGTATAATGCGCCACGTAGAATATAAGACCCGCGCAGCGCTGCCACGTGGCCTTGCGTGCCACGTCGCATCCACGCGGGGCCCACGCGAAATAAATCCACATTTTTGAATTTTTTAAATTAATTTAAATCGTTTTAAATAGAAAATAAATTCATAAAAATCCAGAAAAAATCCCTAAAAATAGAAAATTCATAACTTTTAATATATAACTCTGAATTAATCCAAATTTCTTTCATTTGATCCGAAATTTAATTATATATTATTCTAAAAAGTCAAATTTAATAAATAATAAGAGTTTAAAATTATTATTTCAAAAATACATTCATTTATTAAGATTTTAAACTTTAGAAAAATGAAATAAATGTTTTAAAAATGATTTCTCTTCTTATTTTAACTTTTAAAAACATTTATAATCTCAAGAAAAAGATGGGTTATCAATTCATTAAGCTCTAATTTATCAAAATTAACCCTAAATTAAAGTATTTTGAGATTATAATGACTTTTCATAGAATAATAGAAAAATACATATAAGTATGATAACATGCATGAAAAATAAATCATTTAAGTCTTAATATGCATCAAAAATCATATTTTATCATGTTAATTTAGCATGTTATCACACCCCCCAACTTAAATTATTGCTAGTCTCTTAGCAATTCACTACATGATCTCCCTAGAAAGTCTTTTCATCCTTTGATCCTACTACTAAAAAGGTGAAGTGTATAAATGTATGATCACGTTTTCGTCATAGTGTAGGCCCTAATGATCTAGATTTCATTTCTAGGTTGACTTCTTTAGTGCATGTTAGGGTAGTGCTCATCGGCTAATGCTCAAGTCTAATTCTTGATTGTAATCAAGGTGAGCCTATCTAAGGTATGATGCTATGGTGCTGAAAAATATCCTCACTCTCTCATGAGTGGATGTAATTCCTTACCCTCTCCATAAACACATCACTCCTTCCCTCAAATTGGAGGCTACCTAGTACTTAGAATCCCCCTCAACTCGCTTTCCTCCTTAAAAGAGTGCAATTGAAAAGGATTCCTATCTTTGGATGCATCGTGTGAGGAGGCTAAAGGAATTAAAAAGATACTATTTCTAAGGGTATGACTTGGCTAAAAGCAAATATGCTGATAAAACAAAGTGGATTTATAAAATCAAAGAAGGTACCACTTATGATGATTATATTCCCAAGTGAGGTGGATGATGATGAAGAAGGGTATATGGTGGAGATGATAGTAGAGGTAGAGATAAGGGTAGAAGATGCTCCCACTTATTTTCCTTCTTGTAACTTCTCATTTCTCTCTTTCTTTTGACTTTTCTCCTCTTTCTTTTCTTCTTCTTCTTTTTTATTTTTTTTTATTTTTTTATTTTTTAAACATTTCAGAAGACTAGAATGATGATGTGGAGGAGTTTAGGATTTTTGAAGAGAGTGTGTAGCAAATGAAGTGTAGTGAAGGTATAAGTACATGTGGGAAGGGAAATGGAAGGTGAGATGGATATGTAAGTTCACTTGGGAGTGTTCATCATCAAAAGCAAAGTTTAAAACAAATTGGTGTTACTACTTGACTGCTTTGGAAGAGAAAAATACATGCCTATAAGGAAAGATAGGTGCTACAAAGATTATGGATCATTGCACTTTTTAAAGGGGAAAGTCTAGCCTCGAGAAACTTCCTTATACTAAGCATTTTGGGCTAATAATAGGTAAAGGATGTAATTTATTTTCTCTCAAATACTCTCCTTTCCAATCCCATAGCATTTCAACCTCTTGATTACTCTTTTTCCTTGGTGCCTGTTAGATACCCAACCCCAAAGAAGTCAACCACTACTCTAATCCATTGGTCTCTCTAGATCATTTGGCTTTATTACTCAAAATGTAATCATATGGACTATAAGGTCCTCACTTCTACATCTCTAGTAGGTCAGATCTCTAGATGAAAAGACTTCTAAGGTGGGGTAATTTAGATCAAAGATTTTAAAAATAGGAGTTTTTGAGAAGGTAGAATTTTAAAATTTTCAAAAATTGTAGAGCTTTTTCTAAATCCTCACCCCCCAACTAGAATCTTTCATTGCCCTCAATGAAAACTACATGCTCATGTGAAAACTCATCGAATCATGGCATGAAAACAAAAAAAAAGTGCGGTGAGATGGGTTTAGAAAAGCTCATTAGTCCGTGATGCTCGTGGGATTTTCCGGTGCAGGTGCGCCCTTTCCTAATGTAGTTCTTCGACGTCTAAAAAGAAACTGAAATGAAAAACATAAAACTAAAAGGTAAGATAATCTTGGGGTGCCTCCCAAGAGCGCTAAGTTTAACGTCTTCAGCCAGACTAAACAAATGAAACCTAGACTACTGATGGGTCGAGGGTGATACCGTCACGTCCTCGAGTGCTCGGGAAGATGCAGATTTACCTTATCTGCTGGTGCGGGTGGCTCTGAGGTCAAATACGGCTTAAGACGATGGCCGTTTACCTTGAATTGTCGACCGGTCTTAGGATCGGAGATGAGTACTGCTCCGTCGTCGAACAATTCCAGAACCATGTAGGGACCATCCCATCTGGAGCGCAGCTTTCCAGGGAAGAGTTTGAGGCAGGAATTGTAGAGCCAGACCTTGTCGCCGATCTGGAATGATCGTCGTCGGATGTGTCGGTCGTGGAAGGCCTTGGTCTTCTCTTTGTAGATTGCCACGTTTTCGTACGCGTCATGCCTCAACTCTTGTAACTCTTGGAGCTCGAGAAGTCGTTCCTTGCCTGCTTCGTCCAGTGCGAGGTTGAGCTTCTTGATGGCCCAGTAGGCTCGATGCTCTAGCTCAACCGGAAGGTGGTAGGCTTTCCCGTAGATGAGTCGGAAGGGAGACATCCCGATGGGTGTCTTGTATGCCATCCGGTATGCCCATAGTGCGTCGGGGAGCTTGTGTGCCCAATCCTTTCCATCTGGACGAATTATCTTTTTAAGTATAGATTTGACTTCTCTATTACTTACCTCTACTTGTCCATTCGCCTGGGGGTGGTATGGCGTGGTGATGCGGTGGTGTACTCCGTATTTCTTCAACAGTGCTCGGAAGTGCGAGTTGTTGAAGTGTGAGCCTCCGTCGCTGATGATGGCTCTCGGACAACCGTATCGGGTGAAGATGCATCGTGTGATGAAGCGTAGTACCTCCCGATGGTCGTTTGTCCTGGTAGGGATTGCTTCGACCCGCTTGGACACATAGTCCACCGCCACCAAGATGTACTCTTTCCCGTCAGAAGGTGGGAAAGGTCCCATGAAGTCTATCCCCCAAAGGTCGAAGATTTCCACCTCAAGGATCGGCCGCATCGGCATCTCGTCTCGTTTGGAGATGTTGATCGCCGCTTGACATTGTAGGAATTCCGTGTAGAAACGGTGGGCGTCCTTGAAGATGGATGGCCAGTAGAAGCCGCTCTGTAGGATCTTGTCCACGGTCTTTCGTGCCGCGAAGTGTCCTCTGCACGTCGATGAGTGACACATCGCCTGTATGTCTCCTTGTTCCTCCTCCGGTACACATCGTCGGATGATCTGATCGTATCCTATGTGGAACAAAAGCGGTTCTTCACATAAATAGTACTTGAGCTCGTGGAAGAACTTATCTTTTAGATGCCGATTCCAGTGCTCTGGGATCGATCCAGTGACGATAAAGTTGACGATGTGCGCGTACCAAGGGGCGTGACTCGAGATGGCAAGGAGATGCTCGTCTGGAAATGTCTCTCCGATGTCCTCTCCTCCCGAGATGTGGAGACGCGATAAGTGGTCCGCCACCGAGTTTTCGCTGCACTTCTTGTCTTTTATCTCCAAGTTAAATTCTTGAAGGAGCAACACCCATCGTATGAGTCTTGGTTTGGCCTCTTTCATGGAGAGCAAGTATTTCAGGGTCGCATGATCAGTGTAGATGATGATCTTTGATAACATGCAATCTTAACATGATAAAACATGATTATTAATGCAAATTAAGGCATAAAACATTACATTTATGTGCATGTTATCATACTTTGAGTGCATTTCTATCATTCTATGCAATTTTATGTTATAATCTCAAAAATAATTTGACTTTTTAGAATGATAGATAATTAAATTTCAGATCAAATGAAAGAAATTTGGATTAATATGGAGTTTTATTTTAAAAGATATGATATTTACAATTTTTAGGGATTTTTTCTGGATTTTTCTGATTTTATTTTCTATTTAAAAATGTTTAAAATAAATATAAAAAATTGTAAAAAGCGCGCGGGTCCCACGCGGGTGCGACGTGGCAGGCAAGGCCACGTGGCAGAGCCACGTGGGCCCCCGCAGTGCCTACGTGGCGCACAGTACATATATATTTATTTATACTTTGTATAATAAGATGTTTTCAGCCTCCCGTATATCGGGAGGGTATTCGACCTCTTAATCCGTCTTGCCTTATAAACCCGACGGACTCCACTAAGTTTTTCCGTGTGGGACTAAAGTCCCACACATTGTTTTAAACACAGGCCACGTGGAGCGATATGAGGCGTCGGATCGTGATCAGAGCGCACCGATCGAGTGGACGTGTGGTCCACGGATTAAAATCAAGACCACGTGCGTTTTAAAAAGGTTATAACGGCTACGATTGAAGCAACGTGGTGACATCACACGCGCCGATCGGGTGGACGCGCGGACCACCGATAGAGATCAAACGCACGTGCCTTAATTAAGGCGTTATAACGGACGAGATTTAATCTCCCCGGAAGCATCTCGGCCGTTCGATCGCGATCCAAGGGGCGATATTCTATGCATTCTATAACGGTCACCTACGCGAGATCATCCAGACCGTTGATCCAGATCCGACGGCCACGATATTTTCTGAAACGGTCCATCGTGGACGTTTCATCGAAACCGTCGATCGAAACGATCGGACGGTTACGCCCAAATTTCCTTTAAATAGACTTGTTCTTCGTCGTTGTATGTATTCGAGTTGGATTTCAATCAAATTGAACTGTCTAGACACCATTCCACTCGTTTCTCTTGATTCCATCCTCTTCCTCTTTCATTTTCGCATCCATGGAGGGGTTGAAATCAAGATTTGGTGGAGAATCGAAGGAGAAATCGCAGCTTGAAGCTCGTCGTGACGTTCTTGGCGTTTTTCGCGATTAATCGGTTTAATCGCGACGATTTGATCGCTAAATGGGTTTAATGGAAGCGGTTTTTCCTAGATTATCTTCCTATTATGTTTAATTTTCGTTTAGATTAGGTTTTAGATTTTAATTTCATCAAATTTAGCTCAAAATCACGATTTTAACGTCCGAAAATTTCTCTCCACTTCAATTTTCGATTTCTCCGCAAAATCAAGTCCAAATTCGATGATTATTGATTCCGTGGATTCGTTTTGAAGTTATCTTTCTAAATCCACCATTTTCCCTAATTTATCACCTCAATTCATCATCCAATTTGACCAAATTCCAAAAGATCTCTCGAAAATACCTTAATTCCCTTCTGGATTCGACCCTTATTTACCATTATACCCTTCAATTCACTCTTAATTCCCCAAATTGGTAAGTTAGGCTTTATTTTT
The DNA here is from genome assembly GCA_024174645.1 of Lemna minuta. NCBI lineage: Eukaryota > Viridiplantae > Streptophyta > Magnoliopsida > Alismatales > Araceae > Lemna > Lemna minuta. The sequence goes on from CM044111.1 coordinate 10,048,519, forward strand.
GACACGAGACCGTGTGAAATCGATGACCTCGCGGTCTCGTCTTGTCAATCTTGCTCCTCAAGATGTAAGGCCGGAACTTCTCGAGAGCGTAGACCACCGCCAGAAGTTCTTTCTCCGTAGTCGTGTAATTAATTTGAGCTTCAATTAGGGTCTTACTTGCGTAGCAGATGGCCGTTGGCTTCTTGTCCAATCGCTGTCCCAAGACCGCTCCCACCGCGTAGTTCGAAGCGTCGCACATGATCTCGAAGGGTAAGTCCCAATTAGGAGTTTGTAGAATCGGTGCCTCGATCAGTGCTTGCTTCAATGTCTTGAATGCGCACTTCCCTTCTTCGTCGATGATGAAGTCTTTGTCTTTGCAAAGAAGGGTGGTGAGGGGCTTGGAAACTTTTGCAAAGTCTTGGATGAATCTTCGGTAGAAGCCGACGTGCCCGAGAAAGCTCCTTAAATCCTTCAAGGTATTTGGGAGGGGGAGGTTTTGGATGACCTCTGTCTTGGCCTTATCCACTTCTAAGCCTTTGCCCGAGACGATGTGCCCGAGCACGACTCCCTCTCGTACCATGAAGTGGGATTTCTCCCAGCTAAGTACCAGTCGTTTCCTGACATATACCTCCAGTATCTTCGTCAGGTGAGCAAGACAAGTTTTGAAGTCGTTTCCAAAGACGGAGAAATCGTCCATGAAGACTTCTAAACTGTCGCCAAGAAAGTCGGAGAAGATAGCCATTATACATCGTTGGAAGGTCGCAGGGGCGTTGCACAGTCCGAATGGCATGCGTTTGAAGGCGAAGGTGCCAAAAGGACATGTGAACGTTGTCTTCTCTTGATCGTCGGGGTGGATAGCAATGTGATTATAGCCCGAATATCCGTCTAGGAAGCAGAAGTAGTTGGATCCTGCCAGTCGGTCCAGGATCTGGTCGATGAACGGTAGCGGGAAGTGGTCCTTCTTGGTCGCAGACTTCATCTTCCGATAGTCTATGGAGACCCTCTACTTCGTCGGTAGGCGCGTCTAGATTTCCTCGCCTTTCTCGTTTGTCGTGACCGTTACTCCGGCTTTCTTCGGGACGATCTGTACTGGACTCACCCATTGGCTATCAGATATGGGGTAGATAATTTCCGCATTTAGCCATTTAAGAATTTCTTCTTTTACGGCCTCCCATACCCTTGGGTTGAGTCATCTCTGGGCCTCCTTGACGGGTCTCGACTCATCGTCTAAGAAGATGCGATGAGTGCATAGTGAAGGGTCCAGCCCTTTTGGGTCCGTCAGGGTCCTTTCGATTGCTTCTTTATTCTTCCTTAGCACTTCCAGTAATTTCTCTTCTTGCTTAAGGTCCAGCTTGGACGAAATAATTACCGGCTTTGCTTTCTCGTCGTCAAGGAAGGCATATTTGAGACGGGAGAGTTTTTATCTCTAAAGTTGGCTCGTCCATCGGAAGCTCTTCATATCTTGCTTCCTCGTCGATCATCATTACTTCTTCTATGCATTCGTCTATGTCTTGATCATCGGCGAAGTCGATGGCGCCTAAGTCTTGAGATGCTCGTGAAGGGTATTTCATTAGCTTGTTGATGTCGACCTTCACGGTGTGCTCTCCCACTTTGAGAATAACTTCTCCTTTCCCCCAGTCGGTTACGGCTTTCGCGGTAGCTAGGAAGGGCCGTCCTAATATGATCGGGGCTTGGCTCAGCTCCTTAGTCATTTTCATGTCGACCACTAGGAAGTCTACCAGGAAATAACAATCTTCTATTCTAACGATGACGTCTTCTACTAGTCCATGGGGTTTTCTAACAGATCCATCGGCTAAGCATAGTTCTACTAGGAATGGTTGTAACTCCCCTACATGGTGACGGTCGAATACAGCTTTAAGGAGGATGTTTATACTGGTTCCTGTATCTAGTAGGGAACTAGTAAAGGACATTCCTCCTATTTCACTCGTGATCATGGGTGCTCCCGGATCTCTCTTTTTTACGGGTAAGGAATTCATTATAATGGAGCTTACCATCTCACTAAGTTGGATCCGTTTAGGGTTTCTATGGGGGGTACATATACTTTTTAGGAATTTTGCATAGGAAGGGATATGCTTGATGGCTTCTGTTAAGGGAATAGTTATGGTTACCTTCTTAAAGGCTTCTAGTAGGTTGTCGTCAGTTTCGCTATTCTTGGCTTTTGGTCGGTTTAAGGCTTGAGGATAAGGCACAGGGGGCTTGTATTTTTCAGGGTTAGGTTCAGCCGTAACTTGTTCTTCCTTGTCCTCCGAATCAGTGTCTTGCTCGACGATAATTGGCGTTTCCTCTGCTTCTTTTGAGCCTTGGTGGAAAGGATAATTGTGGAGGATAGGGTTGATCGTGGTTCCTCCTATAGCCATTATTCTGCGAAGAATTGTTAAAAACAGGGGTATTATATTGGTTAGAATAATTAACTGGATAATTTGGTCGTCCCTGTTGAATCGGTCCTCCTGATGGACCTTGTCTATACATCCCTTGCCCTTGGATTGCCATCACGGGGAAATCTAATTCAACGTGGTCGAATCTTGAGCAAGTCGCGCATGGTGACGCCTCTTGGAGTGAGACGGGGGCGAGTCCTTCGGAACCGTTGCGGATGTTGAGTCGGTCCAAGAGTAAGTTCTGGACTTCCGCCATTTTGTCGATTCTTTCGAGGAGCATCCCCATTTCCGCTGACTTGGCGTCGAGAGCTTTCGGCATTGCACCTCTTCCAAATGGTTTCGCCGCATTATGGTGACTATTTTCCGCCACCGTTTCGATGAGATCCATTGCGTCGTCTTCGTATTTGCTCATAAAGGTGCCGCCGCTAGTTGCATCCAAAAGGTATCTATCTTGTGGGCCTAACCCGTCATAAAAGATTTGAGTTAGTTCGTGGTTAGACACACCATGGTGTGGGCACTCCCTCGTGAGATCTCTTAATCGTTCCCAGGCCTCGTGGAAGGTTTCAGATGAGCCTTGGGTAAACTCTCAGATGGCTTTTCGGACGGAGGTGGTCTTTCCCACGGAATAGTATTTTCTCAAAAACTCTTCCTCCATCTCAGTCCAACTTGTGAATTCTTTCCCTAATTTCAAAAACCAGTCTTTGGCTCTATCTCTAAGGGTAGCTGGAAAGAGTTTCATCTTCATCGTGTCGGCGGGGACATTTTGAAGGTGATTAATTTCACAAACCTGGGAAAGCTCATCTACATGTCTATAGGGATCTTCAGAAGGCTTACCATGAAAGATAGGTAACATGCTCATAACATGGGAATCTATTCTAAAATTGGCCCCTCGTCCTAGGGGTGAGTAAATTCTAGTGACGGGTCACTGGAGGACGGGCCTAGCATAGTCACTAAGGCGTTTCCTAGCATCTCCTTCATCATTTCGGGCCATTTCTACTGGTTCGGTAGGATCAAAAGTTGAGTCAGTCTCGGTACTGTCGGTCTTGGTAGCTTTGGGAGTTTGCGAGGATCGTTCAAAGAGGTCTATTTCTAGGGGATTATTCCGTACTCTCCAGGTCGTTCGTCTTCTCATGAAGAGTGGATCAAGTATGTAGATGGATAATAACTTATAAATACTTTAAATATATTAAAAATTGAAGTCAGTCGTTCGTACCTGAGTGTCGGTATCCGTGAGAGTTACGCGTTTTTAACGCGATTTTGAGTAAGTGATCGCCTGTAATCCTTAGAAAAGGAGTGAAAATCACTTATTCTTATCAAATTAAGGATCTCGAAGATGGATTTCTACTTCAGATCACTCAAAATACGATTTAATTGCTTGAATTTCAAGAAATTAAGAGAAAAATCCACGTTGACCAAGTCAAAATTGACTTAATTTGATCGAAAATTGCCCTTAATTCCCGGCAACGACGCCATTTGACGAGACAAAACTGCGAGGTCGTCGATTTCACGCGGTATCCTGTCAAAAATTTATTCCAAACAGAGGGGTATAATGGTAAATATGGGTCAATTCCACAAGGAATTAGGGAATTTCTTGACGTAATCTTCAAATTTGATCAAATCGGACGAGAAATTGGTGGTAGAAATTGGGGAAAATGGTATTTTAAGAAATTAGACTTCAAATCGATTCCATAGAATCAAAAATCGTCGAATTTGGACTTGATTTCGCAGAGAAATCAAAATTTGAAGTGGAGAGAAAATTTCAAGCGTGAAAATCGTGATTTTAAGTAAAAATTGATGAAATTAACTTCTAAATCCTAATCTAAATGAAAATTAAACGTGATAGGAGGATAATCTAGGTAAAACCGCTCCAACTAAACTCGATTAGCGATCGAAACGAGGCGATTAAACGGATTAATCGCTGAAATCGTGAAGAACGCGAATGTGAGCTTCAAGCTGCGATTTCTCCCTTGATTCTGCACCAAATCTTGACTTCAACCCCTCCGTGAAAGCAGAAATTAGAGAGGAAGAGGAAGGAATCAAGAGAAACGAGAGAGAGGGTGTCTAGACAGCTCAATTTGCTTGAAATCTCAACTCGGATGCTTACATTCGTGAAGAACTAGTCTATATATAGGGCTTTTGATCGTAACCGTCTGATCAAAACGATCGACGGTTACGATGAAACGGTCCATCGTGGACCGTTTCGATTAAGTCGTGACCGTCAGATCGTGATGGACGGCCACGATTTGATCCGATGAAATGCTTTATAAAAACGCTCCGATCGCGCCCCTTGATTCTTGATCCGACGGTCTGGATGTCTCCCGCGAGATTTGATGTGGACCGTTATAACGCCTCTAATCAAGCACGTGCCTTTGATCACAATCGGTGGTCTTCTGGCTCACGGGATCGACGCGTTGATTTGTCGCACCGTTGATCCGACGTGTGTGATGCCGCCACGTCACATTCAATGGCAGCCGTTATAATCCATGGAATTAACGCACGTGCGATGATCCGGATCGATGGTCCTAGGCACATCCGATCAACGCCCGATATTCCGCTCTTCTTCTGATCCGACGTTCCTCGTCGTGCCACGTCACCTGCATAATACATAAGGTGTGTGGATTAGTCCCACACGGAATCAATTTTAGAAAACCGTCGGGTTTGTAAGACCCGACGGTTTGTAGGGTTAATAACCCTTCCCATATAGGGAAGGCTGAAGACCCTTTATGTATATAGATTAAATAAAATATATTATATGTATAATGCGCCACGTACAATATAAGACCCGCGCAGCGCTGCCACGTGGCCTTGCGTGCCACGTCGCATCCACGCGGGGCCCACGCGAAATAAATCCACATTTTTGCATTTTTTAAATTAATTTAAATCGTTTTAAATTAATAAATAAATTCATAAAAATCCAGAAAAAATCCCTAAAAATAGAAAATTCATAACTTTTAATATATAACTCTGAATTAATCCAAATTTCTTTCATTTGATCCGAAATTTAATTATATATTATTCTAAAAAGTCAAATTTAATAAATAATAAGAGTTTAAAATTATTATTTCAAAAATACATTCATTTATTAAGATTTTAAACTTTAGAAAAATGAAATAAATGTTTTAAAAATGATTTCTCTTCTTATTTTTACTTTTAAAAACATTTATAATCTCAAGAAAAAGATGGGTTATCAATTTATTAAGCTCTAATTTATCAAAATTAACCCTAAAGTAAAGTATTTTGAGATTACAATGACTTTTTCATAGAATAATAGAAAAATACATATAAGTATGATAACATGCATGAAAAATAAATCATTTATGTCTTAATATGCATCAAAAATCATATTTTATCATGTTAATTTAGCATGTTATCACTTCACATAAACTCAATTTTGGGGTATTTTAGTCATTGTGTATCAAATTAAGACCAAATTTATATTACCTCTCTTAGTAGAGTGGTTAAGTAAAGGTTGAATTCTCAAGGAGCCTAAGTAATGACTAGCAACTTCTTGAGAGAAGAGATTATTCTATAGGGAAGATGGTAGTAAAAAATATATATGGAGAAATATAGAAGGATTAGATGATGAATCTGGTGTGAATGAGATTATACATACATATATATATATATATATATATATATATGTGTGTGTGTGTGTGTGTGTGTGTGTGCATATTTATAAATATAGTGTCATGATACTGATGAGAAGAAGATCGATAGTGGGATGATGGAAAATTGATGGATTTTAAAAGTAATATGAGAGAAAACATAATACAAAAAAAACTAAGAAAGAAGGGGTTCTACACTATATATGAGAGAGATTACATAGGAAACTCAAATTTGAATCTTTACCCAAACCTCATTTTCTTGTGGCTGCTAGGTTGAATGATGTTTGACTCATTCCGTTATTGATTCTCCTCTTGATCTGCTCTTCACAAAAATTGAATACCAAAAAAATGCCAAGCTTGGGCTTCAATCTTGTCCTTGTCCTTCTGATATCTAACGAGACCAGACCGCGAGGTCGTTGATTTCATACGGTCTCATGTCAAAAATAATACCGAACTTACCAATTTTGGGAAATTAACTCGAATCGAGTGGCATAATGGTAAATAAGGGTCAAATCCACAGGGAATTGAGGTATTTTCGAGATATCTTTTGGAAATTGATCAAATTGAAAAATGAATTGAGGTGAGAAATTAGGGAAAATGTTAGATTTAGAAAGATAACTCAAAGATCTATCCGTGGAATCAAAAATTGCTCGATTTGGATTAGTAATCACGGAGAAATCAAAGAGTGAAGTGGGATGAAATTTTCGGAATCGCGAAGAACACAAATTGAAATTAAAAATGA
>CM044111.1:10055740-10099288 GCA_024174645.1 Lemna minuta
GTGGACTACCGCAACAAGGACCCGCAAATCGTTTGTCATCAGCACTCAATTTTCTTCTTCTGCGTTTCTTTGAATAAGCCGTTCCAAAAACACTCGCTTTCAATTGGGACACACCCTTTGTTAAAATTCTCCGATTTATGTTTCTCAATTCCTCTCGCTCAAGGGCTGGATAAAAATACACTTTTGTGAGGCTTCTGTCACACTTAGCTTTCAAGCAAAAGAGGATATCTTTCCCATTCGTAGGGAAATCGTAAGCAACACACCACAGAGCTTTAGAATCCACTCGCATATTTGGGGTCCTTCGCGCACAGTGTGCGGCCATTTTTGGGAGTGCCTTTTCAAATACCCTGTTGAAGCAGAGCACAGCATATCACCCCCAAACCAATGAACAGATTATGTAGTCAATCTCTACCTCAGATTATTTTCTGGCAGGTCATTGGGGGAATGACCTGCCAGCTGGTCGTCTTTCATTCCATGTGCCGAGTATTGGTACATCACCACCTTCAACATTTCCACAGATACAGTCCCTACGGAGCAATGAATGGGCAAGGTCCCCTCCATCAATCTGTTATGGAGCCCAAGCCAAGGTCATGGGACAACTGGTGGTCAAACTTGAAGAGTAGGGTCATATTCTACAAGAGCTAAAGGCATCATTGGGAGAGGCACAGAACTGCATGCAGGTCCAAGGGGATGAACACCATTAGGATCTAGATTTACATAAAGGTGGCTTGGTATTCGTGAGGCTCTGACTCTGTCACATGAAAAACATACATGTGTGGAGGTACGACAAGAGTTGCCAATTTTTTTTTTTTATGAAAAGGGAGAAGGGCACCCCAAAACGGTGCGCCCCGCCGCCCGAGGGTCATTAAAGACGAAGGGTACAGATCATGTACTACAGGGGTACGATAGTTGAGGGGCCTAGACCACCTCTGCGCCAAAATGACGTGAACCCCCTCGTGTTGTGCTGAATAGCATCGACGGAAGGGGTATGACCCTTGAAGATGACCTCGTTCTTATGGGTCTAGAAAGACCATAATGTAGCAAAAATAGTCTGCCACTCAGCTTTGCGAGAGAATGTTCTGCCGCCCAGAGACCCTCAGAACGCCTCCTCTGATGTCACCACGAGACGACCAACATTAGCTGCCTGCCCACACCACTGGGCCAGAAGGCAGACGAAGAACAGGTGCGAGCAATCCTCCACTGCCCCTTTGCATAGCGGGCACTCCACGGGGGAGTTCGGGACCATCCGCTGCCGCAGGGACCTCGTCATTAGGCGCCTCGTACACGGAGCCAAGCAAAAACTTTGATCTTCAAAGGGAGGCGACGCTTCCATACCAAATGGCACCGTTGTAGGATGAGCGGGTCCTCCGATTCCTCCTAGTCCTGAAGAAGTCAGTATGTCGCCTGGGCAGAGTAGCAGGGACCGCTCCACACCCACGTGTCCTAGGTTGCCTTCGCCGGGCGCCGGTCACCAAGAAGCTCCTGCAGCCTAAGTAACTCAGCCACCCGCTGGTCTGTCAATGCCGTGGGCAAAGCTGGGGTCTAGGCATCATGCCAAGCCCCCCGCACCGAAACCCCTAGATCCGTGGATAATCTGTAAAGGCGAGGGAACACCCCGCACAGTCGACCATGTCCCGACCAGTCATCATCCTAGAATCGGAAGGTCTCTCCATCCTCCAGCTGAGGGCAAAAGAACCTCTGCACCAGCGAAAAGCTCAGTCGCACGCTCGACATAAAAGCAGAGTCGCCACGCCTCGGGGTCCGCCAAATATCCCAATCCAGCGAGGATCCATACTTGTCTCATAGCACTATAGATACTAAGTCGCCTGAAGGTTGCATCATCCGACGCACCCACTTGGTCAAAAGGGCCATGTTGGTATGTATTACCTACCCTTACCCTTCAAAAGAGTTGCCAAGTATTACTTACCCTTCAGCATGCTTGTCCATCCACTTGGTCAAAGGTGCGGGGTACATGGTTTGTAGGTGTAAGACTCCTGCCCCCCCAAATGAAAAACAAATTGACAGGCCTGCAGACCACGTCCCAAGGATACCAGTATAGATTAAAATAATGGATTCAGTTGTTTGAATCTCTTACAATAGATGTGATAAAGAAGCTATTGGTTCTCATAAAGAAAACCCTAAAACTAGAGGAAAAATTAGTCTAACTGTAAAAGATTATTCAAGGATTGTTTCACTCATAGATTTTGGTGTTATTTTACCACTTCTAGGAAGATCAAGAGATGGCCTCTCGATTGGCTGGGGCAATGTGCAATTCCTTTAAGGGCAGACCTGTGCAGGTACAACCAGATGCCTAGTTCTTAATTAAATATAATGTCTATATTTTTTAGAGTAAAATTTGGAATAAAATGTCTTCAGGGTCGCATTGTTCAAGGGAAAGAGCCGCCACAGTTTATTGCTCTTTTCCAGCCCATGGTTGTCTTTAAGGTGCGGATTTTTGTTATTCATCTCACATTAGTCTTTTTGATTAAGAATCCCATAAATCAGCAGTTTTGAGATACTTGAATCGATAGGAATTGTGTGCGCATCTTGTCATTCAGTTTGTGCAAATTATAATGATGATGGGAGTAAGATACACTCTTTATGCATTTGAATATGTGTTGCAGTCTTCTTAAAATATTTTTTAGTCTTCGACAGGGAGGCATGAGTTCTGGTTTCAAGAAGAAAATTGCAGACAAGGATGGGAAGGATGCAACATATACATTTGATGGGATAGCACTTTTTCGAGTTTCTGGTTCATCTGTTCACAATAACAAAGTTCTTCAAGTTGATGTGGTATCTTAACTCTCTTTATGAAAATGATTTATTCTAAGTATGTAGATTTCAATAAGATTACTCATGCAAATGTGCATAATTCTATTGGAATCTAGTTTCATGAATGAGCATCAGTTTACCTTGCTTTGAACATATTTATTTAACACTGATTACCCATGACTTGCCATTTATAGAAATATGATTTAAACGACACCCTATCTGCATGAATTTTTAAAACTCTTCAAAACTTCTTAAGTCTCAGAAAGCAAATATACATTGAATTTAGTAAGTACTGAATAGTTGAAAACACATTTTCCACTTGAATTTTGGCTTTTGTTTTTTTCCTGATATCATCAAATGAGTCTATGAATGAGAGTGAAGCGTTGGAGTTGATATTGATTTGTTAAGTACTTGTTATTCGATATTCAATGAAAATTTACTCATTAATCTCAAATTAGCTCAGTTTTAGCCTCTCAGCTCTGGAAATAAATTGCCTATAAAAAAGGAATCCACCAGCAGAAATATACAAGATAAAACATGTGAAATGTGTCATTTGATAAGTGCAGTATGGGATAAACTAATGGGCACTTTTTGAGTTAACAAAAATAATCATTTTTGATATCAAAGACGCAAATGCCAGATTGTGCTTCACATTGAAAATGGAAGATGACACCTATCAAGTTACATTCTATCTTCTCTTTCTTGACCCCGGTGAATCATTGTTTTCACTGTGTCTGCTGGTTAAAGGAAAGAATTTCACATTTTCTATCCCTACTAAGCAGAGCTGATAAATATTGTGTGATGTGTCAAGTAATAGGTTTCATTTTCTAGACTTCCTTATGGGGTCAAATATACATCATGGCTCTCTGCAGGTAGCATCCTCCCTGAGCTCCAATGACTGCTTTTTGCTGCAATCTGGTTCATCACTTTTCATTTGGCATGGAAATTCAAGTAATGTCGAGCAACAGCAGTGGGCTTTGAAGGTTGCTGAGTTCCTAAAGGTATTCACTCAGAAAGGCTCTTTTTTTGTTCGAACTTATGATGGATCCTCTAAAATTCTATAAAATCTATGTACCAGCATATAGAGTTTCAGTCTATATTTTCTGATGGCAAGTTGATTTAAGTGTTTCATTTGTATTTTGTAGTCGGATGCAGCTCTGAAATATGCGAAAGAGGGTACTGAGAGCTCTGCCTTTTGGTTTGCTCTGGGAGGAAAGCAAAATTATACCAGTGATAAGATCTTACATGACTTTGTCAGGGATCCTCATTTGTACACATTTTTATTCAACAAAGGTTTGCCCGCTTCCATTTAGAGAACATTCTCTTTCTGTTTCATGGAAGATTTACTTGATGTGTAGTCATAATTCTTGATTCTCGTGATAGATATATTTGACATCATTAATTACCAACTAATAGGGTGTGTAATTTGGGTAATGTTCAAAATTATTATCTCCAATTGAAAGGGTTTGAATTTTGGGCAATATAAAAATATTTTGTCCCCTCTAAGAAAGGTTGTGAACTGGAAAATTTTCAAATTTGTATTTTTACACAATGCTGCCTATTCTAACCTTTTTTCTTTCCTTTTTTCCTCATAACATTGGATCTTCAGAAAAGTTTGAGGTGGGTTCCCTTCTGTTCCACTTACAATAAATCCTCTCATACATGTTGATATGATTTTTAAGTCACTATTTTGTATGATACCTGACAGGTGAACGAGGTTTTTAATTTCTCGCAAGATGATCTACTAACAGAGGATATATTAGTACTTGATACTCATGCTGAAGTGTTTATATGGGTTGGCCAATCAGTTGATCCTAAAGAAAAACTGAAAGCCTTTGACATCGGGCAGGTAAGAGACGCACATTAATTTAGAGAACCAATAATCTAGAATTTTCTCACATATTTCAGTTGTAATATTTATCAGAAGTATATAGAATTCGCGGCATCTGCTGAGGGACTGTCTCCAGACGTCCCTTTATACAAGATTACAGAAGGGCATGAACCTTCCTTCTTCACTGCCTATTTTACTTGGGACAATGCAAAAGCAATGGTATGCCCTAAAGACCACTAATGATGTTTCCACTGAAGTCTATTTGGCTGTTTTTAACATCCTTTATATATTCTAGCTTATTTTTTTATCATGATATGAATTTCCACCATTTACCTCAACTAAAAGATTGGAGGATTAAATGACCTCATGCTTAAAACTTCTTCAAACAGTGTATCTTTTTTGTGGTTATGTTAAATTTGGCTTTCCCTTTTTTTTTCTGTTATAGGCTCACGGAAATTCCTTCACAAAAAAGCTTTCAGTACTTTTTGGCATAGGCACACATGCCTCAGAGGTAATTTTCATGATTACATCTACATTTATCAAACATCAATTCTTGACAGCCACATGATTATTCCTGCATAAAAAATATTTTAATCTATCCATAAGAACAGATTTAACCAATAGTAAGATTTGCATACCTCTACCTGTATTTAATGATGATTATTGCCATTGCAAATGGCACAAACTAAAATATATGGTGGAGTAGTCCAATATTTTCCTCATTAGATTGGACTTTTGAGAGACATTTCCTTTTCCCCAAATAGAGGTGGTATATTGCTTAATAGATCAATTGATTGGTCCATTTGTTAAGAGATAATTGGAATCCAGTTCGATGTGCATTCCCTGCATCTAGATGAGGTTGGTATCAACTCCATTGTCACTTATTCAATAAATGATCAATGATATGAAACCACATTACATTATTGTCACTTTAGAAAAATAGCTAAAGTGCTCACATTACATAATTTTTGCTCATCAGAAGAGGGATGTAAATACTGATATGAAACCAATTCGGGTTAGTGATGTCCCTGGTTTAAAAAGGGTATAACTACCCTTAGGTGTAAGGATCAGGGAGTATCAAAGATTTTGACCTTCTTTTCCATCTCTTGCATCCCTCTTATTCTCTCTCTACCAGTGATTGTGATACATCCTTGGAGGGATTGCGTCACATCCATTATAAGTGGGGCTGTTTCTTACAATATTTTGAATTCATCAATCAATGAATTCAATAATGTCTGTAAACTACTCATTATGCGAATCATTTGCAGTCACATGATAAATCCAATGACTCAAGAAGTGGGCCAACACAAAGAGCTTCAGCTATGGCGGCATTATCATCTGCATTTAATCCTTCTGTGGTGCCAAAATCTTCAGCACCAAAGCAAAATTCTGTCCAGGGCTCTCAGAGAGCAGCTGCAGTGGCGGCACTCTCCAGCGTTCTCACAGCAGAAATGATATCTGCTGAGTCAGCTCCTCAGTTCAGTCGAGGCACTTTGCTTGGTATGGCTATTTCTGGTATTTCCAAAATTTAAACTAATGTTTCAAATAAAACTTGTATTTTCTGATTCCAGAATAAAACTTAATTACTTATCTGTTAACCAGTTGCTATGTGTTTTATTACATCATGCTTTATAGTCTCTTTTTTCTGTTTTAAATCCCTTATCATAATCCATCTCAATTGCAATTGATGAAAGCTTCTGTTGAGAGAGATGAGAAAACAAGAACGGATGCTCTTGGAGAATGGGCTGTGAGTGGTAGAGCAGAATCAGAACCTGCACGAGATAGTTGTAAAGTCAACATGAATGGAGCCGAATGTACCTTCAGCTATGATCGACTGAAGGCTAAGTCAAAAAATCCTGCTAAAGGAATTGATTATAAACGCAGAGAGGTAAATCCCTTAGAATTTGAAATTCCTTACGGTATTTTGAAATTTTTTTATTGAAAGGTAAGTTTAACTCTGGTTGTTCTCTGTAGACCTATCTCTCAGATGCAGATTTCCAGACCATCTTTGGGATTACTAAAGAGTCATTCTACCGGCAGCCCAAGTGGAAGCAGGACATGCAGAAAAGGAAGGTTGACCTTTTTTGATCATAAAGATCATCATCCAGGTTAGTTTCTATTCCTTTTTTTCTTTTTGTTGGTCTTTCTTTTGTCTATCTTTCTATTCGTATATAAGTCTATCCTCATATGTAACTATCCCCCTATCTATCTGTCTGCAGATATATGAATGAGTGAACTTGCTAAGACGCTCGAGTTTTCTGTGGGCTACTAATTGAATTTGTAAATGAACATCAGCTCTGCAGGGCTGGTCCGATGAGTGCTCGTGTGTTTCATTTATGTTTGAAGGTGTTTCATATGTATGTATTTGAGTGATACATATGAGATTTCCCTTGATTTGCGCAGTATAAATGAGGGTTGCATGCGTTTCTTAAGAATAAGATTCAATCATAAAGATTTGTTGAAAATTCCAGATAACATGACTTCTATGTTAGGAAATGTATAATTGTGGTGGAGGTGGTCATACCACTGTTCTCTTTGTATAATACTTCAATGTTTTAGTTTATGTCCTTGTTGAAAACCTCTTATTTATTTTATGCCATCACCATAGACTCATCTTTCATACTAATAATGTAAGCATTGACAAACGCTTTGGAATTTCATAACTTTCAAATGCCTTGCGTGACACTTTCTTCCTAGTATCCATAATGATCACCACTTTCTCATCCAATTCTATGATAGCTCTTTCAATTTAAAAAAAATTCTGCCTAAATGATGAATTCCTCATAAAAAAAAATCCCCGATTCAGGGTTAAAAATCCACACCATAAGCTAGATCCCTTAGTTAATAACATTTTGATTTGCACTCTTAGGGCCTCTCTAATTCCCATCATTTAAAATGTAAGACGGGTTTCAATTTCTCAATTTGATGCCAATTCCTTTTTGTTAAAGTTCTCATATTTAGGATTGATCTATAGTTTATAAATAGATTGCATAGAATAGCTCCATTGATCTCACAAGTCATTTATAAGAGCCCATTAGGGCCCAATACTTACCTATCTCTATCTTCTCACTATAATGATGGCCTATATGAGGGCCTTCTCTTGTAATCCTCATCAAACCCTATTGATTGTCATCTTCTAATCATTTCACCTTTTCACATGGTATCAAGGAAGGCTTCTTAGAGGGGCCTTTTAAAGTGTTTGAGGTTTCTCCTTTGCCTTCGTGCATTCTATTAACTGCCTTATTGATTAGCTACCATTCAAAATTCTTAAATTGGATGGTGAATTTACTATGAGAGGGGGGGGGAGGAGAATTAGTATATTTTGAATATTTATGTTTATCTTATTATTGTATGAATTCGTTGATTGTCCACTCAGATCCTCATGTCACTCATACCCCTTGTGCCAATCCCAAGAGGAGACAGCCCCCAAGTCACTCCTCACCTTGTTGATCCCCCCCAGTAACAATTACTAACTGGTCGAGATAGTCAGATCAAAGTTTAAACACGAGCTTTTGATCTAGCCCGCTCACGCTCTTAGTTAGTTACCTCACTTCGTCGACGTCCTTCGGTGTGCTACCACTTGTCCCATTTCCCACGAGCATACTCCTAGAGCTCTGTGTGCCGCTCCTTACTCCCCTTCTAGCCGACCTGTCTCTTTGAAGTCTTCGAGTCTCCTTACCGATCCATGCATGCTCCAAGTAAGTCACATGTCCTTGAACCCGCGTGGGTGACGAACAACTATGCCTTGAGTTGACTTTCTAGTTAACTCTCTAGATTCATTCCTTCTAGCTATGATTCCTTAAGAATCTCCTCCTTACCCTCACAAGTACGACTCGCTTGGAGTCAACACAGTGTGTGCAGGTGTTCCTACTCATCTCGAATTCTTAAGAAAAGCTCACACAAGGCATTAATATAAAAGAGAATTAAATTTTTTTTAATAAAACAATATAAATTCCAAAGATAAATACTATAAAAAGTAAAAGCTCCTTGAAATATTGCTTTGACTTTTGACTTTGACTTTGACTTCTACCTTTGACTTTGAATTTAACTTCTACCTTTGACTTTGATACTTGATGCCTTTTCCCTTGAATGTAATATTAATGCACACATAGTAGCACTAGCTACCACTCGAATGATCTTCTAGAAATGTTTGCAATGATTCTAATGTGCCTATGTTATAAATGAACTAATGCATAATTAAAACTTGCCTTGAAAATAATCACCTAAATCTCACCTTGATGTCGACTTGTTTGAATTTCTTACTAATGCCTGAAAAGAACTTCTCAACAGTATAATAACTCACAAAACAAATATTAATCAGAACATGAATTCAAATAATGATTAGCCCTTCAATAAGAGTTAATTACTAGAAATATAATTCTAAAATTGTCAACAGTCAATCTTAGGACACTCAATCCCAATAAAACTAAAAACTTGTCGAAAGACAATGAATAACCAGTTCTAATTTAAAGAAAGTTAGACCTAAAAAAATAAATAAATAGAGGTTGAAAATTAGATGTTTAATGTGATGAGATAGGATCTAATCCAGCCAAGGTCAATTGTAATCTAAGAGTAAATAAATGCAAAAATAAATAAAAACTTGGATTGATCCGACCTTAAAAATTAGATGAAGATTAGACTAAAATTTGACCCAAAAATCCAATACAAAGCAGACAAGAATTTGATAGAGTTTCGACTGAATATTCTTAGAATACATGATAGTATATAATCGTTTCAATCTAAAAAACCTCAAGAAATCTCCAGACCTTTCTTGATGAAATTGCAAGAAGTATTTGTTGGAGAAGAACTTGCTACATTTAACTTTTGGAGAAGAGTTTCATGGAAATAAAGTGTTTGTGAGATGGAATTTATGGAGATGAGTTGAACTTCCTGAAAACGAGATGATCATGAGATGAACGTCACTGAAAAAACATTATGTGTGAGATGAATCATAAAGAAAAGGGAAGATATGAGATTCCTAAAAGGAATTGTTGAAGCTTGATCACATAAGAGAAATGCAGGTGAGTTCAAGCTTGATCGCGGAAAAGAGTTGAAGAAGGACACTGAAGAGTGATGAGGATCGCTGCCTGGCTGAGTGAATTCGCCCCCTTTTTTACCATGTACACTTTTTTTTTTCTGGAGGTAGTTTTTTTAATGGTGTTTTTTGTGTTAAATAAAATTCTTCTATCATTTGGTACCTGAAACTAAAACAAAAAGGCTATCATTAGACTTAGAAATAAACTTAAAAATTAAGATAGAAGTTAGATTATAAATAAGATTAAAATAAAATAAAAAAGAGTAAGTTGAAATCAAAATTGAAATCAAAGAGAATAAGTGGACATTGATTAAATGATCGATTAATTAATTAGAACATTGACTAAACTAAAATTCTTAATCAATCATAATATTGGTAAAGAAAAACAATAAAATGGAAATAAAGTAAAAATAAGGCTGTAAGGCTTATTCTTCCATGTCGGTGTCCACTTTTAAATGTCGGTTTGAGTAGCTGCTCAAGTCGTCAATTCCTACATTCATGAATGTGTAACTTCCTCAAACCATTTTGACTAAAGTTAAAAAATATTTCATAACAACATTGAAACTGAAAGTTAAATAATCAAACTCATGTAAAACTAACACCATTATCATCTTCCACATTCTTCATCATTGTCGTCATGGATCTCTCTATTTTGAAACATTTTTCATTGCCATTAGGAATCAATTTCTAGCCTTTGCTTCACATAAACTCAAATTTGGGGTATTTTAGTCATTGTGTATCAAATTAGGACCAAATTAATATTACCTCTCTTATTATAGTGGTTAAGTAAAGGTTGAATTCTCAAGGAGCCTAAGTAATGACTAGCAACTTCTTGAGAGAAGAGATTATTCTATAGGGAAGATGGTAGTAAAAATATATATATGGAGAAATATAGAAGGATTAGATGATGAATATACATATATATATATATATATATATATATATATATATATATATATATATATATATATATATATATATATATATATATATATATGTGTGTGTGTGTGTGTGTGTGTGTGTGTGTGTGCATATTTATAAATATAGTGTCATGATAATGATGAGAAGGATATCGAGAGTGGGATGATGGAAAATTGATGGATTTTAAAAGTAATATGAGAAAACATAATACAAAAAAAACTAAGAAAGAAGAGGTTCTACACTATATATGAGAGAGATTACATAGGAAACTCAAATTTGAATCTTTACCCAAACCTCATTTTCTTGTGGCTGCTAGGTTGGATGATGTTTGATTCATTCCGATATTGATTCTCCTCTTGATCTGCTCTTCACAAAAAAATTGAATACCAAAAATGCCAAGCTTGGGCCTCAATCTTGTCCTTGTCCTTCTGGTATCCTATGATATGAGAGCACCAAAGAAAAAATTAGAGAGATAAATTTTAGGCTTTCATTACATAGAATTTTTTTGGGTCAAAGCATCCAAGTGTGGAAATCCTCCACCCTTACAATCAAAGGTAGAGAGGCAATACTATTGGATGTCCAATGATGGTGTGGTTACCTCGCCAAAGGAGTAATCTCATCGCTTAAGCGGTTGGCGTCTAACGGAATGAGACCGCGAGGTTGTTGAAAACACGCGGTTCAAGTGTCAAAATAATTACCAAACTCGCCAATTTTATCAAATAATCTCGAATTAAGGAGTATAATGGTGATTAAGGGTCAAATCCACGGAGAAATAAGGGAATTTTGAGATATCTTTTGAAATTTGATCAAATCAAACAATGAATTGAGGTGAGAAATTAAGAATTTTTATATTTTTTAGAAAGATAACTCAAAATTGAATCCACGGAATCAAAATTCACTCCATTTGGATCAAGATTCGCGGAGAAATCGATGAGCGAATTAGAGAGAAATTTCCGAATGTGAAGAGAGACAAATACGACATTTAAAATAAAATTAACTAAATCTACGATCCTAAATTACAATTTAATGATACATGACAAAATATTAGGTAGAAAACATATAATCTAACCCGAGATAGCAATCGAAATGATTGACGAGACGAGACCGCGAGGTCGTCGATTTCACGCCGTATGGCGTCAAAAATTATTCCGAACTTACCAATTTTAGGAAATTAACTCGAATTGAGTGGCATAATGGTAAATAAGGGTCGAATCCACAAGGAATTAAGGAATTTCTTGATGTAATCTTTGAATTTGATCAAATCGGACAAAAAATTGATGGTAGAAATTGGGGAAAATGGTATTTTATAAAAGAGGACTTCCAATTGATTCCATGGAATCAAGAATCATTGAATTTGGAATTGATTTCGCGGAGAAATCGAAATTCGAAGTGGAGAGAAATTTTCCGGTGAAGAAAATCGCGATTTAGCTAAATTTGGATAAAATTAACTTCTAAATCCTAATCTAAACGAAAATCAAACACTATAGGAAGGTAAATAAGGAAAAACCGCCTCCACTAATCCCAATTAGCACTTCAAATGATGCGATTAAACCGATTAATCGCCAAAAACATGAAGAACGTGAAGAGGAGATTCAAGCTACGATTTCTTCCAAGTTACTCCGCCAAATCTTGATTTCAAAGGCTCCGTGAGTGCGGAAATGGAAGAGGAACACGATGGAATTGAGAGATTAGAGAAGATTGGTGTCTAAACAGATCAATTTGGATTGATTTCAACTCGGATGCTTACAAATGATGAAGAACAAGTCCTTTTATAGGGCTTTTGATCGTAACCGTCCGATCGAAATGATCGATGGTTATGATGAAACGGTCCATCGAGACCGTTTTGCTTAAGTCGTGGCTGTCCGATCTTGATCAACGGTCCGGATGAGTGCTGATGAGGTGAGTTATAAAAACGCATCACTTTGTCGCCGTTGGATCACGATCCGACGATTGAGATGCTCCCCGCTAGACTTAATCACGACCATTATAACTCTTTAAATTTGCGCACGTGCTTGATGGTCATCCAGTGGACGCGCGTCCATTCGATCGACGCGCGTCGATCGATCTTTCGTTTGATCCGGCGCTCGTCGTCGCGCCACGTCACCTGCATTTAATATATCGCGTGGGTTAGTCCCACACGGAGAAGATTTTAGGAAACCGTCGGGTTTATAATACCCAACGGTTTAGAGGGTCATATACCCTTCCGTATGACGGAAGGCCGAACATTATGCATAATATACTATGTATTATATATATGTAAATATTATCGCGCCGCATAGGCGCCGCGTGGGTTCATGTGGCGCTGCCACTTGGCCTGGATTGCCACGTCACATCCACGTGGCCCTGTGCAAAAAATAAACCCATTTTTATTTATTTATTTAAAAGCGGTTTAAAATCGAAAAATAAAATCAGAAAAATCCAGAAAAAATCCCTAAAAATTAGAAAATTCATAACTTTCAAAATATAACTCCAAATTAATCCAAATTTCTTTCATTTGATCTGAAATTTAATTATCTATTATTCTGAAAAGTCAAATTTAATAAATAACAAGAGTTTAAATTATTATTTAAAAAATACATTCATTTATTAAGATTTTAAACTTTAGAAAATGAAATAAATGTTTAAAAATGATTTCTCTTGTTATTTTAATTTAAAAGCACTTACAATCTCAAGAAAAATATGGGTTATCAAATTATTAAACTCTAGTATATCAAAATTAACCCTAAATTAGAGTATTTTGAGATTATAATGACTATTTCATATAATAATATAAAAATACATATAAGTATGATAACATGCATGGAAATGAAATCATTTATACTTTAATATGCATAAAAAATCATGTTTTATGATGTTAATATAGCATGTTATCAATGATCCAATTAATCGTCAGATTTAAGGCTTTTTATTTCGTGATTTCGAAGACGATCATTAGTGTTCAAGAGGAAAATTCTCCCTAATCTATCGACAAAATTTTACTTCCAACCACTCCGTCAACGCGGAAATGAGTGTAAAAGCGATTGGAAGCAAGAGATTAAGAGATTCAAGAGGTTAGGCAAGAGATTACTCGAAAACATCCAACAATGTATTACAGTGTCGAAGAACATATCAATTTAGAGAAAATTTGGGCATAACCATCGGATAAAGCGTTTGATCTTCGATCAACGTCTCTGATGAAATGCATGAGTGTGAATCATTACGGTTAAGTCATGGCCATTGGATCAAAGATGGACTGCCGAGATTTCGCCACGTTGCACGTGAAGAAGTAACACATGAAACACCTTCCGTCCAATCTTGATCTAACGCTCCGAATGCGTTTTTGTCGATTTTAATCTCAGCCATTATAACTCTTTTGATGAACGGTTGAGATTAAATTATTTTTAAAATGATTAGCCCACAAGTAGAAATGCGCCATGTACCCACGCGCTGCCATGCGTTGCGATTTAATCATGCGATCGGATGCTCCACGCGCTGCCACATCATATTTAAGGGACAATCGTCGATCGTGATTTAATTGCACGATCAGATGCTCCAAGTGCTGCCACGTCACCTGCTCAAAAATAAAATTGAATTTAAATTAAATAAATCGATTTTTAATTCAAAAAAATTCAGAAAAAATCCAAAAAAAATCCCTAAAAATTAGAAAATTCATAAATGTCAAAATATAACTCCAAATTAATCCAAATTTGTTTCATTGGATCAGAAATTAAATTATATATCATTCTAAAAATTCAAATTATTTAAATAACTAAAGAAAAAAAATTATTTAAAAAATATACTCACTTCTCTTAAAAATTAAAACTTAGAAAAATAAATGAGTATATAAAAGTTTTATCTATTATTATTTAGCATTAAAACCCAACTATAATATCAAATGTAGATGTGAATAATCTACTTTAAAAATATATTCTTAAAAATCCACAATTATTCCTAAAATAGTGGATTTTGATATTATAACTTAAATTTGTATGAAATGATAGATATGCACTCAAAGTATGATAACATGCATAAAAATGGAATGTTTTATGCCTTAATTTGTATTAATAATCATGTAATTATATGTTTAGATTGCATGTTATCAGCGTCCACCCCTTTCCTAAAGAAGGGGTCTTACCTCCTCAAAAGGAAGCAATAACCCTCATCTTAAGGTGGTGTCCAACCCTTCCTAAAAAGGGGGAGATGCACCTTAAGAAAGTGATCTCCCCCTCCTTTTAAATGGGAAATAATCTAATTGCAAAGGATTTTCACACAGGTTGGTCAACTTCCCTAAACAAGGCAAAGTTGACCACCTTTGATTTGGTTTGACTAATCCTAGTAAAGTGATGACTCCAAAGAGAGAGGATGATACATATAATCATTTACCAACTGAAACTGACCACATTTGACCTTTATCAGCCCTTTGACTGCTTTGACCTCATGAGTGGAGAGTTAAAAAAGCTCATAAAAGGTGGAATGCTGATTTCTTTCATTCCTTAATTATAATTTTCATCTATGCTCTCATGTTTTCAGACCCAAGTCCTTGCATCCACATAAGCTCAATAATATGTGCAAATTTTATCACTTGACTTCAAATGGGGTTAGTCTAAAAATTTTAAGAAATCATAGAAAGTCATGCACAAATGGTTATGTGCAAGAGTCACGTATCAGCCATATTTAGTCACAAGAAGAAAGATTTATATTCTTGGTGGTTGTCACTTAAATATGACAAATGATGCATGGAGGCAACTATTATTTCAAAGTAATCAAATACTCTCCACTTTACACGCGGCTAGTCCCTTATCATTGTCCCTAGATTCTCCTTAGGTTTTCCATTAACCTTTCTCTCATGAACACTAGAATCTAAAATATTTAAAATATCAATCACATCATATCATGCGATATCTCACTATGGTGATCCAAATTCTATCATCTAGCTTAACCTCCTTGAGGCATGTGTGCAGTGCTCAGTGATGATTGTTGAGGTTGAGTACTATGAGCATAAAATATTCTCACCACTCAATAGTGGATGAATTTCCTTACCCAGTTCTATTTAGACATTACTCATCCTCTCATTTTGCTGGCTGACAAGAAGAATCCGTGAGGTTATTGAAAACAAGTGGAGACGTGTCAAAAATAATTCCAAACTCAGCAATTTTGATAAAATATCATGAGTTAGATAGTATAGCGGTGAATAAGGGCCAAATTCACAAAGAATTAATGTATTTTTAAGGTATTTTTTTAAATTTGATCAAATTTGATGATAAATTGAGGTGAGAAATTAGGGATTTTGATATTTTTAAAGATAACTCGAAGATGAATCCATGAAATCAAATATTACAGAATTTGGATGAAGATTCGCGAAGAAATCAACGAGCAAAAATTAGGTAGAAAATCTGAAAGCAAAGAGAGAGAAACTAAATATAAAAATTCGAGTATCTATGATTCGAAATTGAAAACTAATATAGGAAGAAAGATTAGGAGGAAAACACAAATTCTAACTTGAGATAGCGATTTAAATGGTCCAATTGATTGCCAGATCAAAGGCTTTACATTCCGCGATTTTGAAGACGATCGTCGAAATTCAAGAATCAATTTCTCCCTATTCTCTCCACAAAATCTCACTTTCAAACATTCTTTGGACATGGAAATTGATTTAGAAGCAAAGTAAAGATTCAAGGATTGAGATGTTTAAATAGTTCGATTTCTTGAAACACCCTCGAATGCTTTTCCTTGTCGAAGAACATGTGTATTTATAGGCTAAATTGGGCGTGGCCATTGGATTTGGCTCTTCATCTTTAATCAACAGCTCAAATAAAATTCTTGGATATGAATCGTTGCCGTTAAGTCACGTCCATTTGATTGAAGACGAGCGCTCAGATTTTTGCCATGTCACGTGTGCAGAAGAAGCATCGCTTTACATTTGTCATTTTATCTTCATCGAGCGTTCGAGATGAGTCCAACTGTTCATTCGAGTCCATCAAGCACTTTTAATTCTACTGTTATAACTCCCATAATGAGCGGCTGAGATTCATTCATGTTAAAATGAATCATCGCCTTACTAGATGCAGCCACGTACACCTTCACTTAAATGAAGATCAACGATCATGATTAAATCGTGCAATTGGACGCTCCACAATTTTCCACGTCTCGTACGCATAAAATTATAAACAAATAATCTCACATGACAAAAATTAGAGCAAATCGACGGTATATAAGCTATGAGTTAATAATGAGATAACAAAAATCTTGAAAAGGGTGCTTATTCTCATTAATCACACACGCGCACACACACACGCACACACATGTGCACATGCACAAGTGTGTGCCACGTGGCACTACATTTTTGCCCCCACCACATCAGCACACGATAAAATTATAATTTTTATTTATTTTAATTCAAAATAAATCGAATAAAATTCATAAAAAATAAAAAAATTCCTAAAAAATCCCTAAAATTAGAAAATTCATATTTTTTAAAATACAACTCTAAATCAGTCCAAATTTATCTTGTTTGATCAAAAATTAAATAATCTATCATTGTCAAGAGTTAAATTAAGAAATAATAAGAAAAGAAATTTTTATTTCAAAAGTACATTCATTTCTTTTAGAAAAATAAATGAGTGTATAAAAAGTATTTTCTCTTACTATTTAACATTAAAACCTAACATATAATATCATGTATAAACCTAATTATAGATGGGAATAACCTATTATTTAAATATTTTCTCTTTAATTATCCATGGTTATCCCTCAAATAGTGCACTTTGAGATTATAACTTTAATTTTCATAGAATGATAGATATACACTCAGACATGATAACATGCATAGGAGTGGAATGTTTTATGCCTTAATTTGCATTAATAAACATATAATTTCATGTATAAATTGCATGTTATCAGTGGCTACCCAGCATGTAAGGACCCCCCCTTAACTCCTCTCCCTATTCAGAAGAGCAAAATAAAAGAATTGGAATAAAAGAAATGAACACAAGGATGAACTTATGCAATAGGTGGAACAAGAGACAAATGGAAAAAAAGGGATGTATCACCCATGATAGATACACTCTTAAATAGATATTTGGATGAAAGGTGAGTTATGGAAATGGATGTCAATGATGAAAGGAGAGAAAGAGTAACATACAAAAACCATCCCTCACAAGCTTAACAAGCATCATATTTCTTCTTGATTTTTTGTAAAAAATAAGAACTTCTGTATAAAAAATTGAATGCATTAATTGTGAAAATTCTTAATGATGGAACTTTAAAATATTGAAGAGAGAAATACAAAGAAAATCTGAATGGTATTGACTAAGGTTCTCCGGTTCCGGTGTCGATACCGGTTTTTGTGAAAAACCTAAACCTATACCTAACTTCGGTTTGGTGTCGGTGACGGTATTGTCCGGTGTCGGTTCGGTGATGAATTTTTTAAGTTAAACATAAATTAAGATTATTGACAAGAGATCATCACATCCTAATAACATTTAACATATCCAGAATTCAAGATAAAAGGCTAATATAGGTAAAATTTAGGCATTAAAAATTGTTACAATTAAAATTCAAAGGAGAATAAAAAAGAGAGTTTTAGCAAATTAGCATTTCACAAGTCTACTTTCTTCAACTTCTTAATCCATTTCATCATCTCGGGTGGCATCCTCACGACTCTAAGACTTTAAGGTCATCAAAGCGGATATAGTGTTGAGAGCTAGCCTTCCTCTTCTAAATGTGATAATTCCTCTACCTGTAGAAAAAAGACGCTCAGAGGGAGAGCTCGATGCACAAATAGATAGAAACTCCTTTGCAAGTACTGAAAGGCGTGTATATTTGTTAGGTCCTCTCTTGTGCCACCATTGTAATGAGTCATCACGTAAGCAATCAATACAAGGTTCACATATGTAATCATCTAACTCAACCTTTACTGACGAGACGAGACCGTGAGGTCATCGATTTCACACAGTCTCGTGTCAAAAATAAAGCCTAAATTTACCAATTTAAGGAATTAATAACGAATTGAGTGGCATAATGGTAAATAAGGGTCAAATCCACAGGGAATTAAGGTATTTTTGAGATATCTTTTGGAAATTGATCAAATTGGACGATGAATTGAGGTGAGAAATTAGGGAAAATGGTAGATTTAGAAAGCTAACTCAAAGATCTATCCACTGAATCAAAAATCACTCCATTTGGATTAGTAATCGCGGAGCAATCAAAGAGTGAAGTGGGGATGAAATGTTCAGAATCGCGAAGAACATAAATTGAAATTAAAAACGAAATTGAGCTAAATTCAGATCCTAAACTAAAAATTGGTGATACATGACGATAGATTAGAGGGAAAATAAGTTTTCTAACCCGAGATAACGATCGAATCGATCCAATTGATCGCCGGATCGACGACTATTCATTCCGCGAATTCAAACGTGAACATCGGTGTTCAAGAGACAAATTCTCCATGATCGATCGACGCAATCTCACTTTTAAACACTCCGTGGACGCGAAATTGAGTCTAGAACCGATTAGAAGTGAGAGATTCAAGAGAGGAAGGGTTTAGATGGGTCGATTAAGCAAAATCCCTCAATAATGCTTTACAAAGATCGAAGAACGCCTTATTTTATAGGCAAATTGGGCGTAACCGTCCGATTGATGTGTTTAATCTGCATCAACGGTCCGGATTAAACGCATCAAATCAAACCGTTACTGAAATGTCGTGCCCGTTAGATCACGGATGGACGCTCCAGATCGATCCTCGCGATGTGCGTTATAAAAGGCATCAAACGGCGCCCGTTGGATCGCGATCCGACGATCGCGATGTGTTTCCGCGCAATGAATCTGAGCCAGTATAACGCTTGCATTTAAACACGGGCTTGATCAAGGATCGATGGTCCGCGCGTCCACGCGATGGACGCGCAGATTTCCAATGCGGCGCCGATCCAACGCTCCTCTGTCAGCCACGTCACCTGAAATGAAAATAACTGTGTGGGACTTAGTCCCACAGGGAAAAAATTAGTGAAACACGTTGGGTTTATAAGACCCAACGGATTACTAAGTTGAATACCCTTCCGATATACGGAAGGCTGAATACCCTTACTATATATCATAGGTAAATTATAAATATAAGTATACGCCGCGTAGGCGCCGCGTGGGCCCGCGTGGCACTGCCACGCGGCCCTAAGTGCCACGTCGCATCCACGTGGGACCCGCGCAAAAAATTAAACACTTTTTGTCATTTTTTAAATTATTTTAAACGTTTTAAATCAAAAATAAAATCGGAAAAATCCCTAAAAATTGTAAAAATCATAACTTTCAAAATACAACTCCAAATTAATCCAAATTTCTTTCATTTGATCTGAAATTTAATTAGCTATCATTCTAAAAAGTCAAATTATTTAAATAATAAGAGATTTAATTCTTATTTCAAAAATACATTCATTTCTTTAAGATTTTAACTTTAGAAAATTAAATGAATGTTCATAAAAATGATTTATCTCATTATTTAACTTTAAAAACCACTTATAATCTCACGTAAAGATAGGTTATAAAATCTTTAATCTTTAATTCATCATAGTTAACCCTGAATTAACGCATTTTGAGATTATAACATAAAATTGCATGGAATGATAGAAATGCACTGAAAATATGATAACATGCATATAAATGGAATGTTTTATGCCTTATTTTGCATTAATAATCATGTTTTATCATGTTAAGATTTTATGTTATCACCTACTTGATTGTCGCTCCATAAATTGCATCATTACTTTTAAACGCTTATGAGTCCTTGAAGCTAAAAGATTATCAATCAGCATAGAACTTGAACCTTCTATGATACGCACTGATTCGAGCAAGTTAAGTAAAGTTTCCATGACAAACTTTTGCTCACCATAAGAAATATGTTCCAACTTGAATCTAGGGTCTAGCACTGTGGCAAATAGGGAACATAGGCTTTCTCCTCACTTGCATTTCATATTTCAACAACTTCTCTTTCATTGACATGTATGCATGTCTTAGTGCCTTTGCTTGGTCATTGCTCATTTGTGTCCCTGTGAAATCTTGGAGAGGATGATGTAGCTCAAAAATTAATGAGTCCAATGGTTCAACTAGAAGTCCATACAATCCCGATACATTTGGCGACGTAATTGACTTCGACTTAGAAAATACCTGAGTTGCCTCACGGAAAGCCAAGAGTTCATCTGCAAACATCTTTAAGAGCTCCCATTCTTCATCCTCAATTAAAAAGTTTACTTTGTTTGTGTTTAGATGGTCGCTTGCCATTACCTTGAACACTTTCCTTTTTCCCACACAGCTTTGATCATGTCATATGTTGAATTCCACCTGGTTCGTACATCCTCAACAAGAATATTTTTATTTGACATTTCCAACTCATCACATAAATTCTTATTGTGATGAATCCTCTTAGGGGAAGAATTAATTATAACGACAATTTTTCGAAGTCTATGAAGAATCTCACCAAATTGTTTTTGACTGATGGCTTCTAGTCCCTCTATATCTTTGTCGTCATCCTCACTATCCGAATATGACTCCTCATTACCAAGTTCCTTTAAGCCATGTTGCACAACTAGATTAAGAACATGGGCCATGTAAGGTGTGAGATAGTTCTTGGTGAACCTTGAACAAGAACCCTTCAACAATTTTTCTAAGCTTGCTGCCATAGTTTTATTATTGCTTGCATTATCAGCAGTGACTGCGCACAACTATACAAAACAAGGAAACAAGTATTTAGTGTAAAATTAAAACATTTCTTACCTTATCCGTCAAATTGTAATCTACCAGCACTTCATGTAACACTTTTGCCATGTATGCACCTGTTGGGATCTGAGGTCGATAACTTTCCAAAATTTTGATCAAAACATCAAATGTAGCGGAAAAACCATTGAATCGGACATTCAAAATACCAAGCCACCAAGAACAGATGATCCTATCATCTAGTATGAATGAGAAAAACATACTTACAGGTTTCCTTGAAGGAGTTCTTGAAGCTATTTAAGTGTCTAGCCTCTAGCGGTATCCACACAGTCTCCAGATCGTTGGATCTCTTCTTCAAAGTTCTTCACCAAGAGAGAAAGAGAAGAAAAGAGAGAATTTCCACAAGGCTTACATGGGGACCTTCAGTTGTGATCGTCCTCCCCCTATTTATAGACATTTGGTATGAGGTTTTTTTAGAAAAACCCTCATAATTATGTCTATATCCACCAACATTCATAAACCTTATGTGTGTGACCCTCTAGGTCCATATATCTCACTAGTTAATAACTCTATAGACCAAATAACACCTTATTGGTCAACCTTAATTAGTTATCCACATCCGCATATAGATTAATTAATCAAGGATCGATTTAACCCAATCGATAAGTAGAGTTGCCAGCCCGTTGGGTGCCAAGCTACACCACGTACTCTAGGAGATATGGAGTATGTAAGAACTCACTTATGGAACCTTCTCGTCATTGATTACCATGTATGTATAATCCTTCATCCACATTAGACTCATGAATGACTTAGGGTATGGTCAACTGTCAAACCCTAATCGGTCACTCAAGTTAGTACTGATGCGTTTAGAAATCATCGAGAACTCCTTCGATATTTCTACTACCTTGGCCAAGGATTTCATCGCATCGCATTCCTTTGAGTCAATCTCCTCAAATACAGAGGGTGGATGATCCCATCTTGACCACACAATCATCTTCGTGAACTTCATGTCGTATCCAATATATGACGTTTTAGATATCCGTGACTAGGGATTCGTAAGTCATAATCAAAACACGATCATCCATCCACAAGATGTCTTTGGTGTCTCAAGTTAAAGGACCACATACACAATCATGACATGAATCAACCTGATTGACAGTTAGGTATAATACCATTCAAGGATTCATACGGATCAATTCAGTGAACTCTTTCTCCAAAGAGCACCCACTATCTATCCTTAGTGTCTCCACACCGATGGCTATAGGATCAGCCATACTCATCATATGAGATGGATTAGATAGTTCTATTCTTTCCGGATAATTCGATGTCCTTCTCGAATATCTCACGAATAGGAATGTTTAGAACATAAGTTTAAAGACTAGTGATCACTATATTATGATCTCATCATAATTCACTTAGTCATTGCACATGCTCATGGACTTCATTTTAAACATCACACAAGAATGACAATGAATAAATTTCATTTCAATGAACATAAACAAGATACATGGAAGTGTGATTGGCTTATAGGCCACATAATATCCCTCAACACCTCCATGAGATCCACACAACTCTTTGACAGCAAGAACACATTCATGAAGTTTCCACAAGTCATCAATCCAATGAATCGTGATCCCAATAATTGCCAAATTATTTGTAGTAGTCCAAATATCTACAGTGAGTGACACTTTCTTAATTGGTTGAAACAATTGTCGCATTTTTTCCTTTTCATCATCAAATTTTGCAGAGATGCCACGTCGTAATGTGTTTCCACTCGAAAGGGACACATCACAAAGACGAAGTTCAAACAAAATTTATAAAACCGAACTCACGAGGATAAGATATAATAATCAAGTATTGTGTAAGTATCGGGTCGATCCACAGAGAGCAGGGTTGACTTTAATCGTAGAGTTGACTTGGTCAAACCTAGGTTTAAAAGGAGTTTTAAATAAGAGAAAATAAGATGTAAGGAATGGAAATGATATAAATAAGCTAAATAAGAAGTTTTAAGAATTGAAATCTCGGATTTGATAGAGAAAAGTCAAAAGTCAAAGTCATAGCATTGACTTTGACCAGCAGTAGGTGTTCTGCAAAATCAGATAATCAAACAGAGTCAGAAGATTTGGAAACTAGAGAGAAAATGGAATTTATAGATATATATTTCGTAATTTTTTGATAAGAAATGGATTTATTATGAATTATTGAAAATCAACTATTAGAAAATCCCCGAAATTAACACCTCACAGGAAATCTTTAAATTGAATAGCCAAATGAAATCCAAATCTTGCAATTTTTATGTCAATGGAAAGCTAAGAACCAGAGGAATCTAACAAGACCAAAATTAGCAAATTCTGATCTGTAAATCAAAAGTAAGTGACCCCGAAAGTCAAAATTTGACTTCGATGAAAGATGAACCAGTCCTTGGTCAAACATCAAATTGGAGGGTCAAATGAACTCGAAATTTGATGAATTTTCTATCCACAGAAAACTGATGAAAAGAGGAATCCAATGAAACCAAAATCAAGTGATTTGGAATTATAATCAAAGAGATATCCTATTTTCAAAATCAGCAACTTTTTGGACCTAAAATTGGGGAAAATGAAGAACACTATGAACTAATTTGTAAAATTAAACTTCTAAATCTAATTAAAACTCAAATTACCTCCTGATAATTGATTAAATCTCACTACTAACCTGATTTTCGCAAGAATGGGGCTTCAATTCTCGTGGATTGAAGTGAATTTGCTCGGATTCTTCATCGCGGACGTTTGGAATTCAAGGGGAAAATTCGATGAAATCAAGGAGAAATTTGCAATCAATCCCGCTCCAATTGCTTCGCAATGAAGTCTAAACGTGGGGGGATCACGATGAACTAGAGATCTTCCTCGAAATTCGCTTAATTCCTTAACGAATCGATCAA
Source organism: Lemna minuta (assembly GCA_024174645.1). Classification (NCBI taxonomy): domain Eukaryota; kingdom Viridiplantae; phylum Streptophyta; class Magnoliopsida; order Alismatales; family Araceae; genus Lemna; species Lemna minuta. The sequence continues at coordinate 10,079,897 of CM044111.1, forward strand.
AGGTTAAGAGAAAAGAAGCGGGAAATACATGCTTTTAAAGGGGAAAATTGGCCCGATTTTTAGGCCGTTTGATGCGATCGTGGAGACGGATTGATGGCCACGATCGGCCGTGAAGGCGGCTTGATCCGTTGATGACGATCGTGGCTTCAATCTCGTGGCAAATCAGCCTTAATTTCCGCTTCAAAAAGACCCACGATCGGGTCGCGATCGGGCCACGATCGTGGTCCTGGTCAGTCATCGATCGTCCTCCAATGGACTGGAGGCGATTCCATCACGTAAACTTCCCGATCGTGGCTCGATCGCGCCGCGATCGCGGTTTGATCGGACCGCGATCGTGGAGTTCTTCCACGAAGCCTTTGAACCGTCAAATGAGGCTCCAGTTGGATGAACGATCGCGATTCACCGATCCGGTGTGCCACGATCATGATGGGAGTCCACCGCCAGCCGTCTGATCGCGATCGTCTCTCGATGAAGATCAACCGTCCGATCGCGATCAACTCAAGGCCTTCGATTGATGCCAATCGGGAGCTTCTCAGGATGCCATGGGGCGTGCGGTAAGTCGTTCGATCAAACTTCACTCTTTTTGCAGCACGTGCGTTGATGGAGGATCGCGTGGACTCGGGTCCACACGATCAATGGTTTGAGCTTGGATCCGACGCTCGCCGCGCGTCCACGTCACCTGCAAAAGGTAAGACGTGTGGGACATAGTCCCACACGGGAAAAATAATGGGATATGACGCGGTTAAATAGGGGAGTGGATTCCCCTATTAACTTTCGTCACTATCCCCTCACTTACCGAACCTTACACGTGACCCCCACACGGGCGCCCACATGGCTGGGTGGCCTCCCTACCACGTGGCCGCGCCACTATGCGCCTCCTGTGCGGGCCACCCGAGCTCTGCCACGTGGCCTCAGTGTCGCGTCGCACCCCGAGGCGGTCCCGCGCGCCACTTCAGCCGCTACCACGTCACCCTGGTCCCGCGCGCCACGTCACCTTGAAGGTAAAATCCCTTTTTGCGATATTATTAATTAAAATACTTAATAAAAAAATCAAATAAAAATCCAAAAATTCCTAAAATGTTTAGAAATTCATATTTCTCAAAATACAACTCCTTTTAATCTCAAATTTTCTCCATCAGATCACAAATTTCTTCCTTTTTAATATTATCCCATTGAAAATATACTTTCAAAGAAGAATTTAAAATGAATTAAAAATCACTTACTCCTTTCTTAAGAATTCTCCTTACTTATAATTTCATCTCGAAATTGTCATGCTCTAAAGTCAAAAGCAATGCAGAAAGAGATTAATTTCTATCAATTTTAACTTTGCAAAAGACTAATCATCCATCAAGCATGAAATTATCCTAATTTATGCATAAATATCAAATTTAGTAAAATGATATACCAATGGAGAAAATTCTTAAAAATTATGATAACATGCATCATATTCACATAAAATAAGCATGAATATGAGTTAATTAGGATAATAATTCAAGTTATAAATGCATGTTATCAAGATGCCACATCGTAATGTGTTTCCACTCGAAAGGGACACATCACATTGTGCAAAATAGGAATAAAAAGCTTCAAATTGTGGATGCTCAAGGGTTGAAAAGTCTGTATCGGTATTGATTATCAAATCAATGCATCTTTCCTTTGTAAGCTCCGGAGTCCTTCCTGAATATTTACTTTTTTTGGAAAAAAAATTTGTCAATGGATTTTGAGTACCTGAAGGCTTGAGATCCTTATAAACAGAGTGATGAAACTTTTCTAAGTGTTTCCATAGAGCCATAGTGCTTCCCGTCTTGTCTCTCTTTATTATCAAATCTCTCAAAGGGGTACTTTGCTTACAAATGTCGCAACAATAATCACCATTGTCATTCTTCGTATAGTATACCAAAGCCGGGGAGCCTTTTTGACGTTGAGAGGAATTTACAATGCTCACACTTGTAGAAATATGTGTCTCTGCATTATTTGAGGCAATCTGCTAACAATAGAAGAATGGAGTGTAATTTAGTTATTAAACTAGATAAATATTTCATGTACAATGAATGAGAAATTATAAAAAATAATATAATATAAGTTACCTCATCTTGCGGGATATCCATTTGAGGTTGTTGATGCTCAATGATTGCAAACTTAAACGTCTACAATTCAAATAATCTACATTAGATAGAAATAAGTAAGATATTTAAAAATCAGTTATGCACCTAAAATTTGAAACCATTTTACACACATGAAAGAGGAGATCCTTATCAATATATATTTAGAACATATCCCTCAAAATTAAAAACCATTTTCACGCACTATTCAAATAAGCTGATCAGTCTAGAAGAAAGAATTCTCGGACTAGCTCAACAAAGAAACCAAGGATCAAAATTAAAAATCATCTTAACAATCCAATTTCATAAGTCATAACCTTCGGATAACCTTTCCAAAGACATAAGCTGCTCAATCATTATTGAAATTTCCAGGCAGATCTTTATTTCATAACCTCGGGGAGAGGTTACGAAGTAAATAACCTCGATCGGACGATCTTCCTCGTAGGAAGAAGCTTCATTACCGTCATCTTCCGAAGCTGGCTCGAAGAGGAAGAAGAAGAATCCATACCAGATTCTGAATCACTGGAATGGTCTTCCCCCACTCCCCCGGGGCACGGCCCTGATCCGCCGCCTTAGGTTCTGAAATCCTAGAATGGCACCCTTTATCTCTGCAAAACGTAAAGGTATTCATATTAAAATTCTTAAAAAAACGGCGCATTTTTTATCAGAGGCCTGTGATTTAGTTTTTGATGCAGAAAGTAAAGGAAAACACTTTTTGATCGTTGGAACAAAAAATAAAGCATCGGATTTAGTAGCATCCGCTGCAATAAAGGCTCGTTGCCATTTTGTTAATAAAAAATGGCTTGGTTCCACCAAGTTGATTAAACTTGGTGGTATGCTAACAAAATTCTGCCTTATTTCTTCGATCTCCTCCTCATATCTCTTCTCATTCTACTGCTGAAGTGCAACAGAAAATGTCAACCAGTTGAAATTCTTTTAATCAACATGAACACAGAAATCAAGAACTGATTATACGGTATAATTTATACCCTGCAGACTTCGATCCAGCTCAAAAACTTGGTGGTATGCTAACGATCCACCAAGTTGGTGGTATGCTAATGAATTGGTCCACTACGCAAAACAAGACTTCAAAAGTTCAGGGATTTAAGAGCGGAACAAAGGATGGGAAAACTGAACAGTCTACCCAAAAGGGATGCAGCAATGTTGAAGAGACAATTATCGACCCTGCAAACATACCTGGGTGGGATCAAATAGATGACAGGGTTACCCGATATTTTGCGGCTGGCAATCGAGGAACCACGGGGCACTCCATACATAGCAAGCAAGTCTTAGGGATGAGACGCCCACGCAAGGACCTCAATTCTCATTAGGAGATTTTTCAAGAAAGTTCACCGATCGGATTGAATACAACTATTCACCGAACGGACGAGTATTTACCGAGTATTCTCCTTTGATTTGCATTTAGGGCTCATACGAGGAAAATCGTAGAAATCGAAGAAAATGACAGAAGAAATCAAGAAAATTACTCACATTGTTGGTTCGGTTTCACGAAGTTTATTGCGAGCGTATCTGATTGCGAGAGCGTATCTGATTGTGAGAGCATATCTGATTGCGAGAGTATCACGAGAGCACGCGAGAGAGTTGCGAGTTGCGACAGTGCAACTGTGCGAGAGAGAGAGAGAGAGAGATTTTCACTGTCGGTTTTCACCGGGAGTGAAAACCGAAACTGAACCAAAACTTCAGTTTGGCTAATTTTTTAGCACTGCCGGTGTCGGTTTGGTTCGGTTTTCGGGTGTCTGGTATGGTTTTGGAGAACCTTAGTATTGACAACAAATAGACTATTTGAGAGTGGAGCCCTCATGAGTGCATATGAACTCACATGTGGGTGCAAATGGACCAAGCTTTAAGAAAATGGTGAAATAATAGACCAATGAATGTGAATGTGAATGTGGATGTGGAAGTGGAAGTGGATGTGGAACTAGATGTAGATGTGGAACTAGATTATTTTCTTCACTCTACATTGACCTTATTTTATTTGAAATTTTTGGATATACATGAAAATTATGAGAGAAAACTTTTTGAATAAACTTTGAAAACTATCTAGGTCTATTTTTTAAGTCAACTTTTGAGCTAAGTATTTTATTGTCTTGTTATTTCTAAAAAGAATTGGTAGAGATGCTATATTACTTATTTTCTGATTTAATGAAGATAATTTAGATTAAAAAACTTGTATGTTTAAAGTAATGAATAGTACAATTTTCTGGAGATTTTTAAGAATATTCTAGAATTTATTTAAATGAAAATAGATAAAATGGGCCCATTTTGGGTGGCTGATGTGGCAAAGCTGGTGTCGCTGCGTGGGCCTACACGAAAACTCCTAAGGAGGATACACAATGTACTGGTGGCGCCTACAGGTGCCCAATTAAAGGTAGTGTTTAGTTTTAGAAAAAGATTCCCTAATGGGCCAAATAAACTCTTCTAAAGATCCTTAAATTACATAGTTGATATATATAATTCATGTGGGACTAAATAACTGTTGTTCTTTTTGGGTGACATGGACTTGTGGAGCATAAAACCTTCAAATTAAACCATGATCATCAATCTTCACTTAACGCACTTGGGGTACTTGAAAACTTCTCTCTACAAAAAAATTCATATTAATTTTCAGAAAGTTGTGCCCATCAATGTATAGAGTCATAAAGAAAAGAATTTGTTGTGCAATTTCCTCTGTGTTGGAAACACAAGAGGCATCCATTGAAAATCAAGTGGCTGTGATACGAAGACAACAATTTTTCTCCTTGCATTTAATCATAGCCGTTGATCTCATAAAATAAGAAGATCTGATACTAACTCACAAATCATCTCTATTTCTACTCTCTCTCTCTCTCTCTCTCGCTTCATAAAATTGATATTGTCTAAAATTCTTGATCAATCAAGCCTCTGGATCATTATATAATTGAATCTCTTGATCTAAAAATTTTCTAAACTCAATTCCACATTTTTGAGTAGTTAAATTTGAGATTTTGTTGAAAGAATTTTGAGACTTCGGTCCGTGAATTATGAATTTTCACCACAAACTCATTAGCATGAAAAACCTTAATGAATCACTTAATTGGATCATTTTCTTGGAATTTTTGTGTGTTTTAAGTTGTATTTTCATTAATATATCATATTCAATGATATATTTTTGCATATAAAGGTCGATTGAGAGAATTTGAAGCTTAATCATCACTTTCTCTCTCCTTGTGAAGGATTTCTCTTGCTAATTTCTCCCTTTGATTTTTCCTTGGATTTAAATCTGATTTTGTAATTTATCCCTTAAAAGATCTTTAAGTTATTTTTATAAAGATATATTTCTCCAAATTCTCGTTCAAATTTGTCATCCAATTTGATCAATTTTATAAAATTCTCTATTGATTCTACCCTTGCTCACTGATATAATTAATTAATCCTAATTAACTCTAATTTTAAGTGATTTTATAATTTTTGGACCCTATGATGTATGGTTTTAATGATGACACAAATCTCAATCATCATAGATTTAGATGTAGAAGTGGAAGAATGAATGAAAGCTCTTGGTAGCAAGGGTGATGGTGAACCTATGCCATGAATGGTATGGTCCCCAAGGAGAAGCTTGGAAAAGATAAATCCTAATGCCAAGTAGGATCAGCGAACATAAGATGGAGGATGGAAGTTATAATTTACTTCACTCAATGCAAATAGATAGTCTTTCAACCCTTTCTTTTCTGGTACCCGTTAGATACCCTACCTTAGGAGCCCATGGCTTGTATCATTCCACGATATGATCAATGCGTTTAAGAACCTAACTTGCAAAACCTCACTTCAAGTTCTTCGAGTGAATGGATTCCTTGATGTGGTCTTGATTAACACAAAATTCCCTTTGTTAGCACATATCCCCACCACTTAGTTTTCTACCTTAATCATGAAATTTAAAAACATGTAGAGTTCAATTACTTAGTATTGCTGACTTAACATGTGCATGGTTTTCAATGCATATCGATACAAAGAAGTTACATGCCTTATTAGGGGATTTTCCATTGGAATGGGAGTGGTTTCTTATTTCTCTTTTTCTTCCCTAGATAGACATTATGAGTTTCCCTAAAACATAATTAAAAAATACAAAAAAAGTAAAATGCATAAAACATAATATAAGAAAAAATAAAATAAATCAGGTAATAGGTTAGGTAGGGGAGTTGGTAGGATCCTCAATGTCATGACCCTCTTCCTTGAAATTGATTGAGATAGTTGGTTGTAGTGGCTCTTTCTCCGTATAAGGTTTTAACTTTTGACCATTCACATTCAATTTCCATCCTCTATCGGGATTAGAGATCAAAATAGCACCACAATGAAAGATTCCCGAAATAATTAATGGACCATTTTATCTAGATTTATTTTTGTGTGGAAAAAAGCTTAAGTTAAGAATCATGAAACCATAGTTTTGAGTAACATGGAATTATATTCTCCTCAAGTTTTTGTCATGAAAAGCTTCATTTTGTCTTTATAAATTTTAGAATTCTCATAAGCTTCATATCTTACATTGATGGCTCATGCAAATCATGAATTCTCTTTTTTCTGTGGATTGATCCAATATTTTAGAGGCTCAATATGCTCTATGCTCTAATTCTAGGGGAAGATAGCTTATTCTATAGATAGGTTTTAACCTTTGGCCATTCACTTTCAATTGTGGCCCTCTATTGGGATTAGGGATCAAAATAGCACCATAATAAAATATTTCATTAATGATTTTTTTTGCGAAAAAGCTTAAGTCAAGAATTACAAAGCCATAGTTTTTTTAAAACATGGAATTCTCTTCTCCTTAAGTTTTTACCATGAAAATCTTTCAGTTTGTCTTTATAAATTTATCTTCAATTTTTACTTCATTGTCTCAAGAAAATCATGAGTTCTCTTTTTTGTAACTCCATCTATTGATAGATTTAATGTTTCAATGGCCTAATATGATCTATGCTCTAATTCAAGGGGAAGATGACATGCTTTCTAGAAGATCAAATTTATAAAGTGATATGCCCAGAGGAGTTTTACATGCTGCTCTTTTATTTCCATAATGCATCATAAATTCTCTTTGACCAATACTTATCATCAAGCTTACAAATTTTTTGAAAGGATTTTCTTAACCTCTCCATTGGAATTCTCAATTTTGTCCATTAGTTTGAGGATGATAGGGCATAGTGATTATATAAAAAATTATTTATCTTTTTAATAAGGTCCTAAATTAGAAATTATCAAAATAATTTTCTCATCACTAATAATGGCTCTAGGACATCCAAAGATAGGAAAGATATTTTGCTTAGTAAACTTAAACACCACCGTACAATCACACATTCTAATGGTAATTGCCTCTACCCATCAAGATACATAATCATAACCCATAAGAATTTGAAAACCTATCCCATAAAATCTATACCCCAAAGATCAAAGATTTCTACTCCCAAAACTGTCTTATAGATATTACTAGCTGCTTGACACTTAAAACACTTCAAATACAAATCATGGGCAAATCCTGAAATAAATTTAGCTAGTAAAATCCAGATTAAAGTATCTTAGACGCTGCAATTCTCAATGAGTGATAACATCCACAAGGTGATAAATAGCATGATTCATTTCCTTTACTTTTCCTCTAGAACACATCTCCTCGATAGTTGATGGACCCCTATTTGAATAATGTTGGTTCTTCCCGATAATAATGAGGTATATTTTTAAAGAATTTTTCCCCTCATTATAATCTCAATCATCTTGTAGTTTTTTGTGTAACAGGATAAGTCACCATGGACTTGACCTAACTTACACTTTTTTATGAGTTCATCAAGGAATGAATCTCTAATAGGTAGAGGCTATGGGTCCTCTATTTTCATTCTTGATAAATGGTCATACACTACATCCTATGTCACCTCTCAGTGTGCATCCCAATATGCCTCTTTGCCAATGTCTCATGTCTCCGCCTATGATAGGCCATTGTTGTGCAAGAACTATTTCTGTTCTAATATGCAGCAAATATGGCTTGTTTTTTTATCCATGTTCCAGCCCAAGGACTATGAAAACCTGATAATGCTTAATGATTCTCTCTCTCTGTGTTTTCTCTCTCACCACCTATCTTCTTCTCTTTTCCCTTATCTCTCTTGTGTAGCCCTATGGTGTTTATCATTAACTCTCAGCTAAACACTCATTCTACAAAATCCTTCCCTACAAAAGTTAGCGTAGAAAGATATAAAGTAAAATTTTAACATGATCAAGAGCATAAATGTTCATCAAGTATTTACTTCACGTCAAAGGAAATGAGTCCTATGAATTGAACTTGAAAGTTTCTATTAGAAGAAGAAGTTTCTATTGAAAATCCTTTCAAGGTAAATGAAATGCAACTATTTCACAAATCCCTGTATGGTTTAAAATAATCATTGAATAAATGGTGCATCACAAGTTATTTTTCAATCTTAGTTTTCTTTCTCGTATCATCAATCAAATAAGATCATTCTCATTTTCCAAAGGTATGCGACCCTTGACTCATTTTATTACCAATATGTGCTGGTGCTATAATGATTTCTAATTCCTCACGCCACAAAATAGAAGCAGTCAAGAGGTTTGTAATTACTTGGTTTAAACTAAAAGGTCTTGGCACACGCATTTTCTTAGAAATACTTGAAATAGGATTGGCTTAAAGACCTAGTCACACAAGTTCTCATCGTTCTTTAACAACACAATTATGGTCTTGAACTGCTTGAAGGTGTCAGCCTCTCGGAATAGAAATCCTAAGGAAATCATGAAACATAATGTAACAAATTTTTACTAACCGAGAAAATCCAGAGAATGATTCCAAAAAATTTCGAAGATCCATGCGGACATCCCCATATTTAACCTTCTGAAGACCCAAAATCGCCTATCATGTTCATAAACTCAGTTAATTTATGGACAAGATGCAAGACTCAAGCCATAGCTCACATTCTCCGCAATAGAATGTCGTCTCCAAGATAAGAACTGTTCATCTCCTCACAGAATTGAAGAGCAAACCTTTTAAGATGCCGATTGGCAACGAGATATCCTTTCGGATCCAAATCTTTTCTCGAATCAAATCAAATGCCTCTCTCTACCTCTCCCTCTCCCTATCACTGTCACACTCTCTCTCTTTCCCTCTTCCTCTCCCTCTCCATCTCCCTCTCACTATCTGTCATATTTATTTATCTCAAGGACAAACGGATCCAGAAGAGAATCCGCAACAGGGTGACAGGGTGTACCTCTCTCTCCCTCTCTCTCTCCACGTTGTTAATATTATCGTGTGTCGGGCCACCTATTAAAGTCTCCCTTGTTTCGAGTCCCTATTTGGTTCAGCGAGGCGTCATTTTCTCTCTCATCTATTTGCAGGGATGAACGAATCTCATGGGGAATCAGCAGTATCGTCGAGACTCGGAGCAGTGTGCTCTGTTTCTCTTCCCCACGGGTATTCCGGAATCTATCACTAGCTCTCTCTCTCTCTCTTTACTCGGAGTACAGAGACTGTCTCTTCCCCACCGGTATTCAGGTTTGTCCCTCTCTACCCTACATTCAAAGGAACAGGTCTATAGAGGTTCCTCAGCTTCAGTCTCCCACTTTCCGCTACGAGCACACTTTCGTCTCTCTCTCTCTCTCTCTCTCTATCTCTCTCTCTCTCTCTATATATATATATGTATACATATATATTTCACTTCTTTGTGTCTTCTTTAAAAATGATTACTTCTAAGTCCATAGATTACGTGTCTCTTAAAACAGTCAAAGCCACCTCTCGCTATCTCTCTATCTTGCGGCCGCCCCTCATCAATCATGCAAAAAGCATGAGCTCTCTCTTCCCCCTTCCCTCTCGATCACTCACTGTTTTTCTGTCTTTTGAAAATAAGAACAAATGATCTTCTTCCTAGTTCATCATTCTATAGACTACATAAGTATCTTGCACACTACTGTAGAATTATCTGGATTAGAAAATTAATTAAATCACAACTCTCTCTCCTCTACATGCATCAATACGATCTCAATTCTTCTCTCCCCCCTTCCGCTCTATCTCTCACTTTCTCTCTGTCTTTTTCAAAAGTGATTTACTACAAAGGCCATCATTCAATAGCACAACAAATGAACTTTGCCTGTTAATATAGCACTAAATTAAATAGGCTCATAAATTAATTAAAATCAGAGCACTCCTACTCTCTCTCTCCCTCCCTCTCCCCCTTCCCCTTCTTGCAGACACAAAGAAATTCTTTTATCTGTATTCTTGCAAAATGATCTACTCCTAAGTCCATCATTCTATTGTCTGCTTAAAATTTTTGAATAATCTAGCCAGTTGGTCTCACTAATCCCTCTCTCTCTCTATCTTTCTCACCAAAGCCAAAGACAAGAAAGGACCCCGAATAAAATACCACATATTTAGCCAGACTTTTAATGGAGGATTCAGCGTCTTCTTAACGGCCAGATCTGTCTGCGTCGCTTCTAGTCTGCCTTCGATTAAATTCATTGCCGGAGGATTTATGAGGGTATTAAATACCCTTTCCCACCGACACCGAGATATTATCCATGCTGTCCTGCTGCTGTGCGCAGTTTCTTTGAAACTCCTCGAAGTCCGCCTACACATCCTTTCCATCAGACTATATTTCTCCTAATTGAATATCATTATAATAAATGCTTAATGAAACGGCCGCTCCAAACTTGGCGTGAAAGTGGCGTTGAAAATGGCAGTTCAATATGATTACTTGAGAAGACGGTAATCCACAAAGGAATAATTCGCATTTGTCGACAAAAACATGCACACACACTCTCTCCCTCTCCCTCTCCCTCTATCTATTTGACAATTTTTCCAACCATCTATCTATTTATCTATATATCTTTCTATTTATCTATATCTCTATCCAGATGTATAAAGATCAATTAGTCAATCTACCTATCCATTCATCTATCTTTATCGCTAAATATATATCTACATACATACATCTAAATCTCTATATATCTCCATCCGTTATTCTATCGATCTAGTTATCTCTCTCTCTCTCTCTATTTATATATATTTATACATATATATATCGTTAAATCTATCTACATACAGCCATTCATCTATTTATCCACCAAAGCCGTCCATCCATCCGTCCATACATCAATCTATCTTTAGCCTGCCCACTAATCCGTCGAGTCCTCTGGCTACTTTAACCTGTAATATCTACCTGTTGATTAATTAATTTATCCAAGAATTAAGGATTTACTTCTAACCATGATGTCATTGCTCTCAACCAACAGTGAATCAATTGATCGACCCGCGAAATCTATAAAATGTTTCCGGTCTTTTCACCCGATCTTCCTATTTATCTACATACATCCGTACGCATGAGATAAAGGGAGATATAGCAACAAAAGACCTACCATAAGTGGCAAAGTCCAGAATTTCTGTGGAAGACAGATCAAGCTCGTCGTCTCTCGCGTTTCTCCTCTGTAGACAAATTACTGATGAATAGTAAATTTTAAAGTTTCTTGGAGGGGAGGGTGTTGCCTTGATCATGAATCATGATCGCCAAGCATTGCAGGATCGGATCAAAGGGGTTGGTGCTTTCCGGACATTTTATTGGGAAACTGTTTTCGGTAATCAATTGTCGGGCAGTAATAGCGGCACGTGGTTGGCGCCGAGGTAGGTCCCACAAAGAACGGCATAATAAAGTCTGCATGTCAAGTCTGCGCGACTCTGCGGTGAATTGGATGCCAGACAGAATTTATTGGTCCAACAATGGATAGAGAGAGAGATAGTGAGATAGAGATGGATGGAGGGAGGGAGAGACGGAGAAAAAAGCGATGGAGCGAGAGATGGAAATAGGATAGAAAATAACGAGATGGAGATTGATTAAGAGAGATTGCACAACGATAGATGGCTGGAGAGGGGGGGAAACGTAAAAAAGCGGAGGGAATAGATCCATCGTTGGATTGAAAAATATATAGATAACTAGATAAAAGGATGAAGGATGTATGGTTTGAGAGAGAGGATCCAGAGGGTGGACAACCCAAGGTGGCAAGGAGATACGTAGATGGGAAGAGATAAATGGAAATAGAGAGAGACTCATGAAAATATTTCGATAGAGAGAAGATAGGGGAACAGAAAGAAAAAGAAAGGGAGATATAAAGATTGATAAATGGGAAAATGCTAGAGAGATTAGTAAATAGAGAAAACGATTGAAATATTTAGAGAGAGAGAGAAGATAAGGGAACAGAAATAGAGAGAGAGATGGATAGAGAAAATATGTAGATAGATAGATAGATAGATGAGAACAGAGATACAGATAGAGAGATTGTGTGATAGAAATATTGATAGAGAACTAGAAGGTTGGGGACGGAAAGAGAAAGAAAGAAAGAGAGAGAAAAAAGTATTAGGAAACAGAGAGAGATGGAGATATCGCAGATAGACAGCGAATCAGCGATATAAATGGTCCTTAAGGGGAGTGAGAGGGAGAGGGATGAGAGAGAGGGAGAAAGAGCGGGAGATTAGAGAGATAGAGATAGAGGCAGAAAGGGAGAGAGATGAGATAGAAGAGCTAGAAGGAGAGAGATGACAAAGATAGAGATAGAGGCAGGAAGGGAGAGAGACGAGAGAGATAGGGATAGAAGGGAAAGAGTTGGAGAGATAGAGATAGAGGGATAAAGGGAGACAGATAAGAGAGATAGAGATAGAGTTAGAGTTCAGAGAGATATAGATAGAGGGAGAAAGGGAGAGAGATGAGAGAGAGATAGAGATCAGAATATATAGAGTTGAGATAGTTGAAGAGAGAGAGAGAGAGAGAGAGAGAGGACAGAGAGGAGACAGGCACACAAAGAGAAACGTAGAGGGAGAGAATACTAGAGATGGAAAGGGAGAAAGGGAGAGAGAGAGAGATAGAAATCTAGAGAATAGAGAGAGATGGGGAGGAGACAGGGACACAAAGAGAGATCGAGAGAGACAACAATAGAGATGGAGAGGGAGAAATATATCGACTAGAGAGATAGAAATATGGAGACTAGAGAGAGATGGAGAGAGATGGGGGAAGAAGGCAGCCACACAAAGAGAGATGGAGAGAGATGGGAGAAGGAGACAGGCACACAAAGAGAGATGGAGAGAGAATAATAGAGATGGAGAGTGAGAAAGGGAGGGAGAGAGAGAGAGAGAGAAATATAGCGACTAGAGTGAGATGGAGGGAGATAGAGATAGAAATGTGGAGACTAGGGAGAGATGGAGAAGATAGAAATATGGAGACTAGAGAGATGGGATGAGAGAGAGAGAGATGCCGACTGCCAACTGCCAACTTGCCAAGGCATCTCAAAGTCCAGCAGTGGGCGGTGTGGATGCCTCCGATTCTCCGAAGAAGTTCAAACGGGCCCCTTCATTTGGGACGATTCTGCCGCCGCAGCATTTACTCAACCAAACCCTAGGTCGCTCAAGTAGTTGACGCCCACTAATGGCGCCCTCTTACAAAAAGTCTCCTCTGACGTCTACTCATCTTCCCCTTCAACAAGAACTCTCGTCTTTCCCTCGGCCACCATATTAATTCTATGTTACCTTCATTTTAAGCCTGCTACTGCTTCCCCTTCAGGCGAGGAAGAAGAAAAGGAAGCGGCCATGGAAGTTGAAGGATCATCTTTCCGCCAAACATGGGGCGCAGGTTCAGGATACCTCGTTTGGGAAGATCTGACGGCTGTGTTGCCCAGTTATAGCGCCGATCGTCCAGTGAAGAAGATCATCAATGGGCTCAGTGGGTACGCTTTTCCTGGTCGTATCCTCGCCATCATGGGTCCTTCCGGCTCTGGAAAATCTACCCTTCTAGACTCCATTTCTGGTTAGAATATAACCAGCAGACCGTTTTTGGCAAAGTGTTTTTTTTCTGAATCTTCTACTCTACAGGAAGACTCAGCAGTAACGTGCTTCTCTCTGGCAGCGTCCTTTTAAACGGCCGCAGAAGAAGACTCGACTATGGAGTCGTGGTAATCATCATCATCATCATCATCATCTTGTGCTTATTGACTTTGTGTCATTGGCAGCAGGGGAAAAAGATATAATTATCGTTTTTGATTCATTGGCAACGGTCAATAAGGATATTTTATCGTTTTCGACTCATGGGCAGTGGTAAATAACAATTTTTCATGGATTTACATGCTAATCGTTATCATCGTTATCATCACTTTATCCACGTTGTTTCATGGGCGGCAGGGTAAAAAGAGATTTGTCATCGACTTAGATAGTAATCATCTTCATCATCATCATCAGTTTATCGTCTTCGTTTCATGTGCAGAAGGAAAAAAAAACTTGTTTATCGTTTTAGGTTCATGGACAGCGGGAAACAATAATTTTTCATCAATATCATTCATCGTCATCATCATCATCATCTGGTTATGATAGCGTTCAATTGTACCAGGCGTACGTGACACAAGAAAACGTGTTCCTGGGGACGCTGACAGTGAGAGAAACACTGACGTACTCAGCGAAATTTAGGGTTCCGGAGAAGGAGGTGAAGGCGCTGGTTGACGGAACCCTAGAAGAGCTGGGTCTCGACGACTGCGCAGATCGCCCAATAGGCAACTGGCATCTGAGAGGGATAAGCGGAGGAGAAAGAAAACGGCTGGCGATCGCTCTGGAAATTCTGACCAAACCTCCTCTTCTCTTTCTAGACGAACCCACGACGGGATTAGATAGCGCGTCGGCGTATTTCGTGGCTCTGACACTTCGACAATTGGCGAGAGAAGGAAGGACAGTTGTGGCGTCTATTCACCAGCCTAGCAGCGAGGTTTTCGCTCTTCTTGATGATCTCTGCCTTCTCTCCGGCGGCGAAGCGGTATATTTTGGAGACGCCAAGCTCGCCACAGAGGTTAGCCCGTGAACGAAATCGTTGAAAACTCGTTTTTCTACCGCTGCCCTTGAAGTAAAAATGATAGAAATTAAAAAAATAAATTTTTTATTCCATTCGCCATGAATCTAAGGCGATCGAAACACCATTTTTGAACCTCTACCCATGAAATTAAAAGACGATAAAAATAAGTTTTTTAAACCTCTTCCCAAGGTAATGAATCTAAAGCCATGGAAAATTGTTTTTTTACCGTTGCCCATGAATGAAAAATGATTAAAATACTTCTTTACCGCTGCCAATGAATCAAAAGAAACGGAAAATCCATTTTTTTCCCCTGCCCATGAATTAAATGCGATGAGTACCTTATTTATTGCGGCAGCCCATCAATAAATGCGATGAAAATAATTATTATTTTACTTGCGCAATTAAATCTCACGCTTCCTGCGAGGAATACCATCTGATCTTATTCTCCGGAAGCATGATCTATCTTTGCATCATATCTTTCCATATATATCTACGATTAACGGGTTTTTTTCGAACGGTGCAGTTATGAGCACCGTCGTATTGGATGTAGTTTGTTTTGACCATTTAATGCTCATTATCTTCTTCTTCAATGTGGAACGTCACTCCAAGCTGTGTTTTGACTCTTATTCTTCGATTTTTCCCTGCTTGTCCGGATCCCCGTTTTTCTATTTCTTACAGAAAAATTAGATACAAATAGCTGACGACTTTTTTTTCTATTTTTGGTATTTATCGATTTTTAATTCAAGTGTTTGCTCATCTATTGGAGAGATTAAATTGTAGGGATTAGGTCATTATACAATATTTTATAATAGAAAGATTATGAAAATTGGAATCATTAACTGCATCGAAGTCTCGCAGTTTTTCGCCCAAGTGGGGTTCCGATGCCCAAGCAGGAGGAACCCCTCAGATCACTTCCTCCGCTGCGTCAACTCTGATTTTGATCACGTCAACGCAACTCTCAGGGGCTCCCTCAAGATACTTAAGAAGACGGTATTTACTCTCTCTCTCCCTCTCTCTGTGTGCCGAGCTCGTTCCCTCTTTCTCTCACTTGCTCATTCTCGCTCTTTCTTCTCTCTTCCATCTCTCTCCCCACCTATCTCTTTTCTCTCTCTAGCGAGCGCTCTCTCTCTGGCGAACTCGCTCGTTCTCTGTCTCCCTCACTCTGCTCTGTTTTTCTCTCTAGGGAGCGCTCCTTCTCCCTCTACTTTTATCTCTATCTGTATCACTTTTTCTCCCCTTCATAAATTATGGTCTCTTTTTTAGCCCATCGCTCTATCTTGTAGACATGTTTTCTAACTTTTTATGTAGTCCTTTGGGGTCGAAAACTCATTCGAAATAACGTAGGGCTACGAAAGACGTATTATTTGTTAGACCCACTATCGCAATCTCTCTCTCTCTCTCTATCCATCTATCTATATATATGTCTGTCTACCTTCATCTCTTGGCCTCGGCTCTCCCAATCTCTATCACTCTCTCCATCTCTTCATAAAATGTAATCTACTTTATAGAATCATTTGGGCTCACAAATGATTCATAGTAACCAATGGACCATGTATTTACCTACCCATTCTCTGTCTCTCTCCATATCTCTCTCTAACTTGCTGAATTTGATGGTATTGTGAAGGAAGAGGGGGTCACCTCAGATCCTCTGGCCAACATGAGCACGTCAGAGATCAAAGCAATGCTGATAAGCAGATACAAAACGTCCGAATACGCAAAAACCGTTGAAAATCGCATTCAAGAAATCCGATCGACTGTAAAAAGCCCTAAATCTTACCCTCTATATGCACCATTAAAAGCTCAGCTCTAATCACCGCTAAAATTACAGAAAAACCTTCCGCTGGAGCCCGTCAAAGGTAGTCACGCGAGCTGGCTGAAGCAACTCGCATACCTAACAAGAAGATCAACCATTAACATGGTCAGAGATATCGGCTATTATTGGGTCAGAATAGTGGTCTACATCGTTGTCTCTATCTGCGTTGGATCAATCTTCTTTGATTTGGGCTACGGATACACTTCTATAATGGCGAGAGCTTCGTGTGGAGGGTTCATTTCTGGGTTCATGACCTTCATGTCCATTGGAGGGTTCCCCTCTTTCATAGAAGAGATGAAGGTTTTCAACTATGAGAGGCTGAATGGGCACTACGGAGTTTCTCCCTACATACTCAGCAATTTTTTTTCCTCTTTTCCTTTCCTCTTCCTCATGTGCATTTGCACCAGTTCCATCACCTACAATATGGCGAAATTTCGTCCTGGATTTGATTTCTGGGCCTACTCTACTTTGATTCTCCTCGCCAGCATTGCTTCCATTGAGAGCCTAATGATGATTATCGCAGCTCTTGTGCCTAATTTCCTCATGGGCATCATCACTGGGGCTGGAGTCATGGTATGCCACATTCATTTTTTTTCATGGACATCTGTTCTTAGTAATTTTTTTTCATGGGTCGTGGATTTCTGTTCTTAACATTTTTTTCGCTTTTCATGGGTTTTTTTCTTGGATTACTGCTCTAAGTAATTTTTTATGAGTTTCAGGGGATATTGATGCTGACTTCTGGGTTCTTCCGGCTGCTTCGTGATCTTCCCAAGCCCTTTTGGCGATACCCCATTTCATATCTCAGCTATGGAGCCTGGTCCTTGCAGGTACCTCAGGCTACAAAAATAAAATCCAAAAAGTAGTTTTTTTAATTGGAAGAGAAAATTACATAATTATTTTTTACTTTTTCACATATGATGATGCCATCATTTCCGACTTATTCCATCATTTTTCACATCGTTGAATTATTCTGATATTCTATCCTAGAAGGGAAAATATACATTTTTCCCCATATTTCTAACTAGGGAAACTAATAGAAAATCTTTATGGGAATTTGCAAAATGAATATTGTTCAAATGAAAATGGTGGTTGACCCGAAAAAACTTTATTTCTAACTGGAACCAGAAACAAATCTCCAATTTTAGCGATAAATTTGCACTGATTTTGCAGGGGGGCTATAAGAACGACTTTTTAGGGCTTGAATTTGAACCTCTGGAACCCGGACGACCTAAAATTAAAGGTGAAGATGTCGTGTATTCCATCTATGGGATAACCGACCGCTACTCAAAATGGTGGGATCTTGCAGCCATAGTCTTCTTGATTTTGGCTTATCGAGTCATCTTCTTCCTTGTGGTGAAGTTCAAGGAGAGATTTTCCCCTTCGCTTCGTAAATTTTACACGAGTGCTGTAGTCCTTCGGCTCAAAAGGAGACCTTCATTCTTTCAGAAGTCCCCAGTAACCAACTCCAGGCAAATGGTCGAACAGTAGGGTTACCTTTCTCTTTGGCTCGTAAAACATCCGACGCTTGTAATTGTGTAAAGATTGCTTGGAAATAATGCTGGGTTTTGTGATTCTTTCGACGAAAAACCAGTTATATACATTTCAGCAGAAACATCTAGATAGTATATTTCCATCACCTCATCGATGTTGTATGCTAGGTCACAGTTCGAATATTATATTTTTTGGAATCAGAGCTCTCTCTTTTTCTGTAAGCGGCATTCTCTCTTCTTGCCGGTTCATTAATCAATGGCAATGAATAAACTGCACAGAAAAATATGGAAAAACTGAGAGAAATCGAAAAAAGTAATAACTTTCGTTATGTGCCATCTACCATAAAAATGGATAGGACGATACTAGAGTGATTGAGAAGAACACAATGCTTATTGGGGGCAGTAGTAGGGAACCGAAATTTGGGTTTTTATTTAACCATGAAAATTGACGTTTGTGACCCATAAAAATTGCATCCTTGCTCATGTGTAGCACAATCTTGCCCTGTGCTAGAGAGCCATCCGGCGAAGCTGGTAAACAAACTCAATACTTGGCAGGTAATCTGGTCTGCTCATATCACAAGTAATGAGGCGTGAGAATGAGTCTTGGTTTTCTCAATAGTTGCTCGATCATTTTTCCTACGAAGTATATCATCAACATAGATCATAAAAAATCATGATCGGCAGGCCATCTATTTACCAAAGACCGTGGGAGCTTATGTACATTTCATAAAGGCATCGTTAATGAGCTCAATTGATGGGTGTATTTTAGCCATCATGAGTAAATAAAGAGAATTTATATTTCCTCTAAGTATATTGGTTAACGGCAGATCTATGAGGAGCCTAGGTAATGAGATTAATGGACTGAAAGAGGAAGAAGAATGGAGAGACAAAAATTTAATGGATCTGGAAAAATTAGATGGATGAATAGATAAGAAGAATAGAAGATGAGAGGTAAGAAAGAAGGTGGAAGGATAAGAGCAGCAACAAGTAGGATAAGAGCGTTGTGTATGATCTGTGATGAATAATATATAGACTGTGAAGATGGAATAAAATAATAGGAAATAAGGAGGAAGAAGAATTAAAATGGAAGATAAATGTTGGGAAAGAAGGTGAGATGGTAAACTGATAATGAAATAGAATGCTTAAATTATCCGTGGCGA